>CM041644.1:40770311-40794490 GCA_023333625.1 Bothriochloa decipiens | reverse complement strand
TTTTTTTTAGTTTTCTTCTGTGCTCCATCCTTGGTTTCTCACATAAATGGTAGCTGTCAAGTTAAACTGACTGATTATCATGTGAAGTCATTATCTCTGGATAATTGCCCTGACAGAGAACGGCACTAATATGGGGGAGTCCTTTCTTTTGCTGTTTGTTTATTTACTCCATCCTTAGTTGATTTAACAGAACATGGAACCTTGTCACATATATTTCATTTTCGTGTCAAATTGTTTTGTCTCAACTGTCCTTCTAATGAATAACTAGTTCTGATGAATGTTATGCTTTCTCTATTGAACTTGTGACACTGCAGAAGGCTAACTGCAATAGGAGCCTGGAGTGTGCCAGAATTTTTGTCCCTCTGCTCCTACAATGGGATGGGGAAACACCATTACCAGACGCCTCAAGGTTTTCTCTATGGCACTGTTTATCTACTTCGACTATAAGGTGTGTTTCTATTCCTATTATCAATGATGTTTGTCCATAGACAGCCTCTTCCATTCTCCCGAAACATATTAACATCTTGATGCACAAGCAGGCTGTTCAGAAGAGAGTTCAATGGGTTAGCACTGTTAAAAAGAGTGCTATATGGAAGAAAACACATGAGCGAAATGCTCGCCGTGTCCTCAACCTGATGATAGAGTTAGAAGGTTTATGGGTGAAAATGGGCCAATATTTATCCACAAGAGCAGATGTACTTCCTGAACCCTACATAAATGTCCTCAAGCAGTTGCAGGATTCGCTTCCTCCACGCCCTTTTGAAGAGGTATGCATGCTTGTCCTTGAATGAATGGAAGAATCAAAGATTGATATTTCTTGTCTGGTCCTGATATAGTAGTGCTGTGCAGGTTACTTAAGCAATTACTTATCCGAGTTATTGTCTCTGCTGTGCAGGTTCGTGGAACGATAGAGAAAGAACTTGGAGAACGCATGAGTGATCTATTTGCTGATTTCGTCAAGGATCCTCTTGCAACCGCATCAGTGAGTACTGTACTATCAAAGTGAACTTTAGTTATCTGATATACGTCATAGTATGCTCATTCCATTTGAGCTTTTCAATGAACGTTTGGTAACAGATAGCGCAAGTTCATCGTGCAACTCTGGCAGATGGCAGAGAAGTAGTTGTCAAAATTCAGCATGATGGTGTCAAGGAGATCATATTAGAGGTTTATCTCTAACCTGCATGTATGCTGTGTAGCACAGTTGGAGTATATTACATTTTTGTATTGGTGGTCAGGATCTGAAGAATGCAAAATCATTGATTGAATGGATAGCGTGGGCAGAGCCTCAGTATGATTTTAATCCAATGATTGATGAATGGTGCAAGGAGGCTCCAAAGGAACTTGATTTCAACCATGAAGCAGGTATTTTCCTTGCTCAGGTTCTTACTAATATTGTCATATGCTTCTCTGCACGATTTTCCATGTTGTGTCCCTATTTAAAATTAGAGTCAAAGCCTAGTGGCTCATTGAGAGATTGTCTTGATCATGCATGGTATAAATTCTTCAATTTTAGAGAATACTAGGGCCGTCTCCAAGAATCTTAGCTGCAAAACTGACTGTGGGAGTGGCAGTGTTTCCAGTGCTGTTGATGTACTCATTCCAGAAGTTATTCAGGTCTATCTTTCAGTTTCTATACAGTTTTTCATATTAATTTTCGAAAATCACGCTACCGTCGTCTGACAGACTGTTCTTTTGTGTATCAGTCAACTGACAAGGTTCTAATTTTGGAATATATGGATGGGATTCGCTTAAATGATAATGATTCATTGGAAGCACACGGTGTTGACAAGCAAAAAGTGGTTGAAGAGATAACCCGTGCATACGCTCATCAAATATACATTGATGGCTTCTTTAACGGCGACCCTCACCCTGGTATTTAGATTATATTCATTTTGGGAAGTTTTTTCATCTTTCCGCTCTGCATTAATTGCACATTAATTCATACATGCGTGTATTTTTTTTTTCTTCTGTAGGCAATTTTCTTGTGAGCAAGGAACCTCCACATAAACCGATTCTGCTTGACTTTGGGCTCACTAAGCGCATACCTAAATCTATGAGGCAGGCACTAGCAAAAATGTTTTTGTCATGCGCAGAGGTTTGTGAACCTTGATCTTCTAAATAATGCACATTCCCTTCTTTCCATACTGTAGATAGTACCTTGCTAGTATAATATAAAACTATTCCCTTCTTTTCGGAACCCATGCAAGCATGCCTTGTTTACTTTCTTGTCTTTTCTTTTAACAATATTATCTGTCTTTTGGTGCTACTCATTTATGATGTGATAAGACTGGCAGTTAAGATGCCCATATCCCCAATAAGTGAAATCAAGCAGCCTTGGGAGATATGTCCCCAAGCTACAATAGCAACATATTTCTGAGCAGTAGCGGGCCTACAGTAGTACAAGGGTATTCAATTGAATAACCAAAACTTTTTGGTAAAGATCAAATACATAGTGTATATGCATGTAAATATATTGGGCAAAGGAAAATACAGTCAAACTGAATATCCTGTACAACAATCAGCCCAAATTCACACTTGCACCACAGAAATTTACTGTTCCCTAATTTAATTTAGTATCGGATGTCTGAATAATTTGTGAGTTTTCTTGCTATTTCGTTGTTTCATAGCCTCCATATGTTCTGTATGTTTCAAGTTACGCTCAAATTTTATGAGTTTATTATGAAATCAAACTCAATTGTGTGCTATATACTTGCTATATGTATATTATACAATTAGAACTATGTAGTGTTATACATGCCAAATATGAGTGTTAAAAAAAATTGACACCCTTCTACATTTTGAATACCCAAGCCAAAAATCCTGGGCCCGCCTCTGTTCCTAAGCTATAAGCGATAAGTTGAGAATTTAGCAATAGAGCGCCTGGTAGAGCCTCCAGCTGAGAGGGAGGACATCCAGGCTAAACCTAAGTGCTCGAAGGTCATATACCTCCTTGAAGAGTTCAATACTCCCCTCTCGTAAGATGAAGCCAAAGGGATGTCTCTCCCTGGACCTGGAGTCACTTGATTTGTTTTTGGAAATTTTGAAATTCATACCCAAGTCTACGAAACAGCTTGTCATGTAGTTTCCAGCTTATCATACTTTAGTTAATTGCCTGTAATTTACACATCTGATATGTAACATGTTGATCTGTAGGGAGATCATGTGGCACTGCTGTCAGCATTTTCAGAGATGGGGCTTAAACTGCGGGTTGACATGCCTCAGCAGGCTATGGATATTGCCACAATATTCTTTCGCCAGTCAACCACAGCAAGTGAAGCAAAGGTAGGCTGAAGTCTACTAGATCCATTGTTCGTCATCTTGTCTCCATTTTAGTAATTTGGATATTTGGAGTAACAGTTTATTTGTGGTTATTCATACTTTATCAGGAGAACATAAAGGCATTAAATGACCAAAGAGAGAAAAATAAAAAAGCTCTTCAAGAAAAGATGAAATTGAACAACAAGGAGGTTCAACGCTTTAATCCTGTGAGTTAGAATGCCCAGCTTGCTACTTTCCAGTTTCCACAGCCAATAAATGGGGTGTCACATGGACATTTTCATGCCTTTAGGTTGATGCTTTCCCTGGGGATGCCATAATATTTATGAGGGTCTTGAATCTCCTCAGAGGTACAGTATGTGTTTGGTTTGGGATTACTCGTTCCTCTAAGGTATCCAGCATCTTATTAACATTTATGTCTTCAAAAAAAAAGTGCAGGTCTTTCAGCTTCGCTAAATGTTAGGATAGTTTATCTGGACATCATGAGGCCATTTGCTGAATCAACTTTGTTAGGGTGAGATGCTATTTACTTTACATTGTCATGCCAATGGTTGCACCATTAAAAAATCACCTCACTCATTACTTTCATTGCTGATTTTTATGTCTTCACTTTGGTCAGGAGTTTGACACACGGACAAATACCTAACAGTCAGTGGATTTTTGACTCACCTGCTAACTCTGATGTGGAGTCTAAACTGAGAAAATATCTGCTTGAGTTGGGAAGCAACAAAATTTTAGGGATACAAGTAGGACTCTCCTATGAATATATGATTCAACTATGCTTGCAGAAATTCTGTACAAAATTTAGTATCTGTGTGCGTAACACTTACATTTGTGTCTTCCCTTAGGTCTGCGCGTATAAAGATGGAAAGGTCATAATAGATACTGCTGCTGGTATGTTGGGGAAGTATGATCCGCGACCTGTTCAACCTGATTCTCTCTTTCCTGTTTTCTCGGTGACTAAGGGTATCACTGCTGGGATGGTACATTGGCTTGTGGAAAAAGGGTGAGTATTGATTCAGTGCCTAGATTCTTTTGACGTTGCCAGTTGAAATCTGTCTGCATGATATTAGTTTACACTATATTACAGAATTAGGTGTGCATATAAATTGTTTCTCATCTTTACGTATAGCATTGTCATGGAAATATTTTTTTGGGCGGAACATTGAGGCCTTCCACTCCTTTATAATATCCCAACTGGTTTGCCTACACAATAAGGATAATCCTTCTTTAGATGCTTAGATGGAAAATTGCTCATTAATGGTCCGCCTGAGACTATTTTAAGAAAAATGGTCAAACATCTATTTCTAGCCTGTCTGTTGTTGTAAGTGTAATGTACAGTTGCCAAAATAGATGTTAAGAACTTCAACTGTGCATTTTGACAATTTTTTGGACAAGTTAAAGTTGCACCAGCTATTGTGTGAAAACATAATCCAATCTTTCAGGAAGCTGAAGTATGATGAAACAGTTGCCAACATATGGCCAAATTTCGCAACTAACGGAAAGGAGTTAATAAAGGTACCATATAAAACTTCACTGTGTCTGTTATTTGATGAGACATGACATTTCTTGGCTAATATACTATCTCATTGGCTTTTTTCCTAAATCCTAATCAAGGTCCATCATCTTCTAAATCACACATCTGGTTTGCACAATGCATTGGGTGATGTGGTGAAGTCTGATCCTTTGTTGGTATGTGACTGGGAGGAGACACTAAACCAGATTACAAAGTGTACACCTGAGACCGAACCTGGTTCAACACAAATTTACCATTACCTCTCCTTTGGTTGGCTGTGTGGGGGAATCATAGAGGTATGTTTCTTGCTGTCATCACGTAAATTGAGCCTTTTTTTGTAATGAGAGAGTTGAACTTTGTTAATTGTGTTAATAGATTGTTGTGTGGGGTCATAATAATTTGAAGGTTAAAATGGTTAGCTAAATTTAGATGTAAACCCCCCCCCCCCCTCCAATCAAGTTATCTTTTTGAGCTTAATTATGGGGGTTTGTAAGTCAATGTAATGTTGTAACTCAATTTCATGAATCCTAACTCTGGTATTTGACAATAATAGCATGCATCTGGGAAGAAGTTTCAAGAGGTTCTAGAAGAGGCTATTGTTCGTCCTCTTAATATTGAGGGGGAGCTATATGTCGGCATTCCACCAGGTATGTTGCAGATCTCTTATGAATCAGGGCTTAAATTGTTTACAAGTATTAGATTCTTTTTTTAACACTGTGCACTTAATCAGTAGCTTATTTTATGATAAGAAATCCAATTTGCTCTCGAGATCTATTTCTGGTTGTCTTAAGAAGGAAGGAAAAAATAATTTTATATCTCAAATATAAGATTTTCCTACCTAGGAGGGAATGGGGTGTGTTTAATGGATACAGATATTTGTCAGCCAAGCTATCAGTGTGGGACAGACTACATATGCATCTGTTGAGTACTGCATCAGGTTAATGATTTAAAAAAATATATTAATCAAGTTTAAGGTTTCAGCGCCACAGTTTTAGCATTTCATGTCGCAACAGTAAATTTCAGCTAGTCAACCTTTCTATGATTTCACAATGTTTAGTTCTTATTTTGTCAGTTCTTATAAAAGGTAGTAAATCTTTGTCTTGAAGTTTCAAACTCCTGTATAGCTGTATGGAATATATACTCTTACTGATATGCATACTATCGTGTTCTAAATACCCTTTGTGTGACGCTTGTTGCTTTCTCAGGTGTTGAATCTCGGCTGGCAGCGCTGACAGTTGACACCGAGGAGCTTCAGAAGCTATCAGGAATCAAGGCAGGACCAGACGTGCCACCAGTTTTGCTGAACAATATCGCGCAGATGGCATCTGGTGTACCAGCTCTTTTCAACACGCTAAATGTCCGGCGGGCCATCATCCCTGCTGCCAACGGCCACTGCTCCGCTCGCGCGCTGGCTCGATACTATGCAGCGCTCGCGACCGGTGGTTCTGTTCCTCCACCGCACTCTTCCAGCTCCAAGCCACCACTCGGCAGCCATGTGCACACCCCAAAGTTCCCGACCGCACCACTCAAGAAGAAGAAGGGCACCGGAAAGAAGAAGGGTGGCAGCAGCTCCACAGGAAACCTCCAAGATGCAAGCAATGCTGACAAGAACGGGTACAGCCAGCTGCGCACCAGCGACGCCGACAGTGAAGCGGCAGCGGCGGTGTTGGGAAATGATGGCGGCAGCAGGATGTTCAACAGCGACAAGATCCTTGACGCGTTCATGGGCGTCGGCGAGTACGAGGGCATGACGCACCAGGACGGCAAGTTTGGGCTCGGGTTCAGGAGGTACTACACCAGCAATGGCAAGCTGAGTTGCTTCGGGCACTCCGGGATGGGCGGCTCGACCGGGTTCTGCGACGTGGAAAACAACTTTGCCATCGCGGTGATGGTGAACAAGATGGCGCTGGGGAGCGTTACGCGTGGTGTCATCCGGCTCGTCCTCGAGGAGCTGGGCCTGCCCGTGCCGGATGAGTACTCGGCCACCGGCGAGAAGGGGCCTGACATGGTGCTCAACCTGACGCCGCCTGAGCAACTGAGATGACGACGGCGACGCAACTTACCAGTTTGGGTTTGATAACTTATCGTATATAGCTCATAGAAGGTGGGTGGTGGTGGGGTACAGAATTTTTCGTGGTTCAGTATATATGTACTCTGTGTTAATTAGTATATACGATATATACATGCGTGCCACTTTGATTTTGACGTGGCATGTAAAACTCCGAGGACTGTTTGCTTCGGTAAATTCTACTGTGTAATGTGTACGGTAGGTGAAAGTAAATGGTAACCTGGTGTAGTAGTGAATTACAGACTTGGTGTGTACTCAACAGCTACTAGCTGAGTACCGGGACTCAGCGAATCGGGGAATGTGCCTTCCAGTGGTCAGTACAAGAAATGCACACGATGATTCTGTGTGTCCATTTGTGCACTTTAGCTCCTTGCTGCACTGTAAGGATTTTCTTTTAGAAGGCTGTTAGTTGGTGTGGCTTCGTGACCAACCAAAAGATGGCACTCTGAGAGCATCTCTAGGAGATTAGTTAAATTTTTTTTGAAAGGACGATAAAAGCTTTGTCTTAATTTTTATTAGATGAATAAATAAAAAGATAAGTGTCAGTCTAGTTTTTTTACTGAAAATCGAGCCAAAAAATCGTGCAATTGTGGAGGGTACCTTACTCTACCTGCACATCTAGGTATCAAGTTAACTCAACTCGCGCCACAAGTAGCGCCCACTTAACTCCTTACTTGGTCGGATTAAGACATCGACACAAGCCTTATCAAGCTTAGTCGGATTGGGTTATCTACACGAGCTGCCACTTAGCATGGTCCAAAGGACCCTACTCCCTCCGTCCCAGAAAGGATGACGTTATGGGAAGCGTGTCAGTCAAACTTTCTCAACTTTGACTAGGTTTGTACAAAATATGTGTAACATTTATATCTCCAAATAAATTTATTAAAAAACTAGACTTAAAGATCTTTCCGATGATACTAATTACTTAGCATAAATATGTATATATTTTAATATATAATTGTCAGCAGTTTGAAAGCGTTGACTTCTCGAGAAGTGAGAATGACATCTATTTTGGGACGGAGGGAGTACTAAACAACTCAAAAACAACTACTACCCGTTGGATTGGGACATCAACGCGGCACAGAAAAACCACTCGACTCAACTCCAAGAAGAAAATAAACTACGCCTACTCCACCACTAACACAAACCCGCGCGATACGACAGTGGAAACGACGAACCGTATTCTGCCGCGAGACATCTCGACCGAGTCCAAATCCATAACTGTAACACTTCTGGTGTTATATTAACTAAAACATGCCATGTCATCATATGCACTGCAAAGCATTCATGTTTAAGTCAACCTTAATGTGCATTAACTAAAATAAGTTTATATTTCATAGGTTGATTGTGTTTCTGGAATATTTTGTCACATGAAATAATAAAACCCTATTTTCGAATGTCATCGCAAATGCTTAGTTTATACTCTATGTACTTGAGGTGTAAACCGTGTTTACACTAGTGTCAAGCATAGTGAATAAGTCTAAGTCTAACTCTAAACATGATTTCCATATTTGAAATTTAATTTGGATTCCAAAGCTTATTTCTAAGTCTGGCAATTCAAATTTAAATTCAAATTGGAAATGCTATAAAAGGTTTTTCAGAAGTCAACTTGGTCAACCAAGGGTGTCATTGGGTCAATGACCTAAAAATGTCCTTGGATGATGTTTGTAATCACTAATAACCAACCAATTAAATTAGAAACCAAATCGAGTTTAAATTCTATTTCAAAAACCCTTTATTCTAAAACCTAGTTTTACCCCCTTTTATCTAATTCAAAATCTATAAAGAATTTGGAGATACTCTAAACAGATAGTTCGTAGATCTTGACAAGAGCTACAAAATTGGTATATAAAGTTTTTCAAGTTTCCAAAAGAAATTTCAAATGAATTTGAAAATACAGTTTTTCAGCATTTGTCCCCTTTTGATTTTAAAACCATAATTCAAATATTATGCATAATTTTAGAAAACTTTGTATATGAAAAAGGTTTAGTTTGGAAATTTAAACATTTCATAGTTTTGAAGATTTTTAAGTTTTATTGAAAAATCAAAAGTAATTTCAAATGTTTGTTTCTAGGGTTTTATTCCCTTTTCAAATTGGAATTCAAATTTCAAAATCTAAATAGAATTTGAGGATGCCAGTTAAAGGAAAAGTGTAGCTCTTAAAAATTTATGCAAATGATATTTTTGGATATTTTCAAATTCTTATATAAATTTTGAAGTAATTTGTATTTTGAAACGAATGGCATTTCTGTAATTTCTGCGAATAGTACTGAAACCTATCGTCGGCCGCCATCGCCGGCTTCTCAACGCGCGCCGCCGTCCACCGCCGCACCTCCTTGACCGCCAGCGCACTCCTGGATGCGCGAAGGTTCATGTCTTCGTGTTGCCAGTTCAGACGTCGCCTCCGTCCTATAAATACCGGTCGGCCGCCGCTCTTTCTCCTCTTTCTTTTCCACGCCGCCGTCGCCGACGACCTCGCTCCGCCGCTCAAAATCGCCGCCGTCGTTCCATCTCTGTCCGATTGCTCTTGCCAATAGCTCCGCCACATCTTCACAGTCATTTTAGGCCAGTTCGTGCTTGCTCTTCTCGCCCGAGCTGCCCGCACGCCGTCATCTTCTTCGCGGCCGGTCATCGCGCCGCCGCGAGCTCTTTCGCCGTCAACCGCCGCACAAGGTGAATATATATTACCTTTAACCTCACTACCGTGCTCTCCATGCTATCCTGCATCTTATACGCACCTTGGCCGACTTGATGCTCCACAGGACACGCCGGTGACGCCGACTTGCCATCGGAGCACCGCCGCCATCACCGCCGACGTCCGCAGCTCAACCCAGCCGCTCCAAGCCTCCATTAACGTGTGCATCAGCGCCGTGGTGAGCTCCTGCATCTATCTGTGCCATCAATTTGGTCTTTGCCGTGTCATAGTCGCCGGCCACCGTGGCTCGCCGCTGGCACGGCCATGCCGCTCCGCCGCGCGCGTTGCTGCTTTGGCTAGGGACCCGGAGATGGTGTCATTCTGTTGCCAAACCCGCTCGCCTGAGTATCCTGCGCATGCTCGTGACCTTGCCGTCGCTGGAAACCACTCCGGTGAGCGACGCCGCCGCGCCCTAGCTCCGCCGCGCCGCCATGGCCGCCAGCGTGGGTGCCGCCGCCGCTCCGCCGCCGCTCCGCCGTGCCGTTAGCTACCTCAATCGACTCGCCGTGTCGAGTGGAGCCCGTAGGGACAAACCTTATCGCCGGAGACCTCGCCGACGGCGAGAAATCGCCGGTCAACCGTCGGCGGGCCGTCGGTCAGCGTGGGAGTACTGTGCCGATTTTCTTTTTCTATTTTCAGAAAATGATTTAAATGTTATTTTCTTTGAAAAATCATAGTAAATCATATATAGCTCCAAAAATTCTGAAAATTTTTGTGAGTATTCTTTATGATGTCATCTACCTAGAAAAAATATGAAATACCAAATTTGAGTACTTTTTGAATATGTTAAAATTAGCCCTTTTAATTAAAAAATGGACCTTCAATAATTTTTAATAAATAAAATAATTGGCTTTTAATTCTGAAATTTGTTTTACCATCTAATTAGGCTAAGAGCTTTCTAAAATAAAATTTTGGGCTTAATTTGATAACTTTAATTTTTTATGCCTTTATTTAATGCTTTTAAATAATTAATTAATCCCTTTAGTTAAGTTTAATCATTATAGGATTTGTTTGACTTTGGAATTGATTGATGACCTTGAGTCATTAACCCTAATGACATTTGGCACTTTAATTAATTATTTGTGCTTACCTTAATCATGTCATTAGGGCTTAATTAACGTTATTTTATGTGTTTAATTAATTTCTTAAATGGCGTAGTTAACCCTAATGAACTTAATAAGCGAAGTTTTGTTGGCTTGCAACTTTAACGTGAAGAAAAGTTGTACTCGATCCCTTAATCTGATCATGCATCCATCGAGCATCATGTTTACTATTCCATCATGTTGAAGCATATTAATTATCGAATAGCTTCCGTTAACGGAGAGTTAACGTTGTCGCCCAGATTCGAAGGACGAGCAGATTCAAGAATCGAGAGTTGATCCAGAGTTTGAGACCGTCTACCCCGAATACCAAGGCAAGCCCCGGATGCATTCAAACCCTATTATATTTATAAAAGTTTTACCGCTTCAGCTATGATATGTTGCATTAAGTAATAGGAGTTGAGTGAAAACCCACCCAATTGCATTACCTGTCTTAATTCCTTATTCCTTGTTACCTGCTTGGGAAGATAAGTAGTAATGCTTAGCCCTGCTTATTTATTTAATTGTTCAAAGGCAAAAGAATGAAAAAGATGAGATTAGTTTTCTTGTTAGAATCTTGATGATAGTAATAAATCGAGTCCGGACGGTGAACTTGCACTGGGAATGGAGTCCCTCTGTAGTGTTTCCATCTGTTGATGCCCTAGGTCCCGTCCGTTGGTGAACTGGTGATATCGAGAATTTAGAAATCTACATGCATGAAGTGGTATACGGATGGTTGGAGCCGTGTATATCATGGAGCGACCTAGCGTGGGGCCAGAGATCCTATCTGTGTCATAGTGTGTTTTACTGTGGGTTTAAGTTCCCATGTATCTCGGTATGCTGGGCCGCAGAGCTCACGTGTGCCATGTGGTGATATATGGATGCGGTTGTTATCCCGGTATATCGGTTCATCTGGGGTGCATCGGAGTTAAAGTCTTCGGTATTCCAGTGACCTAGGTCCCAGCTGGGTATGAAAATGGATTCGAATTGTCGTTGCTTCTCGGAGAAGAAGACTCGATCGGTGTTCATCATCGTAGTAACAACTTGAACAAAGATTAATGTTTAATAATGAAGTTGGTTGATAATTGGAGCTAGTCCAATCAAACTTTACTTTCTGTTAAGATTTTTCGCAAAATCTCTTATCTCTTACAAGCCTTACCTTGTCCCTCTAGCCTGCATTTCTTGAGTCTCCACCCTTCTTTTTTGTCGGGTCAGTCTTGTTGAGTACTTTTGTACTCAGGGTTTGTTGAACCCTTGTTGCAGGTGAGCCTCATGGGCAGGAGTGTTTTGCATCCTGCTGCATGACAGTCATCGAGGAAAGCGACGACGAGTAGAGATGTTTAGCTCGTGGGCAGAGCTTTTCATTTGGTATTGTAATAAGGTTATCTACTGCTACTCCACTACTATTATGGTTTGTACAATTTAAACTTATGGTTGTAAATATTTGAAACTCAAAGGTTTGTAAACTTATGTTATTGTAAGTCTTCCACTGTTTTACTCCGTGGTATATTATTTATATCCAATTGTTGTAATACTGCAATGTCTCTCTACAACGATTGATCCTACTCGGAGAATCGTGGATAATTTAGGATTTACCCGACAGACTTTTTAAGTCATATGGAACACAGTCATGGTTATTTGGAGTCTGTTTAGATAATAATCATGCGTGTGGGCCATATGATTTAGGAGGTTCTGCCACAATAACGACGCCTTCAAGAAGGTTACGGCGCCCAAGCGCCGCCGTCGCTCGTCTGAGAAGGACCGGTTTTCACCCTAGGAGAGTGTATGGGGACGCGATGTAACAGAACCACCCAATTAATATAAATCCAAAGTACTAAGTAAACCGCCGAAGCAATTTAGTTAGCACATTATGCCCATATTAACCCGGTAATCTGTGAAATCTCGAAGGATTTCAATCATCTCAACTTGTTACCCAGATCGGATAAGGTTCAACATACATCATCCATAGTATTACATAAAGTTTGCACATAGTTGATTACATCAGAGTCATAATATAGTTGTTACAATACCAAATTCAAGTTCAAATGGAAGAAGCAAATATAGGTTTTGGTTCACAAACACACACATAGTTTTGAACATAGTGACAGGTCCATATCGAATCCAAAAAAAGCATAGAGGTACGATAATACAGAGTGACCTTGCCCAAGGTCTATTCATCTCCCAGAGCTGGGTAAAAACAGATATGGCAGTAGCCATAGAACATCTCACCATCTGTAACAACATGGGAAATAAAACTTGAGTACGAGAACGTACTCAGCTAGACTTACCCGTCATAAACTAAAAATAAAATGACTCCAAGGAGTATGCAGACTTTATAAGGAGGCAAAGCGCCAGCACCGTAGTGGTGGGCCCGGACCGCGGCAGGTGTAGCAGGCTCGGCAAGGCGAGGTCGCCATGGGAGCACCTCCGGAGACGCCGGCCTCGGCTGCCTCGCCGGATCTCAGACCACTCCACGCCGCCGATGATGAGCAGGGGTCCTCGTGGCCCACGGCCGCCAGATCCGTGGCCGTGCTCGCCCGTGACAGCCGAAATCGGGAGGGAGGTGAGGGAGCGGTGCCGTCGACGGCCGAATCCGGGAGGGCAGGGGCATGGAAGACTGGTTACTCCGCCCCAAGCACAACCGTCGCGAGCCATCGCCGAACTCCGCCCCGAGCGCCACCGTCGTGGAGACGGGCCACGCCGCCCCGAGAGCCGTCGTCGCGAGGCGCTGGGCGCCCTCTCCTCGGCCCCGAGCGCCGCCGTCGTGAGGACGGGACGCGCCGCGAGCCGCCGCCAGGCATACTCCGCCCCGAGCGCCGCCGTCGTGAGGACGGGCCACACCGCCCCGAGTGCCACCGTCGCGAGGAGCCGGGCGCCCTCCGTCCTGAGCGCCGCCGTCGTGAGGACGGGCCGTGCCGCGAGCCATCGGCGGGCGCACTCCGCCCTGAGCGCCGCCGTCGTGAGGACGGGCCGCGGTTCAGGCCTCCCCTCTTCGTCGCGTCGCTCATCCAATCGTGAACTCGCGGTCGCGGCGAGCGCATCTACTCTACTACCGACGCACGGCTCTTGCACTGCCGGTCGTGGCTCCTCCATGGCCACCAGGCGCGGCTCCTCCACTGCCGGCGGTTTGGCTCCTCCTCGTCTTCCCCGCTCCCAAGTCTGACCGAGGCGGCTGTCCTCCCCTACTTCGAGGTAGCACGCGGCCGGCGCCTGGAGGGAGGTAGGCGAAGCAGCGGTTGACGCGAGGAGGGAGGTCGGGCGCGACGCTTTCTGACCAGGTGGCGCAGGGCAGGGCGGCTGGCAGCGGCGGGGAGCGGCTGCAGCGGCGGGCGCAGCGTCGGTGGTGTGGGTGTAGGGGTCGAGGTGGTGCTGGACATGGCGCTGATTAGCGGGCAGGTCAAGGAGGATCAGGGACGACGAACGTGGGGCAGCGGCGGCGGCGAGGGAGGGACGGATTGGGGTCTGCTTTTTGCGTAGTCTGTTGGAGAAGGAAACTTTTTGTGTTGCCGATCCTTTACTATGCGTCACCGAAACCAGCGAATGGCTACCTCCTTCTGTTGGAGACAGTCTAAGGTGCTGCTTCTCTTGGAAGCCAAAATCGGTGCTCTATTTAGCTCTTCCGTTGGAGGCTTGTTTTTGGAGGAAAAAGCACTGTGCACCACCGATTTTGCATTTGCCTCCTGCTTTGCGTGAGTTGTTGGAGACAGCCTAACATGGTAAGCACATGCCCATTATTCATTTCATCTATTTTTTACGGAGTATTATATTAAAATCTCTTTGACAAGCACATGTCTTTGTTTCCATTCCTCATGTTGTCCTTGGCCGAAGTCTTGGTTGCGAGGCAGGAGTGGAGCAAAGAGCAAAGGTGCAATAGTAGAATGGAAAAATAGTGAACAATGTTTATCTTTATTTTATTTTTTGCGAAAAGGGGAAACCCTATGTATAGTGGTCTTTTTACACCAGACAAACCAAAATACTTATCAGACTAACTTATGAATTGGTAGCGAGCTGGTAGAGAAGCAAGATACCCTGCCAAAATAAAAAAAAAGGCTTACCATGGAATTCCTCCTTATAGTTTTTCCCCGAAATTTATGGCGGAACTTTTTATTTTATATTTTGGGCTTAATTTCGACACGGCCCATGACGCGAGAGACAGGCCTGTACGGCCGCAAGCTCCTCGTGACCGGGCTTTCCCCAGAGCCCGAAGTCAGCGAAATTGAACAGTTATTTCTAAAAAAAAATCTGAAGAGTTTTTCTTCCACTAAATAAAATTAAACAGTTTGTATTTTCCACTAAAAAACATTAAACAGTTTTTTTTTACCCCACCGCCCAGGCGCCCACGGACCCACAGGGCCCACAACTATGACCAATCCTACCCGTCTCTTCTAGGCGGCCGCGACCCTTCCAAACCAAAACCTTCGAAGCCGACGAATCCCACCACCGCAGAAACGGTTTGCCCCGTGAAGCGTGCCCACCTCCGCCTCCGACGCAGTCACGCAACTGACAGTTCACGGACGCGAGTCGTCTCCTCTCCCCCGCCTTCCTCCTGTTCTGTTCAGCCTCCTCGCCCGCGATGGCTTCGGGCGCCGACGCTGCCGCGGCGGGGGTTGTGGCGCTGGGGATCTCCGGCGCCGGCGACGGCGAGTGGGCGGCGGCGTGCCCGCCGCTGCGGCGGAACCAGCACCTGCTCGCGCCCGACGAGGTGAGCGCCGCCTGCTAGTCTTCTGTTATACAGGTCGCGCCATCGTACTGGCGGTTCTGTTGTCGCCGGTGGATTTGCTAGTGGTAGAAGATGCGGCAGTCCAACCGCGCCGAGGCGATCTCACGCCTCATTCCACTCGCCGCGGATTCCAAACTCTTTCGCTTCGTCGGCCGTGATGCGATGCTCCGCTGCCGGCTGTGCGCGTTTGATTTGACTTGTACTTGGTAGTTATATTCGCACGCCGCGTAGGTGGTTATCCCTTTACTGATTAGATAGATTGGAGGAAGGAGTTTAGGTGTAGCAGCGCCTGATGATTGAGTGGCTGGACGGTACGGCCAACTACCTCGACTCGCTGCCATTCTTTCAAGTCCGTCCCCTCACGTGTTGACGGTGCCCGGACGGTGGGGGCGATGTGGACCCGCATCCACCACCGCTACATTTAGGACTTCCTGCCTCCTGACACAACAATTCTAGTCTAGAAGAAATGGAGTTTAATTCTGTGGTTTTCGTGATGGTGACTGCTGGTTCCTAGAATTGTGCTACTGCCGTACTAGTGTGGTTAAGTTTAACCTCCCTCTCTGCTCCTGCCACAGGCCCACAGTGGGACTAGGAAGCATGGTGCTCATACTCATTTGGATGCTGTAAATCATGTACCTGTGCTGGAGCATTAATTTAATGTGTAGAAATGTTATTACGAGTATCAATACTACTTTGTTACATCTGTACATTCCTCTGTTCTCAGTTGTGAACAGTGTTCTTGTTACTATAATAAACAATGTGGTCCTTAGGGCGGACAATTTAAGTTCTACTGCACTTTTTCACATGTTCAGAAAGGTGGTCCTCAACTGATGTACATCTAACTTGGTCCGCCATGGCGAATCAAGAAAGTACCTATTGGCCCTGTGTTTGGCTGAATGATTGCTCACCATTATTTCAGAACAAAGTATATCTAAATGTGCTAGTCTCTGTGGTGCGACATACCATGTTATGTTTATTCAATTGATGGGTTTTTGTTTTCTCCTGCTACAATGCTCTTGTTGCCTCGTGATTTTAGGCTGAGCTAGCAAAAATGCTGTTGAATGAGGGACAGATTCACCTGTTTGAACACTGGCCTGAACCAGGTGTTGATGATGACAAGAAAAAGGGCTTCTTTGATCAGGTGTGTATTCACACTCAGAACATATAGTGCAATGTAGTTTCATAAAAATATATATTCTGTTTTTTTACAAATATTGTGTAACAAAAGTATTAGTAAAATTATGTTTTGAAGACTGTGCCAATGTCCAAGACATCTCTTGTCCGTGACTTGATTAGCATTATAATCTTTGCAAGGACTATAAGCACAAATGTATAATTTTTTTCTTTTACTCTAGTTTTGTCAATTTGTCATTATCTTAGGTTCGACGACTTAATTCAAGCTATCCTGGAGGTCTGGTATCTTACATCCAGAATGCCAAAAAACTTCTTGCAGACTCAAAAGCAGGCAAAAACCCTTATGATGGTTTCAACCCGTCTGTAAGTCTTTTTTTATCAATGTTTTAGTTTGGCCTAAATATCTATCCTTTTCCTAGGAATTGTTCTATGAATAGTTTAATACACCACAACCTGAAAAAAAGTTCTTGAGAATAAATTGATGCTTTAAAATGGATGTTCTTTCTGTTAGTTCGTGTAATTCTCTACTTTCTTTATTTCTCCACTTCTCTTGATGACACAGCTAATAAACTTTGACGTACCTTACTCACAGGTGCCTTCAGGGGAGGTTTTGAACTTTGGCGATGACAATTTTGTTTCACTGGAAGCAGCTGGGATAAAAGAAGCCCGCAATGCTGCATTTGTTCTTGTAGCCGGAGGGCTTGGTGAAAGGCTTGGTTACAAAGGAATTAAGGTATGTGCTGGGCTCTAATAGCAAACTAAAGCTTGTGTCATGAGGTAGTACAGTAGCGGCACACTATAATTGGAACTCGAACTAGATGCTGTAGTTGCTGTACTGGTATGGTGTCTCGTAACTCTGATTTTGCTAATATTATGCTGAATTCTGATATTGCACATCATCCTGCACAGAAATAAAAAACATCATTTAGGACCTGGTTGTAAGAAAGCTTAATGATTTACAGGTGGTAAAGTAAATTATTTCCTAGTTTAAAGCACTAACTGTATGACTTTAAAACAGGATTAAGAGTATCTGAGCATCATTGGCCTGTGGATTTTGGAGATAATCCAACCATGTTTCTGTAATTTCTCAATGGTGACTTTGTTACTTGCTTTGGTCAGGTAGCACTTCCCCGGGAAACAACTACTGGAAAATGTTTCCTTCAACATTATATAGAGTCTATCCTGGCTTTACAAGAGGCCAGCTGCAAAATGGTCGACGGTATGCACTCTACGTTTATCTTTAGTGATTAGTAACTTAAAAATTACTCTCTCTATGGATCCTATCATTGTTTTAGTTCTTACAAATGAATTTTGATCGGTCCTGATTTCATTTTATTTTACCTTATGTCCCTTACGGTATCTAGCAATTGCTTGGTTTAGTTGCTAATTTCATTCTTTACATATAACACATGCTGCACCTTAGAGAATGTCCTGGTGTTGCTTTATTCTGATTGATGATATTCATCCGCCAGATGGGTGCCAAACAAAGATTCCATTTGTCATTATGACTTCTGATGATACAAATGCACTAACTATCAAGCTTTTGGAGTCAAACTCTTACTTTGGAATGGAACCATCTCAAGTGAAATTACTAAAGCAGGTTCTTTCTGTTTCTTTGTTCTTTTCTGCTATTTAGGAGAAAAAATGTTTTTATATATATGCAATGCACATAGCAATTACCTGTGGTTTTAACTGTACATTCTCTTCCATTTTCAGGAAAAAGTAGCATGCCTAGCTGACAATGATGCAAGGCTTGCATTAGACCCAAGTGACAAGTACAAAATTCAGGTTGGAAATTTCCATTTGAATATCAGTAACATTGTATTTGAATTAGCACCATATCTTTTCCACATACACTGAGTTCCACCTTTCTTACTACCAGTTTTGTGACTTGGCAGACAAAGCCACATGGGCATGGAGATGTTCATTCTCTTCTTTATTCAAGTGGCTTGCTTGAGCAATGGTATGTTCATTGATTCAAAACCACTGGGGGCGGTTTCATCAAAAAAGGGCGTACCCAGTGCCGTAGGCTCCCGCACTGCGGGGTCTGGGGAAGGGAAAATAGCCAGCAGCCATCCCTGCACAAATGTGCAGAGGCTGGGGCTTGAACCCTGGACCTCTTGGTCACAGGCGGTAAAGCTCTACCGCTTGCAGCAGGGCCGCCCTTCACTGGGGGCGGTTTCATCCATTTGAAGAAAATTAGCAGCCATATATCATGAAGTAATTTAATGAAACTATACTGTGTATTCTTTTGCCAGGAAGAGTGAAAGGCGGAAGTGGGTTCTCTTTTTCCAGGATACAAATGGATTGCTTTTCAATGTTTGTACACTAGTTTCCCTACTGGGTTATTATTGTAGTGTTAAAAGATAAGAGTTTTTTTTTACTATCCTTGAAAATGTGCCAGGGGGTACCAAAATTATGACATGAAATCTGGTACCTAGGGTACCAAAATGGATATCTCCCTAGTTGTAAATTGTGCTACCTCTTGGTACCTTTCCAAGGACCCTTATATATTCGTAGCGAACTAGCATCCTTGAGCTCAGACTATGGTAACAGAGAACTGACTTGATTTTCTTGATTATTTTGTAGGCAATACCATCGGCATTAGGTGTCAGTGACACCAAGGGTTACAATGTAAATTCTCTCGCGGTTCCTAGGAAGGCTAAGGAAGCAATTGGAGGAATTACCAAACTTACTCATGTTGATGGTAGGTTTTACTATCATTTACCCCATTTGCTATGAGTTTTTCATTTTTTTAAAAAAAAAAGAATATATGTAGATCATTGTGATATTTTTAGCAAAAAATTATTCAATCAAGGCTTCAATCTTTTGTCGGTATGTATTATGAAAATCCAGAAAACTATCCTTATATCCACAAGGATATTTAGGAGAATCATTTCTCTACTGTTCCATACTGGTATTCTAATAGGTTAGTCCGTCTAATTGAACAAAATAATGCATTTCACTTCTTTTAACTACTGATGGTAGGGCTGTTTTGTCAAAATTGCCATCTCTCTATTTTGTGCACAGGTAGAACAATGGTCATCAATGTAGAGTACAATCAGCTTGATCCACTTCTTCGTGCAACTGGACATCCTGATGGAGATGCAAATTGTGAGACAGGCTACTCTCCGTATCCTGGAAATATAAATCAGGTAAAACTATATGTTCCAAAGGGGTAATTTGCTACATGCCAAGAGATCCCTGGACTCTTGGTTCGCCAACATGACTTATTGATTTTGCTGTTCGGACAAGAGTGAACCATCTATTAATGATTGTCCTCCTCTTATGATCTGGAGGTGTAATGCTAGCGCCAGTATGAGTTTTGTGGATGTTGTTACCTTCAATGTCACATTATATGCATTATAGCCTCTGTGTTCATTTTGTCCATTGCTTTTAAAACTGGGCAGAACTCTATCAATGTTGTTATATGATGTTACATTCAAGCTGCATATTTTGTTGTACTAAGAAAAGCACTATTCTTTTGTAGTTGATACTGGAGCTTGGACCATACATTGAGGAGCTCAAGAAAACACATGGTGCTATTTCTGAATTTGTAAATCCCAAGTAATGTTTTCTAACCGCTTGTTGTTGAGTATTTCTATTTATAGTGATTAATATTAGTTTTTCTTTTATCTTTGTTTTGTGTACAATTTATATGAAATTTTATCCTTTGTTTAAACCCAGCCTCTGATCATTTTTGTCAATTAAGGTATACTGATTCGACCAAGACAGCATTTAAATCCTCTACTCGTCTAGAGTGCATGATGCAAGACTATCCAAAGACGTTGCCTCCCTCAGCAAAAGTTGGGTTCACAGTAAGATGCAGTTGACCATCCATTTTGTCTTAAGCATGCATCAGTTAACCAACTTTATCAGTTGTACTAATTGGATCAACCCTGAAAGAGTGCCCTGGTTTCCCACTTTCAGTTTTCTTCTACTCAATATAGCGTGTGGGTCTCCCAATCTTGCTATTTTACCAATGTGTCTTGTTTATATGAGGTAGCTATAGCTATAAGACAGCATTAGGAATTCTGTAGATTCTTTGCAGTGCCTACACTCCAATTTATAATTAATGGGCACTATCAGAAAATGAAAACTTTTGTATTGAAGGGTAGTTATCCACTTATCCTCACGTGATATACTTTCTTAAAAAGATAAATCTGTTTTCAGCATTCTGTTAGGAATTCTAAGTACTGCTCTGCCTTTTAGAGAAAAGGGGAAAACACCACACTCACGGGAATGTGAGTGTAATCAAATGTTGCCCTTGCTTCTTTAGGAAGAATCGTTAGATCGAACACCATACATGATGTTGGTTACATGTATTTTATTTCTTACTCATATAAGACATTCATGTTATTAACTATTTTATTTAGATTTTTTGCTGCAAATCTTTGTTCATGATTCATCCCCTAATTATTGTATTCTTATCATGCTTTGATGGCTTGATTTACTTAAATGTCAGGTGATGGATACATGGCTTGCTTATGCTCCTGTGAAGAATAATCCTGAAGACGCAGCTAAAGTATGGTCCCAAGTTCCAACTCACTCCAAGATTTTCTTATTTTACTAAGTTAGATTTTAGCGTTGATTGTGAAGCACATTTGCTAAGGGGACACATTCTTAGTTGATAGATGTTTTGGCTTTTCTAGATACATTGTTTTTGCTTTTATTTAGATATACATTATGTCTAGATACATAAGAGATACAATTGTTTCTAAAAAGGCGAAAATTGTCTTCTAATTTGGAATCGAGGGAGTAGGTACCAGGTTGGGCCTTTTCCTGTATTGACTATAGTCCTTTTCCTGTATTGACTATAGTTCCTCCATTCACCTCTAACGACACTATCTATATTTGTTTGCACATGTAAAGGTTATGTTGTAAGATTATGCATCAGCCTTGGTCACGCTTCTGTTACTTTAAAGCACCTGGCTTTTTTTTTTCACACTTTGCTTGCATCTGCTGTTTATATAACCATAAAATTTGATATGCCTTCTTGTAGGTTCCAAAAGGTAATCCATATCATAGTGCAACCTCGGGAGAGATGGCAATTTACAGGGCAAACAGCCTTATTTTAAGAAAGGTGATTCCATAGCATATTCCTTTGGCAAGGTTATGCTGGCCAATGACCATGGGCTAGTTCTCAATCTGTTTGTGCTCCAGCTCAACGAGCTACTTTCCTTCCCTCTTTCCAGGCTGGTGCACAGATAGCTGACCCTGTTGTTGATACCTTCAACGGGCAAGAGGTAGAGGTTTGGCCACGCGTAACCTGGAGCCCACGGTGGGGTCTCACCTTCAAGAGTGTCAAGGAGAAAGTGCATGACAACTCTTCAGTTTCTCAGAGGTCAGCTTTGGTCATCAATGGTCAGAACGTCTTCCTTGAAGGCCTCTCTTTGGACGGCACTCTTATTGTCAATGCTATTGATGAAGCAGAGGTAATACATAACATTCAGCACTGTTAACCCTGAGTCTTGGGCTCTTGGCAAATATTAGACACCTCAGTAGTTTGGTTATGACCTTATAGCAATGAAATATTTTGCTCATACTCCAGCGGGTCACACCATGCATTCATGTCTGTTTGCAGGTTAAACTTAATGGTCATGTACAAAATAAAGGCTGGACTATCCAGCATGTCAATTACAAGGACACCTCAGAGAAGGAAGAGATCAGGATCCGTGGATTTAAGTTTGAGAAGGTTGAGCAGGTAGAGGTGAACTACATGGAGCCAGGAAAACATAGCTTGAGTGCATGAATCAAACCATTTTTGGTTTGCTTGATTGGCCTGAGTAGCTTCCTATGAATTGGAAATAGTTTACATCTGGATTGCCTCCTAGATTCTGGGAGGCCGTTGGCAACATAGCTGAAACTGTAGTTCTCGGTCCCAAGTATAATAAGGAGCAAAGTGCTTCACCAATCACTCAGCATTCTTTATGTATATCTGTACTTGTATAGTACGCTTATTCATAGCGAAACATTATCTCCTCTTCAGTGTAATCAGAGTTGATTATTTATTTGGGATCTGATGTGTATGTTACAATATTAAATTTTTCGAAAACTTGGCACTGAATCAAATAAGTGTGGCAGTACGTACGTAATTACTGTTATATTACATATTGCGTCATTTTCTTTGGTACATAAACCATGGAATATCCTAGTGCTGCAGCATTCGCAAATTGTGATTATTTCATCATGAATCATGAGAAAGGAGAGCAGGTGCCGAGCCTTCTGCACCCAATGGCTGTGTGCCTGTGTCGACAAGAGTCTTTGCGACCCTTTTGGCGATTACTTTTTCTTTTTTTAAAAAAAAAAGATCACTTCTGCCGCTTTCAGTGGCCGTGGAAAGGAATTGTTGTGAGTGGTGATGAGTCAGTGATGAGGCGACTGACGAGATGCCGTGAACGAAAGAAACAAATCCGGACCAGCCATTGTCTGTACGTGTATCATGGCTGTTGGCTGTTCGAGATTTGGAACTTGCATCTTAGCTAAATTCTTGACCTCCCATACTAGAAGAAGAGTATTATAAAGTCTCCTAAATTACTGTCCTTAGTTTTAACTCTTGCAGATTTGGATCGTTCAAGGCGTCCTTTGCTGTGAGTGCGTTCAAGGCGCGATAGTCGATGCAAAATCAGTAGCTGGCCCTCGGCTACGCAACTCTAGCCTCGGTTCGTCGTCTTCTCCGGCGAGGTTACCCTAGCCGCAGGCTTAGTTGAGAGATAGGAGGGAGATTAGATTGATAGTTCTTTCTTAACTCAACCGAATATCTGATACAGGAATATATGGCCATCGGCCTCAACCAACCGGAGCAAAACCCTCCTATAATTTAGGAACTAAAGACAGGAAGATATTTCTAATTTCCAATCTCAGCCACTTGCAGTGATCGCGCCCACCGCGTCCTCGTGCGCGCCCACGGCGCGTGATGCGCGTTCCGCGTCACGGCGCACGTTGTTGGGAATATGCCCTAGAGCTAATCATATAGATGATGATATTCCGATTGTATCCATAATTAATAAAGTATTCATTGAATATCTATTATAGACAACTTGTATTGATTGGCAATTATGTGAATTGTTTGTGGAACTCAATTACTTGAATGGTTATTCTAAAGTTGTCCCTAGTCGGCGTTCTTCTGAGAACACACTTGAATATTAAACCAGCACATATATTAGTTGATGGCTATGTTTCACAAGTCATGGACATCGAGTGTGGCAGAACCTTCTAAATCATACGGCCCACACGCATGATTATTGTCTAAACAGACTCCAAATAACCATGACTGTGTTTCATACGACTTAAGAAGTCTGTCGGGTAAATCCCGAATCATCCACGATTTCCGAGCAGGATCAATCGTTGTAGAGAGATATTTGTAACACCTCTGGTGTTATATTAACTAAAACCTGCCGTGTCATCATATGCATTGCAAAGCATTCATGGTTAAGTCAACTTTAATGTGCATCAACTAAAATAAGTTTACATTTCATAGGTTGATTGAGTTTCTGGAATGACTTGTCACATGAAATGATAAAATCCTATTTTCGAATGTCATCGCAAATACTTAGTTTATACTCTATGTACTTGCGGTGTAAACTGTGTTTACACTAGTATCAAGCATAGTGTATAAGTCTAAGTCCAACCCTAAAAATGATTTCTATATTTGAAATTAAATTTGGATTCCCAAACTTATTTCTAAG
>CM041644.1:40733040-40770301 GCA_023333625.1 Bothriochloa decipiens | reverse complement strand
ATGATGACATGGCAGGTTTTAGTTAATATAACACCAGAGGTGTTACATCGAGATGTCAAACTAATAATGTGGGCACATGTGAGACATGTAGGTTGGACTGACCCGACATGAGAAAGTCTCTATTCACGTCATGTACGTTATGTCCTTAGACCTAAGATTGTGGTATGTACTCAAGATGTGAAACGGCCTACTTAGGGACTATTAAACGCTGCTCCATAACTAGGTAGTTATAAAAATGGTCTTCGGGTAGTCGAGAAGCATGCTATGAGACATAGACAATCAAGATGGAATTTGCTCCTCTCTACGCGAGAGAGATATCACTGGATCACTCAAGTGATTGGATCAACAAATGCATGGCTATGCTTGGGTTAAGTGTTAACCCATGAGTTGAACCATATATCGAGTGGCAAAGAAAATAACTTGTATGTGGTCGTAGTGGTTCGTCTGATATGATCTTTGTGTGCACATAGGAGTTGTCACGCCTTGCTAGAGGCCGCTGTCAACTATTGGGTGAGTATGCATGAACCTATAGGGTCGCACTTAAGGGGCTGGAAGCCTAATTCGGATTGGACCCGAATTAGACAAGGTTTAGGGTTTCTAATGGGTCTCCAACTCGTGAGCTCATTGGGGATGCCTATATAAGCAAGGGGTAGGGGCGCGGTCAGGGTTACACACGCCTTTGGCAGCCGTCGTCGCCCTCCCCACGCTTGCGCCTTCTGCTCCTCGCAGACCTAGCAGTCCGGAGGCGCATCGCTTCTTCCCTGCACGCGTGGGATTCCTCGGAGGTGCTGCATCTGGAGCACTGGGATGAACCGCGCGAGAGGACTGAGGTGATGGACGACCATGCAACTGCACTGCCTGCTGCGACGCGTACGACTACATCGAGTCGTCTTCCGCTGCACCTGAGCGTCTAGTGGTAATGTCGTAACCTGTAACTAGCAGTAGATCCTGGTTTATGAGGTCAAAAAGTTTTATTTTCTGGCTAGCGTAGCACCCTCATAACCCTTCAATGGTATCAAAGCTGTTACTGCCTCGTTATAGGTTCGGTTTTGTGCATATGGTGATATACGTGGTTGTAGATGAGTCTCTAACCTTGGTTCGTCATCTTGTCGTGTTGGTCTTGAAATGATCTACTCGTACCGGTCGGAATTCCGCCATCCAAGTTAAGTGATTTATGTAAATCCAGTCATGGTGAGTTAGAGATCAATCAGATTGATCGAATTGAACCCTAGGTCAAGTGCCAAGCGCATATGATGCGCGGCGGTGGTAGATGGAATTTACTGCCGGGCGCCGGTTTGCCGAGAAAAGTGCTGTTCGGTAAAACAGCCGTAACTTTTGAACCGTAACTCAGATTGAGATGAACTCTAAACGAAAATCATAGAGAACAAAATTTTATATCTGGTTCTCTGTGTCTTTGCCGCATTCAGCAAAATTAGAATTACGAAATAAGGCTTAGAAAATAGAGTTTTCTGCGTTGCAAGATTAGACGTCGGATTCGGATAACTCTGTTTTGCAGGTATTGATGACTGGTATAGCCCTTATGTGTATGTGATGCATGTATGTATTTAATTCATGGCTTGCATGTCATGAGGACAATATGGACAGGAGCCACATACATATTGTCAAAATTAATGTAATGGCCTGTGTGCCAATCTGTGATGATCTATCCGTGATTATGTAATTTTATTTTACTTGCACTAGTAGTAGCTAGTCTTAGCGGAATCATCACTGAAGGATGGCATACTCGAATCATGGAGATGGAGATCACTGTGATGCACAGATTGATGGAGATGGAGATCCCCAAAGGAATAATGGGCTATACCAAATCATGTCTGTGTTATGCCGTTCTTACTATGTTCTACTTTCACATGCTATTATGTTTTTGTCTACATGAGTGCGGTAGTGAAGTAGAACGATCCCTCAGCAATGTTTAAGTTAAATGCTTCCTCAAACCTTGCACTGTCATAAGTCTTGTACAATCGGTGGTGGGTCTATGAAATTAGGGCTCCACTGGTTTTCCTCGACTAGACAGGTTCGTATCGGATACTTACTGTAAGAAGGTTTGATTATTTAAACAAGGTCATCCTAACGGTTAGGTCCCTTGGAGCATGGGTAGGTTGAGCGTAGCATAGAGATGCTGCCCAACAACGAGTCATATGTGATATGATTAGCAAAGTGTTGCTTACCGATCTACCATGTCTTCTAGCGGTGATGCTAAAGCTCACTAGTTGACTTGTTAGTTGTGGGTCTTGAATCACTAAGAATCAATTGAGGGATATTGATTTTAGTGGGAGTAGATTTTATTTTGATATAATTTACTCTTTCATGGATACATTGTCTTAGTATTTTACGTTACTTTTATTGTAGATGGCCGCTCGCAATCAACCATTTTCTTTGCGTACAATTCTTGAGAAAGATAAGTTGAATGGAACAAATTACGCGGACTGGATCCACAACCTGAGAATTGTTCTCAGGACTGAGAAAAAGGAAAAAATTTTAGACACCCCATTACCAGATGAGCCTGATGAAAATGCAACTGCTGCTGAGAAAAACGCTTACAAGAAAGCATGTGATACGGATCTTGAAGTGAGTTGCCTCATGCTTGCTTGTATGGAACCTGATCTGCAGATGCAGTTCGACAACAATCATTCAACGAACGATATGATCGTGGCGCTTGAAGATATGTTCTAAACTCAAGCGCGGACTGAAAGGTTCAATGTCTCTAAGACGCTTACAGAAACCAAGCTAGCAAAGGGCGCAGCTGTTGGTCCACATGTAATCAAGATGGTTGGTTACACTCAGAGGTTGGAAAAGCTAGGCTTCCCAATTGGCCAAGAGTTGGCTACTAATTTTTTTCTTGCATCGCTTCCGGCCAGCTATGGAAACTTCATCTTGAACTACCATATGCATGGAGCGGAGAGGGGCTTGAATGAACTGTGTGGCATGCTGAAAACAGCCGAGGCCGACATCAAGAAAGGTGCCAGCAGTAGCCAAGTGTTGGCGATCCAGAACCGACCTCATTTTAAGAGGAAGGGCAATTCTTGGAGGAAGAAGAAGGGCAAGGCTAAAGATGAGATCTCTAAGCTAAACCCATCTGCTGCCAAGGCTGGACCATCTGCAAATTCAGATTGCTTTTATTGTAAGGGAAAAGGTCACTGAAAAAGGAACTGCAAGGAGTACTTGGCGTCCTTAGAGAAGGATGATGGCGGTAAAGGTAATGCTACTGCTTGTACTCTTGTTGTTCATGTTACAGACATTTTTCTCGCTAACTCTTATATTAATTCTTGGGTATTTGATACCGGATCGGTTGCTCATATTTAAAATACGATGCAGGGAATGATAAAAAGTAGAAGCGTGGAGAAAGGAGAAGTTGATTTCCATGTGGGCAATAATGCAAGAGTTGCTGCATTAAAGGTCGGGACGATGCAACTTCTCTTGCCGTTAGGATTTATTTTGGAATTGAATAATTGTTATTTTGTTCCTAGTTTAAGTTGAAACATTATATCACCTTCATGCTTGATGAAGGATGGTTATTCATTTGCGAGTAAAGACAATGGTTGTGTGATCTCAAAGAATGATGTGTTTGTGACTTTTGCATCCATTGTGAATGGGTTATTTATTTTAAATCTTCATGATGCACCTGTCTGTAATGTTAGTGCTAAACAGCCTCGGCTTAATGAGTTAAGTCCTACTTATATGTGGTATTGTCGTTTGGATCATATAAGTGAGAATCGCATGAAGAGGCTCCATGATGATGGTCTTCTAACTTTGTTTGATTTTGAATCATACGAGACATGTGAGGCTTGCTTGCTAGGCAAGATGACCAAGGCGTCATTCAAAGGATTTCCGAGAGGGCATCTGACTTATTAGAACTTGTACATACTGATGTATGTGGACCAATGAGCATGACAGCTAGAGGCGGATTTTAATATTTCATAACTTTTACTGATGACTTTAGTAGATATGGATATGTCTACCTAATGAAGCATAAGTCTGAAACATTTAAAAAGTTTAAAGAATTTCAGAATGAAGTAGAGAATCAATGCAGCAAGAAGATTAAGCCCTTGCGATCTGATCGTGGAGGCAAATATCTAAGTCAAGAGTTTAGCAAGCATCTTAAGAGTTGTGGAATTGTTCCACAGCTCACGCCATCTGGAACGCCTCAGAGAAACGGCGTGTCTGAGCGACATAATTAGACCTTGTTGGACATGGTTTGGTCTATGATGAGCCAGTCGGACCTACCTTTATTATTTTAGGGATACGCTCTAGAAACAGCCGCTTTCACATTGAATAGGGTACCATCTAATTTCGTAGTTAAGACACCATATGAGATGTGGACTGGTAAGAGTCCCAGTTTATCTTTTCTAAAAATTTGGGGTTGTGAAGTTTATGTTAAATGACTTATATCAGATAAACTAACACCCAAATCGGACAAGTGCTTTTTCGTGGGATATCCAAAGAAAACTTTAGGGTATTATGTCTATAACTGGTCAGAGGGCAAAGTGTTTGTTACTCAAAACAGTGTTTTCTTAGAGAATAGTTTCTCAAAAGAGAAAAGAATGAACAAAAGGTGTACCTTGAAGAAGTTCAAGATGAGCCAGTAGGGACTGACTCTACGAGTGATGCTAATATAGCAGAGCAAGTGGAGACAACCGTGGCAGTGGAGACACCGCCACAACCACAAAGATCAGCAAGACTTCACGTATTATGTGGGAATTTGTTCTTGTTAAACGATGATGAACCTGCGAATTATGCGGAAGCTATGATGGATCCAGATTCCGAGAAATGGCAAAGTGCCATGAGATCCGAGATAGATTCCATGGGAGACAGTCAAGTTTGGAACTTGGTTGACCCGCCTGATGGGGTTAGACCCATAGAGAGCAAATGGATCTTTAAGAAGAAGAAGGATATGGATGGAAATGTTCACGTCTATAAAGCTCGACTTGTCGCAAAAGGTTTTCGACAAGTTCAAGGAATTGACTACGACGAGACGTTCTCGCCGGTAGCGATGCTTAAATCTATTCGGATCATTGTAGCAATTGCTGCATATTTCGATTATGAGATATGGCAGATGGATGTTAAAATAGCCTTTCTAAATGGGTATTTAGAAGAGGACGTGTATATGATACAGCCCGAAGGTTTTATTGATCCTAATAATGCTGGAAAGATATACAAGCTTAAGAAATCTATTTATGGGTTAAAGCAAGCATCTCGGAGTTGGAATATTCGTTTTGATGAGGTAGTCAAAGGGTTTGGCTTTCGTCAGAATGAAGAAGAACCTTGTGTTTACCAGAAGGTAAGTGGGAGCGCTATTGTGTTTCTGATCTTGTATGTGAATGACATACTATTGATTAGGAATGATATTCCTATGTTGCAATCTGTAAAGACTTCACTGAATAATAGTTTTTCTATAAAGGATTTAGGAGAAGCAGCATACATCTTGGGAATTAAGATCTATAGAGATAGGTCGAGAAGGCTAATAGAATTAAGCCAAGACACGTACATTGACAAGGTGTTGAAACGGTTCAACATGGAACAGTCCAAGAAAGGGTTCTTGCCTATGTCACATGGTATGCGCTTTAGTGACAAGCAGTGTCCTTCATCAGATGAAAAGCACAACCGCATGGGTAAGGTTCCATAAGCTTCAGCCGTTGGTTCCATCATGTATGCTATGATATGTACTCGCCTAGATGTCTCATATGCTCTAAGTGTTGCGAGCAGGTACCAAGCTAATCCGGGTGAACCTCACTGGACGCTTGTTAAGAACATCCTAAAGTACTTACGAAGGACTAAGGATGTGTTCCTAATCTATGGAGGTGAGGAGAAGCTCGTTGTAAACGGTTACACCGATGCTAGCTTCCAAACCGACGGGGATGACTTACTATCTCAATCAGGTTTTGTGTTCACAATAAATGGTGGTGCAGTTAGCTGGAAAAGTTCCAAGCAAGAGACGGTGTCCAATTCTACAACAGAAGCCGAGTACATTGCAGCTTCTGGCGTTGCAAAGGAAGGTGTTTGGTTGAGGAGGTTTCTCATTGAGCTTGGTGTGTTTCCAAATGCGTCGAACCCATTGAATTTATATTGTGATAATAATGGGACGATTGCACAGGCTAAGCAGCCTAGGGATCACCAGAAGAACAAACATGTACTCCGAAAGTTTCATCTCATTCGAGAGTTTGTGAAACGAGAAGAGATCAAATTGTGCAAAATACATACGGATTTAAATATAGCAGATCTTTGACAAAGGCTCTTCCACAGCCTAAGCATGAGGCGTACATGAGGTCTATAGGGATTAGACATTTAAGAGATTAACTCTAGTGCAAGTGGGAGACTATTGGGAATATGCCCTAGAGCTAATCATGTAGATGATGATATTCCGATTGTATCCATGATTAATAAAGTGTTCATTGAATATTCATTATAAATAACTTGTATTGATTAGCGATTATGTGAATTGTTTGTGGAACTCAATTACTTGAATGGTTATTCTAAAGTTGTCCCTGGTCGGCGTTCTTGTGAGAACACACTTGAATATTAAACCAGCACATGTATTAGTTGATGGCTATGTTTCACAAGTCATGGAGATGGAGATGTCAAACTAATAATGTGGGCACATGTGAGACATGTAGGCTGGACTGACCCAACATGAGAAAGTCTCTATTCACGTCATGTACGTTATGTCCTTAGACCTAAGATTGTGGTATGTACTCAAGATGTGAAGCGACCTATTTAGGGACTATCAAACGTTGCTCAGTAACTGGGTAGTTATAAAGGTGGTTTTCGGGTGGTCGGGAAGCATGCTATGAGACATAGACAATCAAGATGAAATTTGCCCCTCTACGCGAGAGAGATATCACTGGATCACTCAAGTGATTGGATCAACAAATACATGGCCGTGCTTGGATTAAGTGTTAACCCACGAGGACCATATATCGAGTGGCAAAGGGAATAACTTGTATGTGGTCGTAGTGGTTCGTCTGATATGATCTTTACGTGCACATAGGAGTTATCACGCCTTGCTAGAGGCCGCTGTCAACTATTGGACGAGTAGGAGTACTCGGCCCATGTCAATGTGTGCGTGAACCCATAGGGTCACACGCTTAAGGGGCTGAAAGCCTAATTCGGGTTGGACCCGAATTAGACAAGGTTTAGGGTTTCTAATGGGCCTCCAACTCGTGAGCTCATTGGGGACGTCTATATAAGCAAGGGGTAGGGGCGCGGTCAGGGTTACACACGCCTTTGGCAGCCGCCGTCGTCCTCCTCACGCTCGCGCCTTCTGCTCCTCACGGATCTAGCAGTCCGGAGACGCATCGCTTCTTCCCTGCACGTGTGGGATTCCTCGGAGGTGCTGCATCTGGAGCACTGGGACGAACCACGCGAGAGGACTGAGGTGACGGACGAGTTGCGTGCGACCCTATGGGTTCACGCACACATTAACATGGGCCGATTATTCCTACTCGTCCGTGCGACTACATCGAGTCATCTTCCGCTGCACCTGCGCGTCTAGTGGTAATCCTGTAATCTGTAACTAGCAGTAGATCCTGGTTTATGAGGTCGAAAAGTTTTATTTTCTGGCTAGCGTAGCACCCTCATAACCCTTCACACGTCACGGGTCTGACGCCTAGCGTACTTGCGCCCGACCATGACATAGACAGACACCGGAATTACTATTAAAAAAAATGAAAGGTGAAAGAGTTACAATGAGACTGTCAGTGGTGAGCCATTTGCACAAAGCATATATACAGTTGCAAATTACAAGATAATACTAGAAGCATGGAACGAATAAGGGTAAAAGATTATACCTTATTTATAGAAGGGCGAGATCTCACACCTTACTGAGCAATGCTGGATTCATTTTTCTAGGATTTAGTGCTACCCAAATGGGGGTTGGCCAGTTGGACCAAATCCGAGGAGAAACAATTTTCTCGGTGATCTGATTATCCAAATTAAAAACTCCCATATCACGTTTTTTATTCTTTGCAAAAGCCACACACTCGGCATCATCAGTAAAGTAGATATGATTCCCCTTCAATTCTGGATGTTCTTTGGCGAGTGATTGGTTGAGCCCAAGAAACAGCACATTGTCACCCAAGCTACTTATCTCAACAAACTTCTTTGCTGTCAAGTCCACTCTATATACTTTAAACACGACCTTTTCTTGGAGTCGCTGCAAATAGTCTAATTCTGAATTTGCATCATCTTCTAATCCCATCCCCCATCTTCTGAGTTAGTCCTCTCCCGTTCCGAGAAATACTCATCATCATCGGATGGGTCGAAGCCAGGTTTGCCACCAGGCAAATTCCCAGCCTCCTCGTCAGAAAAATCTGAATTTGCATCATCTTCTGATCTAGCCCTCTCCGATTCTGAGAAATACTCATCATCGCCTGCTGGTGGGCAGAAGTCAGGTTGGTCACCAGGCACATCTTCAGCCTCCTCATCAGAAAAATACTCAAAATTCTTGTGAATTTGCAGCAGATCACCACATGGAGCTTGGACAATGTAGATTCCATTAGGCCCGACCCTAGGCCCATCCATGACAAGTCGCGGTTTCAATGCAGGGTCACTTCGATCATATGCGTGGATTTCACCATGGACTTGAACTGCATACAGTAGGCCATCCTTAAAGACACGATCTGAATACTGAATATGAAATGGCAACCAAGTCCAGCTCTCATCCCCCACTCGCGCGAACGAGAGCTGCCTGCACGGGTTATGGATGAGCACAACGGTGTAGGCTCCAGCAGACGGATCGGAGGACAAGAACGGCTTCTGAAACGCATACTCCCGCAGCTTGTGAAGGCGAAACACTGACGGCTTCGAGCGCTCGGTGTGGATTCCACTGTACCACGAGTACTCGTACAGGCGAACGACGCCGTGCCAGTCGCGGAGCGGCCTGACCTGCTCGATGGTGGTGACGGACGGGAGGTCGATCTGGTCGCCCGTGACGGGGTTGAGGAGGTGGAGCTCGGACCTCCGGTCGACGGTGACGAGCCAGCCGTGGGCGGAGCCGATGAGGTAGCAGCTGCGGATCGGAGGGTCCGGGAGAGCGAGCGTGTACGGCTTCGGCTTCTTCTCCGCGAGGCTGTAGAGGCCCGCGGCGCTGTCTCCGGAGCGCGCGTTGGTGTAGAGGAGGCACGGCGTCTGCGGCCGGATCAAGGCCTGCCGCTCGTCGCGGAGGGAGTCGCTGGCGCGGCGCCAGGAGGAGCAGACGCAGCCCGCGCGGAGGAGGTCTGGGACCTCGAGCGCCGCGAGTATCGTCACCAGGACGTCCTCCGGCAGCTCCGCCCCTGACATTGAGGAGTCGAGACCGGCGTACGGAGTAGCTTTGTTTTCTCGTTCGTTTGTACGTAGATGGACTGCGTATCGGGACGAGGACGGAGTGGGGATGGAATTGAACGTCGTGCACGTGTATGTCGGAGCAAACGGATTGGATTGCCGTGCGGAGGGCAGCGACGGAGCCGCCGACGAAGAGCACGGACAAAGAACTGCGGCGGCGACGGCGGCGCGGCGCTTGGAGAGGGGTAGGGAAAAGGGAAGGGACAGCACGGAAGACGGCCCAGGAAGGCAAAGCAGCTGGAGGCCCAACTAACCGTATTGTAATAATGGACGATTCCAAAAAAAAGAACAAGGCACGTGCGATATAAGGTTGCCGTTTTTTTATAGGGTACTATTTTTTTGACGCACACAACCCACACACTCCACACTCATATCACACGTACACATGCATGCGCGTTCGAACACACGCTTAAGTAGAGATTAGGAGCCGTCGCCGCCTTCATTACGCGAAAAACACGCAATACCACCGAACACGCACGCATGTATACTTAAAAAGACTATTTATTTAACCAGAATAAATCCGATGGTGCGACGCTAGGTTGATCCCAACAGGATTCGAACCGTGACGGGTGGGGTGGCCACTGCCGACCCCCACCACTGAGCTACGAGCTCATTCGCATATAAGGTTATCGTTAGCTATTAACCGTACAACGTTTTGGTTTGATAGTTTGATTTTCTTATATATATATTATTTTCATTTTAAATTACAGTTCATTCCGAGAATCTTCGTGGGTTAAATGATTTAAAGTTTGACTAAATTTATATAATAATATAATAATATTTATGATATCAACTAATTACTATTACTTATATTTTTTTATTGTATACCTATTTGATGGTATAAATCTTTTTAATTTTCATTAAAATTAAAATGATTTGACTCTCAGAGATTTTTAGAATGACTTATAATTTGAAACAGAGGAAGTAAATGATTCTAAAAAAAGTAAATATATAGAAAAAGAATAGTCAACAATATGTTAATATAGTGCTATCTCTATTTCAGATATTTTGATCTTTTTATGTATACTATTTTACATATCGATACATAATAAAGAGAATAATATATAATATTTTTCCATTGGAATTTATTCTTTCTTGGGTTCTAGATGTACAAACTCAAATAGAAGGAAAACTTAACTTCTCACTTTTGTGATCCCGTCAATTGGTCTAAAAATTGTTTATTTAGGGCGTTTCTTGGTCGACGAATCCAGGTCTAGGTGTTTATACCTGACCAGGTTCTTGGATCGAGAACCAGCCTTACAATGTAGCTTAATTGTATTGAGCTCCTTAGCTGAAATCTGTCGAGTCAAGTTCAAGTTTTCTAACTCGTAGATGATGGTGACTTTACCAATCTTAACATATGTCGCAGACTCTCTCGGACGTGTACATAGAGATAGCATCTATATAATTACATGTATTCTTAGAGCTAAGTGTAAATGTGCGTAGAAATGTCATTCGGAAAAAGAAAGAAAAACACAAAACTTCCGATTTGTTTTTTTTAAATAGAGTTCCAATTTAGTTGAATAGTGATATGGACGGTATGAGCGCGTCCAAAAAGAGCTCATGACCACACAGCTATAGTCTAAAATATTCTTCTGCTAAAAAAAGCCGCACTGCAGCAAGATCAGTGACCACACAGCTATAGTCTAAAATATTCTTCTGGTAAAAAAAGGCTATAGGTAGATACTAAGCTTTTGGAGCCCATTATGCACCACAAAAAAAAATTGATGGATACAACGCACGGGGAATCCCTATCCTCCGATGTTATTATTCACGGATTATTACAAGTTACTGCAGTTGCAGCAAATTAAGGATTACAAGTTACGCAGTAGAAAGAGAGTTTACATCCTTACACCAATTCCGCTTTGGCGATGTTGCCTCAACTTTCCTTCAAAAGCATGACGCTGCTAAACAGTGAAAACAAGGTTCAGATTCTATTCCAAGTTTCTGAAGTCCGAACTCCGAATCATATCGTTGGGATTCTTTCCTAACAAAACGCAATAAAAGTCTTCTTTCAGAGCCTCCTGTGGACATCATAATTCCTCGTGTAGTACAATTTTGGTAATAAAAGTAGCCATGAACAGTATATATATGTCACCGTCAACTAAATCAATTTCCTTTTTTTGAGTTGTGGATGCACATAAAAAGGCATTATTTGAGTTCACATCAAGGCCTCGTTTAGTTTCTCAAATTGGCCACCGAATTTTAGCATTTGGCACTATAAAAAAAATCTCCATCACGTCAAGGCCTTGTTTAGATGTCCAATTTTGGGTCCAAAATTCACTATACAGAATTTATATTTCCCGTCACATCAAAATATCGGCACATGTATGGAGTACTAAATATAGATAAAATAAAAAACTAATTACACAGTTTTGTTGTATTTTACGAGACGAACATTTTAAGCCTAATTAATCAATATTTGGACAATTATTATCAAATAAAAATAAAATTGCTACAGTGTGACGAAATATTTACTATGCAGATTTTGGATACCAATTTTGGTATCTAAACAAGGCCTAAAATACCAGCGCATGTATAGGGTACTAAATATAGATAAATCAAAATTTAATTACACAGTTTGGTTATACTTTATGAGAAGAATATTTTAAACCTAATTAATCAAAATTTGAATAATTTTTATCTAATACAAATAAAATACTATATTAATTCTGGACTCAATTGAGAGACCTACGAGACCCTAGTAGCAGACGCGAGTAAACACAATCGTCTCTCTTCCGACAGCCTATTCCTGAAACAAGATCAGATCACGCCCAGTTGGACTAGAGCCTGTTCAGAGGATACCAACAAGATTTCCGAAAATAGAATAAAGCACTATTTTTTCCTTTTGAGGAATAAAAGCACTCAATAGGAATATAGTATTTTTTGAGAAGAGCTATTTTTTTAGAAGAACTAAATAAGAATTATAGTAGAAGAAAAAGGGACGCAAACACGGGCCCAGGCCCTGGAGAGCCCAGGAACGGCCCACGGGAGAGAGAAACCCTACCCTTCGGGGCTGGAGTGGTGGGGCCATCCGCAACTCGTCCACACCGCAGGCACCCACCCCTTAAAAGCCGCCTCTCGCCGCCGCCCGCAAACCCTCGTTTTTCTCTCTCCTGCGCTGCGCCGTCCCTCACCTCCGCCGCCGAATCCGAGACTCGATCTCGGGTTCACCAGCGCACAGAGCACCCCCGACTCCCGGCCCGATCCGCGCTCTCCTCTCCGTCGCTTCAGGTTGTCGTCTTCTTCAGATCTCTTGCAGTTTTGCTTGAGTCTTTTTTTCTTTTGTGTGTCCGATCTGCCGCGGCTGTGGGTCTCGGTCGATCTGGCGGTAGCTGCGTGGATCTGCGCCGATTCGGTGGGAGTATTACTGATTTTGATGGTTCTGGATTGAGGCACGGGTTTGCGGGGGAAAATACTAGCTTTCCCCGTTGTCTGATGTGCGGTTATCGCCTCTGTACATGATTTTCTTACGTAAAGTTTGATTGATCTTGTGTGTATATGTATATATAGTAATGGTTTTCCGGTGCTAATGATCAAAATTGCTAGTTTTTGTCATAAAACTGTGCTAGGCAGCTCTTTGTAGCTTGGTTGCAGCTTTATATTTGATCCTGCAGTGTTGTGTGGTGCGCTTGAGTATTGGATTGAACTACGGGATGCTGCATGCTTGATGATATTGTATTGTTCTGACATGATGAGCCAACTTTTCGTGAAAGCGATGATGAAGTGACCATAAGGATAGGTTAAAAGACTCTCCTGCCCCATGTACTAGACATGAGCGATTCATATTGCTCAATATTGGTTTTTGGATGATGAAATGGCCTTAAGGATAGGTTAGAAGACTGTCCTGCACCATGTACTAGACATGAGCGATTCATATTGTTCAATATTGGGTGAAACTGTAAAGATCTTTCTTTCGATTTATTTTGAGTAGTTATTATATCAGTGATTGTATAGCATCAATTGCCTTGGTATGTTTTTGTTTAGATTCTTTATAACCTGAAGATTGAGTTGAATATGCATTTTTTTGTATAAATTGTAGAGCTTGGATAATCATTTGTGTAGTACAATTGATTCTCTGTGGATTCTGTTGTGAATTACTGGGTACTTAGTTATCATTTGTCTTCTAGTATGTTGTCTGTCTTGTGCTTGAACAAATTTCTTTGGTACACAAACGCCTTTCTTGTTGTAGTCCTTAGGCAAGTTCTGTTATAATCTTAAACTGTGCCATTGTTCATTATTTGTAGACTGATCTGGGTTCATGATTAAACTTTTCTTTGTATTTCTTTGTCACATTGTTCACATGTACTTGTAACTTATGTGCCTTAACATGTCGTTTTGTTCGCTACAGTCATGGCAGGAATGGCACCTGAGGGCTCTCAGTTCGATGCTAAGCACTATGATTCTAAAATGCAGGAGCTGCTGTAAGTCCTACAAATCATCATTTTTAAAAAATAAACTTTACCTATACTCGTTTTTTACCACCTACTCAAGAGCCAAGTGTAACTTTACATATGTTCATGTAATACAGGAGCACTGGTGACACTGAGGAGTTCTTCACTTCATATGATGAAGTTTTTGAGAGTTTTGATGACATGGGCCTCCAAGAGAATCTTCTGAGGGGCATTTATGCTTATGGTAGGCTGGGAGCCTATTTTCCTTTAGAGGGTTTGTCTTTTACATTGTATTCCTCTTACAACCCATTCTCTGTTGTGTAGGTTTTGAGAAGCCTTCTGCAATTCAGCAGAGAGGAATTGTTCCCTTCTGCAAGGGTCTTGATGTCATCCAGCAGGCACAATCTGGTACAGGAAAGACAGCAACTTTCTGTTCTGGGATCTTGCAGCAGCTCGACTATGGCCTGGTTGAATGCCAGGCCTTGGTCCTTGCTCCCACCCGTGAGCTTGCACAGCAAATTGAGAAAGTCATGCGCGCCCTTGGTGACTACCTGGGTGTTAAGGTCCATGCTTGTGTGGGAGGAACATCTGTCCGTGAGGACCAAAGGATCCTTGCCAGTGGTGTGCATGTTGTTGTTGGTACACCTGGTCGTGTTTTTGACATGCTGCGGAGGCAGTCCCTCCGCCCTGATCACATCAAGATGTTTGTTCTTGATGAAGCTGATGAAATGCTTTCTCGTGGTTTCAAGGATCAGGTAAACTCTTCTATTTTGTTTCTACTTTCTCTATACTTGATCATGGCACCTGCATACTTTGCTAGTGAAGTGCAAAGATTTAGTTTAAATTGACTTTGCCACATTTGATTTCATTTGTTAGTTTCTTTGTGTTTAGCTATAACCATTGATAGACATGCTTCCATCAGGAAATGCTGTTCCAAACTAGTTGTGTAATTCTATTATCTTTTCTAACATCAATCTTAAAAGCAATTTTATAACATTCTATCTATTTATGGTGCACTGATTGATTGATCCCTTTTGACTTCAATTCTTTGGTGGAATGCAGATTTACGACATCTTCCAGCTTCTCCCAGCCAAGATTCAGGTTGGAGTCTTCTCTGCTACCATGCCTCCTGAGGCCCTGGAGATTACCCGGAAGTTTATGAACAAGCCCGTCAGAATCCTCGTGAAGAGAGATGAACTGACCCTTGAGGGTATCAAGCAGTTCTATGTGAATGTGGAGAAGGAAGACTGGAAGCTTGACACACTGTGTGACCTGTACGAGACCCTGGCCATCACCCAGAGTGTCATCTTTGTCAACACCCGCCGCAAGGTGGACTGGCTCACTGACAAGATGAGGAGCAGGGACCACACTGTCTCTGCCACTCACGGTGACATGGACCAGAACACTCGTGACATCATCATGAGAGAGTTCCGGTCTGGTTCCTCCCGTGTGCTCATCACCACCGACCTGCTTGCTCGTGGTATTGATGTTCAGCAGGTGTCCCTGGTCATCAACTATGATCTTCCTACCCAGCCAGAGAACTACCTGCATCGCATTGGTCGTAGTGGTCGTTTCGGTAGGAAGGGTGTTGCCATCAACTTTGTGACCCGTGATGATGAGCGGATGCTGTTTGACATCCAGAAGTTCTACAATGTGGTGATTGAGGAGCTGCCTGCCAACGTTGCTGACCTTCTGTGATCATTTTGAAGAAAAGAACAGAACAAAAAGTGTGGTGAGGGGACCTGATAAGGCTTGGTTTTGTTGAAATATCGTGGGGAGGAAGTGATAAGGTCGGTGGGGTTTTTATGTTATGGTCATCGACAATTTGCGGTTTTTCTTTATGCCATGTTTTGGGAATTTTTGTAGCTGCCTAGGCCTTGTGGTATGTGCTGCTGTGGGGTTCATTAGTATGAAGAGGAAGATGCAGCTGGCGCTGGAGTCTTTTTCTCTATTAGTATTTTGTTTAAAACTATGTATGACCGAATGGTGGTATTTATTTGTGTCATCCTTGACTCTTATTCTGCTGCAACCAGATGTATCGTGCCATGTGTGCAGTATCGGTCTTTGTTCTGAGTAAAACCTGACAATTAGCTGTTGATGCACGGTGTCAATGGTAATGTATTTGAAGTGGTACTACGCAGGATGTGTGGCACTGGCGTCTGAGTAATAGTCCTTTTGTTGTAATAACACTATTGTTTTCAAGTATAGTTTATATATTGGCAATTGCGAATAGTACACGTTGGCGATTGGGTCTTAATATACGATGATTGGAGTTGGTTTCAATAGTTTTGTTTCCTTCCTTTGTAGTTAGCAACTGTGGTCTTAATATACAATCATTGGAGTAGTTTTCAAATAGTTTTGTTTCCTTCCTGAAACTTTTGTAGTTGTCATGTAGGCGATTTTCTTGAATAGAGAGAACAAATGTTTATGCCGCTTTTGATCTTTAACTCAAAAGAAACTGGTTCTTTGGCTTCGATCTGTTTTTTTAGCTTTTATCAGTTCAAAATTTCCCAAAAACCAGCTTTTCACCTTTTCAGAAGCAAGCTCAAAAGCTAAATTGTTTATTTCAGCTCCTATTCTAGCTTATGACGAGCAGAGAAACCAGCAAAAGATGAACAAATCCTAATTCGACATCAATCAAACAAAACAGACCCTAGTTTTTTTTTAGTAGAAAAACAGACCCTAGTTGGACACACACCAATCAAAATAAAACACAAGTGGAAGCACCAGGGCAAAGCCCAAACTAAGCATACAAACAAAACACGAGACATTGAAAAAAAAATCATTCTAGGCTTCCTGCTCTACTAAGTGCTAATAGTATAGAAGTAGTTAGGGATGGATCATTCTTAAAAAAATGTAATTAGGGATTGGAAAATGAGAAAAAGAAAAAGAGAGTGGCAAACATGGGCCGCGGAGGCGCGGATCCATTGGTGGTCTGTAGCAGCCTTGCAGGCGTTGTTGGGCCGTGCTAGCCGTAGTGTCATAGACCGCAGCAGACATGGACCGCCGCTATGCATCAGCTTCACCACCTTGGGACGATCTCATCTTCCCGGCCGACGATCTGCTTCATCCTCCATCCCGCGGTGGCGATGCAGATGCAGCTAGCTGGAGGTGATGGCGAATTGGACCGTGTCGTGCCGCTGCCTGCCCCAGGCGATCCATGCATCCATCACGCTGGCGCCGCTGTCAGTCTGTCACTGAGCAGTGTTGACTTTAATTTCCGCTGCACTGTGGTCTGCTCGATCTCCTGTTTAATTTCTTGGTATGCCGCACATCGATCGTCATCCGATCGTCTGTTCCGGTTTCTCCGCTTTTTTCTCTCTTAATTTTCTTTTCTTTCTGCTGATACATCGATCGGGTCCTCCTTCCCTCGGTCCATATCATCCTTTACACACCCAATTCACGGCCTGACGCCCTGTCCCTCCTCCGCCTACTTTCTACAATACTTTCCTAGCCTCGACTCGATCGGTCTCCATGGTCCATGATGCGATCAATCAGGATGTGTATACATATGGATCCGATAGAGCCTTCACTTTCAGACACGGTAGCTCCTGTCGTTTTTTAAAAGGAGATTTTCTCTGCAGCTGAACGGAATCTCCCGCCCAAGGAACGCACTCTATGTACGCCAGCGGCCAGCCTGATTATATTCTGCGAAGCAGACACAGTCAGCAGTGCTACATATACGGTATATGCATGGTAGCCTAGTATTTGTTTCAGAAGATTTTCTTGCATGCGTATGTTCTCTCTTCGCACTCACACGCCATCCTTTTCGCGCCTTTTATGTACCACCAAAGATGCATGGTGTAGTAAGGGCTCTAAATTCGCCTAGACGATCGAGTATCACACCCTTCACCTGACTGCTTATTAGCAGCTTCCTAGCTTGCATTGTGATCGCTACTACCATAGAAAGCGGCCGGCCTGTGGTGGAATTGGATTGGTTCTTGCATTGGTGGGATCTATCCGTGTGCTTAATTACAACGTCGTCGTCTTCACTCTCAGTTCAGGAAGAGTTTCAGTTGCACCTCATAATCCTTCTCCTGTATTTTCTTAGTTTCTGTTACACTCCACTTTTAAGGATAAAAGTAGAATGCATAAATAGCCTTATATACGTCATAGAAACAGTCGCACATATAGGATGATAAATTACAAAGAGTATCATCACCTTGTTTATTACATAATGAACCAATATTTATTATAGAGTATTGCGCATAAACAATAAATAACTAAGATAACTTTATTGCAGAAGCTCCACACAGGGACACATCAACTGGTGAACACCAAGCCTAGTACTCATCACGATAGTTCTCATTTCAACCTTCATCTGTTACCCATCTGGGATTTTTCAAAATTAAAAGTAAAGCAAACGTAAGTACACAACCATACTCAACAAGCATAACATGGGTTAATGAGGCTCAAATAAGCTGACACGGTTTGACTGCATTTAGCTTTTATAAGTTAATCATATTGAAACATAGCATCAAGGTAGTGATAATTCCCATATTCTCATGATCAAAATAACATTAACCAGTGTGTAGCAATAACGATATTAAGATGCACACATTAACAATTTAAGAACCATTATCTTTTGTAAATGTGTCAAGGCCGCCCTAACCGAAGGGCACGAACAATATATTGATTTAAACTCTGATAAGAGGTGTACACTTTCACTGTGAGTCATGTTTTACAACTGAGTGGACTTATAACTTCTAAACCATCACAAAACATATAAAGCCTCCTATATGTTCTCCTAACCAATCAGAGATGCGGAAATACGTTGTGTGTAGAAACCCCCTTCCAATATGGCACAATCCTTCCCGGCTATACTCATAAGGACAGAGGCAGTCCTATACCCTAACTTTTAGACCACTAACCAGCTAGAAAAGGGCCTACAAGTGACTAGAGCCAGAACCATATAGCCCTCACAGCTGTACGGATTCTCCATGATAAATCACTTACAGACAAGAGTCCATGTTTGTTAAAAGTCATCGTTTTCATTGATAGCATAACACACATCAAGTTATAAGATCATGACCATTAGAGCACTAGCATCATAACTACCCAATGCAATCCAAAAGGTTCAAGGAATTAGGATATCAAATCTGGTTATAATTTCTAGGTCATCAAACGGACACATGCATATGAATTGTTATTTATAGTGAATAGGTAATAAGGATGATCCATGCTATACTTGCCTTGATTCACAAAGTTCTACTAATCCTGCTGATCCTCAAAGTAGCCTTGCTCAACAAAAACCTCACCGTCTGAACTCGACATTAATAATCAACACCAGACAATCCAATCAAGCATACATACATGAAGCAAACAAAGAGTTATTAGAGGAACAGTACATCAATCTCATCAAAACAGAATAAAGTATTTATAAAACTATTCTACTCGCTTCTACGATCACACAGACGTCAAGTTCACCGAAAACGAAGTTATAACGAAGAAGTTATGAATTTTCAAAGATTTCCTATAGATAAATAAATACTTTAAATATAAACTAATAATATAAAGTTTTCAAAATACTTTAATAGTATCACCACTGCGTAGATTATGAAATTATGAATCTAACAAAATTTGAACAGACCAAATCGGAGTTAAAACGTAAAAGATATAAGCTTTTAAAGATAATGGCAAAACTGTAAATAGATAAAAACGTATTCTGAAACTGAAAAGAAAAAATACGTTTTCCAGTGAAGGAAACGTATTCTGGAACCTTTTACAAGAAAAATACGCTTTGCAGTGGACAAAGCGCATTATGGATCTGTTAAATAGAAGTTACGTTTTCCAGTAGAGAAAACGTATCCTGCTGAACGCGCTAAGAGTTTTAATAGATTGAACAGAAACCCGAGGGGTTTTCTATAAATCTGCCACACGAAAGGGTACGGGCTGTTTCTGGTCGTCCGATTCAAAATGGACGGTCCAGATTGATCGGGGTAATCGGTCTCGCCGGGGACGACGGCCGACACGGCGGCGGACATGGCCGGCGGCGAGAAAGCTCGCCGGCGTTCACACAGACCGCGATTCCGGCCACCATTAGCAACGAGACCGGTACCATTCGAACAGGGAGCTCACGCCGCGCTCACCTGTGGAGAAGATGGAGACTGAGAGGCGACGGGGTCGGCGAGGAGCTCTACGCGGCGGACGGCGGCGGTCTGCAAACGGCGAGGGCTCAAGTTAGACGAAATTGAACCAGAAGGAGCACACCACGATGCGCAGGAGGTCGAGGCGAGGCTTGCCAACCAGTTAATGGCGAAGATGGTCCGTCGGTTGCGGCGAATTGCGAGCTCCGGTGGACTTTGGCAATGGCGGCTAGGGTATCGCGTGGCGGCCCAGCGAACAAAGCGAGGCGGCGGACTTTAGGGTTTAGGTGGGGTGGCGGACGCGCGATTAAAGGCTTAAATAGCCTGGGCAAGGGTGCGACCGGGCGTGGCGTCGGCGCGGACGGGTCACGCGGAGTCGGGGTCGGTTTCCCGACTCGGTGTCGAGTCGGAGAAGGAAGGAGATGGCGCGGGCCCTGCTTGTCAGCGACAGAGAAAGAGGGACGAGCGCACGAAGCGGCGGCCGGCTTGCTGGGCCTGGCCGGCGGCCCACGAAGGAAGGAGCGGAGCGGGCCACGCGGGGAGGAGAAGCAGGCCGCGGGACGTTCGGGCCAAATGGAGGGAGGAGATAAAGAAATGATTTTTTCTTTTATTTGAATTCCTTTCAAATGCTAATTCAAATATATTTTAAATTCCACTTCAAATTCAAAACCACACAAGTAAATATGCACCAACATGAATGCTCAAACATGTTTCTACCATGATTCAACCTCATTTTCATAAAAACTTTTATTTTGCCTAATAATTTATTCACCAAAAATTCATTTTACTATTTTTTTGAAAATTTGAAAATCTAGGGTGTTACAGTTTCCATATTGTGCTCTAGCTTGTCAATGCCACCAGTGGTCTTTGCATGGTTCTCCACCTTTGCCTCTTTGCAGCACTAGATCTTTCGTTCCAAGAAAAAAAAAACGGCTACACCGACCGACTTATCAGCAGTTGTGTGTATTATTCTTATGTAATGTTTCAGTGGATAACCTATGGAGCTGCTTTTCATCTTGCAAATTTGCTTTACAAGTGAAGTGGTCGTCTATACATATGTCACTATTGATCGAGCGACATATTATCAGAATGAACTTTGGCCGTTCCCTTCCAGAAAAGAGAAAAAAAAACTTGGCCGTTTGAGTAGGCCGCTCATCTGGATGCTTTGCTCCCCTGTACAGGAAGCTTATTGCTAGCTAGACCGAGCGAAGTTGATTTGGCTACCAGCTGCAAGAGGTGTCTGGTCAGTTAACGGTAGCGAAAAATTGAATAATGACATCCGAAGACATACATGAAAATCAGACAATGAAGACCGCAGAGTACAAAAGCAAAGATACAACCTCATCAATCGTTTTGTTCGTCCGAAAAAGAAGCAATCTTCTTTATATAATCCAATTTCCATTCCCCGTTTAGGATTTATCGAGTGATACAGTTGAGAAGCATTTTGCTTGCCATATGTGCCACCACCATATCACCAGGTTTAATTTACCGGTTTTAAACACATCATCACAACGACGGGCAAACAGATACAACACAGTATCACACCATGAGCGATCTGGATCTTGCTTCCAGAAGCACTTTCTACGCACTAAAACCACACAAATCCAGCAAAGCTGGGCGCGCTGGTGCTGATACAGGGGGCTCGATGGCTTGAGGTGTCACTGAAATTGTTTTTGAAGCCATCACCATCAAGTCAAGCGCATCTTTGGAAATAGTGTTGGCCTACATAGCCTCCAGCCATGGCTCTCTTCACATTTGCCTCAAACATTTTTGGATTGTCACGAAGGACAACTGCAGCTTCGTGGTTCAAAGGATCCTCATCGTTTGGTTGCTGCAAGTAACAATGCAAAAATTACATAACCCACAAACAAGGATAAACATTGGATAAGGTTGATTAATTATCTTGAGATGCTTTTCCAACCAAACCATAGTATTAAAATGCTGTCCTCGAAAACAGGTTCAGAACCAACCTTAAAATTTTAACTGTCACGAATACATGTTCCAAATAGTTTTGCTTATACACGTGGACAAAACAGTAGACTGGTCAATGGTAATAAAACATGGGATGCAACAAATTTTGCAGTTTTGAAAACCATAGTATAGCTAAATGCCTATTTGGAGTTAAAAAAAACTCAACTCTAGACCCTTTTTTCCCTAAAGCAAAGGTTTTGCACGTCTATAGGTTCTAAAACTTCAGTTTACAAATTTTATGGTTTCTTAATACTACCTTATTATCCAATCAAGACCTAAATAGCAAACAGATTCATTAACATAGTTAGAAGCACTCTTTAACTCATCTTTCAAGATAATTAAGGATTAAATTCAGTTTTACTAGTAACAGAACCAATGAACTACTAAGGTTTTGCTCAGATAGGTATGTCTGTTTCAGAGATAACATCATTGCGAGCACAATAGTGGTTACTGAAACTGTTGAACAGCAAAGTACATGAAATGTAGTAAAAGGATGACAACAATGCTCACACAATTGCAAACACTACTCTTTTGTCTTCCCAGTTTCCAAATTTATTACTTCAATAATTGGGGAATCAAGATAGCTGAAATACCGTAAAAAGAAGATTCAGGCCATAAATAATAGTGTTGATGTTGAGAACAGGCTTCCAATCTTCGCGCAGAATGTTCAGACAGACATTGCCTTCCAAATCAATATTTGGATGGTACACCTGAATGCATGTTTATAACAACAAAGTATTTAATCGCTTTAGAGGAAATGTTTGTGGATAATGAGAAAGAAACATAGATATAAAGGATACTGTCTTATACCTTGGTCTTGCATTTGACCTTCGGAGGATCATGAGGATAAGATGGGGAAACTTGAAAGGTGAAAACAAAAGTGCCTCCCCTAGAAAAGACAGTATAGTAAATTGGCGAAGTCTCAGAAAATTCACAAAGTTGGCATCTCATAACAATGACTTCTAAACTATTTTTGGGTACACTAAATTGATAACCTCTCCACTAGAGCCACAACATACATACTATTGCAGTTGGAAAAGGCTCCCTTAGTTCTGCTTTATGCAGAATAGCAACTACCATCAAGAGTGGCACTTACATGTAATATCCTTCATCAGGTCGGATGATGATCTCAAAATTCATCAGATCATCCTTGCCATTGGGAAAAGAAATTGATGTAGTCTTTGGCAGGTTGAGCTCACTAATATCTGCAAGTTGAGAAAGAATTAACCTCATAAGTAATTCATCACACATTCAAGACCATCAGAGAACCAAAATATCAGTCAGGTACATCAATAAGTTGGAAGCTGGCATCTCGCTTATGGATTATTGCATCATATGCCCGCATAGCTTAAATTAGGACCACAGCTTATTCTATTAGAATTCAGAAATATTATGGAACTGGTCTGGTGCACATAAAGAAACAGTTACCATTTGTATACCGAATAAGATACAAATCAGACAGTGCCCACAATAATTACTTCTAGTAAATTCAAATTCATGTCCAGTTCACATAAGTGGAACCCATTTCACACACGAGTCAGCCGAGGTTTTAGTGGGTAACTTTACTCACTAAATGGCGTCATCAGGAAGGTTGGAGACCATTTGCACGTGAATCAGCCCATGAAAATAAATGCAACCAAGAAGATGCAACTTACCCAATGCAGTCCATGGAAATTAAGTGCAACCAAGTAAAAAGAAGCAACACCTTCAAACATGGAAACACAGAACATGGACAAATAAAGAATGCAACTGAAAGGCTGTGCTTTAGATGTAAGTCCTTCAAACATGATAGCACCAGAACACTAAAAAAATGGGACAAAGGTCAGGTGGTCCCCCTATTTAGGGGTTCGATGGTGTTTTTCCCTTCTCTTTTTTCAACTCTGATTTTGCAGACACCTTTTTGGATTGAAGCAACTTAATGACAGAACAGGATTAAAAATGAGTTAGAGGAAAGAAAAAAAAAGTTTGGAAAAATAGGCAGAAGACCTCACTGATGCGCCCGCCCCCCCCGGGGAAGGCCCCAAGGCTCCAACACATACAAAAGCACTTCTGTGCACCCCTACGGCCATGTGAGACAAATCCTAGAGATGGCAAGCTGCAGGTACACATGGCCTCTGCTCCTCCCTTGTCATCACATTCGCCCGTTTCCTCCGCGTTGTCAACTTCCCATCTCACCCATCAACCTTCTTCACAGGATCACCTTCCTCATGGTGGAATACTACAACCACATCAACCTGCAGGCACTCAAGGCCAAGGAGGAGCAGAAACATGCCGGAGGACGGGTTGCTGCTGCAAGAGCACCACTCACACAATGACCACAACTGACAACAAGGCCTAGCGAGTGTAATGTACCTGATTATTTAACCATTCTTGCCTGATTTAGTCAGTTCTGAATCTAGAACCCTACATAGCGTAATCCAAATGTGTGATCCAATCCTTATAAGTTTGATGCAAATTTGTTCATTTCTTGATCTGGAGGTACCAAGGAAATAAACATGGAAAGATGCAAGCTTTTGTGTCAAACACGTGATGCAAGTATGGTATTGTTGTCTTTTTGTGAAGGTTATGGTTTCCAAATGTGGTACTATGCGATGGCTACGATTTCTGCTTGACTAAGGCTGCCAAAGTGTTTTCAAAATTTGTCAGAGTTACGGATTTGAAATAATGTAATTTTGTCCACTTTTTTCTGTCAAAATTCTTTTCAAATCTATAAAAATGCTGTCCAAATGTTTGATCGCAAAACAGGGGAAAAACACAAAGTACTTACAGGAAACTAGTCAGTTCATAGCTGAATCAACATCATTAAGTCCTCTTGACAGAATAGCGGCAAACTCTGCCTTTGGCTTGAAAACTCAGGGGAAAAATAAAAAAATGGATTCAAAACAGGGGCAGAATACATGAGAAAAGGAATATATGTGAAAAAATAAAACAAACTTGCACAAGAAAATGCTGAAAAACAGAAAAGATATGAAACAAGTCTCTGCCATTGGTAATGGGCAATGACTCCTTATGCACTCACTGATGGTCACTCATGAACCATCTTGGGGTGTAGCTGCTCCAGCCCCCTGGGGTAGCTCATTGAGGACAGAACGTGGCAATGAGAGCTGGGCAGTGAGATTTGGACCAAGGTAAGTATGGCAAAGAAGAGAGGAGGAAAGGAGGAAAGGAAGTTGTAAATGTCTACCCCAACTAGTAAAGCTCATTAAACGCTACCTTGCTTTATGCGTATATGTGGGACCTTACATATATTGGAACAAGCAGTGGCAAACAGTTCGCTATTTTATGAAACAGAGAAGGGCAACTTTTCAGTTATTTTGGGTTATATATAAATAAATGTGTATGGAAAACAAAGAGCAGATTAATACAAAATTCAACACACCTTTATGAAGACGGAGCTCCCCAGCAGACTGTTTCTTAACAGGGGCCTTCCCAGCAGCACTTGCCGCCTCTTCTTTCTTTTGACCCTTTATTTTGAAAAGATTAATCATCTTTCTGCACAGAAAAGGGGGGAAAACACAATCAGAGATCAGAGATCAGCATGCAGAACTTCCAGATTTTTCAGTAAGTGGGAAAAAATATTTCCTGAGGGCAAAGCGATTCCACATTTGCATCTCTATCATATACTTTACTTTGTGCTAATTGACTAACTGCGCCTGTTTGGCTGGAACCCAGATGTTTTCACAACTAAGGTTAGGCGTGTGGCAAGTTAAGGGTGTTTGGTTGGTTGCCATGACTATCCTAAGTTGTGGCAAATTTACTAAGGCTATTGTTTGAATTGCAGCCGCAAAACTTGCCATAAGTTCAGCAAAAACACATAGCAAATTTTTGGTTTAAAGCCAAGCTTGAATACAACCACCTCTCTTTTATCAATTGGTGAGCATACCATATCCATCTTATATACGTTAGCAGGAATTTGTATTTTTGATGCACATTGCATAAGCATTACTGGTATTATGGTTAGGCTTAGGCAATTGCATAATCAATTTATATTTTATTTGTAATCGTTTCTGCTCCTTTAATTGTTGATTTTAATTCCCATTATTATCCTCAATGAGGCTTAGTCATCCTTCTTAACAGTCACTTTCCTACCTTTGCCAATTCCAACTATCGCTTTTTTCTCATCTTGCTTAAATTCCTTGCCTTTGCTAGATTATGCAGTTTAGGCCCTGTTTGTTTGAGCTTTCAGCCACTTTTAAACTACCAGCTTTTAGACTTTCCAAAAATGCAAACAGATCCCATAAGCCCAAAGCCCAAAAGCTCGCTACAGTGAGCTGCTGCTTTTGGCTTTCGGGACCTTTCTAACTTTTGGAAGGTCCAAAAGCTCTCAGGAAGCCCAAACAAACAGGGCCTAGTCATTGTTGGTCACTTCTAGTGCCTCGCTGCCTCCCCTTTCAAGTCTCCACTCCAATTCTTATCTCCCATGAGCTCCCAACCTGGTCCTAGAGGCAGACTGTTTCCATCTCTACCAGATGGTATCCTACATGGGTGAGGGAATGAGGCAGAAAATTTGGGAACACTGGCTCGCTGCAGAGGCCAAGGAAAGGTGGTAGCTCACTCGAACTACATGAACAGGTTGTGGCTTCAGAAGGTTGAAGTGCAGTCCACCACTGACCAAGTGTGCAGTCAACGATAGAGATTCATTAGTTCCTGCAGATGTGCTTGTGTCTACAACAATTCGTCCTTCACACCACAAGTACACATCATCTTTACTTAGAATGGTGAACAGTGAAAGCAGGCATTGCTATGTTTTTCGCGCATGGTGTCACGCATGAGGTTTGGCGGACGAATTGCTCATCATTGATTTGGCAAAGATTCTTTGGTAACGAATACAGGTGCTAACAAACTTTCTTTAGCAAGCCAATTGTTTGGGAATGAAACAAATAACAGACTATGGTGGTGTGGGTTGCAGCAGGTACAGCATGGCGAACTGTGGTTCCCATCCAAACACCCCTAGGAATGCCTCTTGAAGCATGTAAAGCATGCGCAAAACGCGGGAACAAAAACAGGAAGAATTGAGTAGCAGAACAAATCCACTGATAATTATTTACATATATAAACAGTACCCTGTACTTATTCACAGGTTGGTGAATTTCAGCTAGCATGTAAATGTGTTTGGATCCTTCACTACTGCTCGTTTAACCTAGCCTGGTCGCCTCACCTCTCCTAGCTAGAATCACGAATCTAAGTAGTGTCCAACTTAGTCAATGAAGTACATACAGTCATACAGATCATTCTAGTTTTGCATCGTTCAAACCGACAGCTTAGTTTCAGAGTTACACCAGCAGACTAAGAGAGGCAGGTCTACCTTGCGGCTTCAGAACGGAGCTCGCTAGCGGAGCAGCCTCCTTGCTTGCACTAAGAGACCTGCAGAGAGGAAGAAGCCATGAGGATCCGTGCGGACCGTGCAGATAGCGAGGGCCGCCCCTTTCCATGTAATTAAAAACAAAAAGGCAGTGGAGGAGGGGTGCGCGCAAAGAAGCAAGGGGAGGGAGGGGAGCAGCCATCGCTGCGTGACGGCGCGGGATCCGACCGCCGAATCCACGAATCGCACCGGAGAACGACGCGAGGGGCGCGCCCCACAACTGATGGGACCTGGCCGGAGAAGCTGGCGCTGGCGTAGACTCACCTGGAGACGCCGGAGGGGAACGAATTTTCGCCGGAGGGGAATGATTTCTCGCCGGAGGGCGAGAGGACGACGAGGCCTCTCGAGGCGGCGGGAGTAGAAACGGGGAGGTGGCGTCCGCGTGCGTCGTTCGGCGGATGGAAGGAAAAGCGTCTCGGTCTCGGCCCCCACTAGAGAAAACGGGACCAAAATGTCTCCCCGGTATTCGTCCGTTCTAGGAGAATATTATAAATAAACATTTAATAATCTTTCTTTTTTGCGGAATTATAAGCTTTTAATATTCCATGTTATAGAATCTAAATACTCCCTCCGTACACAGATACCATATGCTTAAAGCAAAAGACCTTGTAGCACACTAAAAACAGAGAGAAGTGTATTGGAAAAGAAAAAAAAGATTATATTAGGAGAAGATAAAATTCTATTGAGAAGTGAGAGTGATGACTATTTCGAGACAAAATTTAGATACTTTAAATTAAGTATTTGGGGACAAATGAAGTACTTAAAATTGAATGATTTCTGAAGTAGATTTTGAAATATTAAACATAGGACTAGCAAATATGTTCATATATTACAACATACAAAATTAAAAAATATCAAATAACAAACAAGAGTGGAAGTAGTACATTATTTATGTTTTAATATTTTTTTATTTAAATCATGGCTGAACCGGCCGGGGTATGCTATGCATGCATATGTGGTCGCCATCGACCATCGTCTTAGTTAACCACATGCCATGCTATGTGCTATTACTAATACCTGATCAGGGGCGAAGCCGGGTCAAAACGCAACTAACCCCAAGGAATATATATATACATATACATACAGTTACAAAGGAAATTAAATACATGGAAGATTTGAGATAGGTATTTTCTTTTTTGTTTTACCGTGGTGCACGTGCATGTCGTGCGTCAGGGAAAGCCAATTCAACGTGAAGTGGCTTCGCCCCTGTAGTTTACGTTCACTCACTTAGCAATTGAGAAGAATCATGGTGTCAGGAAATACTCCTGACGTTGTTGCTTCTGAAATACCAAATGCAGGTGAAGCTTCAGGCCCAGCTGACGAAGCAAGCAGCTGGCCCAAGAGGGGGCCCAAGCCGAACCCGCGAGTCACCGGCCCAACCTAGAGGAAGACGTGATGGAGTTGTCGTATCCGTTATATGCGTGGGGGAGAAGAAGAGGAGGGCAGGCAGGAACTAGGAACTAAAGGCCGGCTGCGTCCGGAGGAGATGGCAGAGAGCTTATCGCTCGCCTGAGATGTATTGTTACTTAGATTCCTGTTAAATTCCTGCTGAATTCATTGAACAAGTGAGATTCGTAGTGAAATTCAGTAAACTATATCGTGTGTCTCACAATTTGTTATCGGATTTCTCGTTCGATCCGTGTGGGGAGCGGCGGCTGTGACGCGGTGACGGCGGGAGCGGTGGCGTCGCCCGAAGCAACACCGGCGTGGTTTGGGGTGAGGAACTTCTCTTCCTCAACCTGGAGCCGGATGGCGGAAGAGCCGGTGAACATCGGTGCGTTCCTCAAGGGGATGCAGGACCGCCTCGACTCGCAGCACGACGAAGTGAAGAAATCGTTGGCGGAACTCTCAAATTGGAAGCCACTAGTGGAGAACGATGTGAAGGAGCTACAACAGGGGATGAAGGATCTGCGTTCCCAAGTCAAGAATCTCACGACCACATCTGTTGACCCAACAACCTCTGCGTACAAGGTCTTCGACTCGGAAGAGATCGATCTCACTGTTTCAGGTTCGCAACAGCGTTCCCCTCCTTCTCCTGCGACTAATTCTCTACCTGTTGGTGCTCGTTATGAGCCTCCTCACCGTGGATTTGGAAACGGGATGGTTACACATGTAGTTCCTCCTCACGTCACTAATGCTGGGCTTACTACTCATTATGTTCCATTGTCTGTTAATTACTTGCCATATGCTCATGATCAGCAGCATCATAGTCACTTGCTTCCACAAGTTGAGTTCCCTGAGTTTATGGCAATGCACCTAAGGATGGTTCAGGAATTGCATCAATTATTTTGCTATCTATAATGTTCCTGACAATCTGAAAGTTAAAATGGCTTCAATGCATCTTACTGGTACTGCTAAACTATGGGCTCAAACATTGGACGTCTCTCTGCATGATCTGTCTTGGACAGAATTCTATAAAATGATAACTGATAAGTTTGAAAAAGGACAGCATGATTTGTTGCTTCGACAATTCTTCCACATTAAGCAAGTAGATGGTGTAGCTGAATATATTGAACAGTTCAATAGCTTGGTGCATCAAATTCATGCTCATGATCCCACATTCAGTGCCATCACTATCAAAAATAGATTCATAGATGGACTGAAAGAAGATATTAAGGCTGTGGTAATTGTTCAACATCCAGCTGATCTAGATGATGCCAGTGCTATTGCCTTGATATAGGAAGAAACTGTTTCTGGCTATCCCAAAGTTGAAGTCAAGAAGGCTGATACAAGTTCTGCTTTCAAGCACACACACAGAAACAGTCTGGGAACTCTTCTATGACAGTGTTAAACAAACCATATTTTGCTGAGGCTAATGATGGTACTTCTAAGAAGAATTCTGATTCCTTTAAGAAAGCTCCTCTGGATGACAACGCTGCTTCATTGATGAGTTATAGAAGAGCTAGAGGCCTATGTTTCAAATGTGGTCTCAAATGGAGTCATAATCATAAGTGCCCATCAACAGTACCTCTTCATGTTGTAGAGGAGTTCTTACCGTTGGTCGGTTGGGATGATTGCTGTCAAGAAGAAATTCCTGATCAAGTCCTTGAGTCTACTGAAGAATTCATGGAGATTTCTGTCAATACAGTGCAAGGTACTGATTCTTTCAAAACTGTAAGAATGATTGGTGATCTGAATGGTAAAGAAGCTATAATTCATATTGACTCTAGTAGTACTCATAGTTTCATCAGTACTGAGTTTGCTTCTAAATGGAGAACTTGGGCAACTTTGCCTCACAAGCTGCAGATTAGAGTTGCTAATGGAGCCACTCTAGACTGTACACATGAGTTACTTGATTGTCCTGTCTGGATCTCTGGTTATGCCTTCTAGCCTGCTCTTAAAATATTACCTCTACAATGTTATGATGTGATACTAGGCATGGACTGGTTAGAATAGCATAGCCCTATGAATGTGGATTGGAAGGAAAAGTGGATGGCAGTTCCTTATCAAGGGGGTACAGCTATGTTACAAGGCATTAGTCCAAGAACTCAAATATTCTGTTATTGCCCCTGATAAGTTAGCTCAATTGATGGATGAAGATAAGTTGTCGTGCTTGTTAGAACTACATGCTCTTGACACAATAGTTCAAGCTAAATCTTTACCTGATGATGTGCAGCATTTGGTGGATTCTTTCTCTGACATTTTTCAGCCTCCTTCTGGATTACCTCCTGTCAGAGCATATGCTCATCAAATTCCCTTGATACCAGGGGCACAACCTTTTAGGCTTAGGCCTTATAGGTATAATTCTGCACAAAAAGATGAGATTGAGCATCAAGTCAAACAATTGTTGGACAATGGCTGGATTCAAGAGAGCAACAGTCCCTATGCCCCCCTAGCTCTGTTAGTTAAGAAAAAGACTAGTGACTGGAGGTTATGCATTGATTATAGGAAGCTAAATGCATATACTATCAAAAATAAGTTTCCTATTCCTGTAATTGAGGAACTACTGGATGAGTTAGTGGGTGCATCCTGGTTTACAACATTGGACATGTCTTCTGGTTTCCATCAAATACTAATGACTGCAGATGATGTTGCTAAAACAGCATTCCAGACCCATCATGGCCACTATGAGTATAATGTGATGCCATACGGAGTCACTGGTGGACCAGCTACATTTCAACATGTCATGAACTCAGTATTGGCTCCAGTTCTAAGGAAGTTTGTTGTGGTTTTTATTGATGACATCCTGATATATAGCCAGAGTTGGGAAGACCATTTGTCTCATATTCAGCAAGTATTCCAACTCCTACAAGACCATCAGTTCAAAGTTAAGCTCTCTAAGTGCTCTTTTGCCAAACAGGAACTTGTGTATCTGGGCCATATCATTAGTGACAAAGGTGTTGCAACTGACCCAAGCAAGGTTGATACAGTGGCTAAATGGCCAACCCCAAAGACAGTCAAGGAGGTGAGAAGCTTCTTGGGTCTTGCTGGTTATTACAGAAGGTTTGTGCAAAACTTTGGTGCCATCAGCAAACCCCTAACTAATCTGTTGAAAAAGGGGACCATATTTGTATGGACTGAGGCAGAAGAAGTTGATTTTTAAGCTCTCAAAACAGCTCTAGTTACTTCTCAAGTTCTGGCACTTCCAGATCTTCACAAACCATTTGTCATTGAAACAGATGCTTCTGATAAGGGCATTGGAGCTGTGTTGCAGCAAGATGGGCATCCCATTGCCTATGTTAGAAAGTCTTTAGGGCCCAGAAATCAAGCTCTCTCAACTTATGAAAAAGAATGTCTAGCCATTTTATTGGCTGTTGAACATTGGAGAACTTACTTGCAACACTCTGAATTCACCTTGAGGACTGATCAGAGGAGTCTTGTGCATCTAGATGACCAAAGATTGACAACTCCCTGGCAACATAAGGCCTTAACAAAACTGATGGGGCTCAAGTACAAGATTTGTTACAAACAAGGTGTTGAAAACAGGGCTGCTGATGCTCTGTCCAGAGTTCCACCAGGACCTCATCAAGATGTTTTTGCTGTGTCTATGGTTAAACCAGTATGGTTATAGGAGTTGACTGATACTTATCATCAAGATCCTGAAACAAGCAAGTTGTTGGCTCAGTTGGCCATCTCAAGTCCTCATGGTGACTACTCTTGCATCAGGGAGTCATTAAGTTCAGAGGAAGAATCTGGGTGGGGCACAGTGCTACTTTTCAGCACCAAGTTATTCAGTCTCTGCATTCTAGTCCAGTGGGTGGACATTCAGGCTTCTTTCCTACTTATCAGAAAATTAAAGCTATCTTTGTATGGCTTGGTATGAGAAGAATGATAAAACAGTTCATTGAAGAATGCAGTGTGTGCCAACAGACTAAGGCTGAAAGGGTCAAGTACCCAGGACTTCTTCAACCACTTCCTGTTCCTGATTTTACCTGGCAAGTCATCAGTATGGATTTTATTGAAGGCTTACCTTCTTCTCATAGTTACAACTGCATACTAGTGGTAGTGGACAAGTTCTCTAAATATGATCACTTTCTGCCTTTGAAATATCCTTTCACTGCTATGCATGTTGCTGCTACTTTTGTGGAGAATGTCTTCAAATTGCATGGTATGCCTGAAACCATCATCTCTGATAGAGATAAAATCTTCACCAGTGCTCTATGGCAACAACTTTTCCATCTCTCCAAATCTCAACTCAAGATGAGCACAGCATATCACTCACAAACTGATGGGCAGACTGAGAGAGTAAATCAATGCCTAGAAGGTTATCTCAGATGCTTTGTCCATGCCTGTCCTACTCAATGGAAATAATGGCTAACATTAGCAGAATTTTGGTATAATACTACTTTCCACACTTCTCTGAACACTACTCCTTTTGAAGTACTGTATGGGCAGAAACCAAGACACCTGGGTATTGATGTGGTGGAGTCATGTGCTATTCCTGATCTTGATCTCTGGCTAAAACAAAGACATCTTATGGTCAAAATGCTTCAGCAACAACTAATCAGGGTACAACAAAGACAGAAGCATCAGGCTGATAAAAACAGAACTGAAAGAATCTTTCAGGTGGGTGACTATGTCTATCTTAAACTGCAACCATATGTCCAAACCTCAGTGGCAACCAGAGCTTGTCACAAGTTGTCATTTAGGTATTTTGGGCCTTACAAGATATTGGAGAAGCTGGGCACATTGCTTACAAGTTGCAGTTACCAGAAACCACATTGGTACACCCTGTGTTCCATGTTTCTCAACTGAAAAAGGATGTTGCTCCAAGTATTCAGGTTTCTCCTGATCTGCCTGTCTCCATTTCTGCTGATGCTTTGCGTTATCCTGTGAAAGTGCTAAACCGTCGTATGAAATCTCATGATGGAAGGCTCCTTAGTGAAGTACTGATCAAATGGTCTTCCTGGCCAAGGTCAATGTCCACTTGGGAATTGGAAGATGAACTTCGTCAGCAATTTCCTTATGCCCCGGCTTGGGGACAAGCCGGTTCTCAAGGGGGGAGGAGTGTCAGGAATACTCCTGACGCTGTTGCTTCTGAAATACCAAATGCAGGTGAAGCTTCAGGCCCAGCTGACGAAGCGAGCAGCCGGCCCAAGAGGGGGCCCAAGCCGAACCCACGAGTCACCGGTCCAACCTGGAGGAAGACGTGATGGAGTTGCCGTATCTGTTATATGCGTGGGGGAGAAGAAGAGGAGGGCAAGAAGGAACTAGGAACTAAAGGCCAGCTGCGTCCGGAGGAGATGATAGGGAGCTTATCGCTCGCCTGAGATGTATTGTTACTTAGATTCCTGTTAAATTCCTGCTGAATTCATTGAACAAGTGAGATTCGTAGTGAAATTCAGTAAACTATATCGTGTGTCTCACACATGGACGGGTCATATCGTGTGATTTTCTTCGTGTGGTATCTCTTATTGTAGCTTTCTCATGGGTCCACGTGGATCATCACTATTGTAGCCTCTCCATTTCTAGGCGTGGTTGTGTGGGTGTGTGTGTGTGTGTTTTTTGACAACAGTGGTTTTGTTTCCTTGACAACAGGTGTTGTACCGTTTTTATTCTTCTTCTTTCATTTTTTCTTTTCTTTCAGCTTGATCGGTCGATCAGGTCCTCCTCCGGCCGATCAGAGAGCTTTACCCGCGTTGAGTCATTGTCGTCTTTGGCCTTTCCTTTACCCAATTCTTCACCGCCTGTGTGACGCCCCGATCGACGACCTCTCCTCCTCGATCGTTCGTCACCATGCATTACCCGTGCTTTCTAACCTCGGTCAATCTCCATGGTCCATGATGGATGCTTGCGATCGATGTGCGTGTATACATATGGATCCCATCGAGAGGAGAGCTCAGGAATCCTTTTCTATTCTATCTATCTTAGAGCGAAGAATCATATACCGTATGGCCATCCAATTCGGGCTGCTAGGAGGACGACGAGTCGACGATGTCCCGGCTGATGTAGTCGACACGATGGCTCACCTGACCTAACACTGCCCCTGCTATACTAGTGAACTGTGAACAAGCACGGCTAACTAGTAGGGCTTGTTCTCTCTCTCTCTCTCTCTCTGTGAACCATTTTCTACCAAATAACATCAACACAGTGGCATAGTTATCACAGCAAGCATAAGTCATCTCATTATCGATGGCAATGAGGTTGGACGGACTCGATCCTAGATGGGGAATGCACACGGACCACACGGAATGGAAGAACACACCACGTCGCCAGAAACAGTTTCATGAATGAACTATCAGGAGGACCCATGGGCCGCGGATCCACTGCTGGTCTTTTTTTTTTTGAGAAATACTGCTGGTCTGTACCAGCAATCATGTACCAGCAGAGGCATTTGTTGGGCCGTGCGACACACACGGTTCCTCCCCTGTTTTTTTTTTTTTTTTTGGTATGGGTCTCTCCTTGCTGCGTGCTTGTTTTCTTGGTAGGGACACCAGATCTGCTCAAAGGAGTGGAGATCGAGACAGGGACGATGGGAGCAGCACTCTGAATGCTGGCAATGAATAATTCTCCCACCGTCCAAAAAAAAAAAAAAAGTGCCATAGCTCATTGAGTCGTTGTCTTCTTTGGACTATCCTTTTACCTGTTTTACCCAATTCACCGCCTGACGCCGTGATCGATCTTCTCCTCCTCCTCACTACTGCCTCTGCTTTCTAGCCTCGATCTGACGATCGTGTATTGTACATGGATGCGATCGAGCCTTCATTTTCAAAAGGAGACCTGACTTGAGCAAACACAAGCTGAAACGACGACGCTGAACGGAATCTATCTCTCTCTAGCTAGCTCCACCGCGGCACCGCCAAACGTCGTAAGATCGAGCCGGTTCTGATGCGCAGCCTTCTCTTCTTCTGAATAACTCTTGTCGCCCAATCTTTTCGCGCAACGCGTCTCTGGGAAAAATGGAAAGCCGGCCTATACATCTTGCGTCACCTTGTCCTGTGTTCAGCATATCTTATCTTCAACCATCTATTGCTCAAAAAAAATGACCATCTACTAGTTTATGCTCAAACATAACTATATTCCATATATATACAGTATATGCTATGATAACCTGTCATGATCGAGCTAGTCATCATCAACGTACAAGGAATCGAACATTTGAACTGTTGAGAGAGAGTACGCTGATCATCAGAGAATCTCAAGCTCGCTCGCCAGACGAAGCATGCAGTCAGAAGCACGTGCTACAGGTGCACTACAGGAAATGCTAGCTTTGCCAACTGTCAAATACTTTGCCAACTGTTTTCCCTCGACACTCGGCAAAGATCTGCCTTTGCCGAGAGCTATGTCAGGCAGTCGGCAAAGCCGGCTTTGCCGAGTGCCTGCCTTTGCCGACTGCCTGGCACTCGGCAAAACCTTGGATTTGCCGAGTGCCAGGCAGTCGGCAAAGTCTGGCCATCGACAAAGGATGCCAGTCCTGGACGGCATCCATGCCGTCACCTTTGCCGACTGCCACGCCATCAGCAGTCGGCAAAGGTGGCAGCCTTTGCCGACTGCCAGCCTGTCAGGCAGTCAGCAAAGGCTCTTTGCCGAGTGCGACATGAGGCACTCGGCAAAGATTTTTTTTTTTTGGTTTTCAATTCTAGTTTTTTTCTTTTGCCTTGCTACAGTAAATACATTCTAAATTCCATGTTTGAGGTAATTTTGATTTGTTTTGCTATATTCCGATAATTTTTTCTGTTTCTTTGATTTTTTTCGGCAACTACAGATTTGAACTGCAAGTACATGAAATATTAGAATCCGGTGATTCAAAAAATGATATTCATGATTTTTGGAGCATGTTGAGGCCGTATGCAGGGCCTCGCGTGAAATTTCGACTGTGTTGGTGTCGGAACGCGCCGAGTCACGCGCGTAAAAAGTATTTTTAAATTTTATAAAATCCAAACGGAGTCCGCAAATGACGAAACCTGACTACATGTCTCGCCATCGCATGTGGAGGCTGTGGTAAAAATTTGAGAAAGTTTCAAGCAAGTTGTGACGTCGCGTGTCTAAAACCCACGCATCTCCACATGTGATCACAAGGTGATCACATGTGGAGATGTCTAGGTTGTAGACATCCGACGTCTCAACTTACTTTGAACATTTTTAAATTTTTATCATAGCCTCGACATGCGATGACAACACACCTCGACAAGTTTCGTCATTTTCGGACTTCGTTTGGATTTTATATAATTTATAAACACTTCTACCATACCTGGATGGTCGTTTTTCGTGGACAAGGCGTGTAAAAGTTTGGGTGAGTTTATGGACACGGCCTCAAAATACACTCTCCAATGTGAATACCATTTTTTGAATGGCTACGTCTCATTATTTTATACACCAATAGTTTAAACTTGGATTATCGTGAAAAATATAAGTAAATAAAATAAATGAACAAAATATAGTAAAATATTATAAAAAGGACCCAAATTCAAACATGTGCTTCAATACAATATACTTGGGCTACAGAAAAAGTTTGAATTCAAAATTCAAAAAAAAATCAAATCTTTGCCGAGTGCCATAGTTGACAGTCGGCAAAGAGGCTCTTTGCCGAGTGCCGCCAACGTGGCACTCGGCAAAGGAGACACACTTTGCCGAGTGCCTTCTACGTGGCGCTCGGCAAAGTGCCCTCTTTGCCGAGTGCCGCCGACGTGGCACTCGGCAAAGGTGACGCCCGCCCCGCCGCCGGCCGCCGC
>CM041644.1:40672527-40732640 GCA_023333625.1 Bothriochloa decipiens | reverse complement strand
GGGATTAGGACCTATCCTTCACCTATTAGATGGTAGGAGCGCGTTGTAGATTCACTTGCTGGTTTTATCACATGTTAACATTGCCGCATGACAGAGCATGGGTGACCGTGAGTGGATGTACTCGGGCTTCGCAAGTAAGAGCAATGAATGGATTAGGGGGACGAATGAGTTCCTGGAGCAAGCATTTGGACCAGCTGCGAAAGGGTCGATTCGGATGCCGTGTCCCTGCAGCCAGTGTAAGAACAAGAAAAGGAAAGTAAAGGTTGCGGTGGAAAAAGATCTGTTCAAGAACGGATTCGTTCCAAACTATACCCGTTGGCGCCACCATGGTGAACACCATCCTATTAGGGACGAGGTGGTGGGACCCGTTCTCGAGGAGTATGATGCCGATGCCGGGATGGCAGACATGATGGCAGACTTCCACGAAGCACGGTTCGACGAAGGAATGGATGTGGAGGAAGATCCGGAGGAAACCGCGAAGGCGTTCTACGACATGATGGAGGAGGCACAAAAGCCCCTTCACGAGAAGACAAGGGTTACACAACTGGATGCCGTCTCACGCCTAATAGGGTTGAAGTCACAACTGGGCATTAGTCGAGACGGCTTCGATCTCGTGTTGAGCATTGTTGGCACACTGCTTTCGGCAGATCATGTCCTGCCGAAAAACACCTACGCTACACAGAAGCTCCTTCGTGCACTTAAGATGTCGTATGAGGGGATCCAAGCTTGTCCGAAGGGGTGCGTCCTGTTTAGGGGAGACCTCGAGGAAGCAAAAATCTGTCCAAAGTGCAAAGCCTCTAGGTTCGTGTTGGTAGAAGGCTCTGATGGCAGCATGAAATAGTCTAAGGTCCCCGCGATGGTCGTACGGCACCTTCCTTTCCTACCGAGGCTTCAACGGCTGTATATGACAGAGGAGTCCACGAAACAAATGACGTGGCATAAGAATGGCAAAAGATACCATCCTGACAAGATGGTACACCCGGCGGATGGTGATGCATGGAAGCACTTCGATAACATGAATCCTGTCAAGGCTATGGAGGCTCGGAATGTACGCGTAGCGCTGGCAACAGATGGGTTCAACCCGTTTGGAATGATGGCGGCCCTATACACTTGTTGGCCCGTGTTTATGATCCCCCTCAATCTCCCCCCCGGTGTCATGTTTGAATCTAGGAACGTGATCTTGACGCTGATAATACCTGGACACTCGGGCGACAATATGGATGTGTTCATGCAGCCAGTGTGGGATGAATTGCAACTTGCTTGGGAAGAGGGGGTACTCACGTACGACCGAGCTACAAAGAGGAACTTCAGAGTGCATGTGTGGTACCAGTATTCAATGCATGACTTCCTGGCGTATGGCTTATTCAGCGGGTGGTGTGTTCACGGGAAGTTCCCTTGCCCGACATGCAAGGCAGATGTGATGTTCACCTGGCTGGCCAAGGGTGGGAAGTATTCTTCTTTCGACAAGCATTGCCAATTCCTGCCTGAGAACCATGAATTCAGGCTTGATGTAAAGCACTTCACGAAAGGTGTTCAAGTCACCGGCCCCATTCCGCAGGTTAAGAGCCCTGCCGCCGTCCTTGCCGACGTACAGGCTCTCGAAGTTGAGGAGACAGGTGGTTTTAAGGGATATACTCGGGACCACATGTGGACTCATATATCGGGCTTAACTAGGCTCTCCTACTTCAAAGACCTTCTTCTTCCACACAACATCGATGTAATGCACACAAAAAAGAATGTGGCCGAGGCACTCTGGGCAACACTCATGGACGTTGGTAAAAAGTCGAAGGACAACATCAAGGCTAGACTGGACCTGGAGATGATTTGTGATAGACCAAACCTGGTGATGAAGACCCCTACGCCCGGCAAGAAATGGAAAAGGGGCCCGGCCGATTACATCCTGAAAAGGGCCGATAGGAAGGAAGTACTGCAGTGGATCAAGACGTTAAAGTTCCCTGATGGGTATGCGGCGAATCTGAGCAGGGGCATGAACTTGCAGACTATGAAAGTCTTAGGAATGAAGAGTCATGACTTCCACATATGGATTCAGCGGATCCTTCCTGCGATGACCCGGGGATACCTCCCAGAGCCAGTGTGCCGCGTTATGGCAGAGTTGAGCTTTTTCTTCCGCCAGCTTTGTGCCAAGGAGTTGTCTCGGGATGTTTGTGTTGAACTAGAGAAGGCTGCACCTCTGTTGCTCTGCAAGTTGGAGATGATATTTCCACCCGGCTTCTTCCTGTCGATGCAGCATCTGATTTTGCACCTACCGCGCGAGGCACGGTTGGGGGGTCCCGTGCAGGCCCGTTGGTGCTATCCAATCGAGAGGTGTCTAAAGCTTCTTCAAAAAAAGTGTAGAAATAAAGCCAAGATTGAGGCATCCGTGGGAGAGGCCTCCGTTCTGGAGGAGGTGTCGACCTTCACACAGGCGTACTATACTGAGAATCTTCCCATCATGCACAATCCAACCCCTCGTTACAACGCCGACGAGAACTCATCGACCCTCAGCCTTTTCCAAGGGGATCTCGGAAGTGGAAGCGCAGGTACCAACAAGCAGTTGACCCATCAGGAGTGGCACACTATCATGTTCACATTGTTGCTCAACCTTGATGAAGTGATTCCTTATCAGAAGTAAGTTCTCAATGAGGTTGTTACCTACGCCGTCACTATCCTCCACCTATCATGATCCGACCCTCTAGTCTCTTGCTTCTTTCAGGGAATTTATTAGTCAATACTGCACAGGCAATAGGGCTCCTACCTAGCAAGAAGAAGACAATCTTCTTAGACACGGTGTGCCCGATTTCATCTCCTGGTTCTGTACAAAGGTACCAACCAACTAACCTCTTTCTGACTTTGTGATTCCACTTTGCTCCCCGGAGCGAGTAATGTAACGATCTACCTGTCCTCACCCTTGCAGGCCCAAACGGATATAGAAATGAGTGATGAATTGAAACAGGTGGGCCGTGGATTCTCCCGTAGGGTAAAGTTATTCACCGTTTATGATGTGAATGGCTATCGCTTTCGCACGAGAAGGCACGAGGAGAGTCAACCCAACCTAAAAACCATGTGCAGTGGAGTTCGTATGGCCGGCACGGATCAGAAGGACTACTACGGCATAGTCGAAGAGATATACGAGCTCAACTTTAAGGGTGCTGAGACTTTCAAGCCGATGGTATTCAAATGTCATTGGTTCGATCCCAATGTCACGAGGCAAGACCTTACGATAGGGCAAGTCGAGATTCGATAGGACTCCAGCTATAAAGGATATGATGTCTACATTGTGGCGAACCGAGACGCCACGCAAGTTTATTACCTCCCATGGGCGTGCCAAAAAGACGAGAAGCTTGCGGGTTGGAGCCTTGTGCATTTGGTGTCGCCGCGCGGCAAACCGCCTCTCCCAAACGACGATGATTACGACTTTGACCCAAACCAAGATGAGTTCTATCAACCTGAGGGGCTAGAAGGTACTTTGGAGATAGATATTGGTTCGCTCATGGGCATGGAAGTAGACAACGAAATCGATGAGGACGAGGGTGAGGAGGTGCAGGGTGCCAAGGACTTAAGAATGCTTGAGCGATGGCAGATGCAGCGCGATGGAGTTGTCCAGGAGGATGAACATGATGATGACTATGGAGGTGATGAGGATGATGATGACAGTGATGACTTAAGAGAGCTCGACAATATTTATAGCGATGACGACGATAGTGATAGTGATGACGACTCCACGCCCCCCATATTGCCGTTCGCGGAGATAATTACGAGGCCATGTAATACTATATTATTATTATTATGTTCCTTTACAAGTACTTGTCATTTATTTATGCTAACTCTTTTGTTCTTTGTCATTGCAGGCACTCGGCAAAATGCCAGGCGGACGACGGCAGCAGCCGCATCGAGCCGTACGCTCGGCGTACCAGGTCCCCCCGCAGGAGACCGCCAACGACCACGAGGAGGAGGAGGAGGTGTTGGCGGGCGGATCGTCCAGTAGGGGGTCGCAACCCCGCAGCGGACATTGCCAGGCGACGAGGAGGCTGCCGTTCTCGTCCTCGCACGAGGGGACGACGACGAACGACGAGGACGACGACGACGACGACACCACCGACGACGCCGACGGCGCCGACGACGACGCCGCCGTGCCCACACCAGGCCAGACGGCTTCGACTTTGTCAGGCGTGGCCAAGGTGTACTCACGCAGGCCCACGCAGCTTCCTAGGGTGCGGCCGCAATTCAACAGACGCTCGGTGATTACACCCGTGGGCCAGACGTAAGTAACCATTATTGATTTCACTACTTGTTCATATGACATGTTGAAAATCGAACTACAGACTAACAATTGTTCTTAATGACTCGTGCAGTACCTGGGCGTTTGTGAGCGGAGAAGGTGAATCACGCCATATCAATGGCATCCAGGGCCTCCTGATTAAGGAGTACTACCCTGGCCTTGTCAACGTGGACGGCGAGTTGAAGGTGCCCACGAGGTGGGCTCACTTCTACCTCGTCAGCGTGGGTGGCGAGACCCTCGTGGCAAAGAAAAGAGGGAGTTTTGGGTGAGTCTTTCATCGCACCGCATTGCTAAATAGTACGCATTCGTCAGACTTCTTAAAACAATGCAATGCTACATGATGTGTCTGTGTGCAGGACTTCTTCACGTGCGAGGAGGGTAAAGCGGACCAGGCGGCGCGAGTGCAGGAGGCGGTCTGCAAAGATTGTCTCAAGGACCTGTACCATGAGGCGCGCATACAGGCCATCCGCGACTACTACGCCGACGTGCATGCAGAGTCCATCAAGAAGCCCGAAATCCGCCAGATCATGAACTCGAGGGAGACCGACCTCACCTTCGCTCAATACGTGCATGTAATTAAGTAGGAAAATATTCGTTCAGACTCCTTCAGTGAAAAATTACACTAATCTTCTCGCATGTCAAATACTTGATGTCATGCAGTTCTATCTGGGGTGGTGCGACAACCACAGGGACTGCTGGGAGGAGATTGTGCGCATGTGGCAAACGGACGAGGCGTACGCGAGGCGCAACGACCGTCGGGGCCGCCGCCTGCAGATGCGAGGGGTGCCACACCACCAAGGGAGCCAGCCCCTCCCAACGTACATGAGAAGATGGGTATGCGTCCGTTCATGTCTTTTTTGTAGCCCTCAATTATCATTACTTGTAACCATGTTTCTGTTTTCAATGCAGACGCAGGCGCACGGTGGGCAGGAAATCAACCAGTTCACCGGGTACCTCCTCTCCCACAAGGGCAAGGCGACAGCACCGGACAACGTCTACAACCCAGAGGACGGGCCCGAGGCGTACAACAACCCCACCACCTACGAGAAGGCGATCGAGTACGCCGCGGCTCGCCAGCGCTACGGGGAGACGTTCGACCCCACCGCCGAGCCCCTGGACACAGACCTCCTGCAGAGGTTGGGACCAAGGAAGCAGCACGACCGGTACTACATGGCCCACAGCGCCGTCGACCCGTCCGATGCTCCCACGCTGAGCCAGGTTCGATCCAGGCCCACGAGCTCCACTGACATCCCCATAGCGTCTCGGCAGCCGAGCATGTCGCAGTTCCAGGTAAGTGTGGTTTCGTTCGTCGTTCACTCGCACCTATACTTACAATCAACACTGCGGATGTAATATTGCAGGCCCAGGTGCAGGAGCAGATGGCGCAGATGCAGACGCAGATGCAGGCGCAGTTGCAGGCGCAACAGATGGCTTACCAGCAGCACCTGACAGCCATGCAGCAGCACTACAATAGTCAAATGCAGGGCTTTGCCGGCTACTTCCAATCCCTGCAGATCCCCGGGCCGCCTCCACCGCCTGAATTATTCGCTCCACCGCCTCCTCCACCGTCTTTTCCTGTGCCTGCTCCTGTCACTCCTGCTGGGACCCCGGTGAGTACATTGACTCTTGCTTTAGCTTGTGCGTCCATCCTGCAGATACTAATGACATCACTTGGCCTTTAACTTGTGCAGGTACAGTCGGCGGGTTCGAACCCGTCTCCTAGAGGTGCCGGCCCTCAGATGATGCCGTATCCACCTCCGGGTAGCCCTTCTCCACCGTATCCACCTCCGTGTGGCCCTCCTACACCTTACTCGTGGCCAGTGAGCGGAGGGCGGCCGTACTGGTCGGCGCCGCATGATCCAGGGTGGGTTCAGTGGAAAAACCCTGGGGGCTCTGGGGACGGACAACCTGACGGCTCCGGGGACGGCGCGACGAGCTAGGTACTTGTCGCTTGTCTTATGCTCCTGGACTTGAGTATCGTAGAAGTCTCTGTCATGTATTTCTTCTCTTCGTGATGGACCTAGACTTATTGTGTTGAACTTCATGTGATGGACCTCGAGTTGTGGTGTTCGACTCGTTGCGTTGAGTTTCATGGTTGTAATGGACTTGTGGTGGTGATAAGAGATGCTATTGTGAGATATATGTGTTATTGTGATATATATGGTGACGGTGGTGATAAATGTGATGAAATTATGATATAAATGGTGCTACTTGTGGTCCTGGTCAAATTATGATATAAATTATGATTTTGCAATGTTTAGATGCAAGAAAACAGGAAAAAAAAGAGGAAAAAAATTTTCCCAGCTTTGCCGAGTGCTGACACTCGGCAAAGTTGGGGAATCTGGCCACAAAATCCCCAGCTTTGTCGAGTGCCAGCGTGGCACTCGGCAAAGGGGGTCATGCCTTTGCCGAGTGTCAGCACTCGGCAAAGAATTTTCGTAAAAAAAAATTTCTTTACCGAGTGCCGAACTGGCACTCGGCAAAGAAATTTTAAAAAAAAACAATTTTTTTCTTTGCCGAGTGCCTCGCCGTCAGCACTCGGCAAAGCCAGCCGTCAGGCTGACGGCGCCACGTGGCACTCGGCAAAGCCTTTGCCGACTGCATGCCACGTGGCACTCGGCAAAGCCGCCTTCGCCGACGTTTTCTTTGCCGACAGCCCTTTGCCGACTGTCACGTGGAATTGTAGTCGGCAAAACCTTTGCCGACTGCTATTCTGCCTTTGCTGAGTGCGCATTGCAGTCGGCAAAGAGAGCGAACCCTGTAGTGGTGATTGTTTTTGTGGTTTCAGATGTCTTCTCTTGTTACGTGCTCTCTTCTTATCACGCCACCTGTACGTTCACATCTTATATATATATACACACACACCAAAGATATGGTGCAATATATAACAGCTCTGAAAGTCTTAATACTATTATCGCAAGAAAAAAAAGAAAGTCTGAATACTATTGTGCGCTTTGTTTTCCATTTGCATTTCAGCTGTATTCAGTTGCTTGTACTGCTTGAAACTGACAGGTGGTGACGACGACGTTAGAACAAGTAGAAACCAAAAAGATGGTGCAATAACAACACGGCTCTCTGAATACTATATACTTATGCGCCTTGTTTTCCATTTGCATTGGGAGCAGCTGATAAACTACGTTTAAACCGACCCGTTAGAATAGTATATATAATACTAACAGACTGAAAGTATAATAACAGGCAACAAGCCAAAGGGCCTCTAGCCTGATGGTTAGAGCACCTGCGTAGTACCCAGCAGATTTAGATTCGACTCCCCATAAGAACGAATTTAAGCAGATTTGTATTATTAAAAAAATAAAAAATAGGTTGAGGTCTCCTTGCTGACTTCGGTTAAAAAAAATAACAAGCAACAAATGAACCTCATGCTGAGGCAAAAAACAAGAGAAAAGGGAAGAGTGACTATACCCAAACTCTAGTAACAAATTTTGTGAGACAAAAAGTAGACCATTTTGACGAGATATATATAAGACAACATTAATTATTTATGGTGTATAATAAGTATTATTAGATTAGATAAAAAAATTATTTAAAGATACAAAAACTGCTAATTTTTTCTACAAACAGAATCAAGCTTGACCGTGCATCATCAGTTAATTAGGCAGAGGGTGTGTGAAAAAGTACGTCCTCTTGATCGTCTAGGAGAATTTAGATGCACATATAGTATTTCGTTCCTCCTCCTAAATTTCCTTTCCATTGTGCTCTTGCTAGTCGCGGCTAGGGAATTATAGAACGATCTGTCTACTCGTCGTTTAAGTGACCGCGTGCCGCACGTCACTCGATTTTTCCCTGTTCATCTTCCACCTCCCGCCCCCACCACCGACCACCGGCCCGCTGCGAACCCTAGCACCCGCGGCGGCCGCCCTCTGCCTCCTTCCCCGACTCTCCAGTGAGACTCCCCCACCCTAGCCTGGCCCGGCCGCCGGCCCCCGCCGCCAGGGTATGCTAAGCCGCCCGCCCGCATCCCCGCCGCCTGACTTCCTTTCCTCCCTCCGACCGGCCGGACAATCTATACCCCGACGGAGTTGGAGGAGAAGGGGGTGAGCTCGCCGGAGTAGAGGAGAAGGCATTAGGAGCAAATTCGAGTAACGAACTCTATCCGGTCACTCGAGTGACCTTTAGATTTATTGTTATAGAAGCACACACGGTTGCCTCCCTCCATCTTATGCCTTTTTTGAATAGCGCCGCAAATTCAATTCCTCCATGCTTCAAATTAATAAGCATCATCCATATAGTCGAAGCAGGAACGTATACGTATCTGCCGTCTTAGTTGGTTTTGATATGCAACATTAATATCATAATCTTTGTTTTGTCTTTTTTTGCCTCACTGTTGGCCCTGTACGTATGAAATCATGCATAATTTTTTCGTGACCACGACTTCATCCGTTTTTAACAAAAATCATGCATGACGATAAGTCTTGATAACAGAATCTTAGTTGATCCATGATGTGGCCCTGTATGAAACCATATGAAATGAGACGCATAGAAATCTTGTGGAAAATTCCGAGTCCTCGTGTTCATACCAAACACGTACAAAAGCTAGCGTGCGGTGGCGGTGTTTGATCCATATACAACTAGCTAGGGAATCACCGTCCAGTCCTTTTCTTCCTTCTTTTAACAATGTTATCATATACCCACGTAAAATATATGTGTAGACACACACCTTTCTCAATAACATGCATGTATGTCAAAGTTTATTAGTACAATCATCAGCTGATCTGATCTTGTCCAAAAAAGTGCTGAAATCGCGCATGAAATAAAGCAGAAACGACGACGTTACCTGCTTGCACAATTGGCAGTGGTTAGTAGCAGCATTATCGATCTTTCGTTCCAAGAAGAAAGCTACACCGATCGACCGACTTATCATTTGTCGTGTGTGTTCATTCCTATGTAATGTTTGAGTGGACAACTTATCGAGCCGCTTTTGATCTTGCAAATTTGCTTTACAAGTGATCGATCGAAGTGGTCGTCTATAGATATGTCACTACTGATCGAGTGACATATCAGAGAACTTGCATATTATATTGGCCGGACGTAAGCTATAGCTAGGGAAAGCTAGCTAGCTTGCTAGCCCGAGCAAGAATAATCGAGGTAGGCGAGGTCATTGCATTCCAATAAATAAATATCAACACACACGTTTTTAGTGGGCCGCTAGTTTACTGCTGGAATTGCAAGCCAGATGAGGAGAATGTAAACATATACTAATACGTTTGGTTTGATGGATATCCTTGTATTGGAGATAGCGCGAGCGGTTTTTATGTCAAACGCTGTTTGGTTCACGCAAGCGATTTGGATATATGGATTCCCCTAACACGGAAATTCACTTAGATGTTGGATATTCTTCCCTGCCACCAAAAAATGGTTTGACGAGCTCATCCATGTTTTCTAATCTTTGTCAGTAGTAAATAGTTACGGATTATTAGTATGTTATATGATTGCTTAGTAATTATGATGATGGCAAGATATTAATTTTGATAAATGATAAGTGCTAACATATATATTTTAATTAGTGCATGTTTTGTATGCCAATTAGGATAATAGTGATGCTAAGTGACGTAACTTTATATGTAACTAGTGATTATCATGACAAAATCAGTGTCAGTGTATATTTATTTCGTGTATATATATAGTTGTTATTTAATAATATAAATATGATTAGTCAATTATTCGCATGTCATCCATTCTAATCCATCTAATCAAATAAAAAAACCTCGTCCCATTCATCCAACCAAATAGACAGTGTATTCTAAAATTCATTGATAGTCCTATCCTATATCTACCATTGTGCTCAAAACCAAAGACATATATATGCCCGTCAACAACTTGAAAACATAGAGTAGTATGTGGTTACGACGCTGCGATTTGGCCACTTTATCTATAGCATATATTAAAATCATGGAAGCTTTAATTTCTGATCATAGATGGCGGAGTTCCTATATGTATGCACATACATGATCGATCACATATGCATGGGCCATGCATGTATATAATATAAATATATAGATGGCCTTCCTCAGCAATTTAACAGTGGCTATTGTCGGTTGCTGATTGAGCTTAGCTCAAATTCATTCCAGCACACACCCCACTCACTGGCTTAGCTCTTGTCTGTACATCTCTGTCGTCCATGCTTGTCAGACTTCCACCACGGGCGAGCCTTTTCTGCTCCAGCTCAAATCAGCTTGCTGATTTCTCCATGCTCTCTCTTCTCCTTTACATTATTCATGGATCAGCAGTAACCGGGATAGTTTATTTTTGCATTGACCACAAGTCTGAGCAGCGGGATGTGATTGAGTTAGTTACTCGCGGTTAGATAAGGCATATATAATATATAAATATAACATAGATATCAGTGGGATATGCGATTGGGTTTGTCATGATAGATACAGTGGTGAGTAGTCTCCGTCCATCATTAGGACGATACTGGTTTGCTTGATCGATGGAGTACGTTGAGTCACAAGAGTTTTATGGGATGAGGTGATGATGATGTGTGAGCAGGACTTTTTTATTGAGGAACTATTTTATTAAATAAATATAATTACACTGAGTTAATACAATTACGTACCTTGATATCACTTTGGACCTTGCATTAAAGCACACAATCTATAGAAAGTTATTTTCTTGATAGATTGTGCATTACCAAGTGTTTTATTAAGTAGAAGTGGAAAAAATTACGATTTCCGCATAGAGTCACGGCGAGAAGCCGTACCCGTCTAGGAGAATAGCCTAAGTAGTATGGAACTAGCAGATAATCAAGTAGCTAGATAACTTGCAAAGGAGTATTGATTTTATCACAACCATATCATTTCAACATAGCATAAAGACTAACAAGCTGCAACCGGTTGAGAAAGTCCTAAAGCCATCAGTATAACAGACCAAAATGGTTTTGCATAAACAACCTATATTCAAAATTAAGTGCTTATCATCTCATATCCTCCTTGTACCAAAAAGCAAGATGCCTTACTGCATTGACAATTGTGCTCACTATAAATTATCCTTTGCTAATATATAATAACCTGCAAATACTAAATTAGGAAGATTTTAATTTTTAAATGTGCTCTCTCTGCTTGTGATTCATCGGCATGATCGACCTTTCATCTTTGAAACGATCGATTATTCTCTCAGGTCTTGTGTAGATCGTGTTAAAATTTCAAATTTTTTCATTCTGTCCGTCACATTAATCTTTACCCACTTATATGTGATATTAAATATAAATAAAAAATAACTAATTACACAGATTGGTTATAAATCATACGACGAATTTTAATTCATGATTAGACAATAATTACCGAATACAAATAAATTAAAATTGAAAAAATAGTTACAATATAATATTAACGAGGCCCGGCTAAAGTTCGGACAGGATCGGATGTGACGTGACACGTGAGAGCGAGTAGTACAGTAATCATAAGCTGTTGCTCTCCACGTGCGCAGCATTATTTGGGAATCGGGAGCTGCCGGGATTCACTCTGGCTGCTGCATGGCCGGCCGGCCGCCGGACCCCGGACGTACGTACGTGTCGTCGTCTACTCGATCCACGATCCATATCCTAGCTTGTTGTCGGCTTGTCGTTGCTGACACCCACGACGAGTCGATGATGTCCCAGCTGACGTGGTCGACACGATGCCTCACCTGACCTAACACTGCCACTACGTTGTTTACTGCATGTCTCAATTCGTCTTTCTTTGCTGGCTGCCATCGTCTTAATTAGGTAACCATACATATGCAATAATAATAACATGCATACATATGTGATCGCCATCGTCGTCTACTTAGTCATCATCGCCTTATATATAATTATTGCTGTTCACTCATGACTCATTTAGCAGTTGAGATTGAGAAGAAGAAGAATCGCAATAATTATTGCTGTTCACTCATGACTCATTTAGCAGTTGAGATTGAGAAGAAGAAGAATCGATCATGGATGAATCATAACGTTGGTTAAGAGGTTTTTCTTCCGTGTGGTACGACGGCGTGGCGTGCATTTGATACACACTGATGCATTCAGTCATCACTCGTGACACATATATAGCATCACTCATGACGCGTGTATATGTATAACAAATCTCGATCCCGATCGATATCATCTCGCTGCATGGATCGATCGCTAGTGAGTAGTGAGTAGTGAGTAGTGACAACGCGTGCGTAGTAGCCCCGGCCAATTCCGAAGGATGAAATAAGAGGCATGCACGCAGATCGATATGGCCTATAGTGCGAATGTATAACAGCATTATTTTGATTTTCAATTTATGAAAGATCGATGCAGACGTCCTCAATAGTAGAGTCGACTTTCTACTCCCTCCCTTCTAAATTGTAGTTCTACTTTGACTTTATTGATGCATGCATTTTGCTATATATTTAGATAAATAATATGTCTAGATATGTAGCAAAATGCATGTACCAAAAAAATCAAAGTGAGCTGTAATTTAGAACGGAGAGAGTAGATCATATAAACTTAACTAAAAGGGCGTACCTAGTGCCTAGGCTCCCGTACTGCGGGGTCTGGGAAAGGAAAAATAGCCAACAGCCATCCCTGTATAAATGTGCAGAGGCTGGGGCTTGAACCCTAGATCTCTTGGTCACTGACGGTAAAGCTCTACCGCTTGCATCAGGGCCGCCCTTCATCATATGAATTTAACTAAAAAAACAAAATCAAAGTAGCCTATAACATGCTACTATAGAAAAAAGTGTGTAAGCAAGAAACATAAATGATGGGAAAATATATGAGCTTAACTCCTTATGAAGAGATAGCTTATAAATCTCTCTTTTTCTTATTAAACAAAATATTCTATCAGCTTGCTCCTAAAATATTGTTGGAGCTGCCCTAGGAGAACACACACCCGCAAAGAACTAGTACTACATACAGTACAAATAAAAGAAGGAAATGGAGAATGCAATTTTTTACGTTTTATTAAGGAGTCAATAAACTTTAACTAAAATTATATAAAATGATACTATAACATTTATAATAGACAAGTACCATTGAATTGATTATGACGTATATTTTTATAGTAAATCTAATTAAAGATATAAATATTAATATAATGTTTAGTATATCAAATTAAGTTAAGCTAGTTTGACTGGTATAAATGTCATGATTAGAGCAGGTTCATGCACTATTGCACGGCACCGGTCCATCTATCGCGTCTGTCTGTCATCGAGCGCAGTGCATGGGCGCGTGTGAAACGTGGCGCATATGCGGTGGTGTGTGTACACATGCATGTCTGCGTGTGCGTTACAGTACGTTGGAGTATAGAGTTGTTTCTTTATAACAACCTTGCATTGTATAATATAAAGTTGTAAGAATGCAGAAATAAAGCAAGGTGAATCCCTCCCTCAATGCATGAAATTTCAAAAAGCCATTCCATTTGTCACTCAGATATCACGATATGCGCAGGGAAATATGTACACGGGGACGTGGGAATCGTTCTCCTCTAGCTGCTAAAAATTTACTACAAGGGTCTAAACGAATCAAGGAATTATATCATCTAATTATTAGTTGGAACTTAGTTAATGATCTATTCCGTTCGTCTTAAAATAAGTACACATCTCACGCCCAATACATTTGACTAAGTTTATACTATTTATACTAAAATAGTATTAACATTTCTGGATATATTTTTTTCTATATACTTATATATAATACATAGTAAAATCATTGTGTTTAGAAGAGTCAAAACATCTTTCGTTTATTTAAGAAAGAGAGTAGTAATCTCTTGTATATACATTTGGTTAATGCTAAGTACGCTTGACTTGGTGGTATCTTCTACACGGAAGGGGCACCAAAAGGTGGCCAAAGAGCGTGGCCACGTCACAGGCCATCTCCGGCCGTCCGATCGGCCGAATGGACGGTCCAGATCGGACGTTTGCTGGTCATTTTGCAGAAAACCCCTAGTACTTTATCGAAATACCATCCGCGATCCACCAGCCTCTCATAGAAAATTTTGCAAAAAGGCCCTTGAGCTTTTCGAAAATACGGCCCACCGTCCAACCGATTAAATGGGCCGGCCTGCTAGCGTGTCTACAGTACACGGGCCGAACTGGGCCAAATTCGGCCCAAATGGTCTTTTCCTTTTTTATGTCTTTTATTAAATCCTATAATATGCTGATTTTGTTTATTTCATACAAAAATAATCAAAGCTCCTAAAATCATGAAATTTTTTTACAAAACTCTCCATGATGCACTCTATGTATAAAAAATATGAAACTTGGAAAATAAATAAATTTCAAAATACTTAGAATAACCTCTTTTAATTAACAAATGAAATTTCCATGATTCCTACACATTAAAATATTATTCCAAAAAAATGTAAAATTTATTTTGTCAATGCTTCGTGATGTTTACAACCTCTACAAAAAATAGAAAATTTATAAATGTTTCAAGAAATAATTATTCCATGCTCAATTAATAAATTATTTTAAGTAATTTACAGTCGATTTTTATAGGACTCCAAAAATATAGACAGCAAAATGAAAACTCTGCGTTTAACATATACAATCATCCATAAATAATAATTTAAAAAAAACTAATATATTGCATAAACAATAATTTAGCTACCTACCATTATTCATATTCATATACCTAACTACAATGAAAAAAAAACAATGGCCAATGGCCATGAGCGGCAAAGACGCGCCCCTTTCTAATATCAATACTAGAAGCATACCATGTACGATAATGCGGGAATTACAGATGAATTAAAATGAAGGGCAAGTGGACTAGATTACTTATATGAAGAAATAAACTATTATAAATTAACGGTAATGGATGGCAACGTATGATAGTGGATTGTTGAGGTGTATATTGTGATATAATGGCTATTGAAGTTTAGGGTGGAGGTTGAAGCCTCTCATTAGTTGTTGCGGCCTTTGTTTTCAAGAACATCTCCTGAATGGCTAAGGTGGATTAAGAGGGTGGAGGTAGATGCATGGGCTACGCGAGGAAGATGACGTGGAGGACTATGGAATGAGAAAAAATGGCTAGTGGAGTTTTGTTTTTTATAAGAGTTTAAGATATAGATATAAATTGTAAATTGATGGTAGTGGGTACCGGTGTGCCATACTAATGATAATAATTAAATGTACGTCATATATAACGGATTGCTGAGAAGGTTATTTGTGTATACGTAGATAATAATTATAAAATTTATAGATATAGAGAAGAAATAGATATGACACCACAATGGCCTCAAAAAAAGGCCGGGTGAAGTGGCCCTTTCCAAAAGAAAATAATAATAATAATAATAAATTATTTGAGACCTAAAGAGGGGAGCCAGGACCGGACTACGTTGCAATGCGTTGCAACCGGAAACGCTGGCCGCGGGTGGGACCGGCCGGGGGAGTATGGGGGCAAGCGACCTACGGAGCGCACGTCAGCGTGTGCATGGCTCACAAATGTAGCCTTTGGGCACTGCACACGTGCCGGACATCGTCGTCGCGAAGGTTCAAGCCAGCTTGCACACAAATTGCAACCCGTAAACTATAAGAAGATGACCGTGGCCATGCATGATCGATATGATAAACGATGCACAGCATAATAATGTAGGTACGTGTATATGCACACACTCATCATTATCATGTTTACTCTCTGTAATATTCCTTTTACCCATATTTATATGCATTTTGCTGCTATATGCAGGTCTGCAGGACTAAAAGTTTCAGTCGGACTTCCTTATTTATTTAGTGCAACTAATTCGTCTTTCTTTATTAGAACAACTCTCTTATTTTAAGGTAGGATCAAGTGTAATTATGCCCATCAGTTTGACGCAATGTTTGTTCTATTTACCTCTAGGGCTCTAGGCTATTTTAAATTGTGACTAATAAAAGGTATTGTGCTTATATGACTCATATCAATGTCCAACAAATTGTTATGTCGGTACTTGCATATTTCCCAAAATCTTACCAAAAGGGAATGGTTCCATACCTTCACTCTCTAAAAAGAGAGATAAATGCAAAGTGTTTCACAAATTGTATAAATACTAAAATACAATTATGTAAAATTGAACTGTGAAAAAATAATTTATGTTTCATATGCTTCTCTAAAATAAAGTCACGACATTAGCACGGGCACTATATTAGTTATAAAATGACAGTGGCTATGCATGATCCATATGATAAACGATGCACAGCATAATAATGTAGGTACGTATGTATGCACCCTCACCATTATCACCATGCATGCATGCATTTTTTTTTTGGGAGGGATCAATGCATGTGAGAGTATGATGCACATACAATACTGGCGCACGGCCCTGGCCGGCGGCGGCGGGGCAGGCACGACGGCCGACCGTGGGGAAGAAAGAAGGCAAGTAGCTAGCGTCACGGCACCAGCGCACTATAGATGTCGATGAGACCACGTCGACGGCGACGGATCGATGCATGGACGGGTTATCTCCGGCCGTCTGGCCTACGACTCCTAGCCTAGCTCTATCTTTCTTTCTTTCCATCTGCAGCAGCTCTTTTCGGCCGTCTGGCAACTGGCACGCCACGGCACGGCGCGTCGTCAGTTACTATAAAGATTATAGATAGAAAAGTTAGTAGATAGATCCCCGGCCCGGCCGCTCGTCGCCTGCCGCCCGGCGCCCGCCATGCCACTACGCCAGTAACGCACGCACACGTCCGTCTGACCGTCTGCCGACCGGCCTTCCTCTCCGCAGGCCGCCGCTGCCGTCTCCGCAACTCGATCGGGCCTGCGCACGCGCCCGCAACCGATCCCCTCGCCGGTCTCGCACGCCTCACACCAGTCGCGCGGGCGCGCGGCCCCGGCAACCGCCCCCGGCCCCGCGGCTTTTCCGGGCGGGGCGGTGCGTGCCTCGCGCGTCGGCACCCACCGATTCCAGTCCACCGCACCGCACCGGAGCGCCAGTCACCGCGCGCAGCCCAGCGTCGCGTCGGGTCCATAAATACGGCCCGCGCGGGCGGCCGGACCTTCCCACCCCGTCCTTTCCCCTCTGCGGCTCGGCAGGGGCTCTGTCTGAGTCTGACAGTGCCAGGGGTGGTGGGTGCTCGCTCAGACGCCCACTCCGCCAACGGCCAACGCAACCGCCTCGACACCAACACCGCCGCCCGAGTCCGTCCGCTCCTCCCTCCCGGACTCACCGCCGGCCTTCATCCTCATCTCGCCGGCCGGCCGCCGCCTGGTGCTGGTGGGTCGCTCGCGCAGGGTAGGCCGGCGGGGTAAGTAAAGTCTCTGCAACCGCCGGCGGGCTTTGTTTCTTTACAATAATCCGGCACGCGCACCGAAAGAAACCCGCGGCCGCGCACGCCAAGATTGCTGGCCTGCCTGCTTCCCCCCCTTGGCCTCCGCTCGCTCACACCACTCGGCTTCTCCTCCTCGTGGCGCCTGCAGGTTTGGCCTCTGCTTCCACCGCCACTGAGAGGCGAAGGCAGAGCAGCCGGAGAGCGGCCATGGGGGACGCCGCAGCGCCGCCGGCGCCACCGGGGACCCTGCAGAAGAGTTACTTCGACGTACTGGGGATCTGCTGCCCCTCCGAGGTGCCGCTCGTCGAGAAGGTGGTGCGCCCGCTGCCCGGCGTCCAGACCGTCACCGTCATCGTCCCCTCCCGCACCGTCATCGTCCTCCACGACGCCGCCGCCACCTCGCCAGCACAAATCGGTATGCGTGCCCTGCTGCTTCCCTTTTTATGTTTCTTGTCCCCGCTCGAGATGGCCGGCTGTTCGCTCCGCTCGCTACGCGCCGGAGACGAGACCGGACCGGACGGGACCGCGACCGGACTTGGACTACTACTACTTGCTACTAGTCCGGTAGTGTCCACGACCGGAGTCCGCCGCCGTCCCCGCCGCCGCCGCCGCCGGCAATCCCGACACGCAACCTTGGGCGTTTCTTTCTTCCCCATCTCGGCCGCTCCTAAAATAAAACCGCAAAAAATAAAGAGAGGATCGGACGGACTCCCTTTGTTCATGCTTAAGCACCCGGAGAATGAATATGCTTGGGTTTGGCAATGCAGGGAGGATCACGCAAAGCTCGTTCGTTTCTTTGCCAAGCAACACGCAAAATTCGTCTTTTTTCCCCTCCTCTTTCGACGACGAATCCGCTGCAGTTTCTCTGCTTTGATTTTGATTTGAGTCATTAATCCCTTGGCGTGCGTGACCGTAGCAATTATTACATGACTGCTACGGCACACGATTTTTTCGTAGCTTTTACCATGCAGTGGCTGCTGCACACTCCAGTTCTTCTTCATCATCAAAGAATTGGAGCCCTGCATCGCCGGCATACGAACCAAAAATGTCGGTGGGATCGGATCGTACAGATGGGTGGTTGCTGCACGGGAATTTGGTATAAGTGCCAACAGATTGCCAACTGATGACTCATGTCAAGGCGGCCATGAAGAAAAATCTCTCGGTCTCAAGCGAGACCAGAGTTGAAAATAATAGCCAAGACCCCAGTCTCTGCACCACGCGCTGCTCGTGGAAATTTCACTCTGAATTAACCCAATCGTCCCTGCCATTTATTAGGTTTATTTATAACAGAAAAACTAATACTATCTCTGAGATGCACTAATACAACTGCATGTTCTATATATGGAGTTGCCGATTTTCTTTTCTTTCTTTTTTCTGTTTTTTTTAATGCTTGCCAATTTCTCCTGCATTTCTCCCAGTCATCATAACATTTTTTTTGACAATAACATTGAACATCTCTGAACGTTGGTTGACCGGATGTTTTGCTTTCTTTTTTTTATTCTTCAGTCAAGGCGTTGAACCAGGCGAGGCTGGAGGCCTCTGTTCGAGCTTACGGCACTGGCTCTGAGGAGAAGGTAGCCAACAAATGGCCGAGTCCGTACGTTCTTTTCTGCGGGGTTTTCCTAGTCGTGTCGCTCTTCGAGCACTTCTGGCCTCCCCTGAAATGGTTCGCGCTGGTGGCGGTGGCTGCCGGCCTGCCGCCGATCGTTCTGAGGAGCTTTGCAGCTGCCCGGAGGCTCACTCTCGATGTCAACATACTCATGCTGATTGCAGGTAAACAACCCCTCCCCTCCCTCTGCTTCAACACAGATTGACAGTGATGGTGTGTCCTCTGCTTGATTTTCTCTTTGTCATTTGGGGATATATAAAGCATCAAAATTCACAATATATGTTTAAAACCGAGAGTTATTCTTCAGTTGCATCACATAGCTGTGCTAGGCCTAGTTAGTAATATAACTCATTTCCATTCATCATGCCATAATCATCTGCTGCTCATGTAAACACCGACAGATACCCGCACTTTGGGGTTAATAATTCTGCACTTAACATATCTGTCCATGTGAGGGATGATGGGGCTGTGCAAAAGAAGAGGGGCCATGCAAGTTGTTTTTCCTGGACCAATATGGTGGCTCCATAGTGGGAGGGAGAGCCGAACCAATCGAGCACCAAAAAAAGTTTATGTCTCACTTGCCCAACCTTTTCTTTTTCTTCTCTTCGTAAGGTTCTGTAGGGGCCTCTGCTTTCCACTGCACTAAAGGGATATTGTGATGTGGTGCTAATGTATATGCTACATGAACAACAGAGTGTAGGCTTTTCTTCAGTATGGTGATGTGATGTGACTTTAAACATGGAATTGTATTCCTTTAGGATGAAGCCACATATCGTTTGAACCGAACTTTCTGGATCGGCTTTGTTTGTGGTACCAATAGCGTCCTATCCTGATATATGCATACAACACGTATCAAGGAATCGCCACAACAGCTTGCAGTCTGTATGTATAGTCACCACCATATTTCGTTGTTGGCACTACCCTCTCACCTAGGATGGTCCACGCTATCTTGCCATCACATATAGATTCTGCCATGCCATGAATGCCTTGTTTTTTGGTAGAAGGATGGAATTTTAAATTGTAGAGTTTAATGTCTTATTTGATCTACTTGCAGTTTCTGGGGCGATAGCTCTGAAGGACTACTCTGAGGCTGGGTTCATTGTTTTCCTGTTCACTACAGCTGAATGGCTTGAGACCAGGGCGAGCCACAAGGTCTTCCCATCTTTTTCAGCATTTTATTTGGCATATAAGAAATAATAATAATAGATGCACGATCTCTGAGGCCACACCTGAACCCACAGCACGGAGAAGGATCTAATTCTTCTTGGCCAGTCACGTTCGCAGCGCATGTTCGTACTGATGCAATACGCTGATTGGATGCGCACTATCCCCACTGATGGACTGATGAACAGATCTTGGTCTGCCATTTGAGGCATGCCTTGGACCAGAGTCAGGTCCACATTGCTGATTGTACCATCATTTTAAGATGCTGATGAGAGCATGGTGTTGATGCCCACCTGAAAGCTCTCAAAGTCAAGACAAATAAACTTTATATCTAGTAGACTCAAACATGCACACACAGTCATACATGTCTAAAGCAGATTAGGAAACCTTATAACCAACAACCAAAAGCAACATGTTGTAAGAAAAGCAGATAGTAGTTGCATATACACTCATACATTTGTAATATATGTGTTAGAGGCAATATTTGCATTTGTTTTTCAGAAAGATCTAATTCAATGATTGCTTGACATGTAGGCGACTGCTGGGATGTCATCACTGATGAGCATGACACCACAGAAGGCTGTTCTAGCAGAGACTGGGGAAGTGGTTGCAGCTCAGGATGTCAAGGTTAATACAGTAATAGCTGTCAAAGCTGGGGAAGTTGTCCCAATTGATGGTGTGGTTGTTGATGGACGGAGCGAGGTTGATGAAAGTACCCTAACTGGGGAGTCCTTCCCAGTTGCAAAGCAGCCAGACTCCCAGGTCTGGGCCGGCACGCTCAACATAGATGGTAATACATTGTATTGCATTGCAGCTTGAAGCCTTGAACTGACATGTATTAAGTGGCTAGAATAATCTACTGATTTTGTGGTGATTCTGTCTTCGTGGTGTGGCAGGCTATATTGCGGTCAGGACCACTGCAATGGCTGACAATTCTGCAGTGGCTAAAATGGCAAGGCTAGTTGAAGAAGCACAAAACAGTAGGTCCAAAACTCAGAGGCTGATCGATACATGTGCCAAGTACTATACGCCTGGTAAGCCAGAGACTACTCTTGCTATAGTTTTGCCTTTCTAGATTCTTAATACTGCAAATAGTTACTAGGGAAACCATAAGTTATACGAGATTTTTTTTTTCTTACTGTTATATTGGATTGTACCTCCAGCTGTTGTTGTCATGGCTGCGGGGGTAGCAGTGATTCCTGTGGTGGTCAGAGCACACAACCTCAAACACTGGTTCCAATTGGCCCTGGTTCTTCTAGTTAGTGCTTGCCCATGTGCTCTAGTGCTGTCGACACCAGTTGCTACCTTCTGTGCTCTTCTGACGGCTGCGAGGACAGGGCTCCTTATCAAAGGAGGGGATGTCCTTGAAACCTTGGCAAGGATCAAAATTGCTGCTTTTGATAAAACAGGTACAATCACTAGAGGAGAATTCTGTGTTGAGGAGTTCCAGGCAGTTGGCGAACGTGTCCCCATGCAACAACTTCTTTACTGGTGAGTGCTGTGTCCTCTATAATTTACGCCTTGCACAAGGTTCCTTTGGGTGTATATAAATCCATTTCCATGGCTATTGCAGGGTTTCAAGCATTGAAAGCAGATCAAGCCACCCAATGGCATCTGTGCTAGTTGACTATGCCCAGTCAAAGTCAGTTGAACCAAAATCTGATAATGTTACTGAGTTCCAAATCTACCCCGGAGAGGGGATTTATGGTGAAATCGACGGGGAAGGTGTATACATTGGGAACAAAAGAATTTTGTCAAGGGCCTCATGTGAAACAGGTTAGTTAAAACAAGAACTCGGTATTTCCAAAAATTATTTTGCTAGTTATCTAGTCGCATGGACTTTCTGTCAAATGAGTTAATAGACTTAGTGAAGTTGTGAAACCAATATACCAGGCATGAAGCCACTTACATAGTTCCACAGCACATAGCAAAGTTTTTTGTTTCAGGGATGTTAATTATCAACTTGGAAAACATCTGTTGTCTTTCACCCATATTGTTGTCTGACTGGAACATGGTTGCATTAATTATTTAACTAAAAAGAAGGATTTTTTTGTGTTTTTGTTGTGTAATAAAACAAAGCACAGTTTCTATTGAACTTGTTTTTGCAGTAAATACTGCCACTTTCATATTTAATCTTTGAATAACTCTATGCCCCTTTCTTTGCCTAGTTCCTGACATGAAAGATATGAAAGGAGTTACCATTGGATATGTTGCCTGCAAAGGGCAATTGATCGGAGTGTTTACTCTCTCGGATTCCTGCCGAACTGGATCAGCTGAGGCCATCAGGGAGCTGAGGTCACTGGGCATCAAGTCAGTGATGCTTACTGGGGATAGTGCTGCAGCAGCTTCATATGCACAGAATCAGGTAAAAAAAGACACGGTAGTGTTGGTATTGTGCACTTTTATCTTTTCAAGATTATATTATATGACAACTAATGTTGTTGCGGCTTCTGTCTTCTGGCAGCTTGGGAACATACTTGATGAGGTCCACTCTGAACTTCTCCCAGAGGACAAAGTGAGGCTTGTTGATGAACTCAAAACAAAACATGGCCCTACTCTAATGATCGGTGATGGCATGAATGATGCCCCAGCACTGGCCAAGGCTGACGTTGGAGTCTCGATGGGTGTATCTGGTTCAGCTGTTGCAATGGAGACGAGCCACATAACTCTGATGTCAAATGACATTCGCAGGATCCCAAAAGCTATCCAGCTGGCACGGAGGACACACCGGACTATCATTGTGAACATCATCTTCTCGGTGATCACCAAGCTTGCAATCGTTGGACTTGCAGTCTCTGGACATCCGCTTGTCTGGGCAGCCGTCCTCGCAGATGTTGGCACATGCATGCTGGTGATCATGTACAGCATGTTGCTATTGAGATCAAAGGGCGGTCGGAAGGCGAAGAAATGTTGTGCCTCTTCACAGCATGGGTCACACGCAAAGAAGCACTGTGTCTCCCGCCACTGCTCAAATGGTCCGTGCAAGTCGACAGGCTGTTCCAAAGAGTCGTCAGTTGGTAAGCATTGTCATGATCATGGTCATGCCCACACCCACTGCAAAGAGCCGATCAACCAGCAGCCTACAGAAAAGCATTGTCATGATCATGGCCACAGCCATAACCACTGCAAAGAGCCCAGCAGCCATGTGATTACAGAAAAGCATGCTTTCCATGACCATGGAAATACCCATAACCACTGCAAAGAGGCAGGCAACCAGCTGCTTGTGGAGAACCATGGTTGCCATGGTCATGACCATGGCCATAGTCATGACCACACCGGCAAGCAGGACCATGAGCACAGCCACTGCAAAGAACCCAAGACTCCGTCTGCTGACAGTGAGGGTGCTTGCCATGGCCATGGACATGGACATGAACATAGGCACTGCGAAGGGGACATCCACTCCCACGCTGCAGGTGAGCATGAGCACAGCCATTTACACACTACTGTTGAGCATGCTTGCGAGCATGAGTGCCATGCTGAGCAGAAAACTGTGCACGCTGCAGAAACACACCACTGCCATGACCACCATGAGCATGAACAGCATGGGGAGATTGAGGAGCCAGAAAAGGATTGCCATGACCACAGCAACCACTGCTGCCATGAGCCTCACAACAAGGACAAGATCGCAGCCGAGCCAGTTGAAGAAGTCACGATTTCAATTGCTGCCCTGCCCAAAGATGAAGGCCACCACCACAGCGAAGAACACAAGGGGGAGCACTGCAGGAAGGCGAAGGACTGTGGTGGCGTCTCTGCTCCCACCGACTGTGCTGCGACCAAGAACTGCTGTAGCGTCAAAGGTGGGGACACCTGCTCGAGCTCGCAGGCTGCTTCATGTGCCAAGGAGACCAGCCCGTGCTGCAGGAGCGTCCTGAAGTGCCCCAGGACGACGGCGAGGAGCAGCGGCTGCGGCCACAGCATGCTGAAGCTTCCTGAGATCGTGGTAGAGTAAGAGTAGTAGTAGTAGGGTGGGAATTCCACCGAAGGGTGTGCACATATGAGCAACCGTAAGGTGACTCACCGGCGTAAGATAGAGTAAGATCGCCGGTGCAGGGTGTTTGATCTAGTATTATAGTTACAATTATATGCTTACTATATAGGTTTGCTGAAGAAAAAATGATGTAGGACCAAGCAGCGTCTGAAAGGGAGGTCTCTGCTTGGTTTTTCCTGCACTGCGCCTCTGTTTGCATCTTCTGTGACGACTCGAGTAATGCAATGGAGCTGTCACAAACGAAGAATGTAACTGGTGCCGGTCAGGGCCAATACTAATATTCAGAAACTATCCATTCAGGCCCAAAATGAGAATTCTTTGCCCAAAATGAGAATTTTTTTTCTATTTCCTATGTTCTCTTTTAAAATAAATTTATTTATGTGATTGTGGCTATGAAATTATACTGCGTTCTAAAAGGGCCCTTCAGAGTTAGCATATTCTAGAAAGGGCCCTTAAGTTGGGATTTGAGGAAACTACAAATTCCTCTCCTGATTCTGCATTTCCAACGTAAGAGTCATCAGCGTGGAAAGTCAGATCTCGATAGATGCTAAAGACTGGCAAGTGGCAACTAAGTACAGTAGTAAATTGAAATGTCCCTGTCCATGCAACTAATGGACTTATCACTTACAGAGTACGTGTAAACTCCTAGCCATACATCATTCACTCAACAGAAAAGTGGAGGTCTTTTTCCAAGCCCATACGTGCCGTCACACGTATCCGACATTTCAACGTAACAAATCTGAAATGTGTAAAAAAAGAACGGCAAGAAATCTGAGGCAAATTTTATCTACCATTTTGTTTTATTAGGAGCCCACCTATGTTACTTTTGATCCGAGGCATTTTCATGGGAGTACATTTCAGATATATAAATTGGACAAATACAAAAGCTTTTTTTGGAAGCAAAAAGTTATACAAACTCACTCTTTTTTTTTTGGCAGCAAGCTGCACCCTGACATTGAAAAGGGCAAAACTCGGAAATATCCCATACTGCACAGAACACAATTATACAAACTCAGGGCTTCTTTCTTAGAACAATCAGAGCATATAGATGGAGTAATTCGACCGACCGTGCTCAAGTGCCCCAAGATGCAGAAACCTCTTCTTGGCTTCGAGGGAGTCAGCGTTTGCAGACTGCAATTGTGGAAATACCCCTGTCCAGCTCTAGCCAACCTTTCCACCTGAGGTCTTGTTTAGATTGTCAAATTTTTTCACTCTCTCTTCATCATATTAATTTTTAGACTCATATATGGAGCATTAAATATAGATAAAAAATAACTAATTATACAGTTTAGTTTAAAATCACGAGATAAATCTTTTAAATCTAGTTAGAACAGGATTAAATAATATTTATTAAATAAAATAAAAAATTACTATTTATTAGATTGAAATTTTTTCGCAACGTAAACGAGGCCTCAGTGGCCTCAGTCAGTCTCGCTTGCTCCCAAGATTCTTCCGTACTTTTCCCCCTCCTCCATCCACCGTCTAGATCTCCCCCAACTCCACCGTAACCCGGACGAATCGCGCGCGTGCTCTTGCTTCCTGTCATCCTCCGCTGCCGCCGCCTGGTTCGTCGCCGTCGACCTCGCCTGCCTCACCGTTCCCGCTCACCTCGCCTCCCTGCTCACTGCCAGCTGCCGTCTCCCTGGTGCTGGAGTGGACTGGTGCGGCGTGGAGTCGTCAGTGGAGCTCCGTCTATCCGGATTGACTCGGACTCGGATCGACCTCTCCTCTCGTGGGTGAGTGACTCGAGCTTTCCTCGCTTGGAGCTCGCCTTGTTTCTGCGGCTGCGAGCAGTCAAGTTGGAATTTTTCTTACCCGGTTAGCTGTGGGCTCGTGTGCTGTGTTGTGCCCTTGTTATCGAGTCCAGAATCCATCTTAAATCTTGGCTAGGGTTTTTAGAACCTCAAGCTAAGTTGCGGCCATGCCATTTGGAGTTCGTCTGGTGATAATTGCTTGGCGAGGTTTAGGGAGGGTTTTGTGAGGAGCTGTGGAAAAATTGTTGAGTCGCCGTGTGGACATGTAAGAAGAAGTACTTGAAAAGATGCGGAAGAGAATTTAGCTTAAAAAATTGGTACATGCCATGAACCAAGATGCTTCAAGGGGGAGAAAAAAAAGAGAGGTTAAGGCAGGCTAATTGGTTACAGAGCTTGTGTTTTGTATTTATCCCTAATAATAACTTGAAGTTCATTTGTGGATAGAAACTGGCAAGTTCCAGGTAGAAACGACAACTGCCCTGCTTTGTTTTGTAATCCAGAATGACTTGTGCTGTACATCTTCGTATGTTAACTACTAGACATCAGCTTGATTGAAATGTACTCTATAGTTGTTTTTTGTTTTGGGGGGTAACAAGTGTATGTTTATACAGTTTTTTTTAACCTATAGGCTTTTCCATCAATATTTACTTTATTTAGTATATGTTTTTATAGTCTGTTCTTTAGTATACATATATAGTTTTAAACTATTGTTTCAAACCTAGTGCAATATCAAGCAGTTTCTGAACTATTGTGTGTCTTAGAAATGTTTTAATCTTCTATACATGTCCTTCTGTTATACAATATGGATTGTTGTTCAAGACGTGAACTGTTTTGCAACAAAAAAGGGGTACTGTTGGCTGAAAGCCTGAAGGCATTAAACTAAAAGTTTTTTTTTCCCTGTGTTGTCCAGGTTTTTGGATTCTGATCAGTTCTATCAGAGGAGTTCTTATGGATGATTGCATGGCTGTAGCTTGCTAGACCCTGCTTTCCTGTTTGTACAGATACATGATGGCACCGCGCAGTAGGGCTGCATCTAGAAAGCCTCTCTGGATCATCGTCTTGGTCGGTTTTGTCTGTTCAGTAGCCCTTGGAGCCTACCTTTATACTCCACGGCATTACACATCCTGTTATTTGGTACCATCAGAAGCCTGCAATTCTCGGCCTCCAGAACCTGTTAGGGTATACACTGATGATGAGATTGCTGCTCGTGCTATCATGAGAGACATCATTCGGGCACGACCAGTGCAGTCAAAGAATCCAAAAATTGCCTTCATGTTCTTGACGCCCAGTTCGTTGCCATTTGAGAAGCTATGGGAAAAATTCTTCATGGTATGATTTTTGCAGTATTTGCGAATTCTAATGAATACATGTCTAGATAGTAAACGAGTCTTAGCAGAATTGACTAAATGATTGTGTCTCAGCGTGTAACACTAATATTCTCTCCTATTAGTAAAATAAATTGTTTAGCTGCTTATTTATTTTGTAAGCAAGCTCATTTTTTCCATACTATCTCATATAAGAACAAGGATATAATCCATGGTCACCTGCGCAGCTGGGTGTGTATGAGTACTAAATCTAACCACTTGGGTGTACTTTCAGGGTCATGAAGACAGATACACCATATACGTGCATGCATCAAGAGATAGACCTACTCATTCAAGTCCAATATTTGCTGACAGGGATATTCGAAGTGAAAAGGTATCTAACTAGAATTGTCTTAAACCTGTACTGTCCTCATTGATTTTTGCAGAAAATGTTTGCTAACTTTCAATGTAATACAGATTGATTTTGAAAAAAATGTTCTATTTTCTCTGAGTGCCATCTCTAATGATTATAGAACTCCATTTTTTAAACGTATGGATACATTTTGCAGTATGTACCCATGATTTATTAATTAATGTTGAGTAGTACTTGCCTACAGCAATTGTGTCCAAGATTATTTTGATGTCAAACTTTTAGTTGTAGTTGTTGTAGGATCTAATTTTTCAATTTTCTTGCCAGGTGATCTGGGGCACGATTTCTATGGTTGATGCTGAAAAGAGGCTCTTGGCTCATGCCCTACAAGATCCTGAAAACCAGCATTTTGTCTTGCTTTCTGAGAGGTTAATCATTTTCATTTGTTCTGTTCCCATCTAATTTGAGTGAGAGGTACCTATCCTAACACTTTATTCTAAATGCAGCTGTGTGCCACTTCATAACTTTGATTATATATATAGTTATCTCATGGAGACAAACGTCAGTTTTGTTGACTGGTAAATGAACATACTTACATAAAGCAACGCGTTAAATTTTCCCCTAATCAGAGTTGAAAAGATATTTGATTTAAGATATGCTTTCCTGAAATTATGTTTCTAAATAAGATTTTTCTATTGACGTGCCAAATTATCTTTTTCTCAGTTTTGATGATCCTGGTCCACATGGAGCAGGTAGATATTCTGACCATATGCTACCTGAAATTGTGAAGAAAGATTGGAGAAAGGGTGCACAGGTGATAAATTCATATGACTAATCCTCTATCATCCAAATTCACCTGCTAATAACAGTTGTCATTGCTTCTCATAGTTAACATAATGTTCTCATGTGATTTTCTCTTACAGTGGTTTACAGTGAAACGGCAGCATGCAATTCTTATTCTCGCTGACACCCTTTACTATGGGAAGTTCAAGCGTTACTGTAAGGTGGTCCCTTGCTCCACACACACACACACCCCCCTTGGCTTATTGAGAGCACTGTCTAGGGGAAAAGGCGAAAACAATTGTCTTTCAGCTTAGATAATAGTGATATTTATGTCGTCTCTGATATTGTGATTGCAACTTTACAGCCAGGAAATGAATGGCATAACTGCTATTCAGATGAGCACTACTTGCCAACTCTCTTTAACGTAAGCGTTCAGAAGCTTGTTGATGACAGCCTTTTGTTCTCTTGACCAGCCAACAACTTTTTATTGAGAAAAACTACTTAACAGCACCGCATTTGTATTTGTGGCTGCAGATGGTTGATCCGACTGGAATTGCAAATTGGTCAGTGACGCATGTAGATTGGTCAGAAGGGAAATGGCATCCTAAAGTCTATAGGGCTGTGGATACAAGCTTCGAGTTGCTCACGAACATCTCGGTAAGCTTCCAGCCTTTAGGTGCAAACAATTCATTACCTTTGCCATTTATCTAACGATTTTGTAAATGCGCGCAGTCCATTGATGAGAGCGTCCACGTTAGCAGCAACGCAAAGGTAAGAGTAATTCTGCCCTTCGCTTTGCTTGGCCTATTCCCAATCACTGCCAGCCTAAACGAATGAGGTCTCCCTTGTTCCCTGGAAGTTCTAACGTGCCATTGCCGTCATTGTGCAGCATGTGGTGCAGAGGAGGCCGTGCATGTGGAATGGCATGAAGCGGCCCTGCTACCTGTTCGCACGCAAGTTCTACCCTGAGGCGCTTGACAACCTGATGAACATATTCTCGAACTTCACCATCATCTGAGCAGTGGAACTGAGGTGCCAAGCACTCATTTTCGTTCTCGCTCTTGAGCTCTGTTGCACCAGCACCATCACCACCATTGTAACAGGTGAGTAGTGTAGCTGAAGGAAGCAGGAGCACAGTTACGCAGAGCACTCAACTCTGTCAGATCAGAATTCAGATGACGCCACCTGCTGCCACGCTCGATCTAGTAGATTGCTGATCATAGCTGAGCTCTTGAAACGGCAAGTTATTTGCCAGCTCTTGAAACGGCGAGTTTGGCTGGTGTAAACATTACCTAGGTTGGTGTGAATGTGATGTATGAACTTCTGTTTTTGATGCTGCTGCAGATGATGAATTGTGATTATTAATTTAATACATGTAGTAATAATTAATTTTTATTATGGATGTTGAAATTGGACGGAAATTTAACATCGCTGGTGGACCCTTTGCCCCGGCTGAAAAGGGCCCACAAGCCAGGTATGGGCTTATAGCCCAGAGCGACATTTTTTGGAATAAAAAATTAGGAACGCAGGCGTGATTTTTGTTCAGCGTGCTTGTTTATTTTTTATTTGTGTGTGTATATATATAAATAGTTATATGTAGCTAAAACCCTAAACCCTCGTCCAAGAAAAAAGGTAAAAAGTTTTCGAGAAAAAACTTTAAACCCCCTCTGACTTGCGGCGGCGGTGGTGGGTACGAGGTGATCGATCGTCGACGACTCACGTCACCGCCATGAGGCCACCGCTACGAGGCAAATTATCAGCCAAAAATTCACGGTTACAGCTCAATTGCCGGAAATTACTCGATCGGTGTAACAAACTGTCTGACCTAATGTTTCGCTTCCCGTAGGGTCCGGGTCCGGCGGGAGGAGAGGATCAGGCGGCAGAGGCGACGGCAGAGGCCGCGGCCGGAAGGTATGGGGGAGAGGCGATGGCGGAGACAACGGCGGACGGAGGTTTGCCGGCCCGAGGAGCGCAGGGGGCAATGACTTAAGGGGTAGGCCGCCTCGTGGCAGGCCGCCGGCCGGCAGCCGTAGGGGCGGCGGCGGCATGAGGGGCGGGAGCAAGATGGTGGTCGATCCGCACAAGCACAAGGGCGTCTTCGTCGCTAAGGCTAAGGAGGACGCGCTCTGCACTAGGAACATGTGCCCCGGCGAGTCCGTCTACGGCGAGAAGCGCGTCTCCGTCCAGGTCCTTCCTTGCATTTGCCGTGCTTCATCCTAGTTGTTGCTTATGTGTCATCTCTCCTTATTTGTTTGCAATGTGGGTTGAAATTAACAACTGTGGTTTAGTCTACCTCTTTTTTGCCAAGATGATAATGGTGTTTAAGATCCATATATGTATATGTCAAATTCAAGGTTTTTTCACTATCAATCTAGCACCAGCTGCCTGATAATGTATGGTTATCTTTTGTTGTTTTGGCATGCATTGCAAAAAGAGGATGGGACAAAGATTGAGTACAGGGTGTGGAACCCCTTCCGATCCGAGCTGGCTGCTGCTGTGCTTGGTGGTGTGGACAACATCTGGATTGTAAGCTTGTTTATTACTCAGTCTGAGCACACATTAGTTATCTATTAACTTGCCCATTCAGTTATGTTGTTTTGCTGTCCTAATGTACAATGTGTTCGTAATTTAGGCTCCAGGCCAGCGTGTGCTTTACCTTGGTGCTGCCTCAGGAACAACTGTGTCTCATGTGTCTGATATTGTTGGACCGGTGAGGGATCATGCTGTCACCTATGTTTCTGACACTGATCAGTGACTTCATTCAAACTGTTTCTATCAATGGATTTTGGTACTTTGCAGGAAGGGTTGGTCTATGCTGTTGAGTTCTCTCACAGGAGTGGAAGGGACCTCGTCAATATGGCCAAGAAGAGGACAAATGTCATTCCCATTATTGAGGATGCCAGGCAACCAGCAAGGTACAGAATGTTGGTTGGCATGGTTGATGTCATCTTCTCTGATGTTGCTCAGCCAGACCAGGTATATTCATCTCACTAATTCTTTGTAATTATCATCAGTGCTTTTCTTAATTATTATTACTTGCTTTATGAATAATGATTAACATCTGTAATCTCTGATTGTGCTGGCCTACGTGCTGTTTGATGTCTTTCTGTGGCGATATTGGGCCTCAGCAGATGATGAGCATACTTGGATTCCCCTTCAGTACATCACAATGGATGATGGAAATCCAAGCTTCTGAATTCTGATGCGCTTATGGCCTTATGCCCGATTAATGCAAATGTTTTCAAGTTTTCTTTATGCTGTGTGCATTTTATCATCATATTAGAGGGGATGCCACCTTTTAATTCTTACTTCAATGCTTTAACCTTGGTGCCATGTTTTTTTAACCCAACTAATTGGTGCATGATGGATGGCAACAACATTTACAAGATTATTTTTTTCTACGTTCTTGTAGTCTTATTTATTCAGTGCTAGCTGTATTTGGTCTGTTGTCTGCATCATTCCATTTTTATAACATCGTTTACTTCTTTGTGAGGGGATGCATTGCATAAGGCCAGAAATAAAATTTACCAAGGCTTCCTTTGTTTCCAATTTGTACACAAAACATATCTGCAGGTTGGACCTTTGATGCTATGATTTATCAGTTGTCGTTTAATTAATTTGATGTGTTTTGGTACTGGAAAGACAGCTGTGATTCCTTACATCATAATTTTGACTGGAGTTCTTTTTTGGACCGTATGTGTGTTTTCAATATTGTACTATACTGTTGGTCCAATCACACAACATGTGGACGTTAATGTTTGCTTTTTCAACTGTTGGTAATTAATATGTCCAGCTTGCACAGTAAATGAGTCTGTATTGTACAGTCATACTCCCTCTGTATTGGTAATTCAAATCGTTTTGAATGTGCTTATGGCCTAATGTCCGATTAATTAATGTCAATTTTTTGCAGTTTCTGTTTTGCCTTCAGCATTTTTGTGGGGCAATGCATTGCATAAGGCTAGAAATAAAAGTAACACCTTCGTTTGCCAATTTTTGTGCATAAAAATATCTACAGTTGGACCTTTGATGCTTTGATTTACTAGTCGTAGTTTAATTTGATGTGTGTCTGGTACTGAATGATAGTTGCAACTTGGAGTGCTTAGATCATAACTTTGATTGGAGTTTTGTTTACCATACCTGTGTGTTGTCATTTGTCAATGCTGTACTGTTGGTACTCTGGTCTCAATCACACAAATTTTGCACTACTATAATGTTTGCTTTTCAACTGTTGCTGGATAATTCGTCCAGCTTGTATAGTAAATGGGAGCTGTATTATAGTACAGTACGATGACACCCTGTGTTAGGTTGTGAATGTGACTTACAAAGCAGCCTGTTAAACTTTCCTATTGGATGCTCTATCCTACATGCAGGCTAGGATCTTAGCCCTTAACACCTCATATTTTCTGAAGAGCTGCGGCCACTTTGTCATCTCGATCAAGGTATTATTACGACTACTTGTTAACACATCACAATGAAGTTTTTTCAACAAAAGAAATCTGGAAGCAAAGCACCAGATGCCTACAACGCTTTAGTTTGAAGCCTGCGTCGATGGCCCTGACGAATTAGTGTTTGTTCACTCAGGCCAACTGCATCGACTGCACGATGCCTGCGGAGGCGGTGTTTGCCAGCGAAGTGGAGAAGCTGAAGGCGGAGCAGGTGACCCTGGAGCCCTTCGAGCGTGACCACGCCTGCGTCATCGGTGGCTACAGAATGCCCAAAAAGCAGAAGGCGGCAGCCGCATCTTAAGCTCTGATGAAAGAGTTATAAAAAAAAGAACGTCTATACAAGATTAGAAGTGTAGATCAAAAGTCGAGTTTTTGATTGAATAGTCTCGAACTAAAGAAAGTTTTGCTCAGTTCATAAGAAAGATTTTAAAGTTGAGTTTTGAGTTTCTCCCAAGGAAAAGCTTGCTTTGAGCAGTAGGTAAAAGTTCAAGTTTAACTGAAGTTGAGTTTTCAGTAGGTCAAAGAAAGTTGAGTGAGGTCCAAGGGAATGCGATTTTGGTTGATTGAGTCACGATCTGCAGTGCGAAATTTTGACATATGTTTTACCGGACCTGAAGTGAATTAGTGTTGTTTATTAATTGTTTTTGGTCCTTATATTTCGTCGCGGTGCCAAACTTACACACATGGCTTTGTATCTTTTGTACGGAGAAAAGGCAGTGACTGGTGAGCGTGGGTGAGCGTGGTTGGTGTGCTACTGCTTGCTATTCGATAGAACATTTGAAACGGAACAGTAGAACAATTGAAACGGTTGGGGGACGCAGTAAAAAAAATAACTGCGCAGCTCGAGCAAAGAAAATGCAAAGTACAAGAACAAATTAACTGTGCAGCTCGAATAACGTTGAGCATCCTAAAGTGCCGGTTCGTGGCGGCAACAGGATGCTGGTTCGTGGCGGCAACAGGATGCTTAGCGCAATGACAGACATGCCCACAACGCTCATCAGCACAACGCATTCAGACCTGCTCATAAGACAAGCTGAAAGCATAGCAGCAGAACGGTAGTTTGGGCAGAGGCATGAGTCACCACGGCTCAGACATTACCGCCCCAGATTTCAACAGAAGCTGCAAACAGAGTTCCAAGGTAAAATACCAATGATCAATCGAACAAAAAGCTATTGAGGCCAGGTAATTTATAAGGCAAACCATAGTACAAAAATCTCTGAAATGTTACAGCCACATGAGATACTACTCATCACAGGTAACATAACATTAGCAAACCCTTGACAAATATGACAACTGTTCTAAAGATGATGAGCACCTCCTACAGAGAGGGCAGGCACAGGCTGTTCCCCATCCTTAGGTATTCGTTGCCCTGGTGTAGATCTGCTGGCTTGAGTGGACAGAGACCATCCGGATGAGGCCGCGCGCCATCAGGTCCTTGATGGCCCTCCGAGCAAGGGAGCCATTGATCTGCAGGTCAATGGGGGCAATATTCAGTTATGTAGTGTAACTGAACAGTGATGATATTACAAAATAATGGCGAACTTGATTCTCTGCAAGCTGCACAGAAGGAACGATCATGCTAAATGATAACAGGAGCGCACTAAAATGTGTATACCTGGTAGGAATTAAACGAAATAGTTTGATGTTACAAGGACACAAGGATTTCACTTATTGAAGATAAAGCTCTTTGCAACAACTGCCAATTCAAATTCCCAATCCAAAACGAATGACACTACTAGCATACATAATAGTAAGAGTCCAGTGGCCGACAAAAACAGCAATGAAACAATGACCAACAAAGACAACAAAGAAACAATGACCAACAAAGACAGCAATACAACAGTTGCTTGCACAAAATGCAAGTAACTCATCTAATACTCGCCTCTGCATGTACTACTGAATAAGCAGAAATCACAACAGTAGCAAAATAATATGGGCAACAAAAGCAATCTAATGAATTGGAAATGAGGAAGCACCTTAAATCTAAGTACCAGCTCAACAATTTGCAATCAGATGTAGCACTGAGCATATACAGGACACCATAACGATGACTAGTTAAAATGACACAGGGTGATGGCCGATTTTGTTAACAAAGTGTCCAGTTTACAATTTAAACTTAACTTAATGGCAGCAAATAAACTATTGCAGCCATGAAACTGGCCATTCCAGGCTACAAATCGAACAAGTGCTTCGCAAGTACATATAATGAGTCTTAGCAATTTAGTTTGATCATCAGTTCGTCTATGCACAGGGTTTCGACACAAGCAACACAGATCTGGAACGAGTTAGTACCCTCAGGCGCTCGGAGAGGACGGAGGGGGTGATCTGCTTGTACTTGGGCACCTCAGAGAGAAGCTTGTCGTACGTGGCCTGGTCGAACAGCACCGCGTTGTTCACCTTCTCCTTCTGCTTTCCCTTGCTCCACTTCTGCAAAACCAACGCGAACTTGTAACCATGAGAATCCGAAAAGCAAAAGGCTGCGATTCCAACAAAATCGACGAGACGGGCCGATTCGGAGAGAAAGGGTCACCTTCTTCTTCTGCTTGCCACCGCCGGACTTGGCGGGCTTCGACGACGGCGGCGGGGCCTTGTCCTTCTTCGGGGCCTGCAAGGAGAGAGACGGCGAGGTTAGCGTGACGTCAGGCAGTTGCGTCCAATGGTCGGTGGGGGAGCGAATGGGCGCACCATCTCGGCTGGGACGGCGGCTCGTCGACGGCGACGGCGGCTCGTCGACGGCGACGGCGGCGCGAGGAAACGAAACGAAGGGGACGCCGGCGCTAGCTAGGGTTTTGAGGAGCGAAGTGGGACAGCGTTATATAGCGAGCGCCCGGTGCCGGTTCGACCGTCCGATCAGCGTCGAACTGTCGAAGGCAAAAAAATTGATGCACGAGTCCAGGGAAAAAAGGCCCACGGAACGGCCCAATAGAAGACCCGTTTACTCGCCCGGAGGAAGGAGTATTTTGGCAACAGTACATTTTATCTAGTCGAATTATCAGCCTAGTCTATGATTTCATCTTCTGAACTTCAATAAAATTATTTAATTACCTCCATGCCCTGGAATAATGTGGTTTTAAATATGGTTGAATTCATTAATACTTGAATATATATGTAAGAAATAACAATATTTTTATATTTATAATTGGTACGGTCAGATAAATTTTTGAATATATATTTTTATAACAAACTTATTCAAATGTATAAATATTGTTAATACTGCACTAAAAAACGGTTTATTGAACATATTTCTAGGAAGAATCACGTGGACGAATCACCAGAGATTTTCTAATCGTCTATGAGACTATGGTTTGGGGTCCAATTTGTACAGTCTGTTCGTTTGAACTTATCAGCAACCAGCCAGCCATTCAACAGTATTTTTCTCTCATAAAAAATCAACAGTAGCCAGAACCAGCCAGCCAGAAACGACCAAGCGAGTAGGGCAGTAATCGTTAAGAATTGATGCATGTATTCGTCCAGTTACCTGCTTTGATGGCGTTTTTTCTCTGGTATATCTCGGATGTGGCTAAGCGCCTCGTGTTGGACTGCATACTTGCTACAGGATCCATCGAGCACCACGATCTTGACGATTAAATCCTGAATGAGAAACGGCAGCATCGCATTGATTCCTCTCTTTTTCTTTTCTTTTTTTTTGCTGAAAACTGGCCGTCACCTTTCACTGTTGGAATTAAGCTCTGAGCTACTGTAGTAATCTCCGAGCAAAAGTCTTCTCTTTAGATGGTAATTTCAGTCCCCAGAGAAACTTCCAAGACTTAGCCATGGCATGATTATTTGAATGTTTTGCTTTGTCGTCAGTCCATTCCTCTGAATCTTAACAGCGTTGATCATACGGTAAAAAAAGATGTCGGCGGTCTTCGGCAGCACGTTGCATCGTTGACACTTGACATTCTTGTCCAGAGTGGTTTTTCGCCCCAAGTTGGCCCTGCTGCTGAGCCTGTCTTTTGAAGCAGGGCCATGCAAAAGATTTTTACCTTCTTTGGTAATTTCTGGGGCAACGTTAGTTATATAATCCAAAAATGTACGAGTACGATCGCGAAGTTAGTACACAGGACGATTATGTACTGGTAAGACCTTTGGTTGCTCTGCAGTTGCAGTTTGCTGCCTACTTGGACCGGAATCATGAGTCACAGTACCACTGGTGTTTAGTGTCCACCTTTAGCAATAATTTACGCGTAATGTACGTGCAAGACACCTTATGTCACCTCTGAAGACATTGTCAATTTTTTCTAGGATATTTTGGGGATGGTACTATTTTCTTTTTGGTACCGCCCTCCGGTGTCGGGTACACCGGCCGTAAACATACACGCTGAATGCCTTCTGGATTTTTACAGAGATCCTGTTTCTTGTATTTCCCATTTTTTATGCGCAATGGCAATATCTACTTGTTAAGGCCCCTAGTAGTTACTTTGGTTTCACCGTTGCCGTTGGCGCGTAGTATATGTCGCAAACCTGGCCCCATTGCATTTCAATTATATTTGTTCTAAGATTATTCCACACGCTTCATCATATCCTTCATATAATATGTCTCTGTAGTGCATTAATAATTTGAACTCCTGTATGGGTTAATACTCTCTTGGTCCCAAAGAAACATGTTATTCCAATTGCATCCTACGTTAGACTATGCTAATTTCGATCAAGTTTAGAGAATAATATCAATATTTAAGTTGTTATAAACAACTATTATTTGATTTATCAGAAATTTACTTTTATGGTACACGTACATACTAGTTTGAGTTAGGAAAAGCACTAGAATGAATGGCATGTTTTTGGACAGGAGGTATATTATTATTTTTCAAATGGTTAAAATGAAATACAGTAAGTTTGGTTAGACTCAGGATAAGGTAGCTAGAAAATCATCTTCCAACTTGGCAACTTGAGCCTTGCCTTGGTTTTTTTTCCTCCAAAAAGGACTGACTTTCGTTAAATTAAAACCCCTTTTATAACTGATACATCAATATAAAATAAAATTATATTAAAGCATACCGCTAGGTCTTGAATCTTCATCTTCCTCATGTCCGGCGGTGTACTCCTCAGGAAGCTTCATAAAAGTACACCAGATTTGAACTCGAGAATCACAGTCCCTACTAACAGAAGACTCCACGAACATGGAGACCGTATAAGAGGCGCGGTATGCTTGATTATTATAGGGAGTAAAGGGTGCCGAAAGCACGTCGACTGTATCTTCTGAAGGTTGAACTGAACATCAGATCCGACGTTACTAGCATCATTACCAGCAACCGGAAGGACAGATCCGTTGCCGCCAGTAGCACCGGCGGCCGGAAAAACGATCTCACAGAAGGGGAAAAATAGATCCAATCCCTCTTCGAGAAGAATTATTCCAACATACCTCGATCTCAGGATCATGCCATCATCGGAGATGACGACGCATCCACCAACGATCTGGTACGAAGCAGGAAGACGAATCGAAGACATTGAAACGGCCAAACAAAACCTAACCCTAATTATTATGGTGGAAAGAAAAACAACTAGAGAAAAAATATAATAAAACAGTAAATCTACTAAGACGATGGACCCTCGTTCCTCCTCTCCACCGGCAGGAGGCCGGAGACGAGAGGAACGCGGCGGAGGCGGAGGCGGAGGCACCCTTGGGAGAGCCTTGCCTTGGTTGACCAAGGGAAGAATAAATGTTAGTGCCAAATATATATTATTATAAATATGATAATCATTTGTATAAAGTTTAATCAAATTTTACATAGTTTGACTTGACATATACTAATAAAAAGGTGAACATCGTATCTTATTACCGAGAAGTCAATACATAAAAAGATACTAATACATGTGAGGCAATAATAAATGTTTGTAGACACTTTGTGTAATATATAATTTATACAAAACTTCAACATAAGTATTTTGGGACGGTGGAGTACTAATCCATCCTCTAAGTCAACCATCGGATAAAGATAAAGATTATTTTGGGACAGAGCAAATATCCTTAATCCATCCTCCGAGTCAGCCATCGGATAAAGATGAAGATTAACCCATCTGGTACTTTTGTTTATGTACTGTAGCATTTATAATTTCCCCAAGGCGGCCGGTGGCCATACGCCATGGATTCCCCTCATGGAGATTATCCTATCCTATAGAGTAGTAGATATTATCCTACTGTTCCTGCTCACTCCGCACCACACGGCACGCCACCGTGGTTAACCCCGCCGGCCGGTCGCCCCCACGCGGAGACCCGGACGGCCGGACCCTCCGTCGGTCCGTCCGCCCGTCGTCCCGGCTTAAAGCATTCAACGCTTCAACCATCAACTCCCGTGGAAATCAATAAAAGCCCCCCCACCCCCACGCCGGCCCGTCCTCTGCTCCTCCGCCTTGCCGTCCTCGCCTCCGTCGTATCGTCTGCGCTGCCTCCACTGCCAGCTGCAGCGTCCAGCGTCCAGCCTCCAGCAGGCAGAGCACCACCGCCCCCGATCGATCGTCTCCGGAGTCCACCCGATGGGCTGCGCCTTCTCGTCGGCGGGCTCCGCGCTGCGGCCGTGCGCGGGGGTTCGCGTGATCCACACCAACGGGTACGTGGAGGACTTCGACGGCCCGGGCGTGGTGACCGTCTCCACCGTCACAGGCTGCCTCTCCTCCCCCGCCTCCTCCGCCTCGAACGACGGCAAGGGCTACGTGCTGTGCTCGGCGGCGCACCTCCTGCAGCCCGGGCGCGGGGCGTTCCGGCCCGACGACGCGCTGCAGCCGGGCACCGTCTACTTCCTGCTCCCGCAGTCGGTGTTCCACGCCGAGTCGTCGGCGGTCGACCTCGCCTGCCTCATGAACCGCCTCACCGCGCTCGCGCGGAAAGGGTGCGCCACCGCCGCGCCCAAGCCCAGCCCGCTCGACGCGCTCTTCGACTCCGCAGCCGCTGGCGCCGGCAGTCGCCAGCCGAATCAGCCGCAGCCTGTGGCAGCGATGGAGAAGGAGGACCTGAAGGAGAAGGATCTGTCCGGGCGGCCGGCGCCGTGGAGGCCTCGTCTCGACCGCATCGACGAGTCCATCGGCCGCGCCTCCATGCGTAGCGCCTCCAGCCGCAGCGCCTGCAGCGAGGCCTGATGCCGTCACATCCCTTTTCCCGCCTTTAGCTTTGGTTTCTAGCTAGATTTCTTCTAGATTTGCTCTCTGTCTTTAATTAATCTCTCTTCTCTTAAAAGTAGTGCGCACAGTTGGCTGTAGAAGAGACTGTAAAGATCCATAGTACAGTGGCTGATTATGTAACGATGTGTTTTAGTTGGTGCTAGTGTGATTAGATTCAGCGTCGTATCGTATTGTCGGATGCTCGATCTCCTCTGCTTCTCGATCTCCTTCCTGTACGGAGTAATTTCTCTGATCTGACTGGCCTGGTCGTCGTCGAGCATGCAGATGCAGCACAGCAATGTCGGCAGCTCGTGCTCGTGCTCGTGCTTGCTTCCAGATGATGACAAGAACTCGTGACTCGGACCACAGACTTTCTGCTCCGGCGAGCTGAGTGTCAGCAACAGCTCGCAGTTTTGTTCTGCCTGCAAAGATATTCATGTCACGACTTCTTCCAGTTCCAGGCCATCCACAGCCAGTGGACGGTGTAGTGCACGGCGATGCCCACGGCACGGCCAGGTTGGTTCGCAACCTGTTCGCGAGCGAGTGGATTTGCACTCATGACTCGGCCGCCACCAACCTCTGACGTGTGACCGTCTGCATCACGCCAGCCCTTTCTGTTCTGTATCCGCATCCCTTTCCAGCTCCACCTCGCGGTGTTGGGGCAAAAGGGGCCCGTTTTTGTTGACCTTTTCTGCCCTGCCGACTCCCTATAGCTCTCCGTCCGTCAAAAACAAAATGAATAGATTACGTACATTTTTTTGTTTTTGTTTTTGTTTTTGTTTTTGTTTTGCGTGACCGACAAGTTTATTTTTTTTAGTAAACACATTTTTTTTCCAAGTAAATCTGTGCAAGATACTAAATGAGATGTCATAATATGGCGTGTTAGATTAATCGTGGAACGTATTTTCATGTACAAAACCTGGTGGAGGTTGCAAGACATGCAAGCAAAGCAAGCCCAGACGCAGTCTGACTTCAACCTCATTCATCGCTCTTTTATTTCGTCGGTTTCGTACAGGCACTGTGCAAAGTGCGTAATCCGTACCCACCACCTTCTTCCGTGCTCCGTCTAGGTCTCCGCGGATGCCAATATTCATGCAATCTCAACGAAAATACATATAAACTACTCACGGCTGCATCCTATATATAAAAAGAGCGACATGTTCTGATTAATGATGTTTGATTTCTTGAGAAAAAAAAAAGAATGGACATTTTTAATTTTATGAGACAAAGGGAGTACATATACGTACACAACACATTTGCATTGGCCGTCTCCTACTAGGACCCCAGTGAAGGAAAAAAAAAAGTATTACTGCTTCACTCGGTTACAGTTTATTTATTCTGGCGTATAGGAGGGAAAAACACCTTCAATTCGTCTGATACGGCATAGCAAACGAGGCTAAACTACCTGTCTACGCCAAAGCAAGTATACGTATGTATGCAAGTGTCGACTGTCAAGTGTGTGGTATAGTAGTAGTACCTGGCCCCGGTCACCATCTCTCTCCCCTCACGGATACGGCACGTACAGCGCCAGTGCGAAACGGGGACGGTGTGAAAGCAGCGACCCATGCCAAGATTCCTAGGGCACCCCCATGACTGCGACGTGTCTCTAATAAATACTTTCTCCACTTGACTTACATTTTTAATAGTTTATTTATTTTATAAATATATAAGTTATAAACACTACATTTAGTGTCATTTTCTGAAATAAATACATGTCAACAGCACAAAATTTATGTTTTTCTTGAGAAAAAAGATAGTGAACACCGAAGGATCCTGATGATCCTGATCCATCAGGTCGGATGATTGGTCTCTTTCAGTCAGTTCCTTGAGCTGCAGCCTGCAGCCGCCGCCGCCGCTGTTTCTGCAGCGGCACAAGGCTGTGCGGTGTGCACACAGTCCTGCGCGCGCTTCCCTTTCAATGCAAGGCTGCAGCCACATGCACGTCTCTCTCCTGTCCTCTCTGCATCAACAGTTCAACACGAACACGATACGATAAAGGAGTGAGTACTCGTACGAGGCAATCCACACGCTTCGTCGTCATTCGGAAGCCATCGCAAGTGAAACTGCGAAAGCGCACGGTATCAGTCGTCGTTGCCGCTTTATTCAAAGAGAGTCATCGGCCGTCGATGCTGGCTGACCGAGAGTAACTCCAACAGATCTCTCTCGTAAAACAGGCCTGTTTGTTTCCACACGACTAAACTAAAATATCTAAAACTAATGACTAAATTTTAGTTATTTTTATTAGTTTTTAGGACTAAAAATGACTAAATATTATTAAAGTACTTGAATAAAGATTGATTTGCTCCTATTGCATGCAAAAGTTGCTCCTGTTGCATGCAAAGATTGGATTTTAGTCTACTTTAGGAGCTCCTGGTGGACGAGTAGGACTAATGCATTTTAGTCCTTCTGTTTAGGTTTTTAGTCCCAAAGAGACTAAAGTTTAGTCCATTTTAGTTTAGTCCTATGGAACCAAACAGACCCTAAATAGCTAAATAGCCTATTTTAATCATTTTGTAAAATAGAGAAGTGCTAAAAATAGAAGAATATGTAACACTCTAGCTAAAATGCCTCTTATATATTTGAAATGTGCCACATGGCATCCTCACGTTGATAGAATCGCATGCACTCCCGCGCGTGCTAAGGAGTGGCCACGGATTTCAGGCCTCGGCTTGCTATCTATGTCTAGCGAGATTTCAGGGATACCCAATTTGCTATTTTATAAAACCAAATAGCATAGTTGTTGAAACTTAATTTTTACTCAAAAATTATAAATATAGCCTAGATAAAAAAAATAGCATATCTCTTGGAGTTGTTCTGACCGGTCCAGGCCCCGGGATACTGGCGGCGACTAACCTTTGATCTGACAACCGGTTGCACCTAGCGAACCTTTGAAGTTTGAATCTTTCAAACACCTCCAACAACTTTTTGTGCATATATAGTGGCCTACTAGTGGGTGGTAATCTTCTTCTCTAATTATATATACGGCACCAGTGCCGATCTTTACACCTTTTCGCTCCTCAAGTCTCAAAAGAAAAGAAATGTAATTAACATTTTTATTACGTTTATAGAAAACAATATCATAATTTATATCTCCAAGTAGATATAGTTTTAGTTTCTTCACTATTGGAATAGATCAGATAATTGGATTTTAGGATGGAGGAATACTTACAACAGGTCTTTGTCAAGCTTGACAGAGCATTAATCTGCCATTGGGGCCATGCTGCATCACTATGTCAGATTTCAGTGTCCTCCGCCTTTTTTTTTCCCAGAACGTACCATCACATTCGGTAACCGGTTGCACCTAGCGAGCCTCTGAATCTTTCAAACATCTGCAACAACTTGTATACATTAATGGCCTACTAGTGGGTGATAATCTTTCTTTAGTTATACGGACAACGTGCATACATTAGTGGCCTACTAGTGGGTGATAATCTTTCTTTAATTACACGGCACTAGTGCCGTTTGAATAAAGTCATTTTATTTTTATTTTTATTTTTTTGACTAATTTATAGAAAATAACATCTTCAGATAGATTTACAATGAAAATATATTCAAAGGTTAATCTATGATACTTATTTTGTAACCATAAATACTAGTGTTTTTAATATAAATTTAGTCTAGTCTATTTTTTGTACTATTCGAATAGACATAATTGCATTGCATTCTTTTTGGTGTATCAAGGAATACCACTGCAGGTCTTTGTCAAGCTTGCCAGAACATTTATCTGCCACTTGGACCCTGCTGCATCACTTTTTCAGTGCCACCAGCTTTGGACGCCAAATCTTTGACTTTGGGGGTTACCACGTCTGAACTTGCACCCAGTAACATCTCAGTCAACAGATTAGGCACAAAAGATTAAACAAAAATGAATCTTAGGACTTTTCAGGCAGGCGATGGTGATGCAGTTTTTTTACTCCTTTTTTATTTTATTATGCGAGAACTGAGGAGTAACAATTCTTAATTTGTCTGCAAGGAAAAATGAGGCCATGTATATGACCAGTGTTTACTGATAAGTCGAATCCGCATATATACAAAACAATACTGTACTCGTGGAAGTTCTTGGTTTGTCAGCAAGGAGGAGGAGGCGATGTAACCAGTATTTCCCGCTAAAGTCCACATATGTACAAAGAATAATCAGTTGCTTGTCCTTGAACCATGATGCTATGACAGTAACATTAACATGTGAACGCACGCATGGGCATCGCTAAGAAATCCAAACAACAGTACGAATCTGGATGATATACACTTTCAAAACTGTTTTGCGTGGGCACATGCTTTGACACCTCGCTGATAGAGCCACTTCTGCAAGCTTTGACGGCCGCGAAACATCTTCTTCAGAGATCAGAATGCAAGATTCACCCACTTTACTTTTTTCATATATGAACTAGAAGCAACAACGTTTTTAATGACAGGCACACCAGACAACATCCGCCTTTTTCTTGCATATTCGCATCACCGTTAAGTGCAAGAGATCGCCGTTTTATATGGGAGCGATTTGCACCAACCATGCCATGAACGCAGTAACTGATATACCAATTCTAAATTTGTGTGCTAGAAAAATGGGTACGTGTAACTAGCGTAATGGGTACATGTAACTAGCGTTCACATAACAAGTACACATAAAACAACAACTTCCGAATTGCAGGCCCGACCAACATTAGGCCAAGATAACACAAGCATCAGTTAGATCACCAATACGTACTGACCAACTGTATGAGTATGATAGCTACCATAAATGGAGCCTTTTGTTTGAAGAAGTGTTCACACAGCACATGCGCTGACAGTTAACTGATTAACTGAATTAAAAGAGTTAACTAAGATGCTAGGCAAAAATACTTGCAAAAGACTGCATGTTTATCCTATAATGGTTTTCTACAAAACCTGAGACATGACCAGATTGCATTTACCATAATTTTTTGCAAAAGAATCGAGGCATGCAACTCAGTTATCTTGCTAGGTTCTTCTAGACAGGAACAAAATATAGACATATATAAATACACACGAATGACGTGGCAGTAAGGTGAGCAAATTCATTGTAGCGTGGCAGTGTGCACCTCGAAGTAGAACAGTTGGCAAAGCTACCAGTGTTGTGTACAAGAAGACAAGCTTTTCTGCGTCTTATTCACCATTGACTTCGACGGAAGACATGGCAGCAGCAGTCCTTGAAGTCCCTTTCCCCACTCCCATGTCCAGCCTAACATCTACGACGCGTCTCCAATCCTCATCTGCAGCATACAAGTTTGATGCCAGTATGTAATTCCCTTCATGGTCAGGCTCCATGCCGATCACATGATCCATCACCCTCCTTGCTAAGCTGGCATTCCCTTGGTCCCTACAAGCGCTGGCCAAGACACGCCATATTACAGGGTCGGGTGTAACATGCATCGCCAGGACGAACTCAAATGCCTCGTCCAATGACCCAGCTCTGCACAGCAGGTCCACCATGCTACCATAGTGCTCCATCCATGGCACGATGTGGTACTCTTCGATCATGGACTTGAATAGTTGGTGCCCCTCGCTCACTAGCCTTGAGTGGCCACAGGCATTGATCACGCTCAAGAAGATAACCTCGTCAGGCAGGAACCCTTCTCTGAGCATTTGTGTGAACCGGACAAGGGCAGCCACCCCATGCCCATTCATGGCCAGTGCTTGTATCATGGCCGTCCATGAAACCACCGTCTTCGCAGCACCCATTGAGTCAAATATCTGGCATGACCTCTTCACCCTTCCCATCTTACCATGCATGTGTATGAGCGCATTGGCGACACGGGTGTTCTGCAAGAACCCACTCTCAACTGCACATTCCTCCACCCAGTCTCCTAAACCCGACGTGCAGTCCAGCATTGTGCATGCCGAGATGACGGCAAGCAGGGTGACCTCATCGACCTTGACACGAGCAATCCTCATCTCCTCGAACACTCCCAACGCCTCGTCTGGGCGCCCATTCTCGCAGCAAGCATTGATCATGGACGTCCAAGAGACAGCACTCCTCATGCCAACCCCCATGCCAGCAAACACCACCCTCGCGTCCCTCAGCCGGCCGCACTTGCCATACATGTTCACCAGCGCATTGAGAAGGGGCAGGTCAAGAACGGGGACGTTCCTCGTCGCGTACCCATGGAGCTCCCTCCCGAGCACCGAGCTCCTCAAATGCGCGCACGCAGACAGGAGGCTCGTGACGGAGACGCCGTTCGGCCGGCACCCCGCGTCGTCACGCGCCATGACGGACGCAGCGGCCAGCGCGTCGCGCGGGTGGCCGGAGCGCGCGTAGGCGGATACCAGGGCGTTCCATAGCGGGACGTCCCGCTGCGGTGTTTCGTCGAATAGCTGGCGCGCGGCGGCGACGCGGCTAGAAGCAGCGTAGGACTTGAGCAAGGCTGAGGCGAGGTGGAGGAAGGTGGGGAGTACGCCCAGCTTCAGCGCGTGCGCGTGTAGGTGGGCGGCGGAGGTGGCGGAGAGCGCGTGGAGGATGGCACCGCCGGTGGGCAAGACGGTGGCGCTCATGGGTCACGGCGGCGTCGCGGCGCAGCGGCTTTAGGAAGCGAACCGAACGGGTCACCGTCATTTTCATGGGAGTTAAATGCATCGTAGCTCCGTTAACCCCGTTACTAATCGGATCCAATAACTATGAAATCGGTTATTTGCCCTCAAAAACTTTGAAACCGTTTCACTCTAAATTCAATGGCTAAAACCAGCTCGATTTTTCCGCGTCATTTAACAAAAACACCCCTCTCCCATCTTCCATCTCCCCCCAGGCCCTACCTGGCTGCTCTGCATGGCCCCGGACACAAAGCAGATGGTGAGCACCCGACGGGCGGCGACGAACCCGCCCCTCCACGGCGGCGGCGGCTCGGCACCCCCACCCGTGGCGGAGCGGCTTGGCGCGCCCGCCCGCTGCGGCACAACGCGCTTCCCCACCGGTACAGGCCGCTCATCCCCTAGCCACGACGGCATGACCGATGCTCCTCTCTCACCCGCGACAGTGCGGCACTGGCCTTCCGCCACCGGCGAAGGCGAGGTCCCGTCCCTCCCCGACCAGACGCGGCCTGGCCCCTCCGCTCCTCTGTTCCTCAGTGGCGCGCCAGGTGCACCTCCGGCTACTCGCCGGACCGGCAGCGGCGTGGTCCAAGGGGGCCGCGGCGTGCAGGCCGCGGGCGCGCTGCCCACAGGCCGCTGTGGCCTCAGCTACCTTTGCCGCGTGACCCCCTTCTTCCTGGACGGCCACCTCCGCTCAATCCTGGACGGTCTTTTTTGTTAATTGACACGGAAAAAACGGGCTGATTTTAGCCTTTGGACCTGGAGTGAAACGGTTGCAAAATTTTCGGAGGCAAATAATCGGTTTCGTACTCATTGGACCCAATTAGAATAGGGCCGTAAGTTAATAGACCTACAGTATATTTAACTTTTTTTCCGACACCCAGAAGGCTGTGGGGCCAAGGAGTTCGCGACGGGCCCAAATTCGCAACGAGAACGTGGGCTACAGACTTGGCTAGTTAGTGGGTCCAAAGTTGAAAGGCTGTGTTAAAGTTCTCTGTTACAAGTTTCAAATGGGCTTTTTTGTATACTTTTCACTGTTTACACCATTTGCATCCAGCCAACATCCCAAAAATATGTGCCATCTTGAATAGAATTTCACAAGTTTCGTTTTTGCTTGAGGGATTTTGATGTTAAGGTTCATGCCTAATGCAGTGAGAAACTCTGATTGAAAGACAGATAAAAGCCAGATAAGAGTCAAATTTCCATGCACAAGGCTGGACTAATACAAGAGGTCGAATGGTCATCATGTCACATAGGCTTAAACACCCAAATATATATTTTACAACCTGGAGGGCATCCATAACACGTACAGCATTGTGCTATCTCTTATTCTCTACAAGCTACGAAAAAATTATACAGCATTCCTCTGCAGCTCAAGACCTCGGATTTCAGAGGCACAACTCGCTCTTCCTATTCTCTACTCCTAGCAAATGTCAGTTGTCTTCTATCTACTTGAATCCCATAGCTACCACTGGGATTCTGACGAGGTGACCACGGTCACCTTTCATGGCAATCTCACCAAAACTGTAAGTGCCGGTAACAGACCTCGCGGTCAGGGTCACAGTCATCTCTCTTGATGCTCTGGGGAGCACAGTCACCGCCGGAGGCGTCACTTCCAGAGCAACCTCTGGTGGCATTCTTGTCATGATGGTGTAGGTCTCAGTTTCGTGAGACACGCTTGTGACGGTCCGCTTCACTGTCATTGTGCCTCGAAGTTGAGAGATGGCGATTGAGGGGATGTTGAGGTCAAAAGGGCGTTGTCCCTTGGAGTTGGAGTTGCAAGCTGAACCGGCTATGTTTGATACTTCGCTCTGATTGACATCAGGGATCGAGCACAAAAATGTGATGTAGTCTTCATGCGCTGCCAGCATGAACAAAGCAGAATTAGACAAGGGATGTTACATTGACATCTGAGTAACTTCGACCAGCTTATCTCATGGAAAAATTGACAGTAATTGAACTTACTTGCATCGAGAACAAGACCAGGATCAAGGGCAGCTTTTGGGTTAACAGCGCCACTACCACAATCAAATGGTGTGGCCCGTGAAAGTGTCATCATTTCTGATGCAGTGTACTGCTGCGCTCTAAGAGGATGGCTCCCTTTGTCCAGTGTATTGGCTGTTGTCATCAGCGCAGATTTTATTGCTGAGGGGCTCCACTTTGGGTTCTTCTGTTTTATCAGTGCTGCAATGCCAGCAATATGCGGTGCAGCCATGCTAGTTCCAGAAACCATTGCGAATCCTTCACCTGGGAAACATTACCACACAACAGTTTGAATTGGTTCAAGCACAAACAAATATCCTCATGAATCACTAATCCACCAGATATGCACAAGGGCAGCAAAAGCGCAATACTCAAATATTGATAATAGTCATGGGTGTTTCCTTGAGCGAAAGAGGTCTTAGACAAAGCTTACCAGCATAGTTTGATTCATCTGTTCCATTAGGCGCCCATGCAGCCCATATAAGATTGCCAGGAGCAAGTATGTCTGGTTTAAGAACATCAGCATCTTGAAAGCTAAAATCTTTTACATCAGGTCCTCGAGAAGAGAACAGTGCAACCTGGGGAGCTGAATTGTATAGTGTTGGTGCCAAACCATCTGCAATGCCTGCAGTTGCTTTGAAGGCTGTAGCCCTTCCAGCCCAATCTCTTATGGTGGAAGAATTGTAGTAGTCTATAAGATCCTACAGAACCAAAGTTAATGTCATCTCAGCAAAACAGCAGCAAAGCCTTTTTTTTTGTCCCAAGCAAGTTGGGGGTAGGCTAGGCCATATAGACCCAACAGTAGCCACAACAAAGAAAATATGAAAGGTAAGAGGTAATAGTAATAGTAATAGTAATAATATATAAAAAGGATATTGATAGGCTAGTTCATGGTTATGACGCGAGGGCTGTCTAAAAAGAATAGAAAATTTCATGCAGGACCAAACATGCATATGTACTTTACGTTTCTGGCTTTCTGCCATGTCATCCAGTAGCAGCAGCCACATAGAATTCATACCACTATTTCTAGTAGTTACACCTCTTTGTGTATTGTTTTTCCTGCCCAATTCATGCCATTTTGAGAACTAAATTGCATATTTGTTTGTTGATCTATTCATGAATATACAGTCTTATTTTTCCCCATACTTCTATGCATGATATTGTCTACACGTGGCAATCACATGCAAACATGCAGTAAGGCTCTGCTAGAAGTATAATACCTCTGTTTTGCTGACATCTGTGATGAGAATTCCAGGGATGCTGACTGGTACAGGATCAAATTTTGTTCCTGGGTAACTATTCTCCACAGCAACAATAAAGCCAGCTGCTCCGAGACTCCTGGCCGTCTGAGACACTTTGTTTATTGAAGCTGTCCCAGAAATGTAATTGAAAGAATAGCCACACAAAAGAATTTTCCCCTGAACTTTCCTCTTATTCAATAGTTCTGGCCTCTGACAGTCTGATGCACTGTACTTGGTTGCAGATGAACCCAGTAGAGCATCAGCTGCAGAAATCAGGCTAAATGACATATTCCCATGTGTTGCAGCTGTATTGAATGAGAAAATTGTCAATGACCACAGGCTGAATGACATAGGAGTAATTGATAGAATACCAGGATCACTCAAATTTCTCATATGACCTTTAAAGTACTATCAGATGACAGTTAAAAACTAAAAAAAAGACTAGTAAAGTGTTTGAATGGAACTAGGTAGGAAGAAAAACATAAAATGGTTGTCCAAGCTAAGCAGCATCACATTGGAATAAAAGTTAGGACGCAAACATGAAGTTTATCCATGTATTCACTCAATTCAACTTAATCTTATATTTCAGTTTCATTATATACTGTCATGCCATTTTTACCTCTGTTTGGTATGCCCCATTGTGCCAAAAACAATTGGTTAACCTGTTGTGGGGAAATAATATGACTAGGGGCTCTACATAGAAGTTTGCTGTATTTCAATATGCTGCACACAGTACTGACAAATAATTCATCATAATTTTGTTGATATGTATGTAGAAAAAGGACTTACGTGATACTCCAAGCCCAGAAATAAGCTTTCCATTTCCTAATGTTAAATGATTCTTGTATCTGCGGTCATCAACTCCAGCAGCAACAGTGGTTATCCATGGGCTGAAAGACACCAGTGTTTTTGGAAATGGTCCACCGTTACCTGCAGCTTGGGCAACGAATACCCCAGCTTTCACAGCAGAAAGAAGTGCAGCATCAAAAGGGTTCAAAAAAGTAGTGCGTGTTGCTGTTGGTGGGCTATTGGGTCCAACAGAAAGGTTGAGAATGTCAACACCATCCTGAACAGCCTGCAAATAGACATTCATGCATTATATTCCCACACATTGGATGCTTCATAAAAAAGTAAGTAGAAAAATGAAGTTACATTTACGTGGAAAGATTATTATACCCAAATCTAGCAGAAATAAAATATACTAATTCTCACCACTGTTTAGAAGGAATGTTGGGGTGCTAGTTGGAAACTGGAAGCTACATGAACTACAAAATTGATTTTCTTGTTTAAACAACAATGCCTTTTATGCTATTTTCTACCAGTAACTTTCACCAAATATTGTTAAGTGCTTTTAGGCCATGTTATTGTAGACAGGTAGCCAACAGCACTCACCAAAAGCATGTACAACACATGCATCTCTAGTAGTTATGTTTAAATTCTCTTTTTAACATACTGTAGAATCCAAAGGTAAATCATTTACATATCATACCTGATCAATAGCTGCCACAACATCAGCTACATAACCACCAAAAAGCCTGTAAAGAACTTTGTAGACAGCTATCCTGACAAGCAAAAACTAAAGATGTAAGACATTGACAAGTAAGCAAAAGTGAAGTGGCATGATATTGATGGTACATGGGTGCGTCTAACATCCCCCAAAAAATGATGTCCCTTCAGAAAATGCTGAAGAAATCATACCTAGCACGTGGGGCCATACCACTTGCTTTGCCAAATTCGTGACCATGCATTCGCACTGGAATCCCATTGTTTCCAGCAGCAATTGCAGCTGTGTGGCTGTTGAAGGAAAAGACCATAAATGCATCAGATAAGCCTTGTCATTTTCCCAGAAAACAAAAGAAACAAGCAGAATAATTTTGCAGGCCAAGCATCATGATATCAACAGGACAGTTTTGGAAGTTGCAAGCAAAATAATTTTGAACTTTCACATTTGGTTATCCTAGTGGCCAATCAGAGCAACAAAAGAAAAAAAAAAAAAAGAATCGTCAGGATCAGGACCTTCCATGACCATCACCATCTAATGGAGATGCAAATTCAACATTGGGATTAAACGCGCCAGCAGCCATTGCAGCTTTTGCAAAATGCTGGGCTCCAACGATCTTCCCATTACAGAAACTTTTGTGTGTTACTGGATCCATCTCACATTTCCCTTTATAACGACGAACAGGCCCATATGGATCAGTCTTGTGCGCAGCAAAGCTCGGATGTTCAGGGTAAATTCCAGAATCCACGAAACCAATCACAACATCTTCACCAGCTCGATCAAGTCCACCTCCTGTTGGCCATACCCCAGTTGGCAATCCAAGAAACTGAGGCGTGTGTGTAGTCAATTTCTGTACCTTCATGTCCCTCTCAACATGCTTAACTCCCGGGGCATTCCTCAAGAACTCAGCCTGTCACAGCAAAACACTAAGTTCAAACAAAATAACAACCAAGAACTGAAACGGGAAAAGGACATGTGCCTCTAAGCAAAATCGGGACGCCAAATACCTGCAGCGACGACATGTGAACTGCGAAGCCGTTGATTAGATGATGGTAGCTATAAAGCTTCTCGTAAGTTCCTTCTACTAAAAGCGAGTCTAGGAGCTTGTCATGGTGCCCTCGGAGGTGGAGGGCGTATGATGTGACAGCCTCACTGCAAAATCAGTAAATTTGGAATGAAGACAAAAGCAAAACCATGGTATTTGCAAAATATAATCAGGAACTTTCAGAGTTTGACAATGAGGATCCTATTAGGAAAAATAACAGCAGGCGAGTTCAAACAACAACAAAGCTTCAGAAACGAAATTCAGCAACAATCAGTCCTACATTCATTCAGGCTTGAGAGTGCATGGAAAAGAAAATAAACCATCAGCAAGAGTAAGTTAGTTACCTGGTAACATCCATTTCTTCGTCCAAATCCACAGCAGTTGCCGGAAATCCTTCAACGCCACCTCGGTAGCTCACGACTGGATCCCCTTCCATGGTGACGATGTACACATCATGTGTTCCAAGGACCGCTCGTTGCAGTTGCACCAAGACGAGAAGCAGGCAGGCAAGCTTGATCCTCCTCATCTTTCACCAATGTCAGCACGGCAGAACCTTCCAAAAATAGAGAGCGAGAAAGCATGAGGTCAGTGGCACAAGTATTCACCAAAGACAAAAACACCCATCTGCAATCAGTCAAAAGGCTTTGTGACGCCCCCCGCAGGCCAGCAGCGTTGGTTCAAGGGTAGAAGAAGTACAGTGGCGACTAGGCGAGGCGCCAACACTGACAGCCGCGGTGCGGTGCTGCCTCGAGTAAATCGACCACACTGTCAAGGTGCGGCACCACAACCACTGGTCCAGGTCCAGCCATGGAGGTGGGGGACGGGACGCATTTACGGAACCTCTTAAAAATCAGGGGTGGCCAGTGTGGTATTAAATGGTGCGCAGATTAAATGACGCGAGCAGTGATTGGATACATGTGAGAACGGCTACAGCGTTGGATGCACGCGTTTCCCACTTGAGTAAAATGTTGTCACTTTTTAGTAGTTGGGGAACAAAGCGAAATGAGCATCTCGATTGGGCTGCTTCCGAATAGCAAGAACAACTGAACAAAACGGAATCTTTCTTTTATTTTTCTTGTCTCCGACAAGGAAATACTTAAACAAATCAATGCAAGCAAAGAAACCGAGGAGGCGAGGATCACTCACTTGCGACAGAAGAGGTGGTTCTGGTTCCTCACTCTGCTTCCGGCGGGAACTCAGCTCCACCCGAGAGGACACCGAGGGATGAACAGCGGCGGCGGCTCCCGGCGCACGGATCAGTCGGCCTCGCTCGCGCCAGCCAATGGCGGCGGCATGCCCCGGCGCGGCTCGGCGCGCGCGGCACTGGCTGGACCAGGGGATCGCTCCGCGCCGGGGGGTTAGGGTTTGGGGAGCGGCCGTGCGGGGGAGTGGAGTGGCCGCGGGCAGTGAGGAAGGGGAAGGCAAAGCTGCGTGCTTGCGCTGTTGCTGCTGGCTTGGCTAATGGTGCGTCGCCTTTTGGCTGCCTCCCTTGTCTTTAATGGAGGGAGACGCAACAGGCCAAGCATCTCAAATTTCTTTCTTTCTTTTTTTTTTTTTTTTGGTGTGCTTTTGGCCCCACCCGCCGCTCCCGCGCTTGCCACGTAGGTATCCTGGCCCGCGGTGTCGGTGAATGCAGCGTACTACTGTATGGAGGAATTTTTTAATAATATAAAATCATCGACGGTGACGCGTCCTCCTCGGGGCATATGGGGGCGTGGGCAAACAGTCGGGTACGGGGAGAGTGATTACCACCGGTTCGGGATGCGTGCACGGGGCTTGGTGGATTGGCTACTGTTGGCCTACCTGTCAGTGGAGTTCGGCTCATGGACCTGGTCTTTCTTCGGTGGCAGCAGGTCGCTCGGTGCGCTCTCGTCCTCTCGTCGTGTGCGCGCGGGACTGAAACTGACATACCAGGCCCACGCAGGCAGGACCATTGTGGGTAACTGACCGACCGACCCTGCCTCAGTGGGTCGAACGCGCATGGTCCGCGTCCAGGAGACGAAACGCGGAGGAGCGGCGCCTGTTTGTTGACGCCTGCGCCTCGGTTTGTGGCCAATCCAGCACTAGCCGCTCTGCTGGGCCCCGCCTCCTCCGGCTGTCTGGCTCGGGACAAGTGTCGTGTTGGTCGGCGCGGGATGGGCGGGGCCCTCCGTCGGTGCAGCAGCGACTCCGCCTTCGCCGCCGGTGGATAGTTTTTTGAGTTGGTCCACGGTGAAGAGTTTTTTGAGTTGGTTGATGAGAATGAGGGGGGCACGTCGCACGTGAGCAGCAGGATGCCCTGCCGGACGTGAATCAGGTCACGAGAGATGCAGGAGCGCAGGGAGACGTTGCGTGTGTCAGGTAGCCTTGGGTTTTTTTTTTTTTTTCTTTGATCGGAGCTGAGCTGAGGCAGGCATTCCATAAGACCGACATGTTTGTTTACCCGGGGAGGTCATCCAACATCCAAACGGGTGGATTGTTGCACGGTGCACGCGATTTGAACTAAGATGCTGTTGGGAATCTGATTCAAACTAAGACTGATTAGCCGCCTATGGATGGAATGGGATCATCCAGCTAACACACCCAAGATTGTCACACCAAAGTACATTGGTTGGCTCCCCACGTGCCACGTGTATATGCGTTTATGGCGATGACAGTCGGATATGGCGGGGTTGTTTAGCGTGTACATTGTACGTCCATTTCAACGACCAACATTCTCAGACCAACCTGCATATCTATTTTAATTTTAATCGCTGCGAGTCTTTCAGTTTTGGTCTATGTCTGTGTGAGTTAACTGATCTTCGTTCAGCCGATCAGAGGCGTGCCCGTTTCCGTAGGAGGCATCCATGGTTGCGTGCTGCCGCCTCCTCACATGGCGTCCTCGTAAAAGCTATCCAGCATGCAGGAGCCTACAAGATTACAAGAGCCAACAATGTGAACGTGGCGAAGGAAGGGGCTGCCGGGATCCAAATCACCAATCACCTCGCTTTCGCCTGGGTGGACTGTAGCGAGTGGAAAGAAATAGCTGGAAGGGGACGCCGGCACCACAAAGCGGCCCATGCATGACGGACCTTGCGATGGAAGCGGATGGCCAGTGTAGCATTATTTGTGGTCGGCACAGCGCTAGGTGCCACTGGCCGGAGCCGCCCAAGGCTGACGATCTTATCCTGTTTTTCTTCGAAAACACTCATATTGACTTGAGTTTGCAGGGATCATCCGTCATTCATATTTCATATCTCATACAACCGAGTCAGACCTTAGCCATGTTGACGTACTTGACTTGTTTCTGATTGGATCCTTCAGATTTTCCAACAGTGACACGCACGTCGTTTGTGGCGGAGACCCAGGACAGGACTGGATACCTCCTTGTCATAGCGCCAAAAAAATGGGACAAAGAACGAAGCCGCCGATCTAGCCAGGTGGAAGCCGTCCCTCCTTAACGGATCTATATGGATGTGTGTAAGATCCGTTTGACATATAGCTTGAAGAGTTGTTTGGAGTTTGTTTTTGCGCCAAAGGGATTAAAATAAAACAAATCCTTAAGCAGAGATATTTAAAATCCAGTATCATAAGAGGTGGAGATGGATGAGATGAAATGAAACAACTAAAATGAGTCATAAAAATCATCAGCCGAATGACTCCATTACTTTTTTTCTATCTTACTCTCCCAGATCTATTATGAGAAATTATTTTTGCTAACTTTTTTTTCTTGTAAAATGGCTTTAGCCCCATCAATAAAAACCTAGGGATAAAACGATCGGAAATGGTCAATAGGAGACCAAATCGCTATCAGTTTCACAATTTTTGTTTTCTGAAAAATGAAATCGATACATTATTGTTAAATATTGCATTGATATTGTGGTCATTTCGAAAACAATAGTAGTCGAGCAGAAAACACATTGATAACGATGGGAATCCATTAGATATTTAAAAAATGATAAACACATCAAACCGTAGAACATGAGAATACCCATATAACTTAATCTATCTCGCATGACAATAATAAATAAAGCCATAATTCAGAAAAGCACAAGGTAGAGCCACATATAGTTCATACTTATAAGGTTTCAACAACAGTGGCAAACCACACGACAATCCATTTTGTATGTGTTCGTTGTGACTGGCTAGACCGCTAGAGTTATGGGTGCAACACATGATTGGCTGATTTCAGATGAAATACTTGGCATATAGTTTCTTTTTTGAAACTGCTTTTACATGCGTGTGCGGAAGGCATGCTTAGATATGCGTGGCCAACTAGACCTAAATATTATTTGTATAGTCTCTATAAATAAATTAGGAAAAAAATTCTTTATATTAGTCTATATAAATATACCCCGCGCGTTGCTGCGGGTACTCGGACAATTTGAAAAGAAATTAGACTATTTATAGTTATAGTTATACGAATGAAACTATTTTAAATTAATTTTAACAAATAGTTTTATACATATTTGTGGACAACTAAATGCATATTAGTGGATGAAGAGAAATATCATAATTATATATGTAGTTGTCTATAATTGCAACTTACAGTGGATAGTGAGTGGAACTTGCATGTCAAGAAATTCCTAATGTAGTTTATCTTTATAGGAGATATAAATTAGGATTCAAACTATGCCTTTGAATCACTAGCCACCGACAGTATAGGAAAAATGTCGCTATTACAGGCCTTCGACAGAAAAGGGCGAAATCATTTCGTTTTCATTTTCATTAGTTTCACTGCTATCGTTTTCGTTTTGTCAATTACCGCTGCCATTTCTGTATAGGTCTGAAAAATTAGGAAAAACTCGAAAATGGCTTCCGAAAATTGAAATTATCATTATCATTTTCACCCTAAATAAAGCTATTCGTTGAGAAAAAAAAAACCCACAAGTAAAGGAGAGTTGTACCCACAAGACTTCACCTAACAAAGAAGCAGCAAATAAAACGGCCATGCGTGCCTGCGGCTCGCTTCCACTTCAAACAAGCCACACATCTATTGGCGTGAAGGAGGGACCCCAAAACGGGAAATTCTACGAGGGAGCTGAAATTTGGTGTTCTATTGATTAGCTGAGCTGCTAAGCTAGTCCTTTGTCCTTCTTGGAGACCGAGAGAACCGGTAAGCTAATGGAACTTATCATTATCAAATGATAGCGCCTTATGCATTTTTCTATATGTATGATGATGTTACTATAGCTATAGCATCTGTGAAGTTATATAAGTAACGAAGCTAATGCCTTGACTGCAAGGTGACCGTGTTATAGTTCTAGACTGCCAAATCTCAACAACAGGAACAATTGGTGTTTAGAGTACAGTCTGAAAGGAGTTAGAGTGTTTGGACCGGGAATAGTAAAGAACATCTAAGAGAGGCTCCTGGATAGAGGATTTAATACAAGCTCAATCTATGGTTTGACCATTTCCCTCTTCTGGGTTGCCTAGAAAGACTTCTTTCTTATTTCTCTCAACTATATTTGGAGTGGATCTTTCTTTCTGAAATTACGCAACGTCCCGTTTATAGGAGTGGTTTTAAGGCGATTAATCCTTTAATTGAAAAAACCGTGATAAACACATGATATGGTTTTCAAACGTGTAGCTGGTAACCCAGCATAAATGTTTGTTCTTTTGTTTTGTGTTGCTGGTTTTCAGCAGACCCTGTGACGTTTTGTGTTGCTTTATAAAAGTAGAGGTACATCTCCTTAAAAAAAGGTATGGTTTTTAAACCAAAACCAATTCTCTAGGTTTTCCAAAATCTTGAGAGAAATTCTATACAAAGATTGGGACATGAAAAACAAATATAAAGGCAGTGACAGTGGTTGTGCTGCAGCTGTAGGAGCCAAACAACACATCTACTGTCCCACGAACTAACATCTAAAAGGCAGCCAAGCATGAACAAAACGTTTAAAGCTCATGAAAATACCTCCCGCTTGGGGTAAGGAATGGGCTTAGGGAAGATATGATTGATTTTTGATATAAAAAGGAGAGTTGCTGGGAGATTGTTGCAGCAAGAAAATTACCTTATCTCCCCTAATAATATACTGTACATGATAGTTTTATGGGGATGGTGACTATTGGGGAATGTCGGAGATGCTCTTAAAAACAACCTTCCTATTGTAGTGCTGTGGTCAATTTGTTGTCTACTTATATTTATTAGTATCCTGCAGGGATGGTAAATATGAGCAACACGAGCTCTCCAGACATTATAAACAAGCTGTGCAACAACGCCGCCGAGTCATGGATCAAAATGCATTTCAAGGGAAGGAAGACGGTAGACCATGTTGAAGGCTACGTGATTGTGGCTGCTGTTTTTCTACTGATCCTCTTGGTGTTTGGTCCTTGTCGACGCCGGTCCAGCAACGTGGTCATCCAATATGGAGTAACGGGAGTGTACATAATGTCTTTCCCGCTTCTATCCTATACACTGGGGCTAATGCAGGGCGTCGTCAGAAACAAGCTGTATACAGTGTGGGCTACCTTTCTTGTCCTTCTCTTCGGAGGCGCCAACTCTGCGTCAGTCCAAAGCTAGATGAGAACAAGCAGTGGTTGAAACTTATGTTTGAGAATGCCCTGTATCTGTCATACCTTGGTACAATTTTGGGCGATTTTCTATACTCTGGAGGAAGAATGATGATTATACCTGTGAACATAATTTGTTGGCTAGTGTCCTATAGAAACATCTCAAGGATAAGTGCTCTAGTCCTAGCAAATGATCCTCGGAGCAGTGGTAGCTCCATGGTTGCATACTACATGAGGAACTATGAGCGGGCGATGACTGCAGAAGGCTACGACCCACGCAGCATGCAGGGGTACAACTACTTGATTCATCCCTTCAACGATGAGAGTGTACGTCTGCCACCAAGGCCCAGGAAGCAAGGTGACATCCAAGAGGCACGGGACAAGGTGATCACCTTAGAGAGGATCTGGTGTCATGGTAATGGCATTCTATCTTCAATTGGCGATCCAGTCATTGACCACTTGAAGGATGTGTGCCTCTCGTTCGCACTATTCCGCCTCGCGGTGCGGCGATACTTCGGGTATGCTTGTGCCGAGTCGGGGCTCAAAAGACTCGCGACCTTATCCTGCAAGGTCTCCTTCCAAGTGGTGATCATGAGGATGACTGCGAGAGAGCATTCCAAGTTGTCAAAGTTGAGCTAGCTTTCCTGTATGACTTTTTCTTCACTAGGTATGCGATGACTATGTACCGTGGTGAGAAACTGTCCTTTCTTGTTTCACTTGGAATCACAACCCTCTTTATATTCATTGGGGCATATAGTCTTGCTTATCTGAATGAAAGTGAGAACCTCTGTGAATATGGAGTTGTGCATACAGAGAGACAAGACATCATCGTCACCAAAGCTATATTATGTGCTCTTGCAATACTTCAAGTGCTACAAATATGTTTGTATAGTTCCTCCGATTGGGCAAAAGTATCTATGGTTTGTAAGTACATCAAAAAGTCCTCACTGAACAAAGGAAACAAATTCTACTGCGACTGCACTGAGAAGGTCCTTATGTTTCTCGGGAAAGTATCACTTTTTTCTGGATCAATTTACATGGTTTCACCGTTGGGAGAAAAAGATTGGTCAGTACTCACTCATTGATCATTTCAACTACCCTTATTACCGGGTTTTAGAGAGACAAAGCGAGATTATCCCCATGTTCCGGGAAGGAAGAAAAGCAGGAACGTCCATACCAGTGCCCATGGAAGTGAAGAAAGCAATTGCATGGGATCTCTGTCACACTCCACTTTTAAGGATAAAAGTAGAATGCATAAATAGCCTTATATGCGCCCCAGGAACAGTCACACATATAGGATGACAAATTATAAAGAGTATCATCACCTTGTTTATT
>CM041644.1:40587297-40672517 GCA_023333625.1 Bothriochloa decipiens | reverse complement strand
GTGTTTTTGGTTCACATCCCAAAATTGAAATTTTGGGGTGTGACAATCTCAAGGACTCAAATGGCATGATTTCGAATGGAGCAAGGGCATTGGAGAGATATGGCATGACTCAGCTATACTGGGCATGCCAAACCGATGATGAAGTCACCCTAACTCATGTTATAATGATCTGGCACATTGCAACTACTTACTGTGAGATCTCAACAGCAAACACAGTTGAAGCCAGAGCACAAGGCAGCCGTCTTGTGGCCACCAGCTTGTCTAAGTATTGTGGGTACTTGGTCGCTTTTGCACCGGAGTTGCTTCCTGGCAATCCATTGGAGACAGAGTCTGTGCTTGATGAACTCATACATGAAGCAAGATTTCATATTGGCAATAGAACAAATAAGTATGAAATGTTAAGGCGACTGACAAATGGCAATGAAATAATGTTAATAGAACAGCAAATTGAAGAAGGGATCCTGACCAAGGGCGCCATACTTGGGATGACACCGGAGAGCATGGAGAACCAGGTGACCCGGTGGAAACTGCTTGCAGATTTCTGGACAGAGTTGATTCTATATATCGCCCCATCTGACAATGTAAGTGGCCATATAGAACACCTGGCTAAAGGTGGAGAATTTGTGACACATATCTGGGCTTTGCTTATGCATGCTGGAATTCTGGAGCGACCTGTGACGACTAGAGCCAACTGAAGACGAGACAAGATGGATCAATAACTAAGCCTATATAATTATGGCTATATGTGTAACATCGTTGTTTGTTTGTTTGTCTAGAATCACCATGGTTCAATGGCTGTGTGGTGACGTGTATTTACAATTGTTGCTAAAGTGCTTGTATCATTATATATCATGTCTATCTATGGAGTGTGAATCTCTGTTCGTTAAGTCCCATTTATTTCACATCATCTAAATGCATAGAGCATCTATGGATCTTCTATCTTAGTGAAGTAGTATTTGAGCTTGCACTTATATAAAAAATGTACAATAGTGACATGGGCAAACCGCAAATGTAATGTAACAGAGCCTTCATGCGCATTACTAATGACTCTGTAATGCTAGATAGAAACAATACGACTGCGATGGAGCGATGTATAAAGGCAGTCACCAACCGTTTTTGTGGATTCCCCGTTCATTTGTAGATGTATTTTATTGTATGAGGACATATTTACATATCTAAGTACTACTCCCTCCGTCTTAAATTACAAGTTATTTCAAGAATCTTAAAGAGTCGAAGCATTTGAAGTTTGATCAAATTTATATAATAAAATAATAATGTTTAGGACGTGCATTTGTTGGTAGAGAATGTAATGAGAGAGGAGGCGATCATCAACTCTATGCTTGAAAATGTAGCTATGATCGTTGTCAATGATTTGTTTGCTCGGGGTGATATATAGGATAGTCAAAATGTGATGGGTTTGTAACAAAACATGTCACTGTATTAAATTATAGCCCATCACTGTAACAAAACAAGCTTGAAAGTTACGAGCCTATATGTGGGGAACACCATCTGTGGGTGTTCGCGTCCAAAGTGAGGAATGTAGACTTGGGAAGACATCTAGGCCATCCAAGAGCTACAAGTGATCTTAAACAGATCAGAAACAGAAACTTTAGGAAAAATTATTCTGCCAAACACGGATTTTCTGAAGGGGTGGCTTGATCCACCATTGCCCAGCAGGACTCTGAAACGCATTGCATCTCAGCGGTGCGTCCGCTCAGCTTATTCTGTGGCTGCCATTGGCTCGTTGTGTTTTTCTATTCGCATGCATGCGCAGAAGTGGGGCCCACAAAGATGTATCTTCATCCTTGCAGTAGCCAAGGAACTCAATCTACGGCTGATGGTTTCTGTGCCTGATGCCTGATAAACCGGCTGATCCGAGAGGTGGAATTTACAGCGCCAGAAGAAGCCACCAGAGCAAAAGAGCTAGCAGAGAGATCAGAGCAGGCGATTGGAAGCTCAAACCGATGCCAAACCTCACTCTGGATTTTAAGACCAGGCGCAAAAGGCTAGGGATTTTTTTTTTCTCGAAAGATCCGTTATCGGCTTTCATCGATAAGAACGAAGAGAGTTTACAAACATTTACATGAAGGCACGAGCTGCGCCCACCCTTTTTGCTTGAAGCTCACAATGATGAGGTTCAGGCCACCCCTAAGCTAGCTGAATTGTAATTTACATCAATACGGTGCACAACAGGCTAGGGAGTGGAAACCGAGCCTCCACAAGCAGACGGTAGCGGCCGGCAGTCGAACACCTTGAGGGCAGTCCCTCCAGTGGTAGCCGCAGACCCTCCAAGAGCACCGGAACGCAGCAGGAAATCCACAGCCGAGGGAGATCAACCAGGGGCAGACAGATTGTCGAACAAGACCACAGCAGAAGAGCCGGTGGGAAGAAGGACCGCAACCACCTCGTGTGGAACTGCACCGGGTCAGCACCCAGAACCACCATCTGCTATGGAGGAGCTAGCGGTCATGGTTAAGGGGGCCAACGGCGGAGCTTGGTGGGCTCCGCGGCCGCAAGGGCCGCCGGCGGGCAGTCAGCGATGGTCGCTCAGGGGTATCCACTTTAATCACCGAGAGTCTTTCAGTTTCAATCTGTCTCTGTGAGTTTCAATCTACAGTACAGGCGAAAAAAGAGGAAGCAAAGGAATGGCATACGGATAAAAGGCTCTCATATGTATGTAGCTATAATCAGCGTACAGTTCATCGACTGTGAGGAGACGCAGAGACCTGCGCACAAACTGAACTGGATCAATTGGAATCATCAGATCAAGCTGCCGCCGCTTCCATGGAGAGGGGCACCCTGGGACGGCAGTGCAACAGAGTAGGCGTCGCCGAAAGGGTTGAACTGAGACGCAGCGGAGGCGCCATACTGAGGCTGAAACTGTAACTGCTGCTGCGGCATCCCAAACATGGCTTGCTGCTGCCGCGCCATCATCGACATCTGCACGCCAGTCGGCGGCGCGACGCCGTTGGACATGGCGAACGGATCTTCGTTCTGCTGAAAAGAGGCGTGCCCGTTTGCATAAGCGGCATCCATGGTTACGTGCTGCTGCCTCCTTGCGGCGTCCTCGTACAAGCCATCCAGCAGCAACCTGTCGAATCCCCCAGCCTACAAGAACCCGACGATGTGAATGCTTAGAATGGGGATGCCGAGGAGAAAGAAGAGAGGGGGTTGCTGCTGCAACTGCAATGTTCTTTACCAGCTTGGTCTCTGCCACCTGGTTCATGCTGCTGCTGCTGCTGGGCTGGGCTGTGACCAGAGCTAGCTCCCAGCCTGACGATCCTGTTATATCACCGAAGCCGATAGCAAACGTGTTGCTGGAACCACCTGCAGATCGGAGACGAATACAAGTTTGCATGAATTTGATGTCACGCTTATTGGCTGTTGAATCCATGAGACAGCAATCAGGAGCAGAAAATGGTGGAGGGCTAGCCAAGCTTGCCTGGTGGTACTATGGCAAGAGCCAGCGCGTTGCTCTCTTCAAGTGCAGCAGCAGCAGGGTTTACTTCGTGCAGGCCCTGATTATCACCGACCCCACGGATACAGTTACCATTATTATTGATATTATTTTGCAGATAAATAGGTGCTGAAGTGCAATGCACGCAAACAAGAATTACCAACAAGTCGGCAGTAGCAGTCGGAATTTCCGGTTCGTCGTCGCTGTCATCATCTGCAAACTGAGCAGGTTCTTCTGGCTCAGGAGGAGCTTCCTCTGCAACAGGTTCTTCAAGCGCCTCGAACGTCAGTTCAGGGGTTTGTTCTTCCTGGTAACGAATTACGAAATCTAGCTGTCGGTATTCCTGTTGAGTACAGGAGGAGTTTTAGAGTTTGACGGCAGAGAACAGGCTGACAGAATATGTGTATAGTTTAGATTAGCTGAGTGACACAAAGGAAAATAAAATGGAACTCACTATGGTCTCATTTGGAACAGATGCAGTTCTGGGGGCTTCTCTGATGTACTCCTCCATTGTTTCAAGAAATGATGGTGGTGGCTGAAGATAATTCAGAAAACAGCAAGTGTTTGGCATCAGAGTTCAGAACTTCCTACTGTAATAAGAACTGTAACTGTAATAGATGAACGGTTGAGGACCTCTCTCAGAATCGGAAACTGGACGTGTCTGGCTAGTTCCAGACCTCTGCAGAGCTCGTAGAAGTCAGAAAGAGACTTCGCCTGTTATTGGGATGAACATTAGCTCATATAGACCCTGTAAAATTCCACAATATGGTACTATCAAGTCATGCTGCAGTTACACTTATACACACCAGATTCCCTGTCTTTTTATAGATGTCCAGAGCTTTGATAGCATCAAGTTTTGTCATATCAAAGAACTGCAAAAACCATCAGGATCAAATACCATCACAAAAACCAAGATGTCCTGACATCTTATAGGAGAGGAAGGAAGTTCAGTAAAGTACCAAATCCACAAGGTTAATGATCCCGTCATTGAGTGCACAGTAGATCTTGAAGCTTTCCTTCAGCACCTGAGCAGTTCATCTTCGTCGTCATCTCAACCAGTGATGCTAGCTAAACAATGCTAGTCAAAACTAATGTTACACATACATACCAGAGCCAAGGCATACTGTATGAGGTAGTTTCCAAAAGCTGCCCCTTCAGGCTGCAAGAACCAATGCAGCATTTTGCAAGATTAGTCTGGTTTAGTCAGGAACAGTACTTGACATTGACACAGAAGGTGTGTTCTTCTACCTGACAGCCGACAAGCCGGAAGAGCAGCTGCTGCAGTGCGGGAAGCTGCTCCAAGAGATCGTCCTGGCCTAAGGTCCTTGTTCTGCTCTGCCCCTGGAAGTCAAGCAGATGCCAGTAGTAAGAAAGAAGAAACCGTGTCACTGAAACTCTGAAACCAGTTGCAGATGCACAAACTAAACCTTGGGGTCTCCCTCTGCAGGTCTCAGTCGCTCGGACTCGACGTCGTATCTCAGGACTCTGAAGCACTCGAGCCGCTCCTCCAGATACAGCGCGTACGTGCGCACCCACGCAGAGCAGTCCCATGCTGCAAGAGACATTGCAGACGAGAGTCAGGTTCAGGTCAAGAAGCAAGCAGAAACGCATTCAGGTTAGAATGGAGATGCAAAGTATGAAAGTAATAACCTTGTGGGCTGGAGTCGTCCTTGAAGTTGGACATCCGCAGGGCGTGGCCCCTGCGCCGGTAGCCGATGAGCTCCTCCCTGAACGCCGCGTCGCCTTCGCGCAGCGTCCTGTGGATCACGACCAGCGTCTTCAGAGCGACCTGATCGGTTTCCATAACCAGGCGTCAGAGGCAATGGCGTAGGCGATCGATCAGGGAAGAAGGAATGGCTGGCAATGACGTAGGCGTACCACCCAGTTACGCGTCTTGGAGAGGCGCTTGGCGAGCGCGTGGACGCAGTAGGAGACGTCGGTGAGCGGGCGGGAGGAGGACGTGGCGGCGAAGATCGCTGCAGCGACAGCCGACCAGTTTGGTTAGATTTTCACCGGAGCAGTCGATCGCAGGATAGGAGAAGACAGTGGGGAGGGGACAGGTAGTCGATCTCACCGGCGAGGTGGCGCTCCTTGGGCGGCCGCTCGACGTGGGTGGTGGCCTTGACCACGGCGACGTCGAGGTCCTTGCGCTCGCGGCCGCCGCCGCTGTTCACCTTGGCGATCCCCACGGTGGCGGAGTCCTTGATGGCGCCGCACGCCTTCCGCCACCGCTTCTGCACCGACACTGAGCCCATCGCCGGCGGCGGCGGCGGCGGCGGCAGCGGCTACGGGCGCACCGGCCGTCTGCCTCCTCTCGCTCGCTTCTCTCAGCTACGAACTCGGAAAATGGCGCGCCAAGTCGTGGAGGGACGTGGCTCGCGCGTGGCCGATTCTCCTTTTTAAAATTCCAACTACGAGCTCAAGAAATGGCGCGACGTGCGCAGCTGTTCCAAAACGATGCCACCGAATCAATCAGATACCATCAACCATGCACCCGAATCAATCAGATCAGAACGACGGGGTCCCTGGCTCCATGCCGGATGGCGACCGGCCGCGGCTGGAAGACGCCATCATTTTGACGTGTTCTTCGCTGGTTGCCGCCGCTCAGCATTCAGCAAGCACCAAATGGGGTTCAGTTGCTTGCTAGGCTCAGGCCATCTGCTCACTCTAATAAGCCAACAGAGTGCCGCCTCTGGACATGAAAACATTTTCCTGGTTCACTAGCAATAAATCCAAGACACACAAAACTAAAATAAACAGAAGAAATGTATCTCAGGACTCATGAAGGTCACTGTCAGAAGCAACAGCAACAAACAGATTGAGCCACAGCTCGGAATCCTTAATAACAGAAACCCCTGTCAACAGAATATTTCAGTACAATGGGGTTTGAGAAGCTGGAAAGCTCCACTCAGGGAATGGCGGATGAAACGTTAAGTTCGCCCCCAACGAGGGTACATTTGTAACGTCAAAAGAATATTTCAGGTATAGTTAGTTGGTACAACCGTACAACACAACAGTATCCATTTCTTTCACTTCTGCCACACCCACACGCACACTGTTGTTTTTATAGATTTAATTATATAAAAGGCAACTCCCCAGAAAGGGGAAATGCATTACCAAAAACCATGTGTGCATTCTTCAGGGGTAAAAATCAGTGGAGATATACATAAGCTAGTATGGTTTCCTTTTGTAGCTTTATATTAGTCTATAGTTGACGCCATGTCACCAAACTTCATATGCCACCATGAATCTGGCTGACTTCAACATCCTCTTCAGTCTTCACATCTCTTTTATTTCCTTCTGCCAAAGGGGATTGGAATGTTCATGCCTTTGCAAAGAAGAAATGCCCTCACCCCACTGCCTATGTTCATTAGCATGCACCAATTGCTGAGATCAAATTTCTCAGATACATGGTGTTTGCTGAAGTCCATTGTAATGCCTTCTGTGTTTCAACAAACAATGATCCTTTGCCTATCTGATCTAGTTTATGGTTGTCTGCATCGCATCCAATCGATCCGAGCTGTAAATTGCTTTAATGAAATCGCCAACCGCCTTTGTTGGAGCTTCTGCTTTAAGCAATATTTCGTTGTATTCTGCTTCTGGGTTTGACAGGGCTATGATCGCCCCACCTGCCCCCACTGAGGCTTCTCCATCATGCAGGATAACCGTTCGAATCACAATGTTCAGATCGAATGTGTGGTTGTATGAAAAGAACCCAATCGATCCTGAGTACACACCTCTCGGACTAGTTTCAAGTGAATCAAGGATCTCCATTGATCTAACTTTTGGGGCCCCAGTCATTGAACCACCTGGAAAGGCTGCTTTGACACAATCAACAGGGCTTAGATCTGACTTCTTTGTTCCACGGACGGTACTCACCATGGTGTGGACAGTTTTATATGATTCTACATCCATGAGACGAGGGACATGCACACTCCCTGGTTCACAAACCTTGCCAAGATCATTTCTTAGGAGGTCAACAATCATCAGGTTCTCAGCCTGATCTTTTTCGCTGTTGAACATGCAAAAAGGAAAAATATAGTAGTAGCATGAGCACTGTGATAAACAAATCCATAGTCCTATAGGGTTAGCATTCAAATATCTAGATAACAATGAAATTGAACTGGCAGGAAAGGAAGATATTGATAAGAAATAGTTGACTGTAAAAACCTCCAATGATACACAACAAAAAACTAGGTCTCTTATGCTCACAGTAAATGTAATACAACCATGCAATGTTCTATCATAGATCTGTCAACTGAAAACTGAATTAGCTTCAGCAGTCATATTGCTTCAACAGACTATTGAACCAAGCTTAACATGAATGTCAATATATTTTTTGATTCCTTAACACACTTATCCAGTTATTTTTACCAACTTCTTCCACAAGACCATTTGTGAAGAAACTTAATTCAAAATACTAGCAAATAAAATAAATCAGGGAAAGCAAAGAAACAGCATCCCAAGCTCAATATTTCCTGGAAAAAGAGTGGTAATAAGAGCCACGATAGATCTAGAAAAGAATTGTGTACTTGCCTGTATTTCAACTGCAAACGTAAGCATTCATCTTCCTCTGGTGTTCTGCCACGTGCTATAGTACCTTTGATTGGTTTTGCTTCTAGAACTCCGCCTCGGTCCAGTCTTAGAAACCTTTCTGGAGAAGAGCAACATATGCTCAAGTTTTCTGACAAAAAGTTAAGCCAGGCTGCATAAGGCGCTGGATTTTGTTTTCTCAGTTTAAGGTAGAGTTGGAGTGCATTTATATAGTCTACTCTTCTCTTCATCTGAGTAGTTAAGCACAACTCATAGCTTTCTCCATCCCTGATATAATCCAAGCAACTCTGAACATCTCTAATATACTGATCCTTTGATTTCTCTACAACAAAACTCTGCTTATGCACACTGGATGATTTAGCATATGCCTTCCCATTAATTGGTGATCCTGGGGGCATACCACCCAACCTGAGAAGCTTCTTCTCAGTCTCCACTAACCATTGTGTTGAACTTTTGCATATCTCATCTCCATTACTAGAATAAAATTCATCATGCAGTGACAAAATATACACATCACCATTACTATGATCAACCACCACAGTGCTATCAGCAAAGACGAAGCATGCATCAGGAGTACTTGATTTGGCCTTGTTAGATGATGAATCACACTCCACTTTAAGACCATATCTGGTATCCAATGAAAACTAAATTAGTTCAAAAGGTTCTTAAAGAATTCCAAAAGAAATAGATAATATAAAGATAGTTAAATGAAGTACATAAGACTCCATTGTCCACACGAGACAATTACAGAAAAGGGGAAGTCAAAGATTGAAAACAATTGTTTGTAGCAGGTAACTAATCAAGTGCAGGCACAATCGATGCATAATATCTAATCTACTGCCGCAAGTGTATAATATAAGTTAAAAAAAAGCGTAAATTCACGACAAGAAATCAACATACCCAAGATACCCAACAAAGCCACCATGGAATTCAAAGGGCAGTCCTTCGTAATCCTTCTCATTATACTGAATGGACTTGATCTCCTGCAAAGTGTGAAACAGCGAGAATCAAAACTCAGACAAATGCATACCACAATCCATGCAGAATACAAATAGTATGTCAGTAAGCACCAATACTTCATGCTGAGATACCTCAAAGAGCAGACCCAGTGCCAGGTGGCTCCCACTTGAGTGGGGTTCTGGGGAAGGGTTTAACCGAGGCCGGTCTTACCCCTGCAAATATGCAGAGAGACGGCGTCAAACCCAGGACCTGGTGCTCAGTGGGTGAGCTTCTCACCAACTGTCCCAAGCCTGCCCTTCCATGCTGAGATAACTCACCCCCGCCGATTTTGTTTTTGACATGGCTAAGACCAGTCAAAAACCCTGGCTTGCTACCAATTGACTACATAGTAACACAATTATTTTGTTCCTCTCTGCTGCAGGAGCTGAGAAAGTTCCTATAGTGGTAGGTGCTCTATGCTAAAACCTGTATACCCCACTTAACCATTTAATTTTAACAAAACAGCTGGGTTCTTGTACATTAAAAAAATACCAAAACAGTTGGGCTCATTGTACTATTTCTGCTTGAGTAAATTATTCAGACTATGAGGCTACAACACATAGATAGTGGTAATGGCAACAAGGTTATGATCACACAAAATTAATAAGATTAAAATACTTATCACAAGCATCAATACTCTTTAAACATATACCTTGTTAAGGAACTCCAAGAAGCCCTCTTTGATGAAGTTTTTGGAAGTATATCCATAAGAATCTTGGGTAACAAGCATTCCTCCACAATTGGCTCTGGAAAAGAATTTGTGAAATGCAGAAAAACATGAAGGTCTCTATTACATGCTGGCAGACATATAATGCTTAATGCACTAAAGCATGATTCCTTCTTACCTTTGACCAGATAAGTGGAATGTCATTTGCTTCCACAGGGACCCACCTTTGCCACCCATGAATGAAAAACGTGCCCTCTTCTGCAAGCAGAAATAGATCACAACAAAGACACAAAAGATTATGCAAAACAAAGAAGTGAATACACTATCTCCATGAGGAAAGAAAAGAAGTCGCAATCCAAATAAGTTTCAGAAAATTTCCAGCTTTATCACTCAACGAGACAGTGATTGCAGCTCAATTCATGTAGATCAAGAGTTGAAGAGAAAATAGTATCCTCTTTTTTTTATACGATTTTGGCGATTAGTTAAGAGTAAGCTCACTGCATACCTGGTCGACTGATGAGCTATCCAACCAAAACGTGTCTTCACCGCTTTGGTGCCCGAAAAGCACCGCAAATATGTCTTCAGAGCCAACTGTGGGACATAGAAAATTTTCAATCTTCTTCCACCGTAATCGTAAACACTTTTTCTCAATGCCTCTTTTTCCAAGTACAGGCTCCGAAAGTTCCATTCTTTCAGTAGACAACAAGTCCTTAGGGATAGAATCACGATGGCTTGCAGAATTGACCTGCAGAATAACAGGAGTCTCTGCTAAAATGACGTGTAAAGGTATAGTGTGTCAACTACTACATCATAGACAGTACTTGAGATTTTTCCAGTTTACCAATACTGTGAACCTTTCTTTCCTGAAGCCATGATGAGCACAATCTAAAATCTCCTGTTATCTTCTTAAAGTTTTGGAAAATCTGTCTTCCGTGGTGAGTAGCAATGCTCTCTGGATGAAACTGGTTAAAGGGCAATCATGTGTAAGAACAGCTTACTACAGAACAGAGAATTAACGCACAGGGTAAACTAGGATACCTGCACTCCATAATGAGGCCTGCTAGAGTGCCTGATGCCCATGATAACTCTGCCATCATCTGACTCATTAGCATGTCCTGTATTGGATAGATCCCCACCGTTGTTACTGTACTCTAGAAGGTTCGTCATAAAGTTGTTGCCCAATGATCCCATGAAGGTACTAACATTGCTTCGATCACTTTCAAGGTAAGAAAGCAAATTTGGAGAAGCAGTCCACGCTATTGATGTAAGATCATCAGGTAGAGAACCAGATTCTATCACAAGTGAATGATACCTCACTACCTGAAAACAGCACAATCTAGTTCAAAGGATTTATCATTCCATATCATATGGAAAATGAAGACTGAGAAATACAAATGGCAAGGGATGGGACTCAAGTGGTGCACTAACCTTGAAGCCAGAGTTTCTACCTGATGGGACACAATTAAAGAGGTAGCATCCATCATGTTCAATTTCACTGAAAGAACAGAGTGTTAAATCAAGCATAGACTGTAAAGAATAGCAAGAATTCACGAATAGTACTCGGTGAATTTATTGACATGAATTCAAGGCCTTGCCTGAGTCGCCCATGTATAGCTTCTGGAGCATGAACAATCTTAGCACCGTGTACAAATCCCAGGGCCTGCAATGGTCAAAGACAAGAAGCAGACAACAGCAGCAGCAGCAGCAGCAGCCATTTCAGGTCATGCTACAGCCACGAGATCCATGCAAATTTCTTTGTGATCCTAAATAAATTCACAAAGATAACATTGAAAACGAAAGGAGGATTTGAATATCACCTGGTGGCCAAGGCAGACGCCCAAGATGGGTACATCTCCACACTCCAAAAGCATGTGCAGACATACACCTGGAAAACAATACATGCACCATATAAGTACGTTGCAGTAGTTACTGAACAAACTCCACACCTCTGCAGAACAGGGCAAAACTGAAGATGAAGTTTGCCCACACACCTATGTCAGCGGGGCACGCCGGAGATCCAGGGCCAGGCGAGATGACAATGTTGTCGAAGGCCCGGTCCTTGTACACCCGGTTGAAGACGTCCCTCCACGTCCACTCGTCGTTGCGCACGACCACGGGCGGCACTGCGGAGGTGTCACGAGCTTCCGTCAGTTCCACCGCCCGCCCAAGAAGGGACAATGAGCACGCCGCCGCTCACGCGACGCAGCAACGAGCGCGGAAGGGAAGGGAGCTGTTTTCCTACTCACCGCCGTTGACGACCGACAGCTCCTGGAAGATGTTGTAGGTGTAGCTGTCGTAGTTGTCGATCAGCAGCGTCCTCACCGGCGGCGGCGGCTCCGGCGTGTCCTCCCCCTTGGCCCGCCGCGCCGCGAGATAGTGAGGGGGCCGGACCCGACGTGCGGCGGCGCAGCAGGAGGCCGACTCAGGGGGAGGAAGCGGGGACCACCTCGCCGGCGGCGGGGCGGGGAGGCGGAGCGCGGCCATCGTGGTGGCGCGCGCGGGTGGAAGACTGGAGGATCCGGGCGTGAGACGGAAAAGGAAAGGTGCCTCTTTTTTCTGGGGCCGTGGATGGTCTGGAGCGTTTGGTGAGCGCGCAGTTTTTATTTAATGGTCAATGGTCAATCGGAGTGAGCTTTTCTGCCGACGTCTTCTCCTATCGAATCGGCAGCTGTGCCCACTGCCGTCGCCGTCTCCAACTCCATCAGCTGCGCACGCCAGCGACCACACCGCAGCCACGAGGAGATGATCATGATGGTCACTTCTCCCAACCCCGCGTAGAAAAACAGTATATACATTAATATTTTTTCACAACTGTAAAATATACATGGGAAAAGATTAAACTTGTTTTTGGAAAAAGAAGAGTATTTATGAATCAAAGTTTTTTTTGATACAGTATGAATCAAAGTTAAGTGAAAATTAAAATAACCGTGCTGCTTTCGAGTGCTAAAGAACGATTTGTGTGACCGAAATTCTGGCCTGAAATATAGGAGTATGAACCAGACCAGCAGTGGCGCTGCTGTCAACATCAACCAACCAAATGGAGGGGATCTTGGGTTGGTGCTCTAACTAACCTGCTCCTAATAGCTTGTACATGCATCAACAGATCTCAGGTCTGTTTCCATGTGCTTTCAGGCTCACTAACCCCTCCACAACTTGGATCATTTAGACCAACAAAAACTTACTGGCCAACTCTTCTCAGTTCCTCTTCCCAGTTTTCTGGTACTGCTGCAGTTCTTTGCTCTTTCCAGACTTCACTCACATGACAACTATGGGGGAAAAAAAAGAGCCCGGCAAACAAACAAACAGAATAGCAGAAACAGTGATAGCACGGTTCCATTAACTGGTTGAGATATCACTTCATGGCCTTCTTTACATCAGCATCTGGAGCTGGAGAAGTTGCAAGGAAACCATCATCAGATCCCCATGGTTACAACTTACATGCCACTCTACAGGCATCTCTACATCTGCAGCACTATAACGCTGCAGAAATGAAAATTGAGAAGCTCTGTTGCTTCTCCTAGAGAGCAAGAGTGAAACCCCAGAATCCATTTCTTCAGCTCTCCTTCTCTTGTTCTTGCTGTTGCTGAAGAAAATAAGCCTTGCTGACAAACCTCCCCTGTGAAAGAACAAATAACAGACACCTTCAGTGACTGCAAAAGATGATATATATGCTGGTTTTGCTGCTGCAGAATGAGTTGGTTCTGGTGCTTACCTTGACCCGAGGCCGGTAGTAGCGACTCTGCTTATTAGAGGGGAGGGGAGTGCATGGCTTCTGCTTGCGCTGCATCTTTAGAATGTTGCCTTCCCGGATAACAGCACTGGTCCCATTCTTTGGGAAGAGATCGCTGTCTTCATGTTTAACCTGCGATGAAAATTCCACACTTGCCAGTAAGAAGCATGTTTCTTCAGATAAAAGAAAACATAAGTGGTCATTCAGCATGGTGATGCAATGCACACTATTAACATTATAATTTTATATGGAAGAATACTAGGTTCATGTACATGTACAACAGCAAGTTGGGGTAGGCTGGAGCAGTAGAGCCATATAACATTTGCAGTACAATCAGACATTTTAGGAAAATGCAGAGCAATTGATCATTAACAGAGGAGACTCATTTGAACTGATGTTTTCTTTTTTCCAAAAGCGCATCCCACTCCAATATTTTTGCTATTTTAGTTGGCTAGAGTTCGTTGCACTAGCTTTTTGTACAACCAATTTGAGCCCAACCAGTCTACCAACAATGAAACTGAGCATGAATACATGCCTTAGGGTACCTACATCTACATGTCTTTTGATGCAAAAGTGGCACTGGCTATCTATGGACCACTAAAATACTTAGGATAACTGGCAACTGTAAGGAAAGCTCAGTCACTCAAATAAGTTCACCTAAATAAGGGAACCCTCCACAAATATGCACAAAAATCTGAAAGTTAGTTATTGGATGAGCATTTTTTCAGCAGGGATTATAAGGTGTGTTTCATAGGTTTTGATGCTAAGAAACAATACTGGCTTCTTCAATTTGGGTTTTTTTTTCTTTTCCTGATCATTATGGTTTTAATCATCCTTTATTTAGTCTTCTGTTCTGCAGATGAGCTTCATCAGAATTTCAGTTTTCTGTTTCTGCAGATGAGCTTGAGAATCCAGAAATGTGCAAATAAGCTTTATTTCAATATTCCAGATCACTGGTTGGAGGCACTACTATATGAGACCTAAAATGAAGACGTGGTCAGTAGACCTGTGACTACATTGGTTTGGTTTAAAAAAAAAAAGTCTGAAGCAAATAAGACAAAACTAAGGCCTAATTTAGCAAGGGGGAGGTAAACCCAGGGATGGAAAGCGCCCCATGGAGGACTAAATGGCTTACTGAAATGACATACCCATGGATCACCCTAGGAAAAGTCTGGAATCCCAAGGGGATTTGAGTTTCCAAACTAGCTCTAAGAGGTTTTCTTCTACTTCAATTGAACTTAAAACTGCAAATAAGATATAATGAGGGCTAAGTTGGTTATAATGATTCAGCCGAAGAAATGACCATGCCTGGCCCATTCACCCAGTAAAGTCAAGTATTGGCTGAGGTCAAAATCCTTGGCATATTGCACTTTGTCATATCAGCAAATTTCAGACACAAATTTTCTTCAGGAGGAAACTTGTCACTGACAAGCAATGTAAAGGGACTGAAATGAAGTAATGCAGGCCAGAACCTCTGATCATTGCTGATATCAAACAACAGATGTTCTGTGATTCTACTGAAATGAAACAAATCTCTTTATCAGACGATATGAACTAATAATGCATATAATTCAGGGTTCTAAGAACTCTAGCCATTTTGAGTCTTAACTGGAAATGTTAAACCTTTTATACCAAGATAAGCTGGAAATACTTACTACAACACAAGCAGACGACAATGGTAAGTCAGGTCCATTGCCATCAGCGAACACAGAGCCTCTGCCACGCCACGCCTTGAGCACCCCATCAGTGTTCAAGCTCAGCCCCAATCCAGTCTCTGGCAGTTCCAAAGCTCTGGTGTCGCCATTGGCAGGTTCATGGCTCCCCTCCTCGTATATTGTCCCCAGTGACTTCGTCTTAGTCTTCTTCTTGTCTGTCACTTTCGCCATTGCCACTGGAGGAGGTGGTGCAGGGGTAATGTCTTTCAGAGGTATGGCAGGGCACATCCACCATTCAGGATCAGCGCTATGCCGCTTGAGTGCTTGATTGATGATACTCTGATCGTGCCGGAAGCTGAGCCCGAGCACCATAAGGTTCCTGAGGTACGGGTGCATCATCACCTTGGATCTGGGCAGGCTGGAGTCACCGCTCGACACGGACGCCCCGTCGTTTTCCATCGAGAGCTTCCCCATGATGCCATCGATGCCCTCCGCCGCGCCCTCGTCGACGCCGCACAGGATAGAGTCGGCGTCGAACCCCACGTCGACGTCGAAGTCGAGCTCCCCGGGCTCGTCAGGCCCCGCCGCCGCAGCATCGTCAGGGGCCGCAGGGGACGGCGCCGGGTCGCGGAACTCGCTGTAGACGCTCGCGGGCGACGGGCAGCCCCTTGCGGCGGGGCTCCGCGGCGTCAGAGGCGGCGGCGGCGGCGGCAGGTTGCGGAGGAAGGCGGCCTGGCCGCCGGGGACTGGGAACGGCGGGAGGAGGTCGGAGCAGGCCGGGTCGTCGGCGAGCGCAGAGGCGAGGCCGAGGAGGCGGGGCGGCGCCGCCGAGTCGAGACCACCCCTGGCGACGGGGAAGACGGAGGGGTACATGGACGCGAGCAGCGCCGCCGCCTCGTTGTACGTCTGGCTGGGCCGCTTCCGCGGCGTGCGCGGGCGCTTGAGCGACAGCGACGACGAGGTGGCCGACGAGGAGGCCGAGGCCGCCGACGCGTTGGACAGCGACGCCTCCGAGAGCGTCGAGGACGACGCCGCGGAGTGCGCCGGGCGTGGAGGCGCCGCCGCCCCCGCCGGAGAGGCCTTGACCATCTCCAGGTCCGGCAGCCGGATGCCGCCGGCCGGGATGCACGACGACGCCATGGCGACTCGTCCGCCGATCAATCGATCCAGCAACGACGGAAGGAAACTGAAAACCTCACCTAAAAATCGCGACTTTCCTTCCAAACCCCATCAGAGATTTCCGTTTCCCATCTGTGCGAATCAAATCCGGCAGGAACCCCCAATCTGGGAGATCACACGGGTGGAAACGCACGCACAAGCGGGAGCGGCCGAGCGAGGCGGGGAAGGGGAAATAGCTGGTGCCGGTGCGGCGGTGGCGTGCTAAACCCAACCCGAACCAGCAGCGCAAAACAACCCAGACCCTCCTCACCAGAAAACCAGCGGAAAGGGAGAAAAGGAAGGGGCCAAAACGCCAAAGCGACGGGGGGACGGAGCCGCGTGGAACCCGAGGAACTTCTTGTTCACAACGCCACCACTAGCTTCTGCTGCTGCTGCTACTGCATCTGCCGCCTGGCCGCCTGCCCGACTGCCCGGCCGGCCGGCCTCGGAGACGGAGCCTAAGAAAGAGCGGTGCCGACAAATAAAAATGCAATCTCGGGAAAAGGCGATCACCGAGAAAGAAAGAAAGAGCAAAGAGGGGATTAATCAAAGCAGCCCGAGAAGAAACAGCAGGTGTGGTGGCTTGTTGCTAATCAAAACGGCGGCGTCATCACCAGTTAAGCAGCCACTAGCGGCGCACCAACCTCGAACAAGGGCGGGCGGGTTCGAAAGTAAACGGGCGTTGGAGCTTCAGGTGGTGGCGAGGTCGTGCATGGCAGTTCGGCGAGGAGTGAGTGGAGGAGGAGAGGGGAGCAGCAGCCAGCAGTGACGGACAGCGGAGGCGTGGTTGGACTTGGTTGGAGTGAAGTGATCGATCGGGCGGAGGAAACAAGAACAGGGATCCTAGCAAGCAAGCAGGTGAGATCCTAGCGCTTGGATTCGTCAAAGATGACGAGCAAGGAAGAGGCTTGACTTGATTGAGGAATCCTAGACGTACTTTATTACCACTGCAAGTACCATTAGCGAGGAGGAACAGAAACAGGAAGGGTTTAGCGAACGAAGAGAGGACCCAGAAAAAGGGTTTTTTTTTTTGTTTCGGAGGAGGAGGTGGGGCGATGGGGGGCCAGCTGGCGGCCGAGAGCCGACGGAAGAGACGAACTGCGCTTTCAGCCTGTCACTGTCATCAGTTCGTCACCACTATACACATGGACCTTCCGGTGGGCCCCGCACGAACGTCCGGTACGTAGAGTACTCGTGCCTCCGATTGCATTGCCATCTGCTATTGCTTCACATTTCCTCTCACCGGTGAGCCAGCAGGTAGAGCTACTGTAGCTAGCTAGTGCCCCTCATCGAGTCCTCCTCGTGCGTGGCTTGACGGGAGCGGATGGAGCTCGCCTTGTCACGTTTCGAGCCAGGGCTGCTCAGGGTACACGTGTGGGCGCGTGAGCAGAGCAGCACGACGACCCACCAACGCGCGTGACTCCAGGCGTGGGCGCGTGACCAGCCGGCCGCCCTGCCGGTCGAACTCACGTGTGACTCGAGAGCGTTGACGGTGCTACCAGCTGCCTAGCTAGGCTAAGCTGTCAGCAACTGTATCGTGGAATAGCTGCTACTACTGCACCCTCTGCTCCAGTATCACGGGCATACCGCATCACGGTGTTTTTTTTTTTTAAATCTCCATTTGTTTTAGTCACCACTCCCCGGCGCGAACAAAGGCAAGAAGGAGCAGGGAGTCTTCCTAGAATCCATTCACGTGGGTATAACATGTAGATAACCCTAAATAAGGCCTCTTTGTTTCGCGGGAGAACCAAAGAAAAACATATAGAATTGGTTTCTTATCCTTTTGCTGACGTCACGTGCCCTTTGACAACAGAGGAATTCATTCGGAGGAATCCATTCATATGGATTCGGCCTCTCACTATAGCACAGGAAAAAAACATCCAGGTTGAGCTCATTTTGTCGCGCAAGTCCGAGGCAACGGCGTCGTGCGGAGGCTCTTGGCGAGGCCCTCCTCGACGGCATCGGAGTCGGAGAGGGCGGTGGCCGCGGCGAGCAGGCCCTAACTCCCGAACGTGGCCACGGCGCCGCCCAGCGTCAGCATCGCTCCGGCGGTCGCGGACATGAGCTGGAACGCGGCCACCTGCACAGCATCGGGGTGGTGGAGGGCGGCGTGGACGCGGCGGCGGCGGCGGATCTGGGCGACTTCGCCGCGGCGGAGGGGAGCAAGGGGAGGGGGTGCAGAGGGAGATCACGTATCCTCGCGCGTGCTGGACGTAGAGGACCAGCTGCGACAGCACCGCGCGCGCCGACGCGACGACGCACGCGGCGTCGAGATCTTCCCCGGCCACCGCGCAGCCTCGATGGAGGCCGAGCACCGCGTCCAGGCCCGCGTGCTGGCCGCCGCCGACGAGGCCGCCTCCCTCCTCGCGCGCCTCGAGGACGGCTCCATGGCGCAGCTCGCGGTGGCCGTCACGACGCGCGAGGCGTTGGCGTCCGCGCTGCGCCGCCCGCTGTCCGCCAAGTTTTGGAATGATCTCCACCACAAGTGTCCCAACGGCCACTTTGGACCCTTGATTGCGCCCTGATCGGGGGCGCCCAGCCCATCTATGGCTGGAGGGCCACTGTCACACTGCGCTATAAAGATAGGTGGGGGCCGGCGGCTCTCAGTACGAGATTCACCGTGAGCCGCATTCCCCACCGACAAACCCTAAGCTGATCTAGAGGAGAATGCAGCCAGTGACGGGAAGTTCCTCCCCGCTGCCACTCCGACGTCCATTCCGCCGAGGACGTCATTGCAACGACCTTCTACACCGACCGTCGCTACCTGTGCGCAGATCATCACCAACGAACCAGTGATGGTCGGATCGAGCTCCAGCACCCCTGCTCCACTCACCACTGGTCTGATCCCTCTACTCACTCCCATCTCCCCTCTCTGTCTCTCTCTCTGCGTGTAGTGTATTAGGTCGGTCATGGTGTTCATGTATTGCATCTCGGATTCTCACTATACCCCGCTAGATCTCACTGCTAGTGATCCTATGTTCTAACAATGGTATCAGATGCCTGTCTAGTATGTGGATCTAGATTGGGGAAAGAAATCAAATATGTGTTGATTCGATTGGATCGGATCAAGAAAAAGAAAACCAACCAATTTCAAATCAGAAAAGTGAATCGAAACCCTAACCCTAGCATGCCCGCGCTCGCCGTCAGGGCCGCCACGGCGCTCACGGACGAGGTTGCCTCCCTCCTCGCACGCCTCGCCGATGCCGAGGCCGAGGCCGACGCTCCTCGCCACACAGCGAACCGAACAGCAGCGGCGGCGGCTCATTGAGGTCAAACGGGAGGGCCTTAGGCCTCGTTTGGATGGAGGCCGAGCGTTGCCTCCCTCCGCGCGCGCCTCGCCGACGCTGCCGCGCCACGCCCGCGCCGAGTCCATCCCTGAAGCATGGGAGAGGCTGCAGGACTATGTCTGAGCCTGTCCCCATCATGAAATGGAAGATTGGCTTGTGCTCCAGAATTTCTACGAGGGCCTGGCAGCCATGTCAAAGGAGCACGTTGATGCCGCAGCTGGAGGGGCATTCCTTTCACTCACCATCGAGAATGCCACTGTACTCATCGAAAAGATGGTGGCAAACCAAAGCTGGGGAGAAGGAAGAGAAACACAAGAAGGCATGTATTCCGTGAAGGAGACGGACTTGCTTGCCGCAAAAATAGACCTCCTAATAAAGAGGCTGGACGGTCGTGCCACTAAGCCCACCACAGGCACCGTCCAAGCCATGGACTCACACATGACGTGTGAAGTCTATGAAAATATTGGCCATTCCAGGAACAACTGTCCTAGAATCCAGAAGGCAGCATCCTACATCAACAATGGATTTCGCTAACAACAACAACGAGGTAATAATGGGTGGAACATCCAGGACCACCCGCAAGGTAACAATCTCAATTCAAATTTCAATTTGAATTTCAATCAACCTCCCTTGAGAGAATTTGTTTTAGGGCAAGCTAAGTTTAATGCAGATCTTGCTAGAAAACTTTCCTCCAATGATAAAATATTTGAATCTATAAATGCTAAACTTGAAACTCTGTCTTCTTTTGTTAAACATCAACTGAGTTTCAATAAAATGATAGAAACCCAGATTGCTCAGATTGATGCTTCTATTCCTTTCATCAATACGAAAAAAATCTCGGGGCAACCTGAGAATTCTTCCGAGTTTGTTCATGCAGCTGCAGAGCAATGAAGAGGGAAAAGTCTTGCCAACAGACTATAAATGTTGAGCCCTTACCAAAGGTCATCGGTAGTTATTAAAAAAATGAAGGAGTGTTAAAAAAGAGAGAAGAAAAGATGGAGATCCATCCTTTACACCTTTGCTACCAATAAGGCCCAAGGTCCATATACACTAGTTGTGAGTGTGATCCGGCCTGATGGTTCACCTGAGTTGGAGCCTGTACGACCACACCACCGGTGCAACATCTTCAAAGAAATCCAGATATGCTGCCGGTAAGAATACTCAGGTATGAAAAAGGTAATAAATACTCACCAACCCCTTCGCTCATACTTGTCTCCTTATGATCATTCAAATTCATGCTTCCCTGTTTGTGTCATATGCTCTTGTTTGGATGTATTCTCGCAAAGCTCATCCATAGACGTTTTAAATTAAGCATGGTGCTTAGGTTAAAATTGCCTTCTTTAATCAAGTTTTGACACGGTGTTGAAATTTGATTAATAAACTTTGAGTTGTTGTCATAAACAGTGATAGTAATCTGATATGGAGATAAATCTTGGCTATATTTTTATTGCATCTTTTATCCTAGCCTTGTTTGAGCTCTAATAACAGTTGGTTGAACAAGTTTTTAATAAAATAAAAATAAATAATAATCTAGATAATAAATTTTGACTCCTTGATTTTTATAAGTAGGTTTACCCTTGCTTGTTTTAATTCCTCTTGTTTTGTTTTTCTCTATTTAAATAAAATAGGTACAAAAATAAGTGTGGGGGAGATCCCTCAAGCATAACTTAAAACAAACTCGAGATCTCCCTAACACATTGCACAACCATCAAGCAACGCATCGAACAGAAGGACGAGACAAACAACTTTCATTAGTTCCTTCATCTGCAATGATGGTCTATGCAACTCTACCCTCGCTCTTTTCAAAGTTTTGAAATTTAACATTGAACACTTTTGAAAAGATAAAACTTTTGATGCTCCATCTCTATGTCATCCTGTGATTAAAGTTTACATACTCTTTATTCATTGCCAATATTCCTACTACTTGTGAACACTTATCATAGGGACCCCTTTTTGTCTAAGTAACTGACGGATGGAGATATAGTATGATGACATGATGCTTGCTCATTTCTTGCAAAGAACTTGGGATTTATTTTTAAAAAACAAAAATCAAAATAGCATGTTCCTTGAATGATATGTAAATAACTACCAAGGCCATATATGATATTTCATGAAAAACCTTCCACATATGCCTCTTACTTTGTGTTGAGTTTGGTCAAGTTTTGTGACCCCTGTTGAGAGAAGTTTCATGCTCCCAAGAGCAGAATTCATGCACCCACAAATAAAGTTGCCAACTCTTACACTGAGAGTTGCGCACAACATTCATCCATCCACCAAATAATTACACTACTCCTACCCTGGGAGTAGGCGCAAAATATGCCTTCCACTTTGATTCATCTAAAAAAATGTTCTACTCCTACACTGGGACTGAACCAAAAATATGCTTGTTAGGTTCCATCCAAATAAATGCTTTGAATCCTTGTGCACGTCTCCCTTAAAGTTTTTGTTGCAAATAGAGGCATGGGGCTATCATTCAAAAGGAGGAGAAGAAATGAAAAAAAAGCAATGAAAAAAAATAGATACAAAAAAAGGGTGGAAGGAAAGAAAAGAAAAAAAAGGGAGAATAGAGAATAAGGATAGCCCATGTCCTCATAACATATTTTTTTCTAAGTTCTTATAAAGAGGGAGATGTGTTTTAAAGAGCATTGTAGGATTAGGTTAGACACATTTATATCCACCATTTTGTCTCCACACACTTGCACATTTCTGATCTAAGAGTATGATGCTTCCCTCCGGTGCAGTCCGGGATTTGACTTGACAATACATGCAAGGTAAGTGTGCCTTAGTATTTTCATCCCTACCTAAAGATCCAGATAAACCTTTTAGAAGTAGGATGATGAAGTGAAGGCAATCCCTATATATGCCTTGGTGAGGAACCACATAGAAATATATGAGTGACTTGAGAGAATCATTCAAGAAACAACTGCTATCTTTATGTTTTCAAAACTTCACAAAAACCCAAGTTTCTAAGCAGGGATACGAGTAAGAAGATTTGAATCTAGGCTATTTCATTTTTCAATTGCCCAAGATAACTTGGTAGACACTTGAAAGTTCACAGGTTCAGGTGAAGCTTGGATAACTTGTATGCAGATTTCAAATCCAGGAGATAAACCCGCTTCGTCCTTCAAAACTTTACTCGAGGACGAGCAAAGGACTAAGTGTTGGGGGAGTTGTTGGCGGTCCTTAAAATCTATTTTTAATTGCCAATATGTTACTAGAATAATTAGTAGGTAGGGCTTTTATCTAATATTTTCACAAGCTTTGATGTATATGTGACTTACAGGTCTGACACGTGGAAATGCACAAAAACCATAAAGAAAGCGCAATCTAGAATTCGTATTCAGAGAAGGTCCCACTCCTAGAAGACCTTGGCTTGCGCCTCCAGCTGCTGCTTGGCTAACCGGAGGGTTTTGCACTCCTCCCTGGTTGTGGCAAACCGGTCAATGGTTTTGTCGCGTTGGGAGTTGGTCCCTTGCAGGGACTGAGCAAAGCTCATACTGGTCAGCTTAGCTACTCTAAGTACAACAAAAATCTACAAGAAATTGACACTGGGTTTTTACCTTGATCTGGTCCAGCAGCACCTCCATAGCATCCTGGATGCCCGCCTCCAGATTGTCGTTAGGAATCTCCTCATAAGTCACGAAGTCATCCTCCCCTATTTGCGTGTTGTCTGGACGCGCTGGGGTCTGATGTCCGTGCGAGGGACCCTAGGCGGCACTCTGGGCACCTCCTCGACCTCCTCAGGTGGCGTTGGAGCGCTTGGCCCCGCCTGATCTGTCGCGCGATAGGGCTCACAAGAAACCTCCGCCCATCCCACCAGTCACCTCTCGGGCTCGCTGGCCAGTGTCGCCGCCGGCCTGGTCGGCGTCGCTATACTGCTAGCGACCTTCGGCTGACCGGTGGCCTGCGTCGTCTCGCTAATCAACGCTGGTCTGGTGATCGATGGTGGCATGGCCTGACCTGACAGAGAGCACTGCGCTGTCATCGGCAGAGTGCTGCTGCAAGGTATACAACATCAGGATCAAACACAAATTTGTAGACTCAACATGCAAGCAGGGAGATAATAAATCAAGGCATGGACACGACACTTATGCTGGTACCCATCGGAACCCTCCCCTATACTGTAGGGCTGCTTCCCCGCCAGGAGCGCCTGGGTCCTGCATGTCGCCCCGCTGCCATGCTCAGGCACTTGGCCCGATGCGACCCTGGTCCCGCCCATCCTGATGGGCTGCACCGGTGGAGTCGGCTCCCTCGCCGCCTCCCGGTGCCTCGGTGACGAGGCTATTCCAGGCTGTGGCGTCGCCGCCCTATGCGGTGTTGGCAGCGGTGATGGTGGTGGTGGTGTAAATCCCCCGGCCTGCTCCGATCGGGTTGTTCATGTAGTCTCCCCTGATGAGGGGGAGGTGGTGGTGGTGGTGCGTGCTGCGCTGACCTCCTGTTTGGTGTCGTCGTTGGGGGCCTCGAGGTCCTCCCAGTTTAAGGCATCGGTACCGAATGTTTCCTCCTGCACTCCTCAAGCATTAGGAGGTCTTCAGAGTTCGATGACTCCGGGGTGATCGGGGCACCCCTCTTCCTGATTCCTCTTTCCCCGGCGTCCAGATTCGCCTTGCCTCCGGACAGCAGGTGTAACGTCCCGCCTCCTCATTGCCGGGCCCGCTTACATCTGGCCTTATCTAGGACATAGACTGCCCTCACAGACCAACACTAGTATTTTCTACGCACTTTGTCCTCTCTCGTCGCACCCGGTAACACTTCTTGATCGGTCACCCAACCCTAAATTGCTCCAGGCAAAGCACGCTTAACCTCAGAGTATTTTAGTGATTAGCTTCCAGATTAGAAGTTGTAACTTGTTGGTATAAGTATCCTCTATTAAGCCTTAGGCCAGGGTGTTACATACTCACCCACTTAAGAGACCGACGTCCTCGTCGGTCACCCCAGGTCAGGAACGTCCCTTTTTGGCCACGTCCGTGTGTCCAGTGCCAGCGCATGTGCCATGCTGTGTGACCACTACGGATCCACACTAGCCATACGCACCATGCCTGCGCAACTGACACACGTGCCTGTGAAACCGCAAGGGTCGGCTCCGATACCATTTATAACGTCCCGCCTCCTCGTGGCCGGGCTCGCTTACATCCGGCCTTATCTAGGACATAGACTGCCCTCATAGACCAACACTAGTCTTTTCTACGCACTTTGTCCTCTCTCGTGCGCACCCGGTAACACTTCTCGGTCGGTCACCCATCCCTAAATTGTTCCAGGCAAAGCACGCTTAACCTCAGAGTTTTTTAGTGATTAGCTTCCGGAAAAGAAGTTGCAACTTGTTGGTATAAGTATCCTATTAATCCTATTAAGCCTTGGGCCAGGGTGTTACAACAGGGTGGAGGGCTTCTTCTTCTTGGCGTCGGTGGTCGACATTGGCCGCTTGCCCACCGCTTGACGCCGAGCCCGAGAAGCCGGGCTCTCATCTTCATCAGGGCTGGAGACATCCACTGTCCCCTGCCCTGCTCTGGCCCTACTCCGATAGTGGCCAAACATTGCTTCTCCTTGAGGCCATGCCTCTACTGGCACAGCCAAAAAGAACGATTTTTGGGCCTGTCCAAGCAGTGTCTATCAGTCAGACCACAAGATGTTATACGCATTATAACCAAACAATATACAATAACTGAATAATTGTCATTATAACCATACCTCCGATGGTGATTTGGACAAAGAATATGGGTTCGTGCACTGCTCTGGGTAGCTCTTGTCCGGATTGAACTTCTCAAACAGAGAAGACATCCGGCGATTTAGCATCCATTCCTCCATTTTCTCCCGGGTCTCCCGGGAAGGGTCGGTGCGACCGGCGTAATCAAACGGATGGTTCACCCGCTCTTTTCAGGGCTTGATCTGGCGCACCAGCCATGTCCTGACTACCAGAGGACCATTGACAAACCTATTGTCAATCAGCTGCAGCAGTTCCTGTAACACCTCTGGTGTTATATTAACTAAAATATGCCATGTCATCATATGCACTGCAAAGCATTCATGTTTAAGTCAACCTTAATGTGCATTAACTAAAACTAGTTTACATTTCATAGGTTGATTATGTTTCTAGAATGTTTTGTAACATGAAATAATAAAACCCTATTTTTGAATGTCATCGCAAATGCTTAGTTTATATTCTATGTACTTGAGGTGTAAACCGTGTTTACACTAGTGACAAGCATAGTGTATAAGTCTAAGTCTAACCCTAAAAATGATTTCCATATTTGAAGTTGAATTTGGATTCCAAAGCTTACTTCCAAGTCTGGCAATTCAAATTTAAATTCAAATTGGAAATGCTATAAAAGGTTTTTCAAAAGTCAACTTGGTCAACCAAGGGTGTCATTGGGTCAATGACCCAAAAATATCCTTGGATGATGTTTGTGATCACAAATAACCAACCAATTAAGTTAGAAATCAAATTGAGTTTAAATTCTATTTCAAAAACCCTTTATTTCAAAACCTAGCTTTATCCCCTTTTCTCTAATTCAAAATCTATAAAGAATTTGGGGATACTCTAAAAAGACAGTTTGTAGACCTTGACAAGATCTACAAAGTTGGTATATAAAGTTTTTCAAGTTTCTAAAAGAAATTTCAAATGAATTTGAAAATACAGTTTTTTAGCATTTGTCCCCTTTTGATTTTAAAACCATAATTCAAAAATTATGCAAAATTTTGGAAAATTTTGTATATGAAAAAGGTTTGTTTTGGAAAGCTAAAAATTTCATAATTTTGAAGATTTTTAAGTTTTATTAAAAAATCAAAAGTAATTTCAAATGTTTATTTCTAGGGTTTTATCCTCTTTTTGAATTTGAATTCAAATTTCAAAATCCAGACAGAATTTGAGGATGCCAGTTAAAGGAAAAGTGTAGCTCTTGAAAAGTTATGCAAAAGATATTTTTGGAGATTTTCAAGTTCTTATATAAATTTTCGAGTAATTTATATTTTAAAACGGATGGCAATTCTGTAATTTTCTCGAACAGTATCGAAACCTATCGTCGGCCGCCATCGCCGGCTTCTCATCGCGCGCCGCCGACCACCGCCGCACCCGTTCGACCGCCAGTGCGCTCATGGACACGAGAAACTTCATCTTCGTCGTGTCTCCAGCTCAGACATCGCCTCCGCCCTATAAATACCGTCGCCGTGGCCGACTTCTTCTCCTTCCTTTCTCCGTCGCCGTCGCCGACGACCTCGCTTCGCCGCCCGAATTCGCCGCCGACGCTTCACCTCTGTTCAATTGCTCTCGCCAATAGCTCCGCCACATCTTCACGGTCCGTTTGAGCCAGTTCGTGCTCGCTCTCCTCGCCCGAGCTGCCCGTGCGCCGTCGTCTTCTTAGCGGCCGGTCGCCGAGCCGCCGCGAGCATTTTCGCCGCCGGCCGCCGCACAGGGTGAATATATATTACCTTTAACCCCGCTACCGTGTTCTCTGTGTCATCTTGCACCTCATGCGCACCTTGGTTGGCTTAATGGTCCACAGGGACGCCGGTGACGCCGACCTTGCCATCGGAGCGCCGCCGCCGCCATCAGCGCCGCCGACCGCAGCTCGACCCAGCCGCTCCGAGCCTCCATTAACGTGCGCACCAGCGTCGTGGTGAGCTCCTGCATCTATCTGTGCCATCAATTTCATCAATCCTGTGTCGTAGCCGCCGGTCATTGCAGCTCGCCGCCGGCACGGCCATGCAGCTCCGCCGCGCGCGTTGCTGCTTTGGCTAGGGACCAGAAAGCGACATCATCTTGTTGCCAATCCAGTCCGTTTGAGTACCCTGCGCATGTTTGTGACCTTGCCATCGCCGAGAACAGCTCCGGTGAGCGACGCCGCCGCGCCCTAGCTCCGCCGCGCCGCCATGGCCGCCAGCGTGGGTGCCGCCGTCGTCCCGCCGCGCCGTTAGATACCTCAATCGACACTCCGTGTCGAGATGAGCCTGTAGGGACAAACCGTGTCGCCGGAGACCTCGCCGTCGGCGAGTAATCGCCGGTCAACCGACGGCGGGCCGTCGGTCAGCGCGGGAGTAATGTGCCGATTTTCTTTTTCTATTTTCAGAAAATGATTTAAATGCTATTTTCTTTGAAAAATCATAGTAATTCATATATAGCTCCAAAAATTCTAAAAATTTTTGTGAGTGTTCTTTATGATGTCATCTACCTAGGAAAAATATGAAATGCTAAATTTGAGTACTTTTTACATATGTTAAAATTAGCCCTTTTAATTAAAAAATGGACCTTCAATGATTTTTAATAAATAAAATAATTGGCTTTTAATTCTGAAATTTGTTTTTCCATCTAATTAGGCTAAGAGCTTTCTAAAATAAAATTTTGGGTTTATTCGGATAACTTTAATTTTTATGCCTTTATTTAATGCTTTTAAATAATTAATTAACCCCTTTAGTTAAGTTTAATCATTATAGGATTTGTTTGACTTTGGGATTGATTGATGACCTTGGGTCATTAACCCTAATGACCTTTGGCACTTTAATTAATTATTTGTGCTTACCCTAATCATGTCATTAAGGCTTAATTAACGTTATTTTATTTGTTTAATTAACTTCTTAAATGGCGTAGTTAACCCTAATGAGTTTTATAAACGAAGTTTTGTTAGCTTGCAACTTTATCGTGAAGAAAAGTTGTACTCGGTCCCTTAATCTGATCACGCATCCATCGAGCATCATGTTTACTATTCCATCATGTTGAAGCATATTAATCATCGAATAGTTTCCGTTAACGGAGAGTTAACGTTGTCTCCCAGATCCGAAGGACGAGCAGATTCAGGAATCAGGAGTTGATCCAAAGTTCAAACCCGTCTATCCCGAATATCAAGGCAAGCCCTGGATGCATTCAAACCCTATTCTATTTATAAAAGTTTTATCGCTTCAGCTCTGATATATTGCATTAAGTAATAGGAGTTGAGTGAAAACCCACCAATTGCATTACCTGTCTTATTTCCTTATTCCTTGTTACCTGCTTGGGAAGATAAGTAGTAATGCTTAGCCCTGCTTATTTAATTAATTGTTCAAAGGCAAAAGAATGAAAAGATGAGATTGATTTTCTTGTTGGAATCTTGATGATAGTAATAAATCGAGTCCGGACGGCGAACTTGCACTGGGAATGGAGTCCCTCTGTAGTGTTTCCGTCTGTTGATGCCCTAGGTCCCGTCCGTTGGTGAACTGGTGATATCAAGAATTTAGAAATCCACATGCATGAAGTGGTATACGGATGGTTGGAGCCGTGTATATCATGGAGTGACCTAGCGTGGGGCCAGAGATCCCATCTGTGTCATAGTGTGTTTTACTGTGGGGTTTAAGTTCCCACGTATCTTGGTACGCTGGGCCACAAAGCTCACGGGTGCCATGTGGTGATATACGGCTGCGGTTGTTATCTCGGTATATCGGTTCATCTGGGGTGCATCGGAGTTAAAGTCTCCGGTATTCCAGTGACCTAGGTCCCAGCTGGGTATGAAAATGGATTCGAATCGCCGTTGCTTCTCGGAGAAGAAGACTCGATCGGTGTTCATCATCGTAGTAACAACTTGAACAAAAATTAAGGATCAATAATGAAGTTGGTTGATAATGGGAGCTAGCCCAAGCAAACTTTTCTCTCTGTTAATCTTTTCCGCAAAATTTCTTATCTACTACAGACCTTACCTTGTCCCTCTAGCCTGCATCTCTTGAGTCTCCACCCCTCTTTTTCGTCGGGTCAGTCTTGTTGAGTACTTTTGTACTCAGGGTTTGTTGAACCCTTATTGCAGGTGAGCCTCATGGGCAGGAGTGCTTTGCATCCTGCTGCATGACAGTCATCGAGGAAAGCGACGACGAGTAAAGATGTTTAGCTCGTGGGCAGAGCTTTTTGTTTGGTATTGTAATATGGTTATCTACTGCTACTCCACTACTATTATAGTTTGTACAATCTAAACTTATGGTTGTAAACATTTAAAACTTAAAGGTTTGTAAACTTATGTTATTGTAAATCTTTCGCTGTTTTACTCCGTGGTATATTATTTATATTAAACTGTTGTAATACTGCAATGTCTCTCTACAACGATTGATCCTGCTCGGAGAATCGTGGATGATTCGGGATTTACCCGACAGACTTTTTAAGTCGTATGGAACACAATCATGGTTATTTGGAGTCTGTTTAGACAATAATCATGCGTGTGGGCTATATGATTTAGGAGGTTCTGCCACGGTTCCCTTACCTGATGCATTTCATCTGTAGAAGGTTTGTCCGACCACCTCAGATTGAATTCAGGTACCTGATCCACGTCACAGGGTACCCTCCTCCCCTCCACATTTTGGCTCATGTAGAACCAGCGGGCAAACCAGTATTTCTGCGCCGACGCGTGCGAGATGTCCAACCAATGCACCTTCATCCCATCCCGGAGGCACAGATAGCAACCCCCTGCAATGTGGGATGCCCCGGTCTCCGACCCTTTCTTCCTCAATAGGTAGAAATGGCAGAACAGATTGAAGTGGGGGAGGAGGAATGCCCAGGAAGCACTCGCAGAAGGCGATGAAGATGCAGATGGAGAGGATGGAGTTGGGGGTTGAGATTGCAAATCGAGATCCCCTAGAAAATGTAGAGATCCCGCAAGAACCCATTCACGGGTTGTCCCAATCCCTGCGTCACATAATCCTTGAATACCATGATTTCCCCATCTCGGGGTCGATGAGAGTCCTCACCTCGCGGCTCGCGCCAGACCTCCATTTCCCGTGCCGGCAGCAGTCCCTCGTCGGTGAGCGCCTGCAGCGACTCCCGCATGGAGGTCGATTACAGTCAGTGCGGACCGAATCCGCCATATCCGGATACCTTCGCCGCTTTCTTGGCCTTCTCCTTCGAGGGGTGGTGGTGTGGATGCGTTCGATCCGCGCGTCTGCTTTGCAAGGCGATGGCCGAAGCAGCGATGGTGGACGGCACAGCGGCGGTGGCGGTTGCGATGGAGTGGATGCAGCAGAGCGCTCGAGAAGGTGGGCAAAGTGGGGAGTGAAAATAAGTGAACGCGGAACCGTTCCCCTTGGCGGCGGCTGGATATTTATACCCTCTGGGTGACGTTGCTTTGACTTCTAGGGTTGGACTCGTTGACTCAGTGTGGACGCGGCTTTTCCACCCTAAATGGGCCATCCTGGTCCCCACTAGGGGATGTGGGCCGTGGTTTTATTTATTCACCCCCATGCGGTTCCCGTGAATCCTTCACCCATGATTGGCATGTGTTCGATGATTACGGGTTTTATCCCTAGATTTCCACTTAAACACATATTTCTTTCCAAATTTTTTCCAAATTTTTTCTCTTAAATCTAGGGACTGATTTTCGCGGCACATAATTTAATATTACCCTTACCTGGGGACTGCGCTGTTGACTTACCACTCAGAGGTGTCTACGGACCAGCGATTCTCGGTGTCTCTCGACCTGATTGAGCCTGTGCTTCGTCCAGGACTTACCTGGGGACTGCATTCGACTTGCCACCCAGAGGTGTCTACAGACCACTGGTTCTCGGTGTTCCTCGACCCGGTCGAGCTTGTGCTCCGTCCGAGACTTACCTGGGGACTGTGCATCGACTCGTCACTTGGCACTGACTACGGACCAGTTAGTGCTATTTTGAATTTTTTCTTAAAAACTCAATACAACATTTTCTATCTTCTATCGAGCTTGGGGACTACGTGGGCCCACACCACCTCGCGGTGACTTGGGCCTATTTTCTGTCCTTGGTTCGGTACCCCTACCTCTACGGATGGTTCATGTTGACATTTTAGTGATACTTCGTGTCACGTGTTAACTTCGACCCACGTCCCACGGACGTAAAAAGCTTTTTTCTTTTTCTTGGAGCACCACGTATCTTTCAACAGACCACCTTCCTTGACAGAAACAGTGGTCGGGAGCAGACGTATGAACTGTTCGGGATACTATGTGGTCAACATCTTCGTTGATCAGCACTACGTGGTCAGCATCTTCGCTGGTTCGCACTACGTGGTCAGCATCCTCATTGGTCGGCACTACATGGACTGCATCTTCACTGCTCGGTACAGGACAAGACAACGACTCCCTCAAGATACATGGTGCTCGGGAACTAGCTGTGGGGGTATAAACCTCTATACCCTCATGGCGGGGCCTTGGATCCAACGGACCAGACGGCCCAGACCACAAGACGAAGCCCGTGGTCCATCACCGCCCTGGTTGGTGGGCCGCGCGGACCCTGAAGGCCGCTTGGCATGCAAGGAAGCCTAGACGGTTAGGATCTGTTCGTAATCTCTAAGGATACGGAGCAATATAACCGACGATAGGAAACCCTAAATCTGTAACCTTGCCCCCGGCTATATAAGGCGGGCAAGGACCCCCTAGAACGCATCTGACTCTAGGTCATCCCTCATTGTACTCCTGTACTCATCACTACAGCAGCAGATACGCAAGACGTAGGGTATTATGCTTCCGAGCGGCATGAACCTGGATAAACCCCGGTTGCCCTGGTTGTTTGTCTTACGTCTCACATCCGATTCGTAGGTCTTAGCGCGCTCTCACCGTAAATCTACTACCTCGGTGAGCACCATGATAGACTGCCGAGCAGGTTTAGATAGGAGAGAGATGTGTTACCCGTGAGGCGGTGAGCCAAAGGATAAGAATGACGGATGGGAAGGGGGCGCCGGAGGAATGAATCTAGAGGAGTCGACCGTCCTTGGTTTCCTGCGTTTTGGGTTCGTGAGTTTTCCCCGTGTTTCGCCCGGGGATCCGAAGGAGGCCTAAATGGGTTTGTGAAGCAGAAAGTCGTCGCTTTCGTTCCCCCGACTCGTTTTCCTCAGCTTGTCTCTGCTCCTGACCGCGATTTCCTCGTGATTAGTACTAGATTAAAAGAGTAATAATGGAGGCCAAAAGTTCGTTGGCTAACCTTGGCTACAGCCGCCACCCGTCTTCTTCGTCCACCTCCCGTCCCGCTAACCAACCCCCGTCGTCGTCGTCGACGGCAAGCAATTGACGGCTGACGCCGTGCTCCCCCGGTCCGGTCGAGGAGTTTTCTTCTCTCTGTGACCGGCCGGTGTCGTACGCTGACACGGACCTCTGCTGCGATCTGCGCTCATCGGCTCACCGCCCAACGCCTTGACCCTCTGGTTGTTCAACGTTCCTGTTCCTGGTGTCTTGGAACAGCGAGCACGAGGAGGATGGATGACCAACTCTGTGCGGGCGTGCGGCCCGTGCGATGCGAGCAGCGAGGACGAACGTGGCAGGCCTGCCCAGACCAATACCCCTGGATTATAGGCCGTCTGATTCTGGGCCGGTCCCACTCCTCTTCCCTGCTGCTAGCTGCCGTGGAAAGCCCATCTGTAGGCCCATCACGGCATCGATCAAGCCCGACTCCACCGCACCGGCCAGGCGGCCACCACTGCGTAGGCAGCCGCCACCGCTCCCCCGTGCCCGGCCTCCAAGCACCGCTCGCAGCCGCCGCCGCACCGCCGGCGAGGCGACTGGCCTCCTCCTCCTCCTCCTCCCTCCTCCGCGCGCCACAGGCTCCCCGGATCCTCTCCGCTCAGGACCGCAAGAGGAGCTGTGACGCCACCTGGGGCCTCCACCGCTGCCTGGTTAGTATCGGTATACTCCTTGCTCGATCCTCCTTGTATGTGTCGCTAGGTTAGTGTCGACGAGTCCGCGGGAGCTAATCGGTAGGCACATCAGATACAGCTCGAGATCGTTTGAGAAGGTCGGGTTTTTAGGTCAGATGCACGTACCTGCAGTTCTTGGATTACGCTGCCCTTGTTCCAGGATTTCGTTGCTGGGATAGTCCGGTGACTGGTGGATGTGAAAAGTACTTGGTTCTTCCTTGGTCTGGGACTAGCTCCGGTAGGGCTTTCTGCGGCGGTGGGGATGGGGGGTTAGTAGGTCTTGCTCCGGCTGATTTCACTCCGTCTGCCTGTAAACTTCTAGGCGTGTGCCTGATAGTGCTGCTTCCGTGGCTTTGGCTTCAAGTGACTTTAGGGATTGTTCACCATTTCTTTTCAATGTTTAGGGATTCAGTTGAAGTGGAAATGAATTTTGTTGATATATATTCTGCCGAATTGAGCTAGTCATACCAGATGGGATGTGTATTCGTCTGGGGATACATTCCTTCATATCTGAACACATTAGTAATTCATATCTGATTTTTTGAATGTTGCAGGGTCCTTACATTTGTTCAGAGAGTCTCCACTCCTCCCTGCTACACCCATCTCCATCCCTGTCAGCAAGATGGCACGCCAGTCCGCGCTTTCGCTCATGAGGGATCAGGCGAAGGTGGGAGCGCTGAAGCGCCTGACTCTGGGCGCGTCCAAGACTGCAGGGAGGAACTCGTCGGGGCGCATCACCTCTTTCCACCGCGGAGGAGGGGCCAAGAGGCTGCAGAGGAAAGTGGATGTGAAGCGGAACACCTCTTCCCTGGGCATTGTGGAGCGGATCGAGTACGACCCCAATCGCTCCTCTAGTGTTGCTCTGGTGCGATGGGTCCAAGGGGTGCACTACCGCCGTCCCAAGTCTCTACTAGAGCCCAGCGCCAAGCCACCGGTCCTGGAATCTGTCACTGCTGATGTCTCTGGTCGATTTTCCCTTGCGGCTTTGTCTGGTACAGTGCATAAAGAAAAGGAAGCTGCTGCACTGTACTCTTCCTTGGGCAATGGAGATATTGCTTCTCTTAAATCTGGTGGGAGCTTGCCTAGGATAGCATTAGCTGGTGCTAAGCCTACTTTCTATGCTCAAGTCAGAGGAAATGAAGAGGAAAAACAGACATTTTCTCTTTCTGGAATTCAAAAATGGGCAGCGGATGATGCGCTTTGGACACAGAGGATGAAGCGTCAAGCTGCTCTCTCTTGGCAGAATGATCTCAAGAAGAAACCTTTGCTTCAGACACAGGCTAACCGCTTCAGTAGTTTGGCAGCAAAGTCTGTTGGTAAGAGTAAAGGGCCAAAGGGAATGGCTGATTGTGTACCAGTATCTTATATATTGGCCAGTCATCAATGCATGCCAGGCAGTACAGTGATGAACTATGACTCCTCGAAGCCTTCTAAGAATACATCCTCTTCGCCATATTCCTCAGCTAATCAGTTTGATATAATTGATCTCAACTCAAAGGTTGGGAATTGCATACCCCTGGCCAATGCACGAATTGGAACGTGGGTGCATGATATTGAATGTCGTCCTGGTCAGGGTGGGAAGATGGTTCGAGCAGCTGGTACATATGCCAAAGTAGTCCAGGAGCCAGGTGCACAGTGTGTTCTGCGTCTTCCTTCAGGTGCTGAGAAGATTGTCGATTCAAAATGCCGTGCTACAATTGGTATAGTCTCCAATCCAAGCCATGGCACACGCAAGCTAAGGAAAGCAGGGCATAGCCGGTGGTTGGGCAGGCGCCCTGTTGTCCGTGGTGTTGCGATGAATCCTGTCGATCATCCCCATGGTGGAGGCGAGGGGCGTACCAAAGGAGGCAGGCCTTCAGTTTCTCCTTGGGGAAAGCCCACTAAAGCAGGGTACCGGTCACCACATGTGGCCAGCCGTAAAGCTTCTTAGTGTGATGTAACAAGCTCATATGGAATGGCCCTTTTTGTTTTGGATCTTGTAGTTGAGAAAAATAACGAACAGCTGCTGGTGATAGAGGGAACTGTGATGCATCATCTTGGTTGTGATGTAGAAGACAACAGTGAAGCAATGTTTTCGTTCCTATATTTGTTAGTGTTTTCTTTTGCAGAAATACATAACATGGCCTTCCAATTATACATTATATTCACTCCAGTGTGATACATTATCTTGTCTTCATCAATCCTGATTAGTGCACTTTTTCTTTATTGCTTTTTCTGTGTATTTACACAAATTTTGTCATGGTGCCACTGCTCTGATTTACAATGTACTTTTTTTTTCGTCTTTAAACATATTTGAAGACAGGGGTTCCGATTATTACAAAGAGAAGTATGAATTTGGAAATAGCGAAGCAGGTCATAGTCCAACTCTTGTGTATTTCTCTTTGTTTTATTGCAGCTGAATTTATTGCTTAAACATGTGACTTTTTGTTTTGTAAATCAAATCATAATCCAACTCTTGTGTATTTCTCTTTGTTTTATTGCAGCTGAATTTATTGCTTAAACATGTGATTTTTGTTTTGTAAATCAATTTTTTTTTCTCGTGTACGTTGCCCATGAATTGCCTCTCTCTGTCCTGGTACCCTTCCTGCTAACCAACCCACGGCAACATTCGTTGCCTGTAGTATCGACTCCAAATTCTCTGCTAGTGTTTTGATCTTAAACTGACTGTTCAATTGGCAAAGGAATGTCAAGTACTAATTTGGTTTGGCCTAACAAAATTATGTTGGTACTATTCCAGCACAAAAATTGGCGATGTCCTGCACCGGAAGCAATTCTAGTGTCTTAAGAGAAGGATGCTCCCTTGATGGCACTACCCTTGAGACGTCTCCATACAGAATCAGGATGCTCCCTTTTTTTGATCCTAAATCAGGATGCTCCCTTAATGGCACTATTCTTGAGACGTTTCCATATACTTGGCTGCGATCGTGTATGTGACGGTTTGACATCAGTTTCTTCGGGATCCTGATCCATGTAGCATAACAATAGATTTAGATTTTGGTAGGAAAGTACGTATTCATGCAGGTAACAGGAATGTAAAATGCAGCTATATCCATTTGCGTGGGCTGGGCTGGGGAGCTATATCCAGCTATCGATTCATCTCATCTCATAGTTTACAAAGAATATAACGTCATCTTGCATTACTACCATGTACTTTTATTGTAACACTGGATTGTTTCTCCAGATTTATTCAGCAGCTGGTCGATACATCATATATGTATTATATAAAAATTTATATTTATCCATACGTATATTTATTCAGCGAGCTGCTGTGCCTCTGAACAAGATTCGAGAGCATAGATTGTTTTCTAATCTTTGCAATCAACGAAGTTGTAGTCAACCTTAAGGTAGTCTTTGTTGATGCCATTTTCATCGGTGTCAATTTCCAGGAACACCGCGATGTCCAGGAGGAGCCCGTCATTGTCGCACTGGTCCATCACCCTGGCCACCGTGCTCGCCCCTGTTGCCCTGTTCGTCACCTGCTCAAGAAACCATTGTCGATTATGTTGCGAGTGCGAGATCAAGAAGAAGAGACAGACAGACAGATCGACCCACAACGGAGAGACAGAGAAGAGTGCCAGTCGGACCTCGAGGCAGAGGCCACATCAGGCCTCGCCATGTTCACCATCAGGGCCACAGAATGCCGTCCAGCCGTAATGCTGCCGCCATGGTAGCGGCTTGTTGGCATCCCACGTAGCGCAGAACGTACCGGCCATGTCCCATTCCATGCTCTCTGGGTCGTATGTGTTGTACATCACTAATACATCATATCCCTCCTGTGCCTTCGCCCCATCAAAAGCGGCCAGGACCAACATGACCGACGCCCAGAGGGCGAAGAGTGACACCACTGGGACTGCCATTATATTATATTTGCTCTCTTACTCCTATTCTGGAAATAATTTGTTCAGTATAGATGTGTGGTGTGTATTGGTTCTATAGGGCCATATTTATAGCTGTTGATGGGTACACTAGCTTCAAGTGCAAACAGAAAAGCGTGACCTAAGCTGGTGCCCAAATGGACTTGGTATCATCGTGTTCACCTGGTAAGATGTTCATGTGACAAAAAGTACCTGGTTACACAATTTATGCCTTATGACTACGTCAGTTATGACTTATGACGTATGAGATTGATGGTTCGCTCGCTTCCATATGTAGGTACATGACCTTGCGAGAACAATTTCCTTGCCTATATAGCATAGTGACTTAGTGAGAAACAAACATGACACAATGGCAGAACTTTTGGGATTCTGCCCAACCAATCTGTCAACCAATCTGTCATGGCATAGAGATCTCTCTTGGGACAAAAACTAGTAGCATGGAATGAGTTGCGTTCACGAATTACACGTATTGTGCTGAGTCAAGAGCAACATAAATTTTACAGGAACTTACACCTAGAGAGGAAGTTCCCGGGTGTAGTGAAAAATGAGCAAGGATCTTCGCACTTCCCTCGACCGGTGCGAAGGGTAAGAAAGCTAGCCGAACCAACTAGCATTCGTCTAGGTAGATGGAATGTAGGGTCCCTAACGGGTAAGTTAAGAGAGCTAGTCGATACAACAATTAAGGTCCCTAGAGAGGAAGTTCTTGGTGAAATCACATTATCTTGCCATGATACGATTTTTTTTTGGCAAAATGAGTTATCTCATATATGTTGTAATATTGTTATCGTATCTATCTTTACTCCAGAAGCCATACAAGATTTAATTGGGTTGGCATGATGATAATTAGAGAAGGTGACCAAGGTTATATTTTTCTTTGGCATATGAGTGGCAGGTTATTCTTTGGGCTGAATAGTCAGTAGCATGTCTATGTATTCCGCGTGCATTCTAAATTAAATGCAGAGGTCATTAAGTGGATCTCATGGTGCTTGTATACTCAACTCACTGAAATTGTTTAAAATAAATAAAACCTTCCTTCAAAAATAGTATCTCACTATGATTGGAGACCACATCATCAACCGCAATAGACTTGCTAAATTGCAAGAAAAAACAAATCTTCCAAATAACCATGCTAAGTTTGCCATTCTGTTGTGTAACATGTGAAAACTACAGAATACTTACGATGGTATGCATAAATCTGGCTTGTAGGCTGTTATCTATGTGATGTTTTGACCATATTTGGAAAACACGCTGGATTATTTGGACCGTATTCATTTTTTGGCCAGCCGCCAGCTGTATGACATGATACAATCCAATCTACCTGCTGCAAGAACAAAGCAAATTTCAGTTAATTGTACCTTTGTGCTGAATGAGACAAAGGAAGACAGGTTGAAAAATGGACTAGTAGGCAGATAAACTGGGAAGTGCCATTTCAAGTACTCAACTGCCTCATCTAGCGTCGATCCTCTGTCGGTCTGAACAATCATCAGAATCAACACTACCGTTACAATAGGATCAAATTAGACAGAATCATAAGCTGCTCCCTGGGTCTGTCCATAAGCAATTAAGAATGCATTATTACTTTATTAGTGTGCTAGAAATTTTTTGCACGCTGTGTTGCAGTGACACGAGTTCTTGCAAATCTCACATAGTTTTGTTGATCCAGCCCCTTCTCTGCAACAGGAGAGACATCAACCAACTTTGGAATAAACCATGGTATCTGCCAACTGTGCCAGGATGAGGAAGGGGAGGGCGACCTTGAATCATTGATGATTTGAGCGACAGAGAAAGTAAAGCAGATCATCTGAAACTCACTCCTAACTCATGTGAGAAGAATAGCTTAGGTGGTCGTATTTTGAGATGAATAATTCAACTGACCACTAAAACCATAGCCATGCAATTAACATTGATATCTCTGTACAATGCAAATCAATGTTCAAGAAACAGATGGCACTATCCTTGAGACGTCTCCATATACTCTTCTCCTAATGTTGGCTACAATCCTGTCTGCAACTTGGACGTCAGTTTCTTCAGGATCTTTGGGCTTGTGCAGTTTCTTGGCATCTTTACAATCCTTCAAAACATCTGAAATGACCTGGGCTTTCTGTAATATTGATTTTTTCTTCTCTATAGCATCATCCCCTTCCTTATCCCCGTAGCTGCCAGGTAACTTTGTGGAATGTGGAACTGAACGCATTAGATCTGCCAACTTCTGTTCCAATTTGACTAAACCAAGCCGCTTTAGCTCTTTCATAATCATCCGGTAAGTGATATACTGGGGCACAATCCCTCTCTCAAACATCTGCTCAAACTCCGCAAAAGCCTCCTCAAACTTATGGCTTCGGCAAAGCAAATGTATCAGCATGGTGCTGGTCGCCGGATCTGGCTCAAAACCATTATTTCTCATCTCCTGCAGCATTTGCAGCGTTAATTCAAGCCGATTCGCCTCGCACAACATCTTGATCAGAAGGTGGTAAGTGAACCGGTCTGGCGCATACCCATTGCTGACCATCTTCACATAGAGATTCATTCCCAGCTCAATGCTACGATTCCTGGAAAAGACCATGAAAAAATAGTTGTATGTCCTCGCGGTCGGCGAAATGCCCCGCCCCAGCATGGCCTTGAGTACTCCACTAGCCCCAGCAAGGTCTCCGTGCCTGCAATAGCCGAAGACGAGGGAGTTGAATGTCGAGATATTCGGCGCCACGCCGTAGAGGGGAAATTTCTCGAGCACCTTGTGTGCGTCCCCGAAACGGCCTGCCTGCGCAAGCGCGTACACGATGGGGTTGCAGGTGAGCAGATTGGCCTTGAGTACTCCACTACCTTCCACCGTCGGCCGCACGCCCCCGTCGCGCATCGCCGCCCAGAGCTTCTCCACCTTGTCGAGCCGGCGCGCGCGGGACCACCCGTTGAGCAGGACGTTGTAGACCCGCACATCGGGCGCCCACCCGCCGCCGCCGCCGCCGTCCTCGCGCCGGACCTCCGCGACGAGCCGCGCGGCGGCGCGAGGGTGGCCCTCCTTGCAGAGCGCGTCGACGGTCAGGATCAGCGGGGAGACCGCCGCCGCCTCGGTAGCCGGCGCACCGCCGTCGGGTTCGGTTTCGGTTTCGACGGTGTAGCGGCCCGGGTGGCGGCGGAGGAACCGGAACGCGCGGGCCGCGGCGTCGGTGCGGCCGAGGCGGGCGTAGCGGCGGAGGAGCGGCGCGAACGCGGCGAGCGGGGGCGGGGGAGAGGCGGCGGGCGGGAGCAGGAGGAAGCGCCAGGCGGCGGCGAAGAGGCGGCGGGAGGCGAGGAGGGAGACGGCGGTGGCGGCGCCGGCCCAGCGGGCGAGGGCCGGGATCGCGGAGTCCGGGGGGTCGGGAGCGCGGCGCGGAGGTGCTGGAGCAGCTCGGGAGTCGGGGCGATGCCGGACGCGGGGAGGAGACGGGCAGCGTCAGCTCCGCGGAAGATGGAGAGCACTTCGGCCGCCGCGGTTGGAGCTGGAGTCAGCATCTCGACCATCACCTTCTAGTAGAAGGGATGCACTGTGTCTTGAGGTGACGTGACACTGTGGGCATTCAAGCTGTCCACTAACCGTCGCCCCGGCGGCCCGGCCAGACTTCCTCCTCGGAAGTTCCGAGGTCCCCTAGGCTCCGGCGGCGCTGGAGCTTAGAGAAATGGAGAGCGGAGACCCAAACATTTGGGGGAAGAAAGTGAGGGGTATGAGCTGAAGCTGATGGGCCTGTAATCTAAAGAGTGGACCGTTCTAGAAAGAAAGCTAGGCCCAGTCAAGAGCTAAATGCTGCATTGGTAGATCAGTAGAACGTGGTTTACCGTTTACGGCCTATATATATTATCCGTTCTAACGCTGAGGCAAAAACAGAAAGACAATATGTTTCTTAAAAAGACAGTAAATAGTGAGATAGATTGCGATTCATGCTAAAAGAGATTCACGATGAGTTATCATATGTTGAGTCCATAGCAAATACGCTTAAAGAGTAACATTGCAAATACCATGCTTTTCTGATGAGTGTCGTTTGTTAGGTTCTCTGTTGTTAGCTGCTTTATCGTTCGTTCTTAAGGCTCTACGGGTAAAAGCCTGTTTCAAAGCCTGTTTCCTTTGTTTCGTGTGCTGTGAGCGTCAGCTGGCCCCAGCTTGTATACACTGTTGTTGCTTTCTTAAAAGCAGAGTAAATCTTTTTTAAAAAATAAAACATTGCAAATAACATTTAGCAAATTGTACGTGCGCCTGAAACATTTAGCAAATTGTAAAAGAAGGACATATAACACGCCATGTCAGAACCATGGGAAGTCGGAATTTAGAAGTCACAGGATAGCCTAGAAGCATGTCCTTTTAGGTGCAATAGCAGTTCTAAATATGAGACTTAATTCCTACTTCGGTCATGAAACCCTCTGTATGCCTATCAATATCGAGTCATACAACTAAGCATTTATGCTGAGTGGATCACATCAGATTTAGGCAAATGTAATCAGCAGAACTAGAAGGCACTAGCCCTATTTGATTCACCCAACAGAGTTGTGTCCTCAAAATCCCCCCAAAATGACCCACAGCACATGGAGGATCACCAACATGTCAGCACTGCAACAAGATAACTGCCACATATCACCAACTGTAATTTATACTACTGGGTTGTTCTTTGCTCCATGTAGTCAGGGATGGCTCAATTTACTACATTAACAGCATCTTCGCCAGATTAAGCAGCTGCTTTGTTGGGTGTGGGCAATGAAAGAACAGGACAAAGAAGCTTCAATATAGGCTGGTGAGAAATGCAGACAAATTCAAAGCTGGTTAGTTAGCTTGTCAAAAAAAAAAAAAAACTGGTTAGTTATACCATCCTAAAAATTACAACACCATCTACACAAGAAGAATCACAGGGTTACCTTATCCCGGATCTTTCCTTCAATAGTACGTTGGCCCTCTAGGTAAGTCCCATCAGCGAACACCCAAAAGTGACGTTCCCCAGCACATTGGACTCCTGCCAACTGAAATCAAACATTTCCTTTTGAATTTTCTATAAAATATAGATAGCAACATATGTCAAGAAAGAGTAGTAGAGGGATGAAGCTGGATTTTTTTCCATTATCTAAAAATTGTATATATGAATATGTGATTACATACCTTAAGCATTTGAAGTTCAGATTTTGTAATCTCTCGCTCATTAATAAATACTCCGGTGTTCCCGTTGCTTGCTTTTTTATCTAGAGAACCTCCAACATTTAGATTGGTGGTGATTATGCAATATGGTTTGTGTCCCACCTGGAATATTTGCAGTGAAAAGTTTGTCAGAGTTGTCAGTGATAAATTATTACAGATTTATAAGAACCAAGCAAAATTCATAACACAGTTGAGATATTGAACAATTATGAAAATGCATGAAAGGACAAAAAATCAAGATTACGATTCAATCCTTCCCTAAAACAGAAGCCTACCTAAACCATAGCACGAGATGCCAAAATCGTGGCCTATATATGTCATGACTAAATTGCTGGCATGCCAACTTGGTTGCCCAATCTTTTCTGAGCAGTGTAATCAAAATTATTAGATTCTCCAAATTTAGACAGCATGCCATACATTATCATTCCTAGGACAAGGAGAAATCATGCAGACCATGAGACAACATGCCTGACAGTGATGATTCATCAAAGCTCCATCAAGTCAACTAAATATTCGAGCAGATCAAGTTCAATGGCACCACACATCAAGAGTTCTAGACCATACTTCATGATTCCGATTAACAATAGTACAGACCTAGTGAACACTGCAGCTATTAAAAAATCACATAAACTGTCCTTCAAAGAGTTTACCGGACAGAATACTTAGTAATCCGCACTCTTTTTTTTTTTTTTTTTTTTTTTTTTTTTTTTTGCGAACACTTCATCTATGCACATTGACTGGCGTGATATTCCTATTTCTGCTAAATGGACACGAATCACAACCAGCTTAGTTATAGAGTGTTTGATGTGCATCAAACAGCTAGAGGTTACCCAAGAGCACAGGAAAATTAAGTCATCACAAGCCACGTACCTTTCCCCATAAGCCAGTCACTTTATCGTACCAATAGAACTCGGGCCGGAGCCTAGACGGCGGGCACGGGCACCCCTGCAGCACCACAAGCTCCTGAGGCGACAGCTTGGTGCCGTTGACGTACACGCCCTCCGCCTGCAGCTGGTTCGCCGCGCACTTCCGCTCGCTCCTCATGATCAGCTCCACCTCTGTCGCGCTGAGAAGCTGCCGCAGGACGCGCGACCCTCGCCCCAGTGCGTCTCGCCTGGACTCGGCTACTGGCCGGCCGATGCACTCCACGCACTTGCGCCCCTCCGGCATGGAGCCCATCGCCCGGAGCACACACCCCATACAGTACTGCGCGCCGCAGGCGAGGCACGACTCCTTGTCACGGCCCCAGAAGCTGCCTCCTCTCCCGCACCTGTAGCAATCATGGGTCCTGGGACCCCTCCAGGGAGCAGGGGAGAGGGAGCTGCTCGACTGGCCGGCAGCAGCGCGGGGGTGGGCCTCCCCTGCGTCAGCATCATCGTCGTCCTCCCCCTCCTCATACCCATCCTCGCTGTCAGAGGTCTGGAGGAGGGAAACCCCAGCCGTGGTAGGGGGAAGTCGTGACCCCGCGCATGTTGCTGGTGTCGCGAGAAGGGGATAGAGAGGGAAAAAATGGTTAACTTCGTACCAGACTACCAGTGTTAAGGTGGGCGATTTCGCAAAAATTGGCAGACATATTGAACTCTGGCCATTGGATTTGGTTGAATAAGAGGGGAGACTTGGGGTATTTTTAACTGGTGATTTATAAGTGTAGAGATAGAGATTGAGATTATAGGTGTGGACATAGAGATAGAGATGGTAAAGATATAGCCACAGTTGTAAATTTACAACTATGTTCCATTTTATTATAGGGCGCCTGTTGAAAATTCAACAGGGCAACAAAGACCACAGTGGTAAAGATAACCCAAACCCTCGCTAAAGAAGTTTTCTTCTGCCACTGGTGCAGGGCCACAGTGAAGGTCTCGTATATAGAGAAACCAGGGGTGTATTTCTTGGCTGTCCTTTCCATCCAGCCTGTTGCCCCACAATTTAGATCTCGCTTTCCAGATTGAGGTCGATCTACCTGAGTAAGTTGAAATTACAAATTAGAACTACGAAGCTTTCTAGTCTAAGCTAGCAGTATTGGACATGTCTGCATTGAACGAAAGATAAACATCATCCTTGAAATCTCAGATGGAAATTCGCAGTGTATAGAAAAGGGTCCATCCCTGTATTGAGAAAATAATATGTTGAAACCATGTTTGCTAGTGACCTTACCCCTTTTATATCGCTGAAATCTGCACTCTCCGGGCTGTGGAGTGCCTTGATAATTTGACTTATTGTTGGCCTTCTGGACCGATCAGTTTTCACACAGTCTAAACCAATCTGAATGCATCTTCTTATTTGTTGGTAATCAACTCCTAGTGATACCCCAAATAAATTTTTTATCCTCTTTCTCTGACTCCAGTTATGCAGTACCTGCAAAATCGCACAAATCTAAAATATTACCACAGAAAAAAGAATAACACTCTTAAGAAAGCGGCACTGCCTAAAGTTGAAATATATTTTCCTTACCGTCTCAATAAATTCATCGGAAGGTGTTCCGGTATCATCTGGGTAGTCCCTGCGACCTGTCAATATCTCAATGATTATTACACCCAAACTGAATATGTCTGACTTTGTTGAGATTAGACCTTTGTTTATGTATTCTGGAGACATGTAACCCCTGCATCATGAGTGTATCAACTGTCAACCTTGAAGCCACGGGACAAATGAAGAGACAAACTATTTTATCTATCCTTGGAATAATGAATTATCAAGGGCCAGTTGATATACAATGTTCCATGGTGGCTTATTGTGCAAGTCCAAGTTTTCTCCTCACTGGAGAGTCTTGACAAGCCAAAGTCTGCAATTTTCGGCACCATATTGTTATCGAGCAATATGTTTGCATTCAGATCCATGTGAACAATAGGGGCATTAAGTTGCCATTCCTCATGGAGATAACGTAAACCGTAACAAATACCCTCAATGATTTTGTAGCGTGTCTGCCAACCAAGTCCGGAAAATTCATCTGCATTTGCAAAGAAGCATTTTGAAACTGCTATATGAAATGAAAAATGGACATGACCTAACCACATTGTCTACAGTATAAATGAAAGAAAAACAGGATACAATAGACCTTTGTTGAATTTTTATTTTTTTCGAGACCACGTTGAAGCGCTTTATTGAATTGTTATACCTGAAAGATACCCACGAAGGTTTCCTTTAGGCATGTACTCCAAGCAAAGCAACCTTTCTAACTTCTCGGCACAGATGTATTTTCCGTTGTACTCCACATATATATTCTCTGTATCAGAACACCATCCTACAAGTACCACTATATTTGGGTGCTTAAGCCTCATAAGATGAGTGGCTTCATTATCAAATTGCCTATCTTTAATTCCTGGTATTGACGAGTTAAGTTTCTTCACAGCAATTGTTTCCCCATTTTGTAGTACTCCCTGTTTCAACTCTCTTATTAGTACATGTATGGGTTTGTGCATAGTCTGGTGACATATGTTGGCAAGTTCGAAATATGTGATTCATTCTTACCTTATATACCGTGCCAAAACCACCTTCACCAAGTAGTAGCTCATCAGATAAGTTGTTTGTGATGTTTCTCAATACTTTAGTGGTACATTGTGTGGATCTGGACTTCCACCTTGTAACATGCTCTCCAGCTTATCATATCTACTAGACTCACCATTCATTTTCTTTCAAGCAAAATACTGACTGCAGAGCATTTTCACATGACAGCCAGCATCTATTTGTCTTCCCCATCATACAGTGTACCTTCAGCAAGTCGGGTTGCTGTTCCTCTATCAAACATTTCACCAAACCAAGAAAGCTGTACGAAACATGAAGTAAGTTGTGTCAAGGTATGTGTTAAGGCAAGCGAACCAACGACAAAGACAGATTGTCAGGTTTGTTGCATTTACCATGCGAAATATATAAATATATATTTTTAAAAAGTAAGTATACAGTCACTGAATTGCATATCTTCTACTAAGTCACCGCCATCTTTTGTCCCCACCGAATAATTTGGTCCCCTTTGGCTCAGATATCTAAGGTGCTGAAAGAAACTAACAACAACAGTACTCTATCTGAGCCAACTAATTTTTTTAGAGTACAAGCCAACCAGTTTTTGGACCTGAACTTCGTACAGACTTCAGAGCATGGACTGGCACAGACATGAAGTACTGCTTTAAGGTCCAAAATCATTTTCTCAAGCAACATGTAAAACACTCAGAAAGCATCAGCATCAGGGTCCATCAGGGTCTACAGTATTGTCTCCCGGCGAAAAACACGAAATTTTAGAAATATTGAATAAAATCCAAACCAATTCTTTTTTTTTTACAATACTGGAATGATTTTAATCCAAACTGTCCCTAGTTCATCCACAATTGCATATAACAAGAAGCAACATATCACAAGTTATAGCACCCACTTACCATAAGTAATAACTTTATAAACATACATCTCTTATTCTCTTTTGCGAACCAAAATATCACAAGTTATAGCACCCACTTACCATGAGTAATAACTTTATAAATATGCATCTCTTATTCTCTTTTGCCAACCAAAATATTACTGAAATGCAAAGTCCCAAATAGCAGCAATGATTGGGACCGCCCGTCGCAGGCTCGCAGCCCGCGGGGAAGAATCGAGAAAGCAAAAAAGGAGAGAAACGAGTGCAGGAGCACGGGGAACGGAAGATCGCGAATAATGGATCAGGTTGCTCACCTAGTGTGGTCGTGGTCGGGGACAATCGTCGCGGTGAGTTGACTTGACCGGAGTGGACAGGAGGGAGAAGCTGAGAAAGGGGGGAGTGGGAGGGAGATGGTGGAGGGCTGGAGGCGAAGCGCGAACGCGGCGATGTAAAGAACACACGGCGTCGCACGGTAGTGGGCGGCCGGCCGGCCAATCCGAAGTGGAGATGTGGACTTTTCATGACGTTGACACACTGGAAGAGCCAAATCGTGGAATTCTCTGCCTTTTGCTCGCTGTCGCAGGTTCGCTTCGTTCGCCTCTTCATCGTCCAACATCGTTGCTGGCTCCATCTCCCAATCGCAATGGCCGGCGTGATCTGGAGGCGCTTCTCCTTCAGCTGTGAAATTTGTCCAACCGCAATGTATCCACTCTCCACGCTCCACCGTCGCGGCGTCGCCCGGGCCACGGCCAGCCCTCCTCCTCGGAAGTTCCGAGGTCCCCCTAACTCCGGCGGCGACCTAGGCTACGAAACACGGCTGAGGTATACGTGTCACACTCTATTTAACGATAAAAATAAAATACATAAATAGTCTTATATGCGTCTCAGGAATAGTCGTACATAGGATGATAAATTACAAAGAGTACCATCACCCTGTTTATTACATAGCGTACCAATATTTATTACAGAGTATTACGTATAAACAAATAAATAACTATGATATCTTTATTACGGAAGCTCCACACAGGGACACGTTAACTGGTGAACACCAAGCTGTGCTCATCACGATAGCTTTCATTTCAACCTTCATCTGTTACCCATCCAGGATTTTCTAAAATTAAAAGTAAAGCAAGCGTAAGTACACAACCGTACTCAACAAGCATAACATGAGTTAATGAGGCTCAAATAAGCTGACACGGTTTGACTCATTTAGCTTTTATAACTTAATCATATTGAAGCATAGCATCAAGGTAGTGATAATTCTCATATTCTCATGATCAAAATAACATTAACCAGTGTGTAGCAATAACGACATTAAGATGCACACATTAACAATTTGAGAACCATTATCTTTTGTAAATGTGTCAAGGCCGTCCTAACCGAAGGGTACGGACAATATATTGATTTAAACTCTGATCAGAGGTGTACACTTTCACTGTGAGTCATGTTTTGCAACTGAGTGGACTTATAACTTTCAAACCACCACAAAACATATAAAGCCTTCTATAGGTTCTCCTAACCAATCAGAGATACGAAAATACGTTGTGTGTAGAAACCCTCTTCTAATATGGCACAATCCTTCCCGGCTATACTCATAAGGACAGAGGCAGTCCTATACCCTAACTTCCAGAACACTAACTAGCTAGAAAAGGGCCTACAAGTGACTAGAGCCAGAGCCATATAGCCCTCACAGCTGTACGGATTCTCCATGATAAATCACTTACAGACAAGAGTCCACGTTTGTTAAAAGTTATCGTTTTCGTTGATAGCATAACACACATCAAGTTATAAGATCATGACCATTAGAGCACTAGCATCATAACTACCCAATGCAACCCAAAAGATTCAAGGAATAAGGATACTAAAGCTACTTATAATTTCTAGGTCATCAAACGAACACATGCATATAAATTGTTATTTATAGTGAATAGGTAATAAGGATGATCCATGCTATACTTGCCTTGATTCACAAAGTCCTGCTGATCCTGCTGATCCTCAAAGTAGCCTTGCTCAATAATCAACACCAGACAATTCAATCGAGCATATATACACGAAGAAAACAAAGAGTTATTAAAGGAACAGTACATCAATCTTATCAAAACAAAATAAAAAGTTTATAAAACTATTCTACTCGCTTCTACGATCACACAGACGTCAAGTTCACCGAAAACGGAGTTATAACGGCGAAGATATGAATTGTCAAAGATTTCCTATAAATAAATAAATATTTTAAATATAGACTAAAAATATAAAGTTTCCAAAATACTTCAACAGCAGCACCACTACGTAGATTACGAAATTATGAATCTAACGGAATTTGAATGGACCAAATCGGAGTTAAAACGTGAAAGATATAAGCCTTTGAACATAGTGGCAAAACTGTAAATAGATAAAAGCATATTCTTAAACTGAAAAGAGAAAATACGTTTTCCAGAGAAGAAAACGTATTCTGCAAGCTGTTACAAGGAAAATACGTTCCAGTGGACAAAGCGTATTATGGATCTGTTAAACAAAAAATACGCTTCCCAGTGGGGAAGACGTATCCAGATGAAAACGCCAAGGGCTCTTAACAGATTACACAGAACTCCGAGGGGTTTTCCGCAAAACTGCCACGCGAAGGGTTACGGGCCGCTTCTGGCCGTCCGATCCAAAACCGACGGCGCAGATCGGTCGAGGCGAGCGGCCTCGCTGGAGACGACGGCCGACACGGCGGCGGACATCGCCGGCGACGAGAAGCCTCGCCGGCGTAGATGGAACTCGAGCTACAGACCTCGGTTCGACATGAAACTTGGACCAAACGACTCAGGAGCTTCGTGCGATCTCATCTGACCTGAAGATGGGGACCTGAGGAGGATAACGACGGTCGGTGGCCGACATCAGCGGAGACGAGCTCGCCGGCGTTCATACGCCGAGCACTACGGCCTACCAAACTACTCGGAAGCGATGCTAATCGACTCAGGAGATCAAGGCGAGCATACCAGAGGGGAAGATGAAGCTTGAGATGGTCGGCGGTGAGCTAATCGGGCGACGGCGGACTGTGGCTTCCTGCGCACAAAATTCAGCATAAGATGAGCATCATAGATCAAAATTCGGAGCTCAAACGCGCTCACGAGGTCAAGAGGAAGCTTGCCCTTATGCTTATGACGACGGAGCAACAACGGCGACGGTGAATTGCGAGCTCTGGCGGCGGTGGCAATGGCGGCTAGGGTTCCGGTGGTTGCTGTGACCCGAGGCAAGGCGAGGCGGCTGGTGCTAGGGTTACGGGCGGAGTCACGACGCGAATTAAGGCTTAAATAGCCTGGGGGCATGAGATGAGCGACCTGGCGTGGACGGCTGTGACTCGGTCGGTGCTCGCGCCTTCGGTTCGAGGCCGAGTCGGAGGAAGAAGAAAACGGTGTGGGGTCCACCTGTCAGCCAGAGAGAAAGGAAAACACGGACGCAGTCGACACGACCGTCTGGCTTGAGGGGCCGCTGGCTTGTCGGCCCACCATGAAGGCGACGCGCGCGCGGCTATTGCGGGCTCCGCTGTTGGGCCGGAAGGCGAAGCGGGCCACGCGGAGGTAAACGGCCTTCGGGCCGGTGTGAGACGGGAGAGAAGGCAGGCCGATTGAGCCGTCGGGCTAAAAGGAAGGAAGGAGAGAAGAAGGAAAAAATCTTTTTTCTTTTTATTTGAACCCATTTCAAATGCATTTTCAAATATATTTTGAATTCCACTTCAAATTTAAACACCACACAAGAAAAATATCCACCAGCATGAATGCTCAAGCATGTTTCTACCATGATTCAACTTCATTTTCATAAAAAATTTTATTTCAGCCAATTGTTTATTCACCAAAAAATTTATTTTGCCATTTTTTGAAAATTTGAAAATCTAGGGTGTTACAATTCTACCCCCTTAAGAGAATCTCATCCTCGAGATCGGATTTTGCTTACTCAAACAACTGTGAATAAGCTGTACTTAGTGCATCCTCAGTTTTCCAAGTTGCCTCAGCCTCTGAGTATCGGTTCCACTGCACCTTGCACATCTTAATAACCCGACTTCGGATAACCTTTTCTGCTGTATCCAAAATCCTTACTGAAAACTCTTCATACGTGAGATCATTCTTCACAGTAAGTTCCTTCAAAGGCAAGTGCTCCTTCTCAGGTACACGTAAACACTTCTTAAGTTGAGATACATGGAACACATCATGCACACCCGCTAAACTCTCTAGCAACTCCAACTGATAAGCCACTTCACCACGTCTCTTTAAAACTTTAAAAGGACCAACATACCTTGGTGCTAGTTTCCCTTTCTAGTTAAACCTCTTCACACTTCTCATAGGAGACACCTTCAAGTACACGTAATCACCTTCCTTGAATGTCAATTCCCTTCTCCGTGTATCTGCATAACTCTTTTGGCGAGATTAGGATACCCTCAAGTTCTCCCTAATCACTCGTACCTGTTCTTCTGCGGTTCTCATGTACATCTTAGTACTTCTAGGATGGATAGAATAAGCTGACTCATGTGCCTCATGCAGAATTGTCTGACGAAGCACTTTGACCTCCGAAACACATATCCGGTTGCCATACCATAAGGTTCCTTCCTCATCAATGCGAAAACCGGGTGCTTTCCTTTCTGCTAACTTCTTCACTATATACTTTAGATCCTCATCTTCCAACTAACCTTTGCGAATCTCTTCCTCTAAGGTTGGTGTCACCTCTATCTCCATGGCATTAGTAACAAGGGTAAGGTTCAAATGAGAAAACTCTGCACGCAACTCATCAGCTTCAGGTGTCGTCCGAAGCTCATTAACATGCTTCTTTCTACTAAGTGCATCGGCCACGACATTTGCCTTCCCAGGATGGTAATACTTATCAAAATCATAATCATTCAACAGTTCCAACCAATGACGTTGTCTCATGTTCAAGTCAGACTGGGTAAAGATGTACTTCAAACTCTTGTGATCTGTGAAAATATCCGTCTTGTGCCCAATCAGATAGTGTCGCCAAATCTTCAAAGCATGCACCACAGCTACTAGTTCTAGATCATGAGTAGGATAATTAAGCTCATATTTCCTCAACTGCCTTCAAGCATAAGTAACAACTCTACCTTCTTGCATAAGAACACACCCCAATCCCAAACGAGATGCATCACAGTAGATAGAGAACTTCTTGCTTAGATCTGGCAATACCAATACTGGAGTTGTTGTCAATCTCTTCTTGAATTCTTCAAAACTAGCTTGACACTTGTCGGACCACACAAACTTGGCATTCTTCTCTAGTAATGTTGTCAATGGCTTAGCAATCTTCGAGAATCCTTCAATGAATCTCCTATAATAACCAGCCAACCCAAGAAAACTACGAATCTTGCTAACATCTGTAGGTGGCTTCCAATCCAACACATCCTTCACCTTGCTTGGATCAACTGCTATCCTACCATTAGAAACAACATGGCCAAGAAAATAGACTTCCTCTAACCAGAATTCACACTTGCTCTTCTTAGCATAAAGTTTGTGCTCTCTAAGCTTCTGCAAGACTAACCTCAAATGTTTTGCATGTTCTTCCATGTTCTTTGAGAATACCAAGTTATCATCAATGAAAACCACAATGAACTTATTCAGGTACTCCATAAACACCTTATTCATCAGGTACATGAAGTAGGCAGGTGTATTGGTCAACCCAAAAGACATAACTGTATACTCATACAACCCATACCTGTTAGTGAATGCCGTCTTCGGTATATCTGAATTTCGAATCTTCAACTGATAATAACCAGAGCGCAAATCAATCTTGGAGAACACACAGGCACCTCTTAACTGATCAAACAAGTCATCAATCCTGGGTAAAGGGTACTTATTCTTGATGGTAACCTCATTGAGACAACGATAATCAACGCACATTCGTTGAGTTCCATCTTTCTTATCAACAAAAATCACAGGAGAACCCCAAGGTGATGCACTAGGACGAATGAAACCTTTCTCTTCTAATTCCTTTAACTGTTTCTTAAGTTCTTCTAGTTCATTAACCCCCATTCTATATGGACGCTTAGCTATGGGTGCAGTGCCAGGTAATAACTCAATAATAAATTCAATGTCGCGGTCAGGTGGCATACCTGGCAATTCATCGGGGAACACATCTAGGAATTCCTCTACCATCTGATTCTGAGGATCTGCAATGTCATCAAGCTGGTTCAGGGTAGCTGTAGGTGGCGCTTGCATTCTGACATCAACACGATTCTATCTCCTTTTGGTGTAGTCAGGTCCACAACCCTCTCTTTACACTTTATCACAGCTTGGTGAGCTTCCATCCAATCCAAACCCAGAATTAAATCAATACCAGATGCATTCAACACTACAGGGTTTGCTGAAAAGTCTACCCCCCTTAAGAGGAGTTTAGCTAAGGGGCAGTAGTAAGAAGCTGGTATAACATCCCCTGGTGAATTTACTACCATTTGGTTCTTCATGGCTACAACTGGTATGCTATAATTTCTAACAAATGCTTACGAGACAAAGGAATGTGAAGCTCCAGAATCAAAAAGTACAGTAGCAGAGATAGAGTTGATGGTGAACGTACCCAGCATAACTTCTGATGCTTCCTGAGCCGTCTCAGTAGACACATGATTCACCCTTCCATGATTAGCATAGGACTTCTGGTTGCCATTCTGTGTCTGAGGTGTGTGTTGGTTTGATTTCCGAGGGCAGCGATTAGCATAGTGCCCAGGCTCACCACAATGATAACACAACTGAGGAGTATTGGGACTACCCTTAAGAGGCGTGTTGTTGGGCGCAGTAAGACACGGAGTTTGATTTCCAAATTGCTGCGACGGCCGTTGATTCCCTTGCTGCTGGTAATTCCCATTCTTGCGCTGAGCATGCTGACCCTGGTATCTCTGGCTGACTGGTCCCTGGAACCTCTGCTGAAAGCCTTGATGAAAGTTAGAGCGAAAATGAAAATTGTTTCCAAAGCCTTGTCCGTTCATCTTCCTCTTCTTGTCCTGTGCCAGGCGTTCATTATCCAGCACAATAGCACTATTCACCAATTCTTCAAAGGTGTCATACTTGTTGCCCTTCAATTGCAACCTGAGCTCATAGTATATGCCGTTCAGGAAATGACGCCGCTTATCAATGTCCCTTATAACTTTATGGGGAGCGTAGCGAGCCAACTCCTCAAACTTAGCATGATACTCACTCATAGTCATAGAGCCCATCTTGAGATTCCTGAACTCTTCTGCCTTCTGTTCCTTTAACCTTTCAAGAACATGGCGAGCCAAGAAATCCTCTTTGAACCGCTCCTAGGTAATAGCAGGAGCATTGTTCGGACGTGCAGCTTGGTATGACTCCCACCAGGTCTGAGCAGCTCCCTGGAGTTGCCCCAAAGCATACAACACTTTCTCAACATCATTGCACTGTGCAAGATTCAACTGCTTTTCCACAGCACGCAGCCAATCTTCAGCATCCAGAGGATTAGTAATATGAGTAAACACAGGGGGATGGCCTTGCATAAAGTCCCTGCATTTATCCCTTGGTGGTTGAGCATGTGGTAGCCCTCCAGTTTGCATGGTCTGCATAAATTGGGTCATAGTCTGCATCAGCTGCATTTGTGCCTCTCTCATTTCCTCATTGGTAACATGTCCAGCACCATGGCCTCTAGCACGGTTACCTCTTCCACCCCAAGCAGTCATCTGTATTCCAACCAAAAATCAAAGCTTAGAGAGATTCAGGATACAAATCACTTATATAATAATAAGGATTGCAAAACTAAAAATTTCTAGGCGAGCTTTAATTTTAATAGTATAGAGAAACAGTCATAACTCGAGATCCAGATATCAAAAAGGGACGTTCTATACATGGTTGGAAAGTTTAGGAAATTCTCTACAACTTCTGTTCAGAACATATTACCAGATTCTGTCATCTAAGCCTTCAAATTAATCAAATAATAGAAACTGTTTAGAAATGCTAGACAGCACTGAATATCAGATTGCGACAGGCATAACTTCCAACTCAGAACTGATATCGACATGATTCTTGTGGGAATTGTTAGATAAAGAAGCCTAATTTCACCTAAAAAAATCTCATACTCATTGGATAAACCAATTTAGAGATATAACCAAAATATTATAGGTTGCTCAGAAAATAGTAAGGATGGAGACAGGATAAACCAACCCAAACTTAATTTATTCAAACTTTAACCTTAATATCCTTAACTAAGGAACTTGCAGACATTCCCACAAGCTCCAGCACTCACACCAAAAATCTAAATCATCCATATTACATAATCATAAATCATCAAGCACTCAAGGTTCACACATACTAGAATGACACGACCAACTTGACTCACGATACTAATAACGTGCCTATTACATAAGGGTTTTCAAGCTAAGGTCGAAGCTCATGTTCCAGCCGTTCATAAATCTTTGGTTGTCCAGTCATGGTTCTGAGCCTATCAATTTCTTTTTGCTTCTCCTTAAGCTTCTGCTCTAGCTGCTCCACCGTGCTTACCATGCGCTGATGCTTGAGCATCATGTCACACGCAAAGTGTGCCAATTCCCATGACTCAGGTGGCAAATCTTGAGGATTCATCATACCCTATCCATTCTCCATTCTGTGGTCAGCGTGAGGCAAATAGCAAAACTCATCATCTCTCATATTCCCAAAGCGATGGCCACGGAGAGCAATCCAGCTGTAAAAGCATCACCCTCAATGCCATCCTCTTGAGTTGGGCTAGGACCAAGATGCTCATAAATTATCTCTATGTTGTAAGAGTTCTGCATCCCTCCTGGGGAACATATAGCCACATTTGTCTCCCAGTAAGTACCTTCGAACGGATGGATGTGTTGGAAACAAGTGTACTGCATAGCGGGGTCCTAATCAGCATAATAGTCACGAAGAAGCTTCATGATTCGTATATGCGATCTGGTGTGGCACTCCGGTACACGAGAGATCTTCACAGTCCATCCCATAGGAGCGTGCGGTCCACCTCCTCCAGCAGAACCACCAGCAGACGGCGGTGGGGATTGACCACCATCTTGAGCTACTTCCTCCTCTTCTTCTTCAGAAGCCTCCATTGGTTCTTCTTCTTTATCTTAAGGTGTTGTAGGCACCGAGGTTGGTGATAGCGAAACAGCTTCCCTAGACTTCAGGTGGTTGAACAGATCATGATACGCAGCAGCAGTCATACGGCGGGTATAAGGAGGCATCTACAAGATTTAGACATAGGTTAGAGTAGAATCAAGATTTTCACAATAGAGTAAGTATAAGAGCATAAAAATTGAATAAACATCAAGGTTAAAGTTAAGAAGCATGAAACTAGTGAAGCAAAGGAGACTAAGAACGACCATTCTATCTAGGCTTACGTCCTACAGTCAACACGGCTCTGATACCAACTTGTCACACTCCACTTTTAAGGATAAAAGTAGAATGCATAAATAGCCTTATATGCGCCCCAGGAATAGTCGTACATAGGATGACAAATTACAAAGAGTATCATCACCCTGTTTATTACATAGCGTATCAATATTTATTACAGAGTATTGCGCATAGACAAATAAATAACTATGATATCTTTATTGCGAAAGCTCCACATAGGGACACGTCAACCGGTGAACACCAAGCCTAGTACTCATCACGATAGCTTTCATTCCAACCTTCATCTGTTACCCATCTGGGATTTTCTAAAATTAAAAGTAAAGCAAGTGTAAGTACACAACCGTACTCAACAAGCATAACATGGGTTAATGAGGCTCAAATAAGCTGACACGGTTTGACTGCATTTAGCTTTTATAACTTAATCATATTGAAGCATAGCATCAAGGTAGTGATAATTCTCATATTCTCATGATCAAAATAATATTAACCAGTGTGTAGCAATAACGACATTAAGATGCACACATTAACAATTTGAGAACCATTATCTTTTGTAAATGTGTCAAGGCCGCCCTAACCGAAGGGCACGGACAATATATTGATTTAAACTCTGATCAGAGGTGTACACTTTTACTGTGAGTCATGTTTTGCAACTGAGTGAACTTATAACTTTTAAGCCACCACAAAATATATAAAGCCTCCTATAGGTTCTCCTAACCAATCAAAGATACGGAAATACGTTGTGTGTAGAAACCTCCTCTTCCAATATGGCACAATCCTTTTCGGCTATACTCATAAGGATAGAGACAGTCCTATACCCCAACTTTCTGACCACTAACCAGCTAGAAAAGGGCCTACAAGTGACTAGAGCCAGAGCCATATAGCCCTCACAGCTGTACGGATTCTCCATGATAAATCACTTACAGACAAGAGTCCATGTTTGTTAAAAGTCATCATTTTTATTGATAGCATAACACACATCAAGTTATAAGTTCATGACCATTAGAGCAATAGCATCATAACTACCCAATACAACCCAAAAGGTTAAAGGAATCAGGATATCAAAGCTAGTAATAATTCCTAGGTCATCAAACGAACACATGCATATGAATTATTATTTATAGTGAATAGGTAACAAGGATGATCCATGCTATACTTTCCTTGATTCACAAAGTCCTACTGATCCTGCTGATCCTCAAAGTAGCTTTGCTCAACAAAAACCTCACCGTCTGAACTCGACATTAACAATCAACACCAGACAATTCAATCGAGCATACATACACGAAGCAAACAAAGAGTTATTAAAGGAACAGTACATCAATCTCATCAAAATAGAATAAAAAGTTTATAAAACTATTCTACTCGCTTCTACGATCATACATACGTCAAGTTCACCGAAAACGGAGTTATAACGGCGAAGATATGAATTTTCATAGATTTTCTATAAATAAATAAATATTTTAAATATAGATTAAAAATATAAAGTTTCCAAAATACTTCAACAGTAGCACCACTACGTAGATTATGAAATTATGAATCTAACGGAATTTGAACGGACCAAATCGGAGTTAAAACGTGAAAGATATAAGCCTTTGAACATAGTGGCAAAACTGTAAATAGATAAAAGCGTATTTTAAAACTGAAAAGAGGAAATACGTTTTCCAGAGAAGAAAACGTATTCTGCAAGCTGTTACAAGGAAAATACGCTTTCTAGTGGACAAAGCGTATTATGGATCTGTTAAACAAAAAATACGCTTCCCAGTGGGGAAGACGTATCCAGATGAAAACGCCAAGGGCTCTTAACAGATTACACAGAACTCCGAGGGGTTTTCCACAAAACCGCCACGCGAAGGGTTACGGGCCGCTTCTGGCCGTCCGATCCAAAACCGACGACGCAGATCGGTCGAGGCGAGCGGCCTCGCAGGAGACGACGGCCGACACGACGGCGGACATCGCCGACGACGAGAAACCTCGCCGGCGTAGATGGAACTCGAGCTACAGACCTCGGTTCGACAAGAAACTTGGACCAAACGACTCAGGAGCTTCGTGCGATCTCATCTGACCTGAAGATGGGGACCTGAGGAGGATAACGACGGTCGGTGGCCGACATCGGCGGAGACGAGCTCGCCGGCGTTCATACGCCGAGCACTACGGCCTACCAAACTACTCGAAAGCGATGCTAATCGACTCAGGAGATCAAGGCGAGCATACCAGAGGGGAAGATGAAGCTTGAGATGGCCGGCAGTGAGCTAATGGCGGGCGATGGCGCACGGTGGCTTCCTACGCACAAAATTCAGCATAAGATGAGCATCATAGATCAAAATTCGGAGCTCAGGCGCGCTCACGAGGTCAAGAGGAAGCTTGCCCTTCTACTTATGATGACGGAGCAACAACGGCAACGGCGAATTGCGAGCTCTGGCGGTGGTGGCATTGGCGGCTAGGGTTCCGGTGGTTGCTGTGACCCGAGGCAAGGCGAGGCGGCTGGCGCTAGGGTTACGGGCGGAGTCGGGACGCGAGTTAAGGCTTAAATTGCCTGGGGGCATGAGACGAGCGACCGGGCGTGGATGGCTGTGACTCGGTTGGTGCTCGCGCCTTCGGTTCGAGGCCGAGTCGGAGGAAGAAGAAAACGGTGCAGGGTCCACCTGTCAGCTAGAGAGAAAGGAAAACGCGGACGCAGTCGACGCGGCCGTCTGGCTTGATGGGCCGCTGGCCTGTCGGCCCACCATGAAGGCGACGTGCGCGTGGCTGTTTGCGGGCTCTGCTGTTGGGCTGGAAGGCGAAGCGGGCCACGCGGAGGTAAACGGCCTTCGGGCCGGTGTGAGGCGGGAGAGAAGGCAGGCCGATTGAGCCGTCGGGCTGAAAGTAAGGAAGGAGAGAAGAAGAAAAAAAATCTTTTTCTTTTTATTTGAACCCATTTCAAATGCATTTTTAAATATATTTTGAATTCCACTTCAAATTCAAACACCACACAAGAAAAATATGCACCAGCATGAATGCTCAAGCATGTTTCTACCATGATTCAACTTCATTTTCATAAAAACTTTTATTTTGCCTAATTATTTATTCACCAAAAAATTTATTTTGCCATTTTTTGAAAATTTAAAAATCTAGGGTGTTACATCCGCGAGAACTACCGTTCCCGGTAGGAAAAACCTGCGCCGAACGAACGTCGAAAGCAGGCCGGTGGCTTCCGCATCCGGAAGACACACCAGCCGAGCTACGGCTCGGTCCCCGGCGGCGCTGGAGCTTGGAGACGAAACTTTTCGGCCTTTGGGGAAGAAAAAGAAAGTGAGGGGCTATGAGCTGAAGCTCATGGCCTGTAATCTAAAGAGTGGGCTGGGCCGTTCTGGAAGAAAAGCTAGGCCCAGTCAAGAGCCAAATGCTGCAATTATCACTAGATCGTGGTTTATTGTTGGGATTTGGGAATGTCCCAACGACGCCGTGGCGTGCCTCGTCGCTAACGCGCACGGCGCACCTGCTCCCTGTGTTCCAGCCTTCCAGGTGACCAGGAGGATGGCCCTGCGGCCCTGCCCGCGCTCGCGCTGCGCACCGGCAGCGGTGCCTCCTACGCGTGCTTCGCCGCCTACCTCCCCGTGCAAGATCTCCTGTCCATCTGCCTCATTTTCTCTAGCTATTCGTTGCCAGTATTGTTGGACCAACAAGCTAAGATTGCTCGCGTCTCGTTCGTCGAAGCAATGCAGATTCGCAGCTGGAAATGCCGGTGGCGGAGCTGCCGCCGTACCGGGTGCGGGACCTCATGCGCATGGGCAAGGGCGGGCACGGTCTGATGCGCGAGCTCCTGACGCGGGCCGTGGTAGCCGTGGAAGCCTCCTCGGGGCTCATCCTCAACACGTTCGACGCGCTGGAGCGCGCCGAGCTGGCGGGCATCCCGGCGGAGCCTCGTCGCGGCTGTGCCGGTGTTCCAAGTCGGTCCGCTCCACAAGCTCTCCCCGCCGCCGACGACGCGCGGGAGCGGCATGGTGGTGGCGTGGGCGGCGCAGGAGGAGGTGTTGCTCCACCGCGCCGTCGGCGGGTTCTGGACGCACAACGGGTGGAACTCCACGATGGAGAGCGTCTGCGAGGGGGTGCCCATGCTGTGCCGCCCCTACTTCGGTGACCAGACCGGGAACGCGAGGTACGTGGAGCACGTGTGGCGGGTGGGCTTCGAGGTCGGCGGCGAGCTCGAGTGGGGCACCGTCGAGGCGGCCATCCGCCGCCTCATGGCCGGTACGGACGGCGCCGAGATGAGGGCCAGGGCCGGCGAGCTGAAGAAGGCGGCGGTGGAGTGCATCGCCAAGGGCGGGTCGTCGTGCCTCGCCATTGACAAGCTGGTGATGCACATCGTGTCCCTGGACTAGGCGAGGCGGCGAGCTTCAGATTTTGACATGATATCAGTTGAAACTCTTTGCCTGAAACCTGATGAGTTGTGAATCTAAATCTCAACTCTTTTATTATCCGGCTGGAAATTGAAAGATATTTTGTCTCAAAACTCTAAGGGTTTTGTGTGCTGGCGAGAACTTCAAGCTTCATGCTGTTTTAAGATTATACAAGTGAAAGGCCTCCTGAAATAACCAAACCTGAAACCTCAATCATCACGCTGGCAAGAACTTCAGTTGGCAGGCAGGCCTACGTCGTTGTTGAGGTCAGGATGAGGCCAGAGTAGCGCATTTGTAAGCCCAAGGTTTCAGTAAGCAGTGTTAAAATAATCCTACGAGAGTCTTAAAAGGAAATTTTATTTATAAATGACGAATCATGATTGTTGTTACTATTATTTATAAATTAAACCAACAGGTACATATAGAGAGGCAAGGGCAAATGATCTGACACAAACAATCTTGTTACTATTAGCACCGGACATGAGGACAATCCACTTTCAAAAGATGTAGCAAGTGAAGTATATATATCAATTATTGTCTGATAATGCGCTCCTATGAACAAACCAGACACCCGTTTTCTCTTTTTAATTGATCTAATCTGTAACAATAGGCTCTGGGGGGCAGATGCTGTCTATGAGGCTGTGAAGGTGACCACACCCAGCCGCATCAATCGCTGCTCTGCGCTCGGCAAGGTCTTGCGCAGTGAACCCATCAGCGTAAGTGCTTAAACAACGGTAGTTTTCTGGCTTCCCCTCACGGTCACTAGCCTCATTGCAGGACAGCACAGACGCCGCGGTGCTCTTGAACACGTGGAACCGGCGCTCCATCTCGGCGCGGTCGCGCACCTTGTTGTACGCCTTGTGCCACTGCTCGTACAACGCCCATGTCGCCTCGTCGGACTCCATGTCCTTGGCCGTCACGTCCACTCCTGACACGAGCTCAGCTGCATTGCACGCCGTCGCGGCGCCGCCCACAACAACAATCATCAATCGGCAAAAAGGAGGAAGTGAGGGAGGCCGGGACGGGATTGGCATTGGCTTACGTACGTTGTGGTGGCACGGTGCCGGTGCGGATGCGCCGTCGCTCCTCCTCCTCCTTGGGAAAGTCGCACCGTCTGATGATCGAGGCCCCGCGGGCGGCCTCAGCCGCGTTGGCGGCCGCCGCCGGACGCGGCCGACGCGGCGGAGCGGGCGGCGAGCGACGCGGCCCATCCGTCGAGGGAGATCTGCAGCAGGTCCGAATACAACGTCATGAGTATTGAGTAACAGCCGGCGGCGGGAATTGCTAATCGGCGACTTCGATTGATTGAAAGCCTAGTAGCCGGCGAGTTGAATTGAATCGGTGGATGGAACAAGGACAAACAAACTCTGGCCCTCGAATTCGTGCATGTGTTGGAGGTGGGCCCTTAAGGCCTCATTTGGAAACCCGTGAATAAGAGCCCAAATCATATGTGTGTGTGTGACTGTGCCAAGTTTGATCGGGCTCTGTATTTCTAGGATTATTGTCAAAAGTTAGAAGCACTACTCAAGGGCTTTCAATTTACATGAGATTAACTGTAGATTTAGGTGAACCTAAAACAAAATTTCACCTTAATCCACGCTAATATACATGGATACATGTGGTTCGAACATTTTAGAGTTCTAGGACTCAATGGTCGCTGTCATTGTATTGCAAGGACATGATAAAATCCATTATAGCATTCAGGTGGGTTGCATCCTTCTCTCAGAACACCTCTTCTTCCACAGCTCTTGCCATCTTCTCAGCGTTCTGAATGGTCGCCTTCATCTCTGATGGTGGATCATCACTCGCACACATAATCACTTTCTGGAACACAAAGGACCTTTGCTTGTCTCCCTTCTAATTCAGCCACAGATCCTTACTGATCTTGTAGCTACTGTCTTGAGCCTCTCCAGCTTTTCCAAGTAATCTAGCTTCTTGTGGACATAGGATGACCCAAGTCTGCAGCATTGCTGCAATACTCAAGAGCAAGCCCCTCATGCCCAACCATTGACTTCCCTGAAAACAAATTTGATTCCTTAGTTTCCAAAGCCCGGACAGCAGCACAGAATGTGTTACAGATCATAAATTTCTTATTGCTAAGCCACATTTGCCCAATGGACAAATAAATCTGTACCTACATGTCTCTCTTGTACCTACATGTCTCTCTAGAACTTCAGAGAGACTTTCCCACATTTGCCTAGCAACTACACATTCAAAGAGCAGATGATGACCATTTTTAGCTTCTGAACAAAACAAACAAGTCAGGTCATCTAATTTTTTTCTAATATTCACGTTGTCTCTAGTGAGGTTTCTGTTCTTTGCTAGCAACCATAGAAAAAATGTACTCTAGAGGGACTATCACATTCCATAAAGCAGACACATAAATAGGAGGGGAAATCCCTCTAAAGTTAACAATCCTATATAAAAATTGAGAAAAGTAAACTCCATTAGAGTTGAATTGCCAAATCAAGGAATCCTCTTCATCAGAAAAAACAACTATAGTGGAAGCCAACTGCACTACTTCATCCACAAATTCATTTAACCTTTGGTCAACCCCTCTTCTAGGAGTGCATCTCAACACAGAACCGTCCCATAGATCAGCTACTAGTGTCATTTTATTCGTGAGAGCAACTAAATAGGACACCTATATATATATATATTTAGATAGTGGTGACAAAAAAAAAAAAAAACTTACCCAACAGTCTACCTATGCACCTACCAAAATCTAGTGGCCCAACAGAATCCCCCTCCCACCAGCTATTTCTGTTGGCCTAGTACATCTCGACAGCTATTTTTCCTTCCTCTCTTTCCTCTCGCGCGAACACGAACTGCTCAACGCCGCCGTCCGCTGGCTTCCTCCCCGTCGTTCTGCCCTCGTCGGCGGTCGCCTTCCTGGCGACAGACCTCCACGGCGTCCTCCCCGGCGCAGGCAGCCCTTCTTGTGGAGCTCCCCGGCGCAGGCGGCCCTGGCCGCGGCGTGGCGGAGCTCCCCGGCTCTCTCTCCCCGGCGGCTCCCCCGGTCGCGGCCCCCTCCTTCCTCTGGCATCCACGACTGCGGGCCTCTTCTCTTTCTCCCTCCGATGGCGGCTGCATCCCCTCCCCACTCCTCCTGTCGCAGCAGCGGGCCTCGCCGTCGCGGGTCCTCCCATCCCCGGCGGACGGGCATGGCGGCCCCCCTCGCTGGCACGGTGGCCCTCCATTGCCAGCGCGGGTGCGGCGACCCTCCTCTCGCGGGCGAGGTGGCCCCCCATCGCCGGAGCCTGCCACTGGAGACGCGGCCCCTCACCGGCGCGGCCGGCCCTTGCTCCTCGCTGGCCCACTCCACCGGCCTCTGCTCTCCGCCGGCGCGCGGCAGGCCCCTGCTCCCGCTGCCCCTACCCACCTCGACGGCCCCTGCTCCCCGACGCAACTCTGGTTTTATTTGTGGTTTTATTTGTGGGAAGAACTATGACATGTGGGACCTAGACGTCATTCTCTGCTAGGTAGAAAATAGGTAGCCAATTATTGGTGGTACTGTTGGAGCCGAAGGTAAAATTTAGGTAGTATAAAAGTTAGTAGCCAGCTAAATAGAGAAATAGATAGTCACTTTTTGGTAGTACTGCTGAAGTCGCTCTGAATCAGCAAATATAAATCCTAATACTGGATAGCTAAATTTGAGAGACCCAGCCAATTATCCTTTCAAAACTTAATTTTTCTCTCAATTTCTTGTTTTCCATTTATATCCTACCTTAGTTGCAGCAGCAGCCCATATGATATCTTTGAAGAACTGAGAATCATCTATTGTAGGACTGTCAAAATATTTGGATGTGCATCTCTGTATTTAAAGTCTAAGAACTGTTTGCACATCTCGTTACTATTACTATCTATATTATATCTTTTGATGGAAGAAGCAAGTAGACAGATATTTAAATTCCTCGGATTAGGTATTCCTAAGCCTCCATACTCCTTCTTGACTGATAGACTGTCCTAGTTAACTAAATGTATCTTATGGCTATCCTGGTTATCATTCCACGGACAGTTTTCCAAATGTGTATTTAGAATCTTAATTGCCCACAGAGAGTTTGCTAACTGGGGTTCGAACATGACCTGAGCGTGGCTGAAAACCATCACGCTTCATCTGGCACAAACACTCCAGCCAGAGCATCCTTACCCATCCACTTTACTTCTCCACTTCAGGCTGGCCTCGATGACATTGGCATGGAAGCGCGAACCAGGGGGATTTCCCTCTGAGCACCGTCGTCACCTTCACCACGTTGATGTAGATTGTTCAGGCCCCGTCCATATGAAACGAAGAGGAGCTACGTCCAAAAGACCAAAACAGCGATGCACGTTATTCAGCTTCCATGTGGTGACATGCAGCAAATCTGGCTCATGATGTTTCCTAATAATATAACAATCTAGTGGAGTTTCCTTTTTTCCTGAACTATCCCCTATGAACTCTGAACTCTGATCTCTGACTTTGTACTCTTTGTTTCTTCGATTTTAATAAATTCAGTAGGGGCGCAAGCACCTCCTGTTCTTTAAAAAAAACAATATATCTAGTGGAGTAGCACACACAGTGACAGCTAGAGGACAGATGGTGAATTCCCCCGCGGCGGGACTTCGATCACGATCCTCTCATACAGTATTCTATTCTGTTCAAATAGTATATAGTGAACTTTATAGCAGATAAGGTTGCCGAAAATAAGCAGCCTTGGTGAAAATTGAGAATGATGAGCCCCGTTCTACTAGTTTCATAAGTCGGGCATGGATCTGAGCATCTCATCTAAAGTTACGGGTGGTTGAACTGTGACTATATGCTTAGCTCTAAATTTGTGAGTATTTTTAGTTTTATTATAGGGCACATGTCTCTAGTCTACAAGAACAAATTCATGACCTAGGTACATTGTTTTCGCCATCAGAAAGCTAAGACCACAGTGGTAAAGATAACTTGAATCCTTCGTAAACCAATAACCACGTGAGGAATAACGTGCATGTCTTGTCCAATATCACTGCTTCCTGGGCATATATCGGGAACCCCTCGATATGAACCCTCGATATAAGAGATGACCTAATTAGTAGTTCTAATGGGTATATTTATAAATTATAGGGACTTGTTTAGAATTAAAAAACCTAGTAAGAAAACAAATAAAAGTCATGTCCATCCCTTCTTCTCCCATATAAAACAGGAGCAAGGGCTTGGTGGGGGACACTCTTGGCCTATCACTCTCTCCACTCCTCTCTATTGTGGTACAACCCAACACTCTCCTAAATTTATCTCCAACAACAATATATTTGTGTAAAAGTATAATACATCGAAACAATCCCACACTATAATTGTGTGGCAAAAAATTGATCTTTCAGAACTTTGGGCGTCTTGGAGGTACATATTCACATTAGGAGTACTTTTGCATATATGCAACTAGTGCCTTGCTTCTCTCAAAGACTCGAACCAAACTACAATGAGGCAAGAACACTAAAATATGTGAGAAATTATATTGTCTTGTGCAAGGCCAAATTAAATATTTCGAGATTACTCTAGAATTCATATTTTGGGCCATGTACCAAGATATACATTTAATCTAATGTTTTCCAAAAGATCTACAATAGTAAAGATACTAACTATTAGAATTAGCCTATCCCGATTAAATATGAGAACGAAAGCAGTAGTATTATTACAAATCGGTAGATCAAAAAAATCTTGTTCTAATAAAAGAAAACATAAATAGTTAGAACTTACCGACGATGTCGTCCAGTTAGAACTTACCAATGATGTCTTTGATGCATGGACATCCCAACACACCAGTCGGCAGCGGTAGTGCACCCATATATGATGCACCTTCTTCGCAACAAGAGATGCCACTGATGCTCAATAACATCATCTCGTAGCACATCATCTCGAAGATGATGACTCGAAGGAGTAGGCCACGCCACAAACCCCGAGAGTACCACGAGGCAAATGAAAAAACGGTGGTCAATCTAGATTCAGATCATATCAAATATTGTGGGTGTACCAATAATAAAAACGACAGTGATAGGATGCGGGTGTTGGAATGGTTTTGGCTTTAGGGAAGCCACCTATGCGGATTGAGGCGTCGCCGGATTGAGCATGGAGGGTGGGGCTGCTAGCAGTGTGGTGGCAAGCATGGCGCAGATGATGGGATCGCCAGATGGGCGGTGGCGCGGATGATGGGATCGCCAGATGGGCGGCTCGTGGAGCTATTCGGTGCGGTGAAGTTATGTATGCCACGACAGGATTACCACTCGCCTCCACCGCTCGCATCGCAGTCGAACTGGGCCGCTGCCGCACAACTTGAGTAGAGATTTCTGGATGTTGGACCAGAGCTATCGCGTGTACTACGACTGCGATGTGTAGTTCGCCATCCTGAATCAGTGCCACCATTGTCGGCACTGTAAACAACTCTAAAGACAGAAGAAGACGAACAGCGAATCAAGCTAGTGACACAATGTCAAATGTATGCAGATGCAGAGCACGTTTCGCAATGACAACTCACTGGCTTATAGGCTTTTGTGAGTTGTGACCGTGGTCTAGTGGGGCCACCTCTTTTACAAAATGTAGCCGACATTTTCTTTGTTTTCTATAGGATTTTAGCGACATTTTCCTCCGCCAAAGACTAGATGTTAACAAGCTAGAATGACACACCTCTACAGGTGACTAACGTGCGTCATCCGCGGCCTCGGCAATGACAACGGATTGTACACTGTGTTCACCGTCGTTGAGCATCTCAAGCGGAGAGGGTTCCTGCTAAACTAGTTTGTGTGCAACTGCCTTGTCATAAGGGCTGCCGTAGAGTTTGACTGGGTTCAGACTGACCGCTCACCTCGATGCCATTGACAATGGAAGCGTAGAGCAGAGTGTTTCCCCAAACATCTTCACCTTCAACATGCTGGTGTAGATTGTTGATGCTCCGTCATGAGGAAATGAAGAGGAGCTACGTCCAACAGCCGATGCACATAGTTCAACCTGCATGTGGTGAGTGGTGACATGCAACAAATCTTGCTCATGAAGTCCCCCTAATATAAGAATCTAGTGGAGTAGCACACACTGAGAACTAGAGGGTAGACGGTGAATTCCCAGAACCTGAGCGGTGGGACTTTGATCACGATCCTTTCATACAGTACTCCATTCTGTTCAAAACTTCAAATAGTATAGAGTGGACTTTACAGCAAATAAGGTTGCAGAAAATAAGTAAGTAGCCTTGGTGAAAAAGAATGATGAGCCCCGTTCTACTAGTTTCATAATTCGGGAACCAATCTGAGGATCTCATTCAAAGTCCGGGTGATGCGTCCAGGTCTTCCCACCCCCGCTCGTCCGCTGAACATAGGCCTAGCTGTAAATTTGTGAATATGTTTAGTTCTATTATCGGGCACCTGCCTCTAGTCTAGAAGAACAAACTCATGACGTAACTTGTTTTCGCCACCAGAAAGCCAAGACCACAGTGATAAAAATGACCCGAATCCTCCGCAAAGCAGTCTGCTTCCGCAACTGGTGCAGGAAAACATGGAAAAAATGAGATTCAATCTAGGAGGAGCTAGGCGATTTTTCATTATTAACCATTAAGAAAAAGAAAATAGAGAAAGTAAGCACCCAAATTCAAGCTAAGAGGAGACTTGCCAGTTGAGCTAGGACTATAGCGAAACCAGGGGTGTGTTTCTTTGCTAGCCTTTCCATACAGCTGGTTTCCCCAAAATTTCTATCCCTCTTTCCAGATTGAGGACCATGTACCTGAGTTAGTTGAAATTACAAATTAGAACTACCAAGCCTTTTAGTACTAAGCTATCAGTATTGGACTCGCCAGTATTGAACAGAAGACAAATAAACATCAGCCTTCAAATCTCAGATGAAAACTCACCGTAATAGGTTTCATCCCTGTATTGAGAATATTATATGATGAAACCATGTTTTCTGTTGACCATACCCATTTTGTATTGCTGGAAGAGTAATATGCATTTTTCGGTCCGTGGAGTGCCTCGATAATTTGACTTATTGTTGGTCTTTTGGATCGATCAGTTTTCACACAGTCTAGACCAATCTGAATGCATCTTCTTATCTGTTGGTAATTAACTGTTTCTAGTGGTACCCCAAATAAAATGTTTATCCCCTTTCTCTGACTCCAGTTATGCAGTACCTGCAAAATCACACAAATCTAAAATATTACCACAGAGGAAAAAGAGTAACACCAGCTCTCTCTTAAGAAAGTGGCTCTGCCTTGAAAGTTTAAATATAATTTCCTTACCATATCAATAAATTCCACGCAAGGTGTTCCAGTATCATCTGGGTAGTCCCTACGTCCTGTCACTGTCTCTATGATTATTACACCCAAACTGAATATGTCTGACTTCGTTGAGATTAGACCTTTGTTTATGTATTCTGGAGACATGTAACCCCTACATTTTAATATGAGTGTGTCAACCTTGAAGCTGCGGGACAACTGTAAAGACAGATCAATTTAGAATTTAGCTATTCCTGAAAGAATGAACTATCAAGAGCCATTTGACATACAAGGTTCCATCACGACTTATTGTGCAAGTCCAAGTTTTCTCCTCACTAAAGAATCTTGACAAGCCAAAGTCTGCAATTTTCGGCACCATATTGTAATCAAGCAAAATGTTTGCGGGTTTCAGATCCATGTGAACAATAGGGGCATTAGGTTGCCATTGCTCATGGAGATAACGTAAACCATAACAAATACCCTCAATTATTTTGTATCTTGTGTCCCAACCAAGTCCAGAAAATTCATCTGTATTTGCAAACAAACATCTGAAAGTGCTATGTGAAATGAAAAATGGACATGCTCTAACCACATTATCTATATTAGAAAAAGAAAGAAGATAGGATAAGCTACACCTTTATTGAATTTTTATACCTGAAAGATATCCACGAAGGTTTCCTTTAGGCATGTACTCCAAGCAAAGCAATCTTTCTGACTTCTCAGCATAGATGTATTTTCCATTGTACTCCACATATATATTCTCTATTTCCGAACACCAGCCTACAAGTAGCACTACATTTGGGTGCTTAAGCCTCATAAGAAGATTGGCTTCATTCTCAAATTGCCTATCCTTAACTCCTGGTATTGACGAGGTAAGTTTCTTCACAGCAATCGCTTTCCCATTTTGTAACACTCCCTGTTTCAACTCTCTTATTAGTACATGCATGAGTTTGTGCATAGTCTGGTTACATATGTTTGGCAAGGTCGAAATATGTGATTCAATCTTACTTTATATACCGTGCCAAAACCACCTTCACCAAGTAAAAGCTCATCAGAGAAGTTGTTTGTGATGTTTCTCAAATACTCTAGTGGTAGATTGTGTGGTTCTGAACTTCCACCTTGTAACATGCTCTCCAGCTTATCATATCTACTAGACTCACTATTCATTTTCTTTCAAGCAAAATCCTAACTGCAGAGCATTTTCACATGACAGCCAACATCTATTTGTCTTCCCCAGCAAACACTTCGCCCGTTCACCAAACCAAGAAATCTGTATGAAACAAGAAATAAGTTAGTGTCAAGGTAAGCAAACCAACCACAAAGGCAAGTCGTCAGGTTTGTTGCATTCACCCTGAGAAATAGCATTTTTAAAAAAGTATATGGGTACACAATTGCATTTTTTCTACTAAGTCACCGCCTCCTTTCATATGTACAAATGCCCCAACATGAAACTGCCCAACTTCACAAAAATACAATTCAAGTTGACTCCTCTTCATTATCTCCAAAAAAAAAAAAAAAAAAATCAATCATCTAGCAATTAAATGAAAACTAAGGGACCAAATGTGAGACGCAGTACTCTGTTGTTGCTACTCCTCTTAAATACCTTGCACTAAACTTTGGCGTGTACCTAACATATAGTGTGTTTTGTCCGCACTGAATAATTTGATACTTTCATCTAGAAATCCAAGAAGGTCCTGAAAGAAACTAACAACATCCCAACTCTATCTGCGCCAACTATATTCTTGCATAGGGTGTTTGGTTTGAGGACATTCTATCCTAGATGAGGTGGTGCATCATGAGTTCAATTCCTTAAATTTAACGGAATGACTTCATTCATCATACATACTAGTACTAAATGAAGTGATGATGCATTAGCCTATTCCATTCAAAAGAAAGTGAGGAATGAATAAACAATGGACTATTTCATTTCTCAAATCAAACATCCTATTAGAGTACGTGCCAACCAGTTTTTGGATCTGGATAGCGTACGGACTTGAGAGCATGGACAGGCACAGACATGGAGTACTGCTTTAAGGTCCAAAATCATTTTCTCAGGCAACATGCTAAAATACTAAGAGGGCCTACATTATCAGCCCCGGTGATAAACACGAAATCTCGGAAATATCGCATCAAAAATTGCATGATTTTTACTACAAACTCTCTCTGATTCATCCACAGTTGCATTATAACAAGAAGAAACATATTAGTACCCACTTACCACTTGATATATGTAATAGGGGTAACTTTGTAAGCAGCCCCAAATATTACATCTAAATGCAAAGCCCCAAATAGCAGCTCACGTCGTGGACTTTCACCGGAGTTGAGGGAGAAGCTGAGAAGGGGAAAAGGGGGAGGAAGAGGGAGAAGGTGTAGGCTGAAGGGTGGAACCTGATGAATCCAACGCGGACGCGGCGATGTAAAGAACACGGCCAAGCCGATGTGGATATTCGTGACTTGACTTTGAGGTGCCAGGCGTAGGAACGTTCATCAATCCAAAGGGAAGAAATATCTTCTGCTCCTAAAGATCTTTCGACATGCCTCCTCTGTTCAATTTCCGCTACTGGGACGCGGCTCGATCCTGGCCCCAATCTCGCGGCTCCCGCCTGGCCGTCGTGTTAGACTCAATCCCGTGCACAGTTATCTCATGATGTAAATAGTTTAGATGCATTACATGGCACGTTTACATTTTGTCCTAGCTAGCTGCATGTCCTAGAGTGGTCAGGTCTGAGTCATGCTGCGTTCATGGCGAGACCGAGTCTTTAGCTCCGCCACAACGTGCACAAAATCCGCTCCTGCGCTAGGCAGGCACGTCGCAGCGTGAACGGGTCGTGGCGGGGAAGTCGGGCGTTCCAACGCAGTGTAACCACTCAATTAAAAGGTAGCCATCAGATCCGAAGAAGCGGCAACGTTTTGGCAGCGGGCATTCTCTGTGTTTCGTCCTCATCGTGATCCTGTGCGAGTGAGAGCTTTAGAGATACCGTGGTGTTCCTGGTAACTGCGATCACCGTCGCGTTGCCGATCGCCGTCGCGGCAGCCATTCCGGCACACGGCGCTAACAAGTGGTTCCGGAGCGTTGTATGTTCTATAGTGGCTCGGTAAGCCCACCGCGCGAGCCTGCCCGGAAGAAGTTCGTCATCCCTCGAAGGAGCCCGGCGGCGGAGGAGATGGGCGACACGGGAACGTCCGGCAGCGCGGGGGAGCGGGTTCGTGAGAGCTCGCTCATGTGGCCGATGCTCACCCGCTCGAATTATGCGGAGTGGGCGATGTTGCTTCAATGCAATTTCGAGACCCTTGAGATCCGGGACACCATCGACCCCGGTGGCGAAGGAGTGAAGCGATCGCAGGATCGCTAGGCCATGGCCGGCATCCTGCGTTCCATCCCGCAGGAGATGTGGCAACTGCTCGGGGCAAAGAGGACGGTCAAGGAGGCGTGGGAGGCGGTGAAAAGCATGCGCGTAGGCGCTGATCGTGTCAAGGAGGCCAACGCCCAACGCTTGTTGAAGGAATTCGAGACAATCAAGTTCAAGGATTCCGAGACTGTGGACGAGTTCGCGCTGCGCATCGGCGCACTGGCGGCAGACCTGCGTACATCCGGCGAAAGCATCGACGACTCCCGGGTCGTGAAGAAGATGCTGCGAGTTCTACCCCAATGATACACGCAGATCGCAATTTCGATCAAGACACTACTAGATCTCAAGACTCTCACCATAGAGGAATTGGTGGGCCGGCTCAAGATGGCGGAAGATCGCCTCAGAATCGAGGCCACGACTAATAACATGGGCAACCTCCTGCTGTCAGAGGAGGACTGGGTGGCGAAGTACCGGCATCGCCTCATGCCGGAGTCCTCTTCATCTGGAGGGAACGGGAAGAAATCCTGGAAGCCGAAGAATGGCGGCGGCAGCGGGCGTGCAGATCGCGGTGAGCGCAACGAAAAGAAAGAGCCCGTCATCAAGCTGACGTCCATGGGCACGCCGAGGCGGAAGGGGCGCTGCAGAAATTGCGGCATCTATGGGCATTGGGCAGAGGACTGCAAGAAGCCCAAGAAAGAGCGCAAGGAGGAGGCGCATCACATCCAGGCTGATACTGAGCACCCATCGATCTTGCTAGCCACGGTGAACACCGTGCGCATCCATGCGCGCGACGTCGAGCCGGAATGAGTGTGCACGGGGCGCCATGTTGTGCACCTTAATGAGAAGAAGGTGCATCCAAGAGATGCAGACAGAGGTCGTGATGAAGACCAGGACGCGTGGGTGCTCGACACGGGCGCCAGCAACCACATGACGGGGCGCCGCGAAGCGCTCACATCCTTGGACACGTCGGTGGGCGGCACGGTCCGTTTTGGCGACGGGTCGCTGGTGGAAATCGAAGGCCTCCGCTCTGTACTCCTTCAAACAAAATAGAACGGGCATAAGGTACTCTCTGAGGTTTACTATATTCCCAAACTGAAAAGTAGCATAGTGAGCTTGGGCCAGTTGGAAGAAGGGGGATGCAAGATAGTGATAGAAGATGGTTTCTGCAATATTTTTTATGTTGAAAGATCCTTGTTAGCTCGGGCACCACGAGTCAGAAATCGTCTGTACCTGTTGTCAATGAAGCTTGCAACTCCAGTCTGCTTGGTGGCAAAAGCAGATGACAAAGCCTGGCTCTGGCATGGTCGCTATGGCCATCTGAATTTTAGAGCTCCACAGGAGCTTGGTGCAAAGCAGATGGTAGATGGACTGCCCCAGCTGAACCGACATGAGGAGTTTTGTGATGGCTATGGGCTTTAGGCAAATAGCATCGTTTACCATTTCCACAAGTTGCCAATTATCATGCTGAGAAAGCTTTAGACCTGTTTCATGCAGACCTATGTGGAAAGATTAAACCAAGTACAGTTGGGGGTAAGAACTATTTCCTGCTCATAGTTGATGATCATACTCGTTACATGTGGGTTGAGTTTCTGACAACTAAAGATGAAGCATTCAAGTGTTTCAAGAAAATTCAGGCATTGGCCGAGTCTGAAAAGAACTGCAAGCTTTGAGCTTTCAGGAGTGACAGAGATGGAGAGTTCACTTCCATGGAGTTCAAGCAGTACTGTGATGAGCGTGGGGTGAAACACTTCACTACAACACCGTACACGCCACAGCAGAATGGAGTAGTTGAACGACGTAACTGGACTGTGGTCGAAATGGCCAGATGTCTGTTAAAGAGCAAGGGGGTGCCTGGCAAGTTTTGGGGAGAAGCAGTTTCGACAACAGTATATTTGCTGAATAGAGCTCCTACCAAAAGCCTGAAAGGTGTGACTCCCTATGAAGCATGGCATAGTCGTAAGCCTAAAGTGCATCACCTACGTATGTTTGGATGCATTGCATATGTGAAGACTGTAGGGCCAAATGTATCCAAGTTGTCTGAAAGAGCAACCAAGATGGTATTTGTCGGGTATGAGACAAGAACAAAGGGATACAGGATGTATGATCCTGTAACAAGGGAACTGCACATCTCACGTGATGTAGTGTTTGAAGAAAGCAAAGCTTGGGATTGGAAACAAGAAGCCCGAGCAGAACCTACAACATCAGCGTTCGATGTGGAGTTCTTTACTGTTGCCGGACAAGGAACAGTAAATGCAGATGCAGTAGAAATAGAAGCAGCTGATTCTGATCATCAGGTCCAAGGGTCACCTCCCCAATCTCCATGGTCTATCAACACCAACTCTGGTGCAGGTTCAAATCACACAACTCCACCTGGAAGCCCTCCTGTTCAGGCAATCGAATTTGCAACACCACCCACTAGAAATACAGTGGATTCAGAAGGAGTGCCATTGAGATTCAGAATGATTGACAACCTAAATGACACAACGGATGAAGTCCATGACTTCGAGTATAGTGGTGTATGTTATGTTTCTGCAGAAGAGCCCAGGAGTGTGGATGAAGCACTGGAAGAAAGCTGTTGGAGAGAGGCAATGATCTCTGAAATGAATTCAACTCAGGAAAATGACACATGGGAGTTGGCTGCATTACCTAGTGGTCATCGAGCCATTGGCCTCAAGTGGGTGTACAAGGTTAAAAAGGACCTAGAAGGCAATATTGTGAAACACAAAGCTCGACTAGTGGCCAAGGGATATGCTCAGCGTGAGGGGGTGGATTTTGATGAAGTATTTGCCCCAGTGGCAATGATTGAGACAGTAAGGCTGCTGATTGCATTGGCTGCACAGAAGGGTTGGCAAGGGCACCACATGGATGTAAAATCAGCATTTTTGAATGGTGAATTGAGTGAGGTGGTTTATGTTCAACAGCCGCCAGGCTTTGTTGTTGAGAGTAGCCAGGGAAAGGTGCTTAGACTGAAAAAGGCATTGTACGGCTTGCGTCAGGCTCCAAGAGCTTGGAATGCTAAGTTAGACAGTGAACTACTGAAGCTTGGATTTGAAAGGAACCCATTAGAACATGCTGTTTACAAAAGATCAGATAAGAATGGCTTTCTTCTAGTGGGAGTATATGTCGATGACCTCATAATCACAGGCTCTAGTTCAGTCAGTATTGAACATTTTAAAAGGGAGATGATGAGCAAGTTCAGTATGAGTGATCTAGGACTACTCAGTTACTACTTGGGAATTCAGGTTGATCAGAAAGCTGGTGTCACTACTCTGTGTCAGAGCTCTTATACTCTGAAGATCTTGGAACAGGCAGGCATGTCTGGATGTAATTCCTGCCATGTACCAATGGAGAACAAACAGAAGTTGAGCAAAAATGACAAGACATCACTGGTTGACAAGACCATGTACGAAGCATAGTTGGGAGCCTGAGGTACCTAGTCAATACAAGGCCAGACATAGCATATGCCGTGGGTATTGTCAGTAGATACATGGAGGAGCCTAGAGCAAGTCACTGGGCAGCAATTAAACAGTTACTGAGATATTTGTCTGGTACAGCCAATTATGGTTGCATATACAGAAAGCAACACACTGCTGATGCTAAACTTGTGAGGTACAGTGATAGCGATCTGGCAGGTGATATTGATGACAGGAAGAGTACTAGTGGCTCAGTGTTTCTGTTGGGAACCAACCTGGTGACTTGGATGTCTCAGAAGCAAAGGGTGGTGGCGCTATCATCCTGTGAGGCAGAATACATTGCTAGCTCAAATACAGCCTGTCAAGGGATTTGGCTTAGCAGAGTTCTAGGTGCAGGCTCCAAAGGTGAAGCTCTTGGTGGACAACAAATCTGCTATAGCTTTGAGCAAGAATCCAGTTCACCATGATAGAAGCAAACACATTGACACAAGATATCACTTCATTCGTCAGTGTGTTGAAAGAGGAGAAGTTGAGATTGACCATGAGAGCACTACTGCACAACTTGCTGATATACTGACCAAGGCGCTTGGGCGAGTCAGGTTTTCGGAGCTTCGTCAGCAGCTAGGAGTTGTTGAGGTGCAACGGGATTAGGGGGTGAAATGTTAGACTCAATCCCGTGCACAGTTATCTCATGATGTAAATAGTTTAGATGCATTATATGGCACGTTTACATTTTGTCCTAGCTAGCTGCATGCCCTAGAGTGGTCAGGTCTGAGTCATGCTGCGTTCATGGCGAGACCGAGTCTTTAGCTCCGCCACAACACGCACAAAATCCGCTCCTGCGCTAGGCAGGCACGTCGCAGCGTGAACGGGTCGTGGCGGGGAAGTCGGGCGTTCCAACGCAGTGTAACCACTCAATTAAAAGGTAACCATCAGATCCGAAGAAGCGGCAACGTTTTGGCAGCGGGCATTCTCTGTGTTTCGTCCTCATCGTGATCCCGTGCGAGTGAGAGCTTGAGAGATACCGTGGTGTTCCTGGTAACTGCGATCACCGTCGCGTTGCCAATCGCCGTCGTGGCAGCCATTCCGGCAGACGGCGCCAACACGTCGCGCCCTTCTCCAACAATGCCCCCTACCCCTCCCCGCTCCATCCGGTCAGCAGCACCACGCACGCACGTTCCGGCCGCCATGCTATCCCGAGCTGTGGGGTGTTTCTGGGGGCAGCAGAGCAGCCTAGTCCAAGGGGCTGTTGGAGCTGCAGCTGCCTCCTCTCACAAAACACCGTTAAACACAGCCAGCAGCAGCTGCGAGTCATTGGATGTCTCTTATTTCTGGTTTGATGCCTCGTCAGCACAGCGTTGATGTGTCTACTCTCTGTGCTCGATCAATCTCCAAATGCCGTTCTAATTTCAGCGGCTGTTTCCTGTGTTCCAGTTACGTCAGTCGTCAGCTGTAATTTCCACTGTTGGAATGTCCGGAAATTGAATGATGCAGCTAAGCAAGCTAGTGCACAACTGCCTCCTCGGCGCAGTCAAAGTCCTGCGTAGAGTTTGTCTGGACTCAGTCTGACCTCGATGACATTGACACGGAAGCGCAGAGGATGAGGTTTCCCTTTCCCCGAACATCGTCAGCTTCAAGCTTCAACACGCCGATGTACATTGTTCAGCCTCCGTCACAGGGAAATGAAGAGGAGCCGATGTACATTGTTCAGGCTCCACCATGCGGTGATGTGCAGCAAATCTGGCTCATGATGTCTCTTCCCTAACATAACAATCTAGTAGCACACACTACTAGAGCTAGAGGAAGATGCGGTGGGATTTTTTTTTTTTTTTTTGACAACTGAGCGGTGGGACTTTGATCACGATCTTTCAGACAGTATTCCATTCTGTTCAAATTGTATACAGTGAGCTTTACAGCAAACAAGCTTGCGCAAAATGAGTGGCCTTGGCGAGAACTGAGAATGTGGTGATGAGCGTGCCGTACTTAGTTTCATAAACAAAACAAATCATTATCGACTTCGAGGGTATACATGTCATTTCAGTGCATTGCGCTATAGTTTAACAATTTAGGGCTTGTTCGTTTGATCCCAAAAAACCAAGGGGATCAGGAGGGTTCAATCCAACTCTGAATATAAATTCGAATCCTAATCCAGGTCCAACTGTTTTGCTATTTTATTATAGAGAAGGCCTTATGAAGGTTCATGTACGGATGTACTTGTCCAGATCCGGGTCCGGACACATGACTGGGGTAAGGCTATCTCCAACAGAGTTGGCATTTGCAGACCCATCCTCGAAATAAGAGATACACAGTGTAAAATCAGCCTCCAACAAGGTAGATAAACAGAGCAGCCATTTTGGGTGCAAGGCAACACGCAAGGTAAAAAGCGTCGTTCCTCAGTCTCTTTGCATCGTCATGTAGCGTGGGGCCCACCACCACAACCGGAACCATCACCACGGCGGCAGCACTGCTGCTCCCAGCCACCACTGAGGGGGGCTCCGCCTCGCCGCCCATATCCACGCCGCGCCCCCACTGTCGCCCCGGATTTCGGTCTGCTGCTGCTAGGCCCCCGCCGCCGCCTGAGCAGGCGCGCCGATGATGGGGATGGAGCAGTCATAGTGGAGGACGCCATCAGAGATGGCGGTGACGAGCTCGATCCACCTCCACCGCCCACTCCACGAAGCTCTTGCAGCTCGACGAAGCTCTTGCAGACGGCGCGCGCTCGCAGCCGAGGCCTCCGCCAGTGCTCCTGCTCCCGCCGGCGCGGCGAGCTGGGTCTGTGAGGCCTGCCCGCGACGAACCGGGGCAGCGGTGGGGCAAGCGGCTCCGCGGTGACTTCTCTGCGGCAAGGAACAGGTTCGAGCGCATGTGCCAAACATGTGATATTTGCCTCCTCATTGTTGGAGATAGTCTAAGGTCCAACCACTGCTGCATTACTGAACATATAGCCACAACCGTAAATTTGCGAATATGCTCAATTTTATTATAGGGCGCCTGTCTCTAAGAAAAACTCATTACCACATACCTTGTTTTTTCAACAGGACATCAAAGGACAACAAAGACCACAGTGGTAAAGATAACATGAATCCTCCATAAAACAGTGTTCTTCTGCCACTGGTGTAGGCCACAGTGAAGGTCATGTATATAGAAACCAGGGGTGTGTTTCTTTGCTAGCCTTTCCCACTTTACTTGGTTTTGGGGCACACACATTAATACCCTTGTGCCCTTGTTTCATTATTTGCTTCTGAGCACATGTTTCTTCTCTAATTCATTATATTGCTGATTGATGAAATAGGTAGGGAAATATATTACAACCTGGAAGGAAGGGACTATTTACATCCATATTTATTCACTTTTCTCCAAATAAACTAATTGTGCATGTGTTGTGATTTCTTAAATATTTCATCGTTAGGTTCTGGTGATGTAGGATTGGCCCTCCCTGTACAAGAGATTTGTATATTTACACTATCTGAGTACTGTTTGTTATGTTCTGTTGTTTTCTAATCTTGAACATTGGATTTTATTTGATGATGACCTAAGATGAAACCTGCGCTGATATAAGAATATATAAATATTGTTTAACCAAAATCTATGCATGACTAACTGTAATTATACTGATCTGAGATGAAATTGTAATAATACTGGCTATTTGGAGTCATCGTATGCTAATAATAACCTAAAATAATCTAAGCTCGGAACTTAGACGCGCCCCAGACTCTCGTTCATCTAAACTAACAACGGCACGCTCAACCATAGATGGCCAACGGGCAGGCATAGCCAAGCGAATTTGTCATGACAGACGAACAGGCACGCCACAGCTATGGTAACAAGCACATGCACACCAAGCAATTTGTCAGGGACAAAGTGAACTGCTACAATAGGTGGGGAACAAAATTCGAGCTTTTTCCTACATCATGAACAGGCACTGCACAACTGACAAGCCAAGCATTGGTAGCTCACGTGCAAAAATTCCAGTAGGTGAAGACAGTACAAATAAGCCACGGCCTGTCTGGTATATGGTTTATCAATATATTTCGAGCATGATTGTAATGCACAAATTTATAGTCATTAAAAAAAATCCAGTAGGTGAAGACAGTACAAGTACAAATAAGCAAAACCAAGACTTAAATTAGCATTCTGCGGTGCCTGCAGAACCATTTTCATAGGTAGCGATGGCATAGTTTGTGCCACACACACAAGATGGATGTATGGTGATCTGATCAAGTTGTTGACAAGTATTTCTTGCGCAATGTCTCATAATGTTCCCTTTGCTGTAACCAAAAGGAAAGAGCCATGGATGAATCAGCTGACATGTCACAATGGTCAACAGAGATTAGCAAGAAGTCGCATGTCATCATCCTGCACATACCTGTTTGGATACTGATGGCTTCACCTTCGATAAGGCTTGTTCAAAGTGTGATAGCTTAATCAGACAAGATTGATTCACTGATGCCCTACTATCAAGGAACTTCCATCTCTCTTCCATAGCTAACATGCCTGCCTCATCCACGTGATGAAAAAAGCATGTTAGTTCCATTTCTTGCATGTTTTAAAATCATCAACTGTCATCACACAAAAGAGAAGAATCTGCATTTTATAAACTTCACTAATTCAAACAGAGGTCTATTTGACACGATATCACATAAATTACCAGTGATGCTAGGTCGGCACCGGTGAGATTGCTGCACTCATCTCGAAGTGCCAACACATCCAAATCAACGGTTGACGAGATGGGTGTGCGTTGAGCTAGTGCCTTTAATATTGAAACCCTTTCGCGAGCACCAGGTACAGGTACATAATGTTTCTTCCCGAATCTACCAGGCCGTAGGATAGCATCATCTATCATATCAATTCTGAATCAGAAAGGGGCTACAGTTATTGGCCTTCCATTCAGGGTTAAATTGTACAAAAAAAGGTGCATTAGAAGCTGATAGTTACCTGTTTGTAGCTCCTATCACATAGACACCTTTACGCTGACCAGCACCATCAAGTTCAATGAGCAACTGCAGGCAGAAGAGCCAGATAACATACATCAGAAAAGCAATGGCAAGGAAAACATAAAGTTTTGAGAATATTCCAAAGCATTCAAACCTGGTTTAGGAGTCGTTCAACAACCCACCCCCCCTCTTTACCTCTTTTTATTGTCAATGCATCTACCTGTCAAATGAAAGGGGATAAACACTTGAACAATATATTATATGTATAAAAACATTTTCACACCCAGCAGATGAAGCATCCCTAATTGTTAAAAGCGTTTGACACAAATTTTACCTGAACATAATATATAGTAAGACGGCTACACAAAATCCCTTACCTCATCAAAAAATACAATACATGGGGCGTTAGTACGTGCTCGGTTGAATATTTTCCTAATTTCTGATTCTCTCCCCAACATACTTGTTCAATAACTCAGGCCCCTGGTTCCAGAAGAAGAGTTATGTTAGGATTATTTGTGTGAACTTGATAAGGTGAAAAAATGGAAAGGCAAACACCAGTTACCTTAATATGAATAAAATTAGCCCCTGCCTCATGTGCCACTGCTTTTGCTATGAGTGTTTTGCCACAACCCGGAGGTCCAAACAGCAAGAAACCATTTTGCATGCTCACTCCAAATACCTTAGACATGGAACAAAACTACGTATTACTTTATAAAAGTTTTATAGATAATACAAAGTATTGCAAATAAACACTATGGATGTCTGTAGTTCAGTTTCTGAAGTGCAATAGCTTCTATGTGCCAGACACTAAAGGCACCATGCCAAATTGTAATGCAACAAGAGTAAAACACAGTCCGATGGGATTGCTAGTGCAACATAACTCACATCACAATCTTCAGGGCTCTTAATACATCTTATGTAGCAGTGAAACTCTTTCCTCAATGAATCAAGACCTCCAACATCATCCCATGTGACATCAGGAACGGAAGAAAATCCTTCCCTCCTCAAAGAGGGTTGGACCAATTTTGTTGCTTCCTTCAGCAAGTAAAGTGAATCAAGTCAGAGAGAGAAGAAAAGCATGAGAACTGAAAATGCATATTTAAATTGTATAGTCCACATTAATCTATAAAAATTCCAATAGCAGAAGCAAGGGTGAGAAACTCGTGCCTACAATGCACAGAAGGGAAGGAAAAGGTATCAATCTGTTGCAATATTGCAAAATTTAGCATCTTAAACAACAGAAAGTTAATAGCGGGGAAAATTACATAGATTTTTACGGAAACAGATCAAGCTACAATATAAATCCAGCTTACACTGGGTAAATTAAAACAGGATTCTTGGCGTGAGCTCTATATGTAAAAGGTATACCTCAAAGTCGTTCATGGTAACATATACACTCTCCATCTCGCCTGCATCCCAAGACTGCTGCTTCCACCATTTTACCTTTACCTCACAACAATACTGAGCTCTTCTTTTATTAATTATTCTCTTCATTGCCAGATACCCTGCATTATTGACTAATGCTTTCAAATCAGCACCAACAAAACCTGGTGTGGCCCTTGCTATCTTTAAAAAGTCAAATTGGCCTTCAAGGCGAAGCTTCCGAGCAAGCATCATCAGTATCTGTTTCCTTGAATTCACATCTGGAACCCCAAGATATATCTCTCGATCAAATCTTCCTGGCCTTCGAAGAGCTTGATCCACAGAATCAGGCCTATTTGTAGCTCCAATGACAATAACATAACCTGGTTTCTTTTCAGATGAATCGGCATCAGAACCATCACCACCAATATTCTGGTGGAATTCATCCATGCATGTCATCAGCTGAGTAACTATTCGTCGCTCCATCTCTCGTTGCAGATTCTCCCTCTTGGATGCAATTGCGTCTATCTCATCTATGAATACAATTGAGGGAGCAGTCCTATATGCCTTCTGAAATAAGCCCCTGATGTTTTCTTCAGAACCTCCTGCAAGAACACAAGCATTATGTGATGTCTTCCGCATGAATCCTGACACACAACTTTATCTATCAGGAGCATGAGACCATGGACACAAGTTGAGGGACAAAAAAAACTGCATATCCTTCAGCAGCTATTCAGAAAGATAATGATTTCATGATTGCAGCGGCCGGATTGAAGGTATCAACTTTTCAGTATACTATTTATCACAATGCAAATGATATGGGACTTATTTGTCCAAATAAGTAGCGTCGGAATTTTTCAACTGTGATGCAAGTGTCAGAAAACATACCAGATATTCCAGACACGATATCTGGGGCTGAGATCTTGTAGAACGGCAGACCAGTCTCATTGGCAATGGCATGTGCAAGGGCGGTCCGTACAGCAATAGCCCAGCAACAGGCCTAACCCCGAGGTAATGCGGCATCTCCGGATTGCACAGGGGCACCACCACTTCTACCAGAAGCTGCTCTAACACCTGCTCCATCCCGCCGAGATCAGCAAAACTCGGCCACTTGTCCCCATTGACCACTCCTTCGGAGACCGGAGCCTCTGGCTTGGCATCGCCACCGCCGCCTACACAATCAGATGTGATGAGGCGGCGAGCCTTCTCAGCGGTCATCTCGATCTCCTGCTGCTGGTTAGTGCCCAGGTTCTGTTTGGACGTCTGCGAGGCGTACTGGGAGCGAAGCATGGTTTTGGTGGCATCGAAATAGGGTGGAGGCGGCGGGTGGGCGGATTCGTCCGAGAGAGAGGTGGTGGAGGAGATGGTGTCGTGGGCACCTTGGTGACAGCGGCAGGCGGAGTCGTCATCGTCGTCAAAGTCAGAGGATGGAGAGGGGATGGTGGATAGGACGCGGCGGATGGCTGCCGTGAAGGGTTTGAGCTTCTTGCGGCGGAGCTCGGGGCGGTGGCTGCGGAGAGCGTGGGCGACGTCCTCCGCAGAGGAGCCGGGGACGGCCAGGTCACCGTCCTGTATGAGGCGGCGAATGGTACAGACGGAGGACGTCGAGTGTAACCGGCCGGGGGCGGCGTGACGCGGTCGTTTACCCATCGGCGGCGGCTCGGGTTTCGCTGTAGAGAGGAAGAAAACTTTGTTTCCTTTGCCGCAGCAGTCGGGGCTGGCCTCGCCTGGGAGCCGCGCTTGTGGCTGGCTTCGCCTGGGAACGGCGCCGCCGCCGCGAAGCGTGCTGCGGGAGGGTGACACGGTGGGAAGGGAGGGAGTGGGGGCGGGAGGTGAGGCGGCGGCGCTCTGCTCATTATATTATATTATATTATATATATATATATATATATATTCATGTTAATGGATGGCCCAGGCTTTTTTTTTTGGGGTTGCTTTGGAGGAAGTTCTCCCGATATAATATATTCTGGATTCAACTCTCAGGTTCTTGTAAGATAGATTTTGTTACATGTTGTGTTCTTAACATTATTGTTAGGGGATAAAGTTTACATCTTTGTTCAATTAATAGATTTGTTATCGTGGATTGAGAACATGGTACGTTTTTAATTGATTATAATTATTTGCGCGGCACATATATATTACTCCTTTCATTCTAAATTATAGTTCATTTTGATTTTTTTGGTGCATGCATTTTGCTATATACCTAGATAAATAATATGTATGTCTAGATACGTAACAAAATACATGCATCGAAAAAGTCAAAGTGAACTATAATTTGAAACGAAGGGAGTACTCATGAATGACGGGGTTAGTATGAAAATTTGATGCTTCCATTGTAGGCAGCCACGTCAATTATAGAGACCCATGGTTCTCTGGACCTGCAGATCAATTCCACCGGCGTCCTTTCAGTCCCAAATGAACAACCAGGTGGATTTTCTGTCTCCATCACGTTTGAGCACAGCATCTAGAATTCAGCAGGCATCAGTTCCCTAGCACCGTATCTGAAATGCAAGTTCCTTGTGTGAGGTGAACACAGTTGTCAGTTGGCCTGTCTTAGTGATCAAGGAGGAACTCACTGGGTGGCTTCAATTTTCTGTTTCTCGTTTTGTTGGGATCAACACATACTCTTTCTGCTTGTCAGTCTGTCATTGCGACTTCACTGATAGGGTCTCAATTGATTCTTTTTTTTTTTTTGTCAGCATATATGACCATTACTGAAGGTTGGAGGTCTCTCCAAGACTGGGTGAGGATTCGCATTGGTTGCAAATATGAGCGACAGATTCAGTTCCATAGGAGACAATGCTCTGGGAGTCTGGCACGCATACAGAGCTTCTAAAACAGCGTTGATCAGTGTAAGTGGATCACCAAGATGTTCCATTGTTCTGCAGTTTTTTAACCACTCTGCTATGTGCACTAATCTTGTAATCACAGTAATCTACGCTCACCCGATGGGCTGCGCTTTTATTCTGTCTTGAATAACCTGGTGTGCTATAGAAATTTATCTGTCACAATTTGCTTGCTGAAGTTTGTTGTGCTATGCTCAATCATGCAGTGACCAAGACAGTCTCTATGGATTATGGCAGGAAGGACAACATTGCCTGCATCCTGCTACATCCTAGAGCCATGGACACTGACACCTCACAACCATTTCAAAGAAATGTTCCAGGGATATGCTCTTTACGAGGGAGTTCTATGTACAGATGCCTCTGTCAATCATTCACAACAAGAAGAAAAGCAGCAACGACAAGTTTGCATGGGATGGCAAAGAAACCCCTTGGTGAACGGTCATCAACACTCGTTTAAGTCTACAGTACAGGAGTCAACAACATCCTTGATTTTAATTCAACAGTGCTTTTTGTACCACATGCATTGTCTTTATGTGTCCTTTTCATGTTATATGACCAACCTATTTAAGGATAATTGAATCTATGCAATTGCCAAGGTCAGGAGTACTAAATCATCCGCATCTATTATGATTTTTTCCCCTATTTTCTTGTGTAAGGCACATGAACCAAGAAATAGTTATCACAAAGGTGTCAGCATCCTGATCAGTAGGATTATTGTGTCACCTGAGAGGTAAACCACAGCTAATTTAATTATTTTTCAAATGAACATAATTCAACCATTATTTCCACAAATTATGGTCCAGGCATAAGAATAGTTTAAAGTCGATTTTTATTTAAAAAAACTGGCACTATCTACTTGTTTGGTACGTCATAAAGGAGATTGTGGCTGGTGGGGGGGGGGGGGGC
>CM041644.1:40475211-40569086 GCA_023333625.1 Bothriochloa decipiens | reverse complement strand
AGCATCAGCAGCATTACGGTAGGCTGCTAAAGATTCTCGTAAGCACAATTCTTGTTCACTAGGGTTTTTAAATTCCATGGTATTGAGAATTCCAAGAAAATTTTCTGTTTTTGATCGCTTATTCTTGGACAGTGACATAGCCTCAAAATGAGCAGTCAGCACTTTCTCAGCAAGATATGCAGTTAAGCCATCATAACCTTGTCTTGCAGCCAGATCAGCAGCAGTGTAACCACCAGGGGCATCATGAGTAGGATCTGTCACCATGCTTGGATTTGCCCCAGCAGACAAAAGAGCAGCAACCATTTTTGCGTTAGCAAAAGAATATTAAAGCTTAAGATAAGACCAGATGACTCAGAAAATCTAAAGAATAAGTTGATCCCAACAAACATGTGCCTGAAGTCACATAGTGTCTACTTCTATACTCGCCTATGCGAAGAACCAGATACTTATAAAAACACATTAATAACTTAGCAGGTTTTCACCAAAAAAAAAAAATTGGCCCGTCTTTTTCTACAAACTACTAATACTTTCTGATTAGTTATAAATTTTGGTATCAATAATATATATGCACACTCAAAGTTCAAGAACTATACATGAAATTATTCTTTTCCACATTCTATCTTTTGTGTAGTCAGTGTGATAAACCCATCCCAGTTGCCAGAACCAATACAAGACATCGTTCTTTTCCTCACTGTCCATGTTAGTCAATTAAAGGCAAAACATTAGGAATTTCAGAAGAAAGAGGATACCTCCCATAGTATGCAGCCCAGTGCAAAGCTGTCCAACCAGAAGAATCACGAAAATCCAAGGAGAATCCTGATCCTGACAAAGAAAATAAGTGAATGGCCCAAGTATAGCCCAAGAAAGAACACCAATGGATAGATCCTTGTCCTAGATCATCGTAGTCAGTTGACTTCTGGCCTTCAATTACTTTTTTTCAACAAGCTACTCTTGCAATCTATATTGCAATACTAGTGACCTTTTAAGCTTGCTACCTGGGTGGATGGAATGTTCTGGCTCTGTTGTTGTAGGTCTACTCTTCTCTTTTATTCACTTCATTTTTTTACTACAAACATGTTATCCTTAATGATTATCTTTTCTTATGTTCCTCATTTTTAGTGACTTACGCATACATGTTAAATCTTATTTGTCATTTCATACCTTGAAGGTTTTTGAACAAATACTAGGGACTAGCAGTGAATTTTGGTGGCGGGCAATGAATGAGATCAAAAGAGAGGCAAGCCTTCAAGGTTATTGTTTATCCCCCAGATTTTACCGTGTATTTTGTTTGTCTTTGTCTATGTGCAAAATGACAAGCAAAAACTGGAGCCATATGTATGTTTTGGGGTGACATTCAATTCATCATATAATTCACAAGCATGTTACGAAAGCAAATCATGCGGTACTTTTCTCAGTAAGAATGTTAGCTTAGTTTTCAATTTCTCTTATCAAGACCATTTCACTATGTGCAATGCCGAGTCTTGCTCTTTATATATTTATAAACTTTGGACACCAACATGCCGTTACTTAAATCATGTTGTTCGGCCCATTGTCAATTCTACCACACAACTTGATTCTTTTCTTTTGAACTTGCGGTGTTGCGCCCATGGCAACACACGGGATTCCTGCTAGTTACTGAACATATAGCCAGCTGTAAATTTGCGAATATGCTCAATTTTATTATAGGGAGCCTGTTTCTAGAAGAAAAACTCATGAACACATACCTCGTTTTTTCAACAAGACAACAAAGACCACAGCGGTAAAGATAACCCGAATCCTCCGTAAAGCAGTCTTCTTCTGCCACTGGTGCAGGGCCACAGTAAAGGTCTCATATATAGAGAAACCAGAGGCGTGTTTCTTTGCTAGAATTTCTGCCCAGTTTGTTTCCCCGCAATTTCTCTCTCTCTTTTCAGATTGAGGTCCATGTACCTGAGTTAGTTGAATTTACAAATTAGAACTACCAAGCCTTCTCGTACTAAGCTAGCAGTATTGGACGCGCCTGCATTGAACTGAAGACTACTAAACATCATCCATCAAATCTCAGATGAAAACTGTTCATCCCTGTATCGAGAAGATTTTATGATAACACAACGTTTGCTGGTGACCTTACCCCCTTTATATTGCTGGAATCTGCACTTTCCGGACTGTGGAGTGCCTTGATAATTTGACTTATTGTTGGCCTATTGGACCGATCCATTTTCACACAATCTAGACCAATCTGAATGCATCTTCTAATTTGTTGGTAATTAACTTCTAGTGATACCCCAAATAAATTTTTTATCGTCTTTCTCTGACTCCAGCTATGCAGTACCTGCAAAAATCACACAAATCTAAAATATTACCAGAGAGGAAAACGAGTAAATCCGTCTCTCTCTTAAGAAACCGGAAATAGAATTTCCTTACCTTCTCAATAAATTCCTCGGAAGGTGTTCCAGTATCATCTGGATAGTCCCTGCGTCCTGTCACTATCTCTATGATTATTACACCCAAACTGAATATGTCTGACTTTGTTGAGACTAGACCTTTGTTTATGCATTCTGGGGACATGTAACCCCTGCATTTCAACATGAGTACGTCAACCTTGAAGCCATGAGACAACTATAAAGACAATTCATTTTAGCTATCCATGAAAGAATGAACTATCAAGAGCCATTTGACATACAGTGTTCCATTGCGAGTAATTGTGCAAAGTCCAAGTTTTCTCCTCACTGAAGAGTCTTGACAAGCCAAAGTCTGCAATTTTCGGTACCATATTGTAATCGAGCAATATGTTTGCAGGTTTCAGATCCATGTGAACAATAGGGGCATTAAGTTGCCATTCCTCGTGGAGATAACGTAAACCGTAACAAATACCCTCAATTATTTTGTAGCGTGTGTCCCAAGCAAGTCCGGATAATTCATCTGCATTTGCGATGAAACATTCTGAAAGTGCTATATGAAATGAAAAATGGACATGCTCTAACCACATTATCTACAGTAGGAAATAAAAGAAGAACAAGATACAATATGCCTCTATTAAATTGTTATACCTGAAAGATACCCACGAAGGTTTCCTTTAGGCATGTACTCCAAGCAAAGCAGCCTTTCTGACTTCTCAGCGCAGATGTATTTTCCATTGTACTCCACATATATATTCTCTGTTTCAGAACACCAGCCTACAAACAGCACTACATTTGGGTGCTTAAGCCTCATAAGATGATTGGCTTCATTCTCAAATTGCCTATCCTTAACTCCTGGTATTGACGAGTTAAGTTTCTTCACAGCAATTGTTTCCCCATTTTGTAGCACTCCCTGTTTCAACTCTCTTATTAGTACACGCATGAGATTAGGCATAGTCTGGTGGCATATTTTTGGCAAGTTCGAAATATGTGAATCAATCTTACTTTATATACCATGCCGAAACCACCTTCACCAAGTAGTCGTCCATCAGAGAAGTTGTTTGTGATGTTTCTTAGATACTTAACTGGTACATTGTGTGGTTCTGAACTTCCACCTTGTAACATGCTCTCCCGTTTATCATATCTAGTAGACTCACCGTTCATTTTCTTTCAAGCAAACTCCTGACTGCAAAGCATTTTCACATGACAACCAACATCTATTTGTCTTCCCCAGCATGCAGGGTATCTTCAGGTTGCAGTTTCTGTAAAAACATTTCACCAAACCAAGATAGCTGTACGAGAGAATAAATAACTTGTGTCAAGATAAGCGAACCAACAACAAAGACAAATTGTAAGGGTTGTTGTATTCATCCTGAAAAATAGTTTTTTTTTTTAAAAAAAAAGTATACAGGCACTGAATTGCATCCCTTGTACAAAGTCACCACATTCTTTCGCATGTACAAGTGCCCCAACATGAAAGTGCCCAACCTCGCAACAGTATAGTAGACTAAGATCCAAGTTGAATCCTCTTCATTATCTCCAAAAAGAATAAATCAATCATCTAGCAACTAAATGAATACTGAATGTGAGGTGTAGTACTCTGCTATTGTTTTTTAGATAAAGAGTACTCTGCTATTGTTACTCCTCTTAAATAACTTGCACTAAACTTTGGCGTGTATCTGAAATATATGTTTGTCCGGACCAAATAATTTGGTAATTTGATTGAGAAAGCAAAGAAAGGTGTAGAAAGAAACTAACAGCAGCCCAACTCTTCTGAACCAACTATTTTTTTAGAGTACAGGCCAACCAGTTTTTGGATCTGAACACCGTACAGACTTCAGAGCATGGAAAGACATATGAAGTACTGCTTTGAGGTCCAAAATCACTTTCTCAAGCAATGTGTAAAACACTCAGAAAGCATCAGCATCAGGGATAACAGTATCGGCCCCTGGCAATATACACAATAAAAAAAATCAGAAATATCGGATCAAATTCAAACCAATTCTTTCTCTTTTTTTTTACAAAAATTGACATGAATTTAATCCAATCCCTAATTCATCCACAATTGCATTTTTTTTTTGAAAAGACAATCCACAATTGCATATAACAAGAACGACATTCGCAAAGTCCCAAATAGCAGCTAGAATTGGGAGTTGGGACCGCCTGTCGCAGCTCGCGGGGAAGAATAGAGGAAACAGAAAAGGAGAGGGATGAGTGCAGGAGCACGGTGGAGATCGCAGAGAATGGATCAGGGTGCTCACGTCGTGCGGTCGTGGTCGGTGGTCGTGGACAGTCGTCGCGGTGTTTGGCCGGAGTTGAGTGAGAAGCTGAGGAGGAGGGGGAGTGGGAGTGAGAAGGTGGAGGCTGAAGAGCCGAACCCGGTGAGGCAACGCGGCGATGTCAACACGGCGTCGGCGTCGGCGTCGTTGTGGACTTTCATGGCGTCGGGCGTAGTAACGCTCAAAGGACCGGAAAGAAATTGGAGAAAGAATCGGATCCGTTTGGCTTTGGCTTTAAAAGGCATCTTAGAAAGTTTTTTTAATTCTCTTTCTAAATCCTTATCTAAGAAGTCCTTCAAATACAAATAGTCCTTTAGCATCTTTAAGAGGTTTAACAAAAAATACCAAAAATTACTAATTTAGCTACTCTCTATGATTAACAAATCGTCCTTTAGCATCTTTAAGAGATTAACAAAAAAATACCAAAATTTACAAATCATTTTTTTGATTGCCTATTCATAATCTAGTACATTGAAGAGTCATTTACAGATTCTATTAAATACAACCTTTAATAATAGTCAAAATCATCTTTTAAAAATAATTTGGTTAATCTCTTGGAAATGCTAAAGGACAGGTGTTAGGGTTTACTACAAATGTAACGTGCTTCACAGCGCAATATCAATACAAGATTACAAGATGACACACTGCATGGTATATCTATAGTGCACAAATGATTATAGATCAATTCTAATGAGGAGTTTTATTTTGTTGCTTTCAAGAGTACCAAATTATCATTTATATTGGAAAAATAAAACAACTACATTCGACACATAATTTTAATTTTTCTTGTTCTATAAGGTAGTAGTTGATTTTGCTTCATGACTTGGGTTTTGAATGATTGTTAGATGAAATGGAACTTTTGCTCCTAAGTTCAGTGCGGATAAGTTTAAGTTTTGAAAATAGTGTAGATGAAACATCTCCCATATCTCTCTTTATAAATTGTATTGTCATGTCATTATTTGTATTCATGTGACATTTCATTTAAGGCTTTGCTATATTGGGCCCAAGTGAAACCAACCCCTTTCATATATCTGGGTTTCTTTTTATCTGCTAAAAATCCTGGGTTTTTGTTTTGCATCATTGGATCAACGTGCAAGGGACGTCGAGACAGTGCTTGGGCAGAGATGCCACATCACTCGAATGTTGTGTGGACTCACGAATGTTGGGAATAGGGTGAAGATGAAGGCAAGAAGGATGGAAAAGACGGGCAAGATTGTTGCGAGTTGAGGACGAGAACGGCACCGACGGTAAGGCGGAGGGCGACGACTAGCAAATGCATGTGCACATGGTTTATCGATAGCTGGGCGAAGGGTGGTGACTAGCGAAGGTAGGGCACGCGATTCGTTGGTGGTAGCTAGGAGCATTCGGATTAAGAGGACAAGCAGCTTGACAAAGATGATGGAAAGAAGGAGAAAAAAGAGATGAGATTCATATGTTTTAATTCAATGACCAACAAAAAGTTAACGGAGACCCCCGCGTCGTCCTCCCGCAAGGATGGCTCGGGCGGCACCAAACCCTAGCCGCCGCCCAGCGTCATCCACCCTCTCCCTCTCCTTGCCGCCGCCAGAGGGCGCCGCCGGGAGGCCCGCGTGCTCCCCATGAAGGTGGCGGCGAGGATCCTCCCAGGCGAGCCTCGCGGGTGCGTCCGTGCGGGCTTGATGGCCGGCGGTGGGAGCGAATTAGGCGAGCCTCGCGGGCACGTCCACTGGAGGGACGGCCGGCGGCGTGGGCGGATCCATGTGGCGTGGCGGCAAGGATGGCGGATGCGGCCCTCCGGTCTGGGCGGCGGCGGCGGAGCAGTGGCCTGGACGGCCGTATCGGGGCCTAGCGGCGATATGGCGCCTAGGCAGCCGGATCCGGAGCCCCGATGGCCGGCCCTGGCTAGAGCCTCCGCAGCGATGATCGTCAAGAAGTTGTCGGCATGGGGCACCGGGTCTGTGGCCTTACGGCTGGATCCTGGTCCCCTAGGGCTGGGGGCAGCGAGGTTCTCGCCTCGTTATGCTGGCAGTGGAACGACAACGACGTGCTAGAGCTGGCAATATTTTTTCGGACCTGAGAGTTGGCGGCCTTTGTAGCCAGATTCGGTGATGGTGCACGTCGCTGGTGTTTGGCGTAATGACATGGTCCTTGGTGGAATGTGGCAATGGCTGCTCACTACCATGTTTCGACGGCGGTGATGCCCAAGGGCACCACTTTTCTCGCTGGAGGCGTCGTCTCGTTCTTCAAGTGGATCTGTCCTGGTGAAAACCAACACCAGTCTCCGGTTGGGCGACGATGGCGTCTTTGGATGGTATTTTCTCGCTGGAGACGTCGCTTTTGGAAGATCCCTTGGGTTGTTGGTGGGTGCCGCATCGAGATGGTGGTTCCATTGCACATGCATCTGGTGCCTTGTGCTGTTGCCGGATTATGGGATCCGGAGTCTCCAATGATGCTAGGGTTCTTATTGGGAATGTAGTTTTTTCGTCGTTTACTTTTAATTTTAGGTGCACTGGTGTTATCGGGTGACTTTTTGTCTTACCTGTTGTAACATCCCGAAAAATCCATAAATCAAAATCACTCGTATTAAAATTTATTTCAAAATACATTTCAAAAACTATAAATCATTTGAGCTCAATCATCTCATTCAAACTTTCATCCACCTCATATCTCTTCTGCTTCTCTCACTCCAATTATATTCCACGCACCGATGCCCCTGCATTGTCCGCCCGTCCCCCACCTCTCTCTCTTTGCTCGCCCTCGCCCGATGCCCAACAACGGCGCGTGCGCCGACCCCACCGCCATCGCCGCTGCGGCACGCCCGCGCCCGGACCCCTCTCGCCGACCGTAGCCTCACGCGACACCGCGACATGTGGACCCCACCACCTCGCCTTGCTCGTAGTGCCGTGGTGTAAGGTCCTAGATGGCTAGAGGGGGGTGAATAGCCTATTAAAATTCTACAAACCACTAGACAAAACTTGATTAGTATAACAAATGGCGTAACCGCGGTTTTGCCTAGCCTACAAGGTGAGCAAGCCTCCTATTGACAAATCTAGTATAAGTATGATCTCTATGTCACTCAAGGGCTATGTCACTACTTTCTAATCTATAGAGCTAGCAAGAACAACTATTCTAAAACAAGCTACACAAGATAAGTGCTAGAAAGTAATGCAAGGTAGAGAGGTGATTCTTATACCGACGGTGGAGAGAAGATATTGCCAATCACCAAGATGATATGTAATCAATACAATATGACAACAATCACAATATGAAGACCAATCACCGGGAACAAGAAGATGACACAATTATTTTTGTTCACCCGGTGTTCACTTGTGCACCGACAAGCTACGTCACCGGTTGTGTCGACCAACACCTAAATGGATCCTCGGTGTGACCCTCAAGTCACTTGCCCCGCAAGGCACTCCCCCGCAAGGGAACCGCAAGACACCACTCTCAAGCGTGGTAACTCAATGACACGCGCATTCCACTAGAGTTGCTTTTGGCACTCCGCCGAGGACAAGCACAAGAACCTCTTACAAATCAATCACCGGAGGTGGGCAAGAACAATCACCAACTCTTCCCAACGCCTCCAAACAACCTCCAAGCCAGCTAGGAGCGGTACTCTCCAAGAGTAACAAGAAATCACCGGCCAAACGACTCGCAAGTGCCACTAGATGAATCAACTCATGCAATGCACTTCGAATCACTCAATCTCACTCTAGATTAGCATTCAAGCAAGAGAGATGAGTAGGAGGGAGAAGCTTTAGCTCAAAGGATGCACAAGAGTGTTAGAAAAGCCAAGAGCCCTCCACAAGGGCCGGCCACCTACTATTTATAACCCCATCCTTTGAAACTAGCCGTTGCCCCTCGGGCGGCCCGATTACACACGCCGGACGCGTCTGACGCTAGCGCCGGACGCGTCCGGCGCCTCTGCTGCTCAGCCTCCAACGGTCGACTCCCACGACACGTCAGCGTCCGGCGGTACCCCTCGGCGTCCGGCGGCCAGCGTCCGGCAACACCAACTGCTCTGCGACCCTCTCTGAGTAGCGTCCGGACGCACACCCTGGCGTCCGGCGCTTCACACGCGCTGAAACATCGGCTTTCATTTCTTACGAGCGTCGGACGCTGAACAGTGCCGAGCCGGCGTCCGGCGCAGCGTCCGGCGCTCTGTCTCTCAACCGGTACTCTCTGTGTAGCGTCCGGACGCTGGGCCAGCGTCCGGCGCTCAGCGTCCGACGCTTAGAATATGAGCATTCTCAATCCCGCGAAGACGCCCTCTTTTCTCTAACGAATTTGCATCCGGCGCAATAGAAAATATCTCTCTCATTTTCCCGAAGGCGCCGAATCCCCCTCGCAAGCTCGGGGGGAGGATGAGCGGTTACCAAACCCAACTCAACCTTACAATCATACCGCCGCCTTTGCAAATGTGCTAACACCACCAAGTGACATCTCCATGTGCATGTGTGTTAGCATTTTTCCAAAGCATTTTCAAAGGACTTTCATCGTGCACTAGATCCTAAATACAATCACATGAAATGATGGACCTAGTGGCACTCATGAACCGAATTACCGAAGATCTCCCCTCTTCATAGTTCGGCTATCGATCCTAAACCACTCACACCCTCTATGGTGTCTTGAGTGCAAAAAACAAAATGGCCCTATAGGTTATACCTTTGCCTTGAGCCTATTTTGTCGATCCTTCATCCGCCAAGCCTTTACATGATACGTGACACTCCATGTCATCATGCAACGGTCTTGGTCCATCGATCTTGATATTACTTGCTCTTCACCGTTGGTCGGTCCATCGGCGCCAAGTCATGCCCAAGCTTCACCGTCGCACGGTCCTTCGCTTCGAAGCCTCAACTTGCCCTTCACACTTCCAACCGATCCATCGAGCCAAGCCCATCTTGATCTTCACCATGCTTAGGTTGCATAACTTCATGTCATGCCTCAACATTGAGCTTCACTTGGCATGGACTACCTTTCTCTAAATCATCCACTTAGAAACAAGGTTAGTCCTTAGGTTTCATCAATTACCCAAAACCAAACTAGGGACTTTCACGTGGGACCTACCTCGCACTACCTCTCGCTCCTTCATGCATAGCAGCAACACGACAGGTGCCTGCTATATTTTTTTACCATGTGCAAATAGCAACCCCCAGCAGCATCGTGCACCATATACACGCGGACATAGCACATCCACATTTTTGCCAGCAGCTCCTCATCACTCTAACCATGCATGCAAGTTAGGCACCGTCTATTTGCATGTGGCACCATCCATTTGCATGTCAAGAATATGTATGCAAAGCACCTTGTTACCTGTGGCATGCAAGGTTAGGCACCGTCCACGAGCTGGACACCGCCGGCCGCCGCTCACACCATCTCATTAGTCTGTGCCTGAGCATCACAATGCATGCATGCATACAACTCATGCAAGCAGCTGCTACCTCTTCCTGCTAGATGCCGCACCGCCCTGCCTAACTTGCCTCGTCCCCCCTCGCCTTGTCCTAAAGAACAACAGCACGCCATTAGTGGCAAGTGGTTGAACGCCGGTGGCCTAGCTCTTCCCTGTCCGCCTATAAAACCCAACGCACACTACACAGCTTACCCCTCCTCCACACGACCACGCTGAACTATTCGGCTCCACAGCCACCCGCTCGCCCGCCTTCTTCCTCCTCCCGATCAAGCTCTCTGCGTCCTCAAGCACAAAGCGAAGCACGTCCCATCGAGCTCCCTTCGCGAGCTGCAACCGACTGAGGTAGCTAGCCTAAGTGAACCCCCTCATCCTCCTCTTCCTCCCCATGCTCTCAGATACGAGAGTGGTGGCCAGAGTTGCCGTTGGGCGAAGCTCCAGAAGCTAGCCATGGCGGACAGCTCACGAACACGAACACCAGTACCTCTATTCTCGTACGTAGCGTTGCTAGCTTGCTTCTCTCCCTTCCCATGCATGTCTCTATGACGTGCGGACCCTGAGCAACACATGCACTAGCACATCTCCAGCATCACGTATACGAACCCACCAGCAACCAATCATGTGTAAGTATACGTCCAAAGCTAGCAAGCACACGTTCGGCTCCCCTTCTCCAAAAGTCCATGTTTATTTATCTAGACAGCCACCTTCCAAAATTAATATCTCCTCCATCCGACCTCCGATTCTATCAATTCTTCTTTCCAAACTCATCTAAAATCATAATCTATCTCTTATAAAAATCTCATAATTTTTAGAACTCATTTGTATTTATGTGATTATTTATTTGTGCTTGTTTGCTTATCGCGTACTTTAGCTGACGGAGTGAATGAGCCGGAGAACGAGGACGTCGGAGGCGAGTACCGCGAGTTCGGTACCGAGGACCCGAACGACCAGCAGGAGTTTGCTGATCAGGACACCGACGGAGGCAAGTCCAGCCTATCCCCTTTGATGCATGTTGATCCTATTTTTAAACACAACCCGTAGAAGCCGTTTTAAATTGCATGTACAATATACGTACGAGTATTTTCGCTGCTAGTTATAACCCGATTGAATAACCACCCTTGAATTGATTTTATCTGATAATTAACTTGTACAAACATAGGAGCAAACAATATATTATATTATTATTTAGTATGCTTAGGACCTGATACTCATCCCGGATACCCATCACTATGATTTTATCAAATACAATGATTTTAAAAGAAAAAGGTGTGAGTCGTAAGAATGAATTATGGGTAATATGAACGGGTTAATGAAGCAGTATAGATGGTGTTTACCCACTGCATTGATGATTCATCTCACCTAACTCAATTTTGATGCAACCACTCGACCTTGTATGCGGCAGGGCTTAGTCTAAATCCCTCTAGTTAATATGGCAATCACCTTGAGGCAGGTGTATAACGGGGCACTAAGGGTTGTTGGTTACTGAGAATTTGTATGAGATATATATAAGCGCTGTAATTTATTATGATGTTGTTGCCTTAGTGTGCCCGTGGTGAGCGCCCTATTAGCTAGGAGGGTAATGACTTTGATGGATCTGTGCTTGCACTACGGTGTTAAGTTACGGTACCCTACTTGTGGTGAATGTGTACAACCTCTGCAGAGTGTAAAATTTATTCGGATAGACGTGTCCACGGTATATGGACGGGTTATGGTTTGGTTTCACCAACTGGTTGGGTTGGGATGAGTGAGAACATGTGAGTGAGTGTGATTTTAGAAATTGGTTATCTGCCATGTGTTGTGGGAACTGAGGGTTCAGCAGCACTTAAAATTGAGAACAACCTCTTTTTCATAAATATTGTTGTATATGAAAAAATATGTCTTTTGCAAAGGTATTTATAAAATAAACCCTGCATGCGTCAAAAGATAGCTTTATGCAAATAACCCCAAGTTTTACCCTTGATATATATCCATATGCATATATTGTTATCCTATTCCGTAGGGTAAAGTTAGATTTGCTGAGTACTTTGTACTCACCCTTGCTTTGTTGAACAGAGGAAGATTCGGAGTTTGATTCGGAAGCTGCGTACGAGTAAGGTCGTCTCTGCACCCAACTAAGCCTATGGCATTGGGATCCGTCAGATGGATACGTGGGAGTTTAATTTCTAGGTCCTTTGGACCTGGGCTATGTTCTGGTATATTATTATTATCATTTGTCTTCATTTCTCTCGTTTGGCAAGACTACTGGACTGAGACTTATCTGTTGTAATAAATGTGTTACTAGCCTCCTGGGACTAGTAATTGTATCACATTTAAGAATAAATGTGTTACTAGCCTCCTGGGACTAGTAATTGTATCACATTTAAGTTCATGTTCAACGGGGACGCTTCACCTGTCATATTGCCTTTCTGCCGTAATAACTTATGGCCTGATACATCTTCGGATGACTAAAGCCGAAAATATATTTTCCTTTATGAACAAAAATATTTTAATTCAATGGACAAAGAGCTCACGTGTGAGCAGTGAGAGGGTTAATAGGGGCGAAGCTTGATTAAAACCATATAGCTAGGCCATGGCCATCTCTACCCAATGTAATCTCTATTGCCTAAACAATTTTTAATCTTCACCTTGTAGGTTTCAAAACTATTTTGGAGGTGCTCCTCATAAAAATAAATAGACCACCTATTAGTCCTCGTATTTAAATAGGCTAGGACGACTACTACCTACTCCCTCCGTTCTTTTTAAGTATCGTTGTGGGATACGTGCCACAAGTTTAACTCGATTTATAAAAAATATATGTAACATTTATATCTTTAAATAAATTTATTAAAAAACTAGATTTAAAATTTTTTTTAATAATATTAATTATGATATTAATCGATGATATTTATTATTTATAAAAATTATCGATATTTGTTTGTCAGAAAGCGAGGGAGGCACGCAGGTTAGCTGCATTTTCTCCCGCAAAAGACCTTCTTCGAAGGAATGCTCAGGTTAAGTGTTTAAGCAGAGTAGAGTGCCACGGAGGCACGGATGCCGGCAGCCACAAGCTGCTGGTCGCTCGTGGCAGCTCCTCAGCAATCAACGCCACAAACAGATAGCCTTTCGTCTCTTTCATTTTCAGAGGCCACCAGCGCCTGGACCTGGACGCTCGCTCGCGCCCCGGCCTCGCCCGCCGCCATGGCTCCCTCCCTGGCCGCCCTCAACTCCGCCGCCGCCAGCCACCTCGCACGCCCTCGACGCCACACGACCTCCGTCCTCGCGCGCGCCTCCTCCCTCCTCCGCCTGCCGCTCCGCCGCCGCTCCCGCTGGGTCGCCGCCGAGGTACGCACGTTTGCATTCTGTACGCGCGCCGACTTCACTTTTAGTTACTTCGGAGTGTTGTGACGCGTCCCGTTCTACAACCTCGCAGTTCGTGACCGGTGGCGCTGGCGGTGGCAAGGCGAGGCGAGGCGTGGGCGTCGACGTCGCCGCGGTCGGCGCGGCGCTGCGAGACGCCAGAACGGCCGACGACGTGGAGTCCGTGGTGAATGCCTTCTTGAACCACGACGACAACGACGGCAACGGCGGCGGCAGGGAGGGCCGCGGCCTCCTGCCGCTCCAGGTGTACACGTGCGTCATCCGGGGGCTCAACAAGGACAACCGCCCGGACGCGGCGTTCGCCGTCGTGGAGCACCTCAAGCGGAGAGGCGCCGCGCTGAACCAATTCGTGTACAACTGCCTCCTGGGCGCGGTCAAGAGCAGCGGCGAGTTCGGCCGGGTCCAGGCCGTGCTCGACGACATGGAGGCGCAGGGGGTGTCGCCGAACATCGTCACCTACAACACGCTGATGTCCATCTACGTGCAGCAGGGCAGGGTGGAGGACGTCCTCCGGGTGTACGCCGACGTGCAGGAGCGCGGGCTTGTGCCCACCGCCGCGACCTACTCCACGGTGATGTCCGCCTACAAGACGGCCGGGGACGCGTTCGCGGCCATCGAGTTCTTCGCCCTGCTCAGGGGCAGGTACGGGAACGGGGAGCTGGTGGTGGGGAGCCGTGGTGACTGGGAGCAGGAGTTCGTCAAGTTTCAGAAGCTGACTGTGCGGGCGTGCTACATGTCGATGCGGCGGTCGCTCGTCATGGGGAAGAATCCGGTCGGCGAGGTGCTGAAGGTCCTCCTCTCCATGGATGAGGCAGGTGTTTGTCCGGAGAGGAGCGACTATGAGCGGCTCGTGTGGGCGTGCACGGGGGAGGAGCATTACGCCATTGGCAAGGAGCTGTACCAGAGGATTCGTGAGGGTGGCGATGGGGGCGAGATCAGCCTGTCCGTCTGCAACCACCTGATCTGGCTGATGGGCAAGGCGAAGAAATGGTGGGCGGCACTCGAGATCTATGAGGATTTGCTGGACAAAGTGCCGAAGCCGAACAATCTGTCTCATGAGTTGATCATGTCACACTTCAACATCCTGCTGGATGCTGCCAAGAGAAGGGGAATTTGGAGGTGGGGTGTGAGGCTGCTCAACAAGATGCAGGAGAAGGGATTGAATCCTGGAAGCAAGGAGTGGAACACGGTTCTTCTCGCATGTTCAAGGGCTTCTGAAGCATCGGGGGCGGTGGATATCTTCAAGAAGATGGTAGATGAAGGGCTGAAGCTAGATGTGGTTTCCTATGGCGCATTGCTGAGTGCACTTGAGAAAGGTAAGCTGTATGATGAGGCATTGAGGGTCTGGGAACACATGTGCAAGCTTGGGATCAAACCGAACCTCTACGCATACACGATCTTGGTGTCGATTTATATCGGCAAGGGCAACCATGCAATGGTGGATGCTGTTCTTCATGACATGGTGTCCAAACGGATCGAACCGACTGTTGTCACCTTCAACGCAATAATCAGCGCATGTGTGAGGAATAATTCGGCTGGAAATGCCTTTGAGTGGTTTCACAGAATGAAGATGCGGGGCATTGAGCCGAATGAAATTACATACCAGATGTTGATTGAAGCTCTTGTACAAGATGACAAGCCAAGACTTGCCTATGAGATGTACATGAAGGCCTGCAACCAAGGTCTTCAGCTTCCTGCAAAGTCATATGACACTGTACTAGAGGCATGTAGGGCTTATGGTTCCATAGTAGATCTAACTACTTTGGGTCCTCGCCCTTCAAAAGGGGTGGAACCCGTCAGGATAGAGAATAATTTTTCCAGTTTCTCTCAATTCAAAGATCTGCCTAGTAGCTCTCATAATTTTGCAGGCATTAGAATGTATGGGTTTTTTGGATACAGAATGGCAAGGTAAAACATTCATGTAACATGCTACCATGCCCTGTTGTATAGTTGCCTTCACCCTCCAGACCCAATTCAACATCAAAAACATTGACTTATGTATTTGTAACTTCACAAATTGTAAAAAAAAAAAAATACTAGTACACTGGCATTTTTGTTTCATTCCTCTTATGCTAGCGTGAATCTTTTGAACATATGATGCAACTTTTGGTGTGCATGTGTCCTTATCTTCTTTGGTCCAACCTTTTGAACAAAAGGTTCATATGGATATGGATTTTTCTTTTTCATCCCTCCTCTGCTAGTGACTTAGTGTGGATCTTCTGAACATAGTGATCCAACTTTTTGGCGTGCATGTTTCCTTTTCTTCTTTGGTCCAACCTTTTGAACAAAAAGTTTGTTTCATATGGATTGCATGGCAGAAATTGTTTCATGTGCTCAAGAGAAGCCTAAGTACAGAGGTAAACACATCGATTGCTTCAAATGTTGATAATCTCTTTCAGTTCATAATGTCAGGAGCTAATAAACCGATTGAGGGTTGTGAAACCAGTTGAAAATGACAAGTTTTATATTTTGCTAAATTCAATAACGATCACAAATGGTATCATAATATAAAATACGATATTTGTTGGTACAGGAATTGGTCCTGTTCATTTTCATCCCTAAAATTGGGCTATGAATTTCACTAACCTTAAAAATAGTACTTGCCTGTATGCAATTCATTATATTAACCTTGAAGTAAAGACCAGCCTTCTGGGTGTCAACAGCCATGATGGTGAGTTAGAGGAGGATGCCTATGAACTCAGCATTGCGCACTTCTCTGACTTAGTTCCCTTTTTATTTTATTTTATCTTTGTACGAGTATTCCTGCAACATTTTTTCCATGGATATTCAAGGCCCCGTTCCGTTGCTGGGAAATAATGCACTAGAATGATTCCAGTCAGGAACAATAGTCTGGTTTAATTTATATAACTGTGGATGGACAGGAAAGATTTCTATGCATGAATTTGCTAACCGAACGAGCGATAAGCCTCATTTGGATGCACCCGTATCCACCTCAACAGTGTGGGTTCACTCTACCACGCAAGGATTAAGGTGAATTCGAGTGCGTCCAAATTCCAAACAAACCCTTAGTTAATACGAGTACTGTTGGGGAACAACTTTGACATGCAAACATCCTTTTCAAACTTTGGAGTCAAATATTTATCATAAGCATTTGAGACGTCAACATGTGCAGCGAAGAAAGCGAAGGTACTTCGTTGTACGTATTTTCGGCTTCGCTTATGTATTTTCGCATGTTTCAAGATGATTGGCGAAGATGACTTCGTTGTACATTGGATGCCCAGCGAAGATGACGTGGATGCTTCGCTGTAGCTTTCAAACTCCGCACATGAGATTTTATATGTTTCAGGTTACCAAGCGAAAGATGGCTTCGCAGGGCCTCCCAACCGGCGAAGCCAACTGGCGACTCCGCATAAGAAGTCTGCGAGATTCTCAGTCACAATCAAGTTCAAAGTTGCCTCAGAAGATCAGAAGAAAAAAGGACGAAGTGTGTCTCACCACTTCGCCAACTTGCTTTCTAGTTAAAAGGATAGAAAGCTCCATGACAAATCTTGTGAGATTCTTGGAACGGCGAAGCCAAGGAGGTCTATAAATACCCCCTGGGATGTAAGTTTTCGGGGAGAGAATGAAATATAATTGCAGCTGAATGTTGTTTTCGTCTTTTATGTTTATGTGAAATTATAACCCAACATCTGGCGCCGACCATCTGTGTGACCAATGACACCCATGACCACCACGCGAATGCAAAATGGCAAGACCTAGCAAAAAAGCAACTTCGGCTGGAGACAATTCAAACCAGGACAGAGACCCACTTTTGGAAGATGAGACAGAAATAGAAAACAGACATGTTCAAGAAGAAGAAGAAACTCAGTACGAAGAAAGAAGACTCAAAAAACTCGAAGATCAAGTCATCGTTAAGAAAAAACAGCTGGAAGAAACAAGAAAAAAGACAAGAGAAAACTCTTTAAAACAAAGAATTACAGAAGCAGAAGCTGAATTAAGAAAGCTTAATAATGAATTAGAAAACGAAAGCGAAGTCATGATTCAAGAACCAAACTCAGCAAGTAAAAATACCAACAGCAAAGAAAACCAAAGCCAAATAGCAACAATTGACACAGAGTCTCCCCTATCAATCGACATTCAGCTAGCGAAGTGGCCAGCAGGTTTCAAATTCAACATCATCCCAACTTATAATGGCATGTCCGACCCAAGACAATTTCTTATAAGTTTTGAAGCAGCAGTTGCATCAAGTGGGGGAGATGCAAACACCTTAGCGAAGTCACTCATCATGGCAGTAAGAGGACCAGTGTAGCAATGGTACTCTTAGCTAAAACCAAGGTCAATCAAATCTTGCGATCAACTTCGCACAACCCTGCTCTTAGATTTCCAAGGCTTACAAAGAGTTGAGCTCACAAGCGATGATCTTTTCAACATCAAGCAGCAACCAAAAGAACCGCTGAGCCAGTATTACAAAAGATTTATACAAGCAAAAGCTCAAATACCAAACATACCAAGCGAAGTTGTCATCATAGCAGCAATCAAAGGACTGCGAGCAGACCAACTTTCCTCGCACTTCAAAAGAGAAAGACCAACCACAGTTGAAAAATTATATGAAGAAATGAGAAAGTACTGTGAATCCGACGAAGATTACAGAAAAAGAATAGAAGAAGAAAATGGAGAAAGAAACATGTCAAGGGCAAACAACAAGTTTCAACACTCAAGAATGACAAACACAGAACGAAGACCATTTCAGAGAATAAACCATATCAACAACACAAGCGAAGTCAACAGCCAAGGTCCAAGCTCGAGCAATCAAAGAAATTTCTAAAATAGCAGAAATTTTAAGAAAAATTTCCAACAAAGACCAAGCTATAACAACCAAAGCAGAAACTTCGAAAGGAAAATTTTGAGACCCGAAGAATTATACTGCATTATACATGACAAAGGGGCTGGTCACACATCAAACATGTGTCCAAAAGTAAAGAAAAGCATTGAAGAAGTGCAAGAAGAGAATAGAGCAACTTCGCAGCTGAAAATTGTCAACCACCTAGCTCCTCAAAGAACAAGCTATGCGCCAATAACTTACCCCCAACACATGTTGCCACCACCTTCACCAATCTACAATTGTCAACCGTTAGCAATATGTCCGCAAAATCAATGGGGCCCAAATCAGTAGCAAAGTTTTCACCCTGAAAGTTCAGTAGCTAGCAGCAACCACCAAATTCAATACAATAACATGTCCGAAGTATCAACAAGCAATGAGAACGCAATCATCCCAAGCAAATGTAGAATTATGATAATCTTTGGAGGAAACAGCATGGAGCTCGATACAAGAAATGAAAGAAGAAATTATTTCAGAAGAGTAAACTCCATAGCAGTTCAAGGTCTATTCAAGAAAACAAGATGGTCCCACATGCCAATCACATTTTTAGAACAAGGTCTCAAACTCAAAGATTACCCTCATATGGACGCAATGGTCATAGAAGTAAACATCGAAGGTTGGTCAGTAACAAAAATTCTGATAGATGGTGGTAGCTCAGCAGATATCATATTCATAAGAACTTTAGACGCAATGCAAATCGACAGAAAAACTTTGGGAAGAGCCGAGCACCCATTAGTAGGCTTCGGCGGAAAGAAAATAAACTCTATTGGCAGAATTGTCTTGCCAGTGTCATTCAGAACAGTGAATAATGCAAGAACGGAACAAATAGCATTCGATGTTGTCGAAATGCACAGCCAGTACAACGCAATCTTTGGAAGGGAAAGTTTAAATGCTTTCGAAGCCATAGTAAGCTACCCACACTTATGCATGAAAATGCTAGCAGTCAATGGCATCATAACCGTCTCCGGTGATCAAACAGAGGCAAGGAATATAGAAAGAGATGCAAGCCCAGCTTTCAAAAATATCCATGTGATACAAGAAGAAGAAGAATATGACGAGTTTGAAACTGAAAACACGAAGACACAAGAAAAAGCGAAGCCTTGCGAAGACACAAAGAAAGTACCAATCGACCCAATGGTGCCAGAAAGACAAGTTATTGTCGGCACAAACCTATCAAAACAAGAGGAAGAAAGAATAGTACAAGTCCTGCAAAGTAACAAGGATATCTTCGCCTGGTTTGCACAAGACTTAGGAGGAGTAAGCAGGGATGTCATAGAACACAAGCTAAACATCGACCCAAACTTCAAGCCGAAAAAGCAAAACTCAGAAAGTTGTCGGAAGACAGAACACAAGCTGCTAAAGCCGAAGTCCAAAGATTGTTAGATACAAAAGTCATAAAAGAAGTTCAATTCACAACTTGGCTTGCAAACATAGTCATGGTACAGAAGAAAAAAAAGAAGCGAAGAATATGCATAGACTTCACAGATCTCAACAAGGAATGTCCAAAAGACAATTTCCCTCTACCAAGAATAGACACTCTAGTAGACCAGGCAGCAGGAAGTGAAATGCTCAGTTTCCTAGATTGCTATTCAGGCTACCACCAAATTTAGATGAAAAAAGAAGATGAAGAATACACAAGTTTTATTACACCATTTGGAACTTACTGTTTCCAAATAATGGTCGAGGGGCTTCGTAACGCAAGAACAACCTTCATCAGAATGACTTCCATAGTCCTCAAAGATCAAATACCAAGAAACTTGCTAGCATATGTGGATGACCTGGTAGTCAAAAGCAAGAAAAGAGAAGACCATGTTGAAGATTTATAAGAAACTTTCTCAAACCTCAGAAAAGCAAATTTAAAGTTAAACCCAGAAAAATACACGTTTGGAGTTCAAACAGGCAAAATTTTAGGATGCATCGTATCCGCAAAAGGAATTGACCCAAATCCGGAGAAGGTGAAGGCAATACTAAACATGCAAGTGCCAAGAAATATCAAGGACATCCAAAAGTTGACAGGAAGACTAGCTTCGCTGAACAGATTTATATCCAAATCAACTGAGCGAAGCCTCCCAATATTTCAAGCACTAAAAGGGAAAAAGGAAAAGTTCAAATGGGGTCAAGCACAACAAGAAGCTTTCGAAGAAATAAAGAAATATCTATCCAACCCCACAACCTTGGCAACACCTGATCCAACGGCAGATCTGCTACTATATGTATCAGCAAACGAAAGTACAGTCAGCGCAGTACTAATACAAGAAGAAGAAAAGGAGCACTCAACAAAACAAGTTCCAGTATACTTCGCTTCTGAAGCTTTGTCTGGATCAAAAATATTCTATTCAAAAATCAAAAAAATTGCATACGCAGTACTTATGGCATCCAGAAAGTTGAGACACTACTTCCAAGCTCACAAAATAAGAGTGCCAACAAATCAACCCCTCAAAGAAGTGCTACAAGGCTGCAAATCCTCAAGGAGATTGGGAAAATAGGTTGCAGAACTGTCCTAATACTTCATCAAATTCGAGAAAAGAACAACAATCAAATCTCAAGTGTTGGCTGACTTCATGGCAGATTGGATATCATCAAAGTACAACCAAGAAAGAATGGAGCAACCCGAATGGATAATCTATTGCGATGGTGCTTGGGGCTTCGCCGGCGCAGGAGCAACAGCAGTCATAACCTCACCTTCTGGAATTAAACTCAAATACACAGCAAGACTAGACTTTCAATGCACCAACAACATTGTAGAATATGAGACAGTATTGTTAGGACTCCACAAAGCAAGAGCAATGGGATTCAAAAACTAATAATCAAGATAGATTCTCAAGTTGTGGCTGGGCATATAGAGAAAAATTACAAAGCAAGAGATCCAGAGTTGGCAAAGTATCTCCAACTGCTGAGAGATCAAGAAAAACACTTCGCTGGATTCACAGTGAAAAATATTTTAAGAAATGATAATACAGATGCAGACGAAATTACAAAAGCCCCCGCCAAAAGTTAGAGTTACCACCAGAAGTATTCTTTCAAACTATCACCGAAACCTCGACAAGAATGAAAGTTGAACAACCAAAAGAAGTACACATCATAGAAAGCAAAGATTGGAGGACTCCAATTATCGCATTCCTCAAAGGATTCTACGAGCCAGAAAGTGAAGTTGATGAAGTAAGAATGATGTAAAAGACCAGAAGCTATAAAATCATCAACGAAGAACTATACAAGGAAGAAGTTTGCCAATCACTACTAAAGTGCATCTCGAGAGAAGATGGGAAAAACCTGTTGAAAAAAATACACGGTGGAATCTGTGGATGTCATGCCAGGCTAGATCAATAGTTAGAAAAGCCTTTAGACAAGGGTTCTTCTGGCCATCTGCCCAAATTGACAGCAAAAAAATCATTCAGACTTGTCACAATTTCCAAATGGCAGCAAGCAAAGTTAAAGCACCAGGAACAAACCTTCAATCAATTGAACCAACTTGGCCACTAGCAAGATGGGGAATCGATATAGTCAGAAAGTTACCTTTAGCTCAAGGAAACTACCAATACGCAATAGTTGCAGTCAAATATTTCACCAAGTGGATTGAAGCGAAGCCAACCACAAACATGTCTTCTCATACAATGAAAAAATGTCTATGGCAGAACATCATATGCAGATTCGGAGTCCCAAGACACATCACTATAGACAATGGAACCCAGTTTGATAGCGAAGACTTCAGAGAATACTGCCATTCAATGGGAATCAAACTCTGTTTCGCATCAGTTAAACACCCACAGTCTAACGGAGCAGTCGAAAGAGCAAACGGGATAATTTGCACTGGAATCTCAAATTGCCTAACAAACCTAAAAAAGGAAAAATGGGTCGATGAATTACCAAAAGTAATATGGTCTCACAACATTTCAAAATCGAGGCCAACAGATTTCTCTCCGTTCAAGCTACTTTACGGAGACAAAGCAATGACCCCTAAAGAGATAAAATACGAAGGTTCAAGAACAAATGTTCAAATGATCATAGAAGAAGACCAAGTAACAAGCAAAGATTTGCTCGAGGAGGAAAGAAATGAGGTACTCAAGAATATCAAGAAGTATCAACTTGAAACACAGAAGTGGTACAACAAGAAAGTCAAGCCAAGAGGATTGGCACCAGGAGATCTCGTCCTAAAAAGAAAAAGACATGAAGACACAGTAGGAAAATTTTAATAAAAGTGGGAAGACCCTTTCATCGTCACAACAACGAACAAAGAAGGTGCGTATCATTTGGCAAACCTTAAAGGTGAGGAACTCAGTTACACCTGGAACATAGAAGTACTCCGCAAGTATTATCCATAAGCAAAACTGCAAGTTTAGTCTACTTTTCAGCAAAAGTAGAAGTAGAATTTTTTTACAAGCAAGCTTACATTACTGAAAGCATATCTGAGCTACACTCTTTTTCCACTCAGGGGAACCTTTCGCAGGGTGAGTGATTTTTTAATGAGGCAGTCTCTTTGTAAACCTCATGAAATATAAATGAGAAAGTAGTTTCTCCAAAGATATGTTTCTACATCGCACAGCTAAAAGCACAAAACGCAGAAGACTATATCCAATATATACTCTCATAACGGCACAAATTTTTGCAAAAACTAAGTTAGCATCAATATTTTATTAAATCTAAAAAATGCTAACTTATCTAAGGCAAAATTTTTGACTTTGTTTCACTAAGGTGAAATGTTCTCAGCTTCTAAGGAAGCATACGCGTCCACTTCGCTCGAAAAGGAAGGGATGACGTTTCAAAATTTGCTAAGGCAAATTTTTCGACTTTGTTTCATTAAGGTGAAATGTTCTCAGCTTCTAAGAAAGCGTACGCGTCCACTTCGCTTGAAAAGGAAGGGACGGCGTTTCAAAATTTGCTAAGGTAAATTTTTCGACTTTGTTTCACTAAGGTGAAATGTTCTTAGGTTCTAAGGAAGCGTACGCATCCACTTCACTTGAAAAGGAAGGGACGACGTTTCAAAATTTGCTAAGGAAAATTTTAAAATGCCGTTTCACTAAGGTGAAATGTTTTCAGCTTCTAAGGAAGCGTACACGTCCACCTCGCTCGAAAAAAGGGACGACATTTCAAAATTTGCTAAGGCAAAATTTTCAATTTTGCTTCACTAAGGCAAAAACTCTCAAGCTTCCAAGCGAAGTGCACGCATCCGCTTCGGACGAAGAAGAAGGGGCAACATTTCCAAATCTACTAAGGTAAAGCTCTCAATTACATGCTTGTCAACAAAATACATACACAATTCAACTCAAAGTACTTATTCTGTACCTAGTCTTATAAGCGAAGAAAAACTCACAAACTTCGCAATTTGCTGACATAGAAAAAGAGAAAAGTTAGACACAAAAGCACAAAAGAAAAGCAAAAGCAGAGCAAGTATAAAATTTGCCCTCTGAAGCTTCTCTCTAGCTTTATTGAAACAATGGACCCGACCACCTGACCTCCAGTACTGCTCGAGATATTTGTTGCACAACACTTGTGTCACCTTCGTCACATTAGTTAGTTCGCCCACAGAAGGGAACTTATAATTAACATCACAAAGTTGTGCAAACAATGGATCCTGGCTTTGTCTCATCAGATGAAACAAAGCACGAGCAGAGTAGAAAGCGCCAATATCAACAGTGGTCTCCATGACCTGGGATAGATCCTCATATTGGTGGCAAAGCCAACTGAAAAAACTATCCCGGTCAACAAAATCCCAATACTTGTCTCCAGGTCTAGCCCCAAACTTATCATAACATTCGAAGCAAAACTCTCAGATGCGATTGCAATTGTCAAAGAAAGACTTGTCTTGATCCTTAATCTTTCTTTCAATACGCCTCACTTCTTCCCTCAACTTCTCTTTCTCCTCCTCAATCCTCTTGATAACATCATCTCTTTCCTCAACTTGAGCAAGAGCACTGATAAATTTGCCTTCCAGCACATTATGGGCGTCCACAACGTCTCCTCTCTCTTTCTCCTTTTCAGCAAGCTGTTTCTTCAGAATCTCAATTTCAACTTGGTAGTCACGTTCGTGAAGGGCAAAGTTTTTCTCCCTTTCTTCTAGCCCAGTTCATAAACCCCTCATCAAAAGAGAACCCTTGTACATCATTGACAGCCCAGCATCAGCAACCTCGAGCAAGGGTTTTTTGGATATCTCAAGCTCCGCGTCAGGCACAGTAAAAGCCTCATCTATGCACTTTGACAGTTGAACCTCAGAACTGCGCGGCATCATCCGAAGCTTATCGGCCCCGACACCAATAAACTTGAAACTGTCAAGACCTAAGCCCTTCTCTTGACAAAATGTCAGCCTATGCTTAAGAGCATCAGAAACCTCCCCTTCGCCATCAGCAAGGACAACGGGAGTAACAGGGTCCTGACCACCAAACTTGCTCAAGTCGACTTGTTTTGAGGATAAGAAGGCGCATGAGGAAAGATAGTTTCTAAAAGAAAAATCAAAGTTAAACAAGACAATCTAAATCAAAAAGAAACAATAAGCCACAACACTTACCAGTAGAAACACGCTCACCCAAGTTGCATTCGACACTTTTCCGCTCTCAACATGAATAGTAGAACTGGTTCGCGCCAAGCGGTCATCGTTAACAACATCATCAAAAACTTCATCATCGCTATCTTCAAGATTGATAGAATAGGCTCTAGAGCCTCCAGCTTTCTTCGGCACATTCTGAGCACCAACTTCGTCGGCCACAACTGTAGTTGGGTTCTCAACCGAAGTTGTTCTCCCAGCGTCAACATTTCCTTCGGCCGGTTCAACAAAAGAAGCCTCAACATCAGGCATCGGCGAAGTCGACCTGCCAATTTCCTGAAAATCTCTAGCTTGAGTTTCCTTCTCAGAAACTAACTGGTCACCGCACCAACTTCGCCAGAGCCACCGGCAGGACCACCACGAGCTTACAAATTCTGTAAGTTTTCGTTAAGTGGAGTAAGTAACAGTGGAACCAAACCGCCAGAAGAGAAAATCTTACAAATTTTTCTCACCTCATCTTCAACATCTTGATAAATAGCAAAACCAGCATCATCACCTTCACCACCACCACCTACAACCCCAGCATCACCTTCGATACCAGCACCAACATCAAAAACCAGGTTTCCTTCTATGTCCAAACTCCGTTCAAGCACAGCGTCAATCTCTTCAGCGTCCAACAACACAAAGACTCTGATTCTTCTTCAAATTCTTGATAACAACTTTGCTAGAAATGCCAGACTTGTGTTTCTTCTGAATAACAGTCTCCTTTCTACCCTGCTTCTTTTCACAGGCATAGGCAGGAGGGGGCCTATCGCCATATTCAACATTAGCGACTTCAAAAACTCTATTGAGGTGCTTGTAATCACTCCCAAGAACCTTATCAATGTTATTCTTCTCGCTCAGCACATATTTACCAAGCAAATCCTCAGCCCGGCTTTCCACAGACTTCACAAATTCTTCATCAGAAGAAAATGTCCTCGGGCGATGAAAATCGTTATCCGAAAACTTGTAGTTTATACCCCAAACTTTTTTAAGATGAAAACGCTGAAAAGACCAACCTTTTTTCAATGGCCAAATTTTGGCAGCAGCATACTCCTCAACTAAATCCCTAGCACATTATAGTGAAGCCATACACTTGTACACCTTCACAGTAGTCTTCGAAATCATGGAAGAAGGAACAGACGGAGACAGTCTAAAATTCTCGATCTCCATTCTAGCAGCCAGTGGATACTTCTTCGTCATTTTATTTGTAACAGGATCTCGCTCCTCAACCATGGGCACTTTATGATAAAACCAAAACCTAGACCAATCTCCAGTACCCCACTTGTTCCTGGTTGCCAGAGAAACTTGAACGGCATTGCGAGCCATCTTGAAACTTAAACAAGCAAAATATTTAGTGATCACCCGCCCCTCAAGCATAAATTCTTTGAACTGGGTGTGCATTTCAAAAAGCTCATAGAAAGTCGCAATATCTGCATTAGCCTCTTGAGATTTAATGGCCCAAACAAACTGAGCCAGCTTAACTATTCCATTCGGAGTCAAATGGTACATTTGAATGTTGAAAGCCTTCAACACATCTTCAACGAAGTCCTGGCAGGGGAAGCGAAGCCCAGCAGTAAACAAATCCCGGTACACAATGCATTTGTCAAGATGAAGCTTCGGGTTGGTTTCCATAGGATCAGGAATCCTCACTTGATCACGTTCAACAATTCTTAACCAAACCATCTCATCAAGGTGACTCTTTTCAAATAAAGTTTTACCAAAAGTTAAGGTAAAACCTTCACCATCCTTCACTAAGTCCTCAACTGACGCGTCAACGCCGTCAAGGCCCTCATTGTCAGAATCCATCTGAGCCCTATCTTCCTCGGTCTTCGAACTCTTCCGAGACTGAAGTTGATCCTGTAAATCTTGCAAAGATATCTACAAAAAAGAAAATCAGAAATACTATTCAACCAAACTGCAAAAACAAAAAGGTTAAAGGAACAAACCTTGGCGAAGGTATGGCTCAAACTTTGAACAAAGATTTGAGACCAGGTGAGAACAACGGCAACAAGTCAAGAAAAACTATCTTGAACTTTAGAACTCAAAAAAAATTTCGGCAGAGTGTCCCTTCTTCTGAAAACGACAGCCGTGAAGGGGGGGAGAGCCTCGCTATTTATAAGCAGCGCCTAGTCAATCGGTCAAAGCTAGCCGTTAGATTCAAAAATTCAAACAGGTCAACTCCAAAGTTTGGACGACGTTTGTTAGGCAAAGTTTTATATAAACTTCGCGGGATTCAGACCTTTAGAGTAGGCCTTTGGACGCGAGGGGCTGCTGTTGGGGAACAACTTTGACATGCAAACATCCTTTCCAAACTTTGAAGGCAAATATTTATCATAAGCATTTGAGACGCCAACATGTGCAGTAAAGACAACGAAGGTACTTCGTTGTACGTATCTTCGGCTTCGCTTATGTATTTTCGTATGTTTCAAGATGATTGGCGAAGATGGCTTCGCTGTACATTGGATGCCCAGCGAAGATGACGTGGATGCTTCGCTATGACTTTCAAACTCCGCACATGAGATTTTACATGTTTCAGGTTACCAAGCGAAAGATGGCTTCGCAGGGCCTCCGACAACCGGCTTAGCCAACTGGCGACTCCGCATAAGAAGTCTACGGGATTCTCAGTTAAACTAAGAAGTCACGATCAAGTTCGAAGTTGCCACAGAAGATTAGAAGAAAAAAGGGCGAAGTGTATTTCACCACTTCGCCAACTTGCTTTCTAGTTAAAAGGATAGGAAGCTCCATGACAAATCTTGTGAGATTCTTGGAACGACGAAGCCAGGGAGTCTATAAATACCCCCTATGATGTAAGTTTTCGGGGAGAGAATGAAATATAATTGCTCGTCTTTTATGTGTACGTGAAATTATAACCCAATAAGTATTGTGCTATATGTGCAGCTAGATATTTTGTAACATGAACTAAAGAGATCACCAAAACCAACTAACCAAGTCGATCTGGAATTGCTCTTCAAATAAGGGCCTCTTTAGTTCACTAAATTTGGCCACCAAATTCACTATGCAGAATTCTTATTCCTCGTCATATCAAAATGCCAGCACATGCATGGAGTACTAAATATAGATGAAATCAAAAACTAATTATACAGTTTTGTTGTACTTTACGAGACAAATATTTTAAGCCTAATTAATTAAAATTTAGATAATTTTTATAAAAACAAATAAAATGCTATAAAAATTCCGCTACAGGAATTCTAGCACCAATTTGACGAACTAAACAAGGCCCTTCAGATAACAATCATTACATAAGAAAATGGAAGAGACTGCTCTGAATTCTGGGTCCTGGGTCCTCCCTTCACGTCAAACGCTGCCATATCGATGCTCTTTTGCTGACTTGTTGTGTACGGGATTATGGCCAAGTTTTGTTCAACAGCTTGATGGCTGATACTAGAACGTAATATGCGCACATAATCCTTCGCTTTTGTGCCTGTTGCTACAGGAGCTTCAGCACTCTCTCTGCCTCCGCGGTCACTGGCTCACTGCCCCCGCCTCCCCGACTCCGACTCGCGACGGCGCCCGCTCCGGCTCGTGACCCGGCCAAGCAGCCAGTGGCCGCCGCGGTCTGCCGGCCTCCGGCCGCTCCAGGCCGCAGCCCCCGGCCCAACGCCCCTCATTCCCCGACCGCTCTGCAACTGTGCGGCAGCCTAGCAAGCAGCAGCCAGCAGGTCCCGGGGCGCAGCCCATTTCTGGATCCGCCGGCCACTGCCTGCAAGCTCCGGCACGGCCACACCGGCGACCTCCGACAGGTCTGCTCCTGCTTCTTCCTGCCTTCCCCGTTTATTAACCGCCTTCCGCTCCTTCTCACCATTTTCTTGCCCCGCAGCTAGCGAGCCCCCGTTTGTTAGCAAGAATGCCTCGGAGGAAAAGGCGAAAGGTGAACGGTGCGGCGTCGTCGAATGCTGGCGGCGATCGCATCAGCGCGCTCCCGGACGACGCCCTCCATCACATTCTCTCGTTCCTGCCCGCGGAAGATGCCGTGCGGACATGCGTGCTCGCCCAGCGCTGGCGCCATCTCTGGAAGTCTGCCACTGGCCTGCGCATTGGGTTCAGCGGCCATGGGGATACGCCGCCGTCCGTGGACAGTCTCCGACACTTCGTCAACCATCTGCTCCTCCTCCGCAAGCGCGATTCCAGTCTCTACACATGCGAGCTCAGGTTACGGTCCCACACAACTAAGCGCTGGATGGTTGATGAGAGAATCAGGCTCAATCTCTGGATCCGGCATGTTGTAGAGTGTGAAGTTCGGGTGCTCATGCTCGAAATCCCCACGGCTATATCAGATTATGTCAGATTTGACTTGGACAGGCCAGTCTCTCAGCATTTGACAACGCTAGTACTCAACAGTGTGTGGTTGATTAGTCCCTGGAACTTCTCCAGTTGTCCGAACCTGGAACATCTAGAGATTGCTGAGTCTTACTTTTCTGAGGTCCCCAAGATCTCATCAAAATCTCTGAAACACCTGAGCTTCAGGTATTGCTATTTTAATTATAAGGGATCGCACACTCTTATTTGTACCCCAAGCCTTGTTTCACTTAGGCTAGATGGCCATTTATGCTCGGTTCTAGTTTTGGATAGTATGCCATCATTAAAAGAAGCATTTGTCAGAGATCATATTTTGGAGTGTCACAAAGAGCATTGTTTCTCTTGTAATGGTGTCATACCTGACGAATCTGACTACAAGAACAAATGTTTTCTTCTGGAAGGATTGTCGGAAGCTGGGAATTTGACATTGATGTGTGACTACAATAGGGTACACTTTCTTATGCTTTGTCCATTAACACCTTATTAAGTTGTTCTACTACTACCACTATTTCCTGTTTTGTCCGATTATTAATTTTTCAATTGCTATGTTCTACTCTGATTATTATTTTTTCCATTCTTATGTAATTATGTTATCTGATTTTTATTCTGCTGTGGTATTTATTTTTATCAAGTTCTATATATTCATAAAAACTAAAATCGGCTCTGTTTTCACACTGAATAATAGTGAATTTTTTTCTGTCTGCATTTGTCCAGGTTGTTTTCTGCAGGGATTTGGAGTGGTGCCCAACTTTTAACAACTTGACGACTATTGCTGAATGAATGGTGGTGCAAGGATCCTGACTTCTATGCGCTAAATCTCATTCTCAAGCACTCACCCATTCTGGAGAAGCTCAACCTTCATCTTTTTACTAAGGTATATACATCTTATGTAACTACTTCTCTGTTAAACTAGTTATATGTTATTGGTTGACACTGATGGATTGTTGTGGTTTATCACAGGGACCTCAACATAAAGTGGAAATAATAGGCAGGTACAGTCAAATGGAGAGATCAGCTACTATATTAAAACACCTGAAGGAAGTTGAAGTGAAATGTGATGTGATTAACGAGCAAGTTCGCAAAGTTTTGAAGTTTCTCGGTACATTTGGCATATGTAAGCAAACTAGCAAACCAATTGTTCTCAATAATTTATTTAAACTTTCCTTAATGTGGCAAATGAAAGCAAGCATTGCATAAGCTCCTAGCTTTCTTGGAAAGCATCCAATTAACTTAACAATGAGGTTGACATGTTTGAATCCTTTTTTTGGCAAGCTTGTCCAGAGAGCTAAAAGATATACAGAGAGCTGCTGAAATTGAATTGCTCTGTATAAACAGTACACATTATCTTCTGTCAGTTATTTTAATATTTTAATTAGCTCTGAACATAAACATAAATATCACTACTTGGTTTTTCCATGAGATTTTTACATTATTCTATGCTTCCAAAGCTTTGAGTACAACCTTCATTTATTAGTCACTAGATATGTGACATGATACATTCCCTTGTTTTTTTTGCGACTATTCCCTTGTTAAAATATCAATTTGTTTCTTGTTTGTAGAACTAAGTACATGTACTTGATTAGGAATCAAAGCTATGCCTTTTCACATATGATGGTAATATTTGTAGTCTTCTTAAATACATGCAGCTGCATAAATAAGAATATGGTATCCTTACACCAAATGTTCTTGCGGGAGTTTACAGGGTTTGAAAGCTGTACTCCTCATGTTTCCAGTAATTTTGTTAGATTTTCCTTCTTTCTGCCTTTGCACATTTTGCTAAGAGTAGCCATTATTCTTTACATGATGTGTTATTTGGCAATTCTGTTCTTGTGGCTCCATCTCCCTCCCTCGTGCCGCACAGAGTAAAACACTGTTTGGCAGAGCTCCTATCGGATTCAGCCCCATTGTGTACTAGTGTCTGTCATGATTTTTATTAGTTTTCCTTATGCAAACAATTGCTTAGTGTTATATGCTTTATAGTTTCCTTCTGCCGTTGCACATTATACATTTCTGCAGCTGTTGATGTTTTCTATGATATGTTGCAATACTATATACTCTCATGGCACTATGCATGGGGCGCGAAATCATCTGTGCTTTGTTTGTACAAATCATCCAAACAAGATCCTCTATATATCTGTTTAGGTTTCTAGAGCCTTTTCCTTTTCTTTTTTTTTTTGTTTCCATGGCAGAAATTATGGCACAAGGCCATAGAGCCAAATGGAATGGGCATGGTTGGGGGTAAAGAACCTTAGGCCTACTTCAGGCATTCCTACTCCCAAGTAGTGTGTATGGTGCCCACCTCAGCTCATGGCTTCTACCTATCTTGTCCATTGAAGACTTGCACTTTGCTTCAGTTGTTTCTAATGTAGCAAAAAAGATTACCGCATGGTGATGAAATCATCTTCTTGAACATGTCTTCTGAAACATCCTCAATTTTCCACGAAGGGAAAATACACAGAATGGCGAATAACTTAATAGTTTGAAGCTCAAACCATCATATCATTCAGCGTTAGTTGATACAGTAATCCATACTTCGAACAAAAGAATACATTTGGAAGGGATTACATAAATAGTTTGCCGCCACATTGGCGGAATCATCAGAGTAGCAACAGCCTCTGGAACGGCTGCGGAAGGCGGAAGTACAAAACATCTCCAAAAGAAGCCTGAGCGTAGGAACGAGACGTCTACTCCTCCTCGTCATCATAGTCGTAGTCGGGCTCACCTGCCAAATAATTTTCAGTACGGTTTGTACTGGCCACATCTCCCACCCTATGCTTTGCTTTCGCTATGTAGTATTTGGTGGGATACAAAGGATATAATCAAATCGACCTAATATGTGGCTGTAGTTTCCTATGCAAACAGTGACCAATATTATATAATATAATTCATCAAATTTTAATCCATCTCATCCACACATCCAAACCCATTCCATCTCCATCACACACTTCTCACCCTCTCGCACTCAGTCGACAGGTCCGACTCCCTCTCGGAGCCTGTCTCAGCGGCTCACAGCCGGAAGGGTAACACCAGGGGGAGAAATAGAAGGACTCCTCTCACTACTCCCGAGAAGCGTGGGTCTTAGGAAAAAACCATACCAGTGGCTCGCGGACTATGTATATAGATTCATAAACTCTGCAGAGCGTGTACTCCCGTAACCACAAGATCGCTATCATCGGCGGTGCCCCGCCTAAGCTGATTCCGGCTGCTTTCTAACCGGTGCGATGCCACCCTACCACTCAGTACTGGGACATCCCGGATAGGTACCACCGGCACACTGAGACTGTGAGACATAGTACCGGGCCTCCGAGGTCACTATGTTGTCTAAGGAGGGTGTGGGTCTCCACGCCCGTACCTCCCGACACTATTTTCTAACCACCTAGTAGTAGTGGCACCGTCCTAGCTAGTCAGACATCCGTCTCCCGCCCATACAAGAGCGAGTGGTGAGCACGTAAGTCCCAAGATTCCGGTTCTCAAGAGATATCAGGTCCTAGGGGGATCAGACAGGATTATCTTTTCTTTTGGGACTACAACAGTCCGTGCTACAACAGCACCTCCTACCCGGGGCTTCGCTCCACGAAGGTTCTCACCCCTGGGATCTCCTTATACCTCACAATGTGCCCGCCACAAGCACCTCACACGGGAATGCCCAGAACACATTCCCCGGCAAGACTCGCCCACATGGCTCGTCGTAGAATCCTGTCCGATCGACTCAACCCTCACCACACACCCAAGACGCACGCAGCACTCTCCCCGAGTAAAGTGGCACCACGTGCCTTAACCGTATAACCATACTCTCCACCACGCATCATCATCACACAGATATAAGCGTAGTAGAAGTAAAGCATCATAAGTAAAATAAGCAAGCGTCTAGCCTATCAGCAGGTGTGCGGGAGTAAGGTTGCGACAAGGTAAAGGCTCATCAAGCTGCGCTACCATGCAACCTATCATCTGGTGATATTCATAATTAAAGCACTAGCAACTAGATATTATGCCATGCGTAATAGGATCTACGAGGTTGGGTGGGGTGTGGCACCTGCGAAGTCGTCACCGAGCTCCTCCTCGTACTCGTAGTCGTCCTCCTCAAGCTGCTCCTCTGAAACGAGACATAATAGCCGCGTTAGCGGCTCCTATAGAGTCAACACAAAGAAGCAATAAAATTCAATAACTCCAAATGCACTCATACACAAGCCTATGACGTAGAGCTCATTTTTACGAAAATTTGGACACTTGGTTCATATTTTTCGGAGTTCGTATGAAGAAGTTATGAATTTCCGAAATTTATTCTATTTTCTGAAAGAGAAAAAAGGGCAGATTAACCTGGTGCTGACACGTGGCGGCTCCTGATTGGGCCACGTGGCGTGCGGGAACAGTGCAGCCGGAGCTGTGCTGACGTCAGCACTGACGCGGGGTCTGAGGCTGGATGATGTCATGCTGACGTCAGCACTGACGGGGGACCAAGTCAGTGGCTGACAGGTGGGGCCCTCGGATCTGGTCACTGACAGGTGGGGCCAGGTCAACGGTCAACGTTGACGGTCAACGGTCAACGGCGACCGGGCCTCGGCGGGCCTGGGTAGGGCTGGATCTGGGCCGGGTTGGGCCGGCCCGGCCCGGACACGTGTCGTCTCACCAGCTAGGCCACGTGGCGGGTTGGACCTCCATCGGGCCGAGTCCACGGTGCTCTGGCTCACGGACCCGGTTCACGGTGCACCGGAGACTGGGTGGCTAGGTGGCACTGCGCGGTTGGCTGGCTAGGTCCACGTGGTGGACCTGGTCCACACGGGCACGGGAAAGTTTCCCCATCTTCCTCACGCACGCGACGGGCATGGCCGGTCGGCCAGCGGCGAGCAGGCAAGCGGCGGCCGCGGGCGGTGCGAGCTCGGCGGGCGAGCGGCTAGGGCGGCGCAAGGGCACGGCAAAGGTGCTGGTGGGGTCGCGGTGGCGTGCACGGGGCTCGGCTCGCCGGCGCACGTACTCTGGCGGCGGCCGGCGGCGAGGTCGCGGCAGCAGGGCACCATGGCGCGCGAGACGTGTTATTAGCAAGCGCAAAGGCTTCGCAGGACCAGGACGTGCTCAGCGGTTGCTTCAATTTGGAAAAAGTGGCTCACAGGCCGGTGGCAGGCAGCAAGGCATGGCGGCGGGCGGCGGCGACGGCGAGGTCTAATTCGCCGGCGAGACCTGGCAGTGGCCTCCATCTTCCCCTCCATTCCTCGATTGGAGCAGCTAGGAGCTCCTGGTCCTGCCTACCTTGGTGAGTGGAGGCTCGGCGGAGCGCGCGCGACGACGAGCGTCAAGGCGGCGCGCTGGCGGCCGGGGTGCCATGGCGACCAGGGCCGCAAAGGTGCGTAGCCCCACTGTGGTCGTTGCCAGGCCCCAAGAGGTTGCCCTAAAGGTGTTCTACGACGACGCGGAGCTAGCGATCGAGTTAAAGGAGAGAAAGGGGAAGAGCAGAGTGGGAACGCGGGCGATGCACTGGCGGCGACCATGGAAGTCGAGCTCACCGAGCTGTCCCGATGGCGGTGGCGTAGCTCACGGTTCGGCTCGGGGAAGGAGAAGCTGAGCTCGCGGTTCGCTTGGTGGAGTCGAGCAGCGGCTTCGGGTCCTCCGGCGACACGGACGTCAGCAGCGCGCGCAGCTCCGGCTTCGGCGACGCTCTGCTCCTGGCGGCAGCTCCCTCCCCCCGCCTCCTCCTCTCCTCACTTTACCCCTTCTCCTCAGCAGCAGCAAGCGAGAGGTGCGGCACGGTCAAGGCGACTGCGCGGCATGGGAAACCCTAGAGGCTGGACGCTCCTCCCTTTTATAGCGGCCGGCAGCCATGGCGGATGGCGAGGATGACAGATGCCAATCCTGCGGCTGGGCGCGACCGCGAGTTAGGGTTAGGGTTCGGGGAAAGGCGCGGCGCGGGTAGGTGAGGATGGACGGCATCCGAGACGCGGTGGCGGGTCACGGGCGAGCAGCGGACGGCGGAGGGCGCCGTTTCTTCTTTTGGAACGACGGACGCGACGCGCGGCGAACAGAAATGGTAAAAGGTGGAAGCTGACAGGTGGGCTCCGCTTGTCAGCGAGAGTGGCGGCGGGAGGGCGCGGTGACGCTGGCGGGCGTTTTGCCGATGGGCCGAACGGCGTGGCAGCGCGCGCGGGCGGGCGGCGAGCTGCGGCCTGGCTGGGCCGCCTTGATGGGCCGCGACGCGAACGCGCGAGCGAGCGGCGGGCCGAGGCGGCAGGCTGACGCGCGGGACAGGCCGGACGGCCGCGAGCGGGCAGGCAGGCCGGCGCGCGCGAGCGGGCTGGGCCTGCTGCTGGGCTGATCAGGCTTCTTTGGCCTTTTCCTTTTTCTTTCTATTTTTAAAACCTTTTCCATTTCTATTTCTTGCAAAGCAACTAATTTAGCCACAACCCTAGGTTAGTGAGGTTAGTGACCATGATGTATACACCATGGTGGGTCCACTAGGGTCTCTAGGTCATGATGGCTCCATTTCCGGAGTTAGCAGGCATATATATATACATGTGATAAAAGGTTATTCGATTTTATTAGTCATCACATAAAATCGAATAAGAGGCAAAACATTCTCTGGTAATTAAATGCAATGCTCGGGCTAACGTCGGGTGCTATTTGTGCATCTATTGGCGGGTTTCCTACATGACATCCACCATACACTGGTAAACTTTAGAAAAAATTTTGAAAGCCTGTATTTTCGGTGACCGGGTTTCTAGGGTTGTTACATCTTCCCTCCCTTACCTTCACTTCAGTACTGAACCACATTGCGACAGAGTACCTCTCTCCCTATTGTGCCCCAAGCTAATCCTTTGTGTCCTCCCTCCTGTGATCCCAACCACCTGCAGCCAAGGTGGAGTTACAGCTTGTGCAGATTGCGCTGTGGGCAGTGATGTCCTTTGTCGACACCTTTGTAGTGCAGATCTCTGGCGCTGGAGAGAATGGAGCCCTGAACTTGTCTGCACTGCTGCAGTGCCTCATTCCTCCTTGTTGTGCATCCTTTAGTGGAGCTGAGGATAGTGAGGAAGAACCAGGAGCTGAGTCCTGGACATAGAAATGAGGGGTGGTGGAGATTAGTGATCTCCTTGGCATGGAGCTGTCAAAAGGTGATAGGATAGGTAAAGGATGGGAGGACAGATGCACAGAAGGTGGTTCTATCACGTCAGTCTCATGTTTAATGTCTTCAGCTGCAGGTGATACTGATGATCTGACACCATTAGCGCATATCGCAGAATTTGGCATTGATAATTCAGATATCTAGTGAGGTGGGCAAACAATCGTGCTTTTGTAGTTATAACTCGAGCACTTTTGTAGTTATACAGTGGCCAGCAAAATAACATTTATTTTATAACAAAGAGAATGTTACCAGCTAATAGAACTTTTCTTAACAAAGATATCTCATCTCCTTATGACTTTCTTCCCCTAATAGTTAAATTAGGCTCTGACAGTGCTGCTTCTCATGTATGCTCACAGGGGCTGATGCCCATAAATCCTTCAAGCCATGTCATACTGGCTAGCAAATTCTCATCATGCTAATATATATTGGCATCCCGTTACATTCATGCCATGGCTAATGAGTGCAGGGAAAATAAAACAGATATCATATATTGGAAAACTATTTGACTTGAAATTTTTGTTCAACTTCATATTTGTATAGCACGTCATAACTTGGAGACAATCCTATTGAACTGCATGCTGCATTTCCTACTTGCTGAATTGTGATTTGGCATTTTAAGTTTCATTCTCAAGTAATGTAGTTTTTTTTTTATTTCTGCTTGTAAACTTATTGTGCCTTTTCCTGTACAGCTTTCCTTTTCAAGTAAGGAAGAGAAAAACTGGGAGGGTGATAGATCTACCATGTCTTGGCTATCTGGAAATGTAAGGCTTAAAGCTTGTGGCAAAAGTACCTTGTTTTGTCTATATGTGTTTTTATTCTGTCAATTTCAGTTATTCGGATGGTCTAGGATTGAACCACTCGTCAATACAACTTTATGTGAACGCGATGGTTGACGTGAACATGGTTAATTATGTCATTTTATCGCTGTTTCACCTTTTGCTTCAGCCTGCATCAGTTTACTCGTTCTGTGATCGATTGGCTTTTCTTATTACTAAGAGCTAAGAGGTAACAGCTGGTGACGGATGAGTTCTATGTTTCATCAACAATTTTGAGCTAGTTTCATCTTAATAACAATTCAGAACTTCCGGAGGAATCACACTTTCAGATAAAATTAGCAGCATACGTTTGAACCAACGACTCGGTATCATGCGTTCAGCATTCACCCTAGAAAGATGCAATATTTGTGGTAATCTCAATGCATTGCAATAGCAAGTTACACTAAGACCTCTAGGCCTAGCACAATGTTGTGTGGCCCTGCTGCAGATAGTTGGACAGGGGCATATTGTAAGTATGTATGTACTATGTATGTTGACGCGGCACACGAACTTCAACAGATGCAACACGCTCACACATCATGTGTCTTCGTTCCCTGTCTGACTGCACCTGGGAAGCTTAGCACTGAGAAACTCCTTTTGTCTAACGCTATGATCACAGGCATAGAAAACAAAGTCAGATTCGCGTTAGAAAAATATTAGATTATCCTTAAAAACAGATTGAAAACGAGCACAGGGCAAAGGTACTAGTAGATGAATTTAAGATCTGAACCCGATTAGCAATTAACATGCCAAGGCAAAGTAAAATACTCCCTTCGTCCAAAAAAGAAAATCATATTAGATTGTTAATTTAGGGATCTAGAAACATATTTTAAAAATTCATGGATCAGTGTGACACACCTTTACAAGTTTGAGGGTGGCTAGTGTATTTATTAACTCATTTTTTAACTAGAATATCTATTACAAAGTGGTTCTTAAAGTTGCTATAAGATTTCTATATTTTTATATTTTCTTAATCCTCACTTTAAAACGGACTTAAAGTTGGGAGATGCATCACACTGCAATGAAATTTCAGGTGTTTTTGCTGTGCAAATGGCCCATTGATAAATGGGCCGGCTGAGAGAACACGTGTTGTCGCCTCGTCTCGTCTTCTCTCTCGTCTTGAATGCTGCTACAGCTGCTCTGTCCACACCGGACTGTCCAACGCCCCGCAGACTCGCAGAGCAGCGGCGGTGACTCGCCGGCGCGACCACACGGGCGACCTCCGGCAGGTCCGCTCCTGCTTCTTCCTGCATTCCCCGTTTATTAGCCGCTAGTATAAGTCTTCCGCTCCTTCTCACCATTTTCTTGCCCTGCAGCGACCCCACATTTGTTAACAGGAATGTCTCCGAGGAAAAGGGGAAAGGTGGACGGTGCGGCATCGCCGGATGCTGGCGTCGATCGCATCAGCGCGCTCCCGGACAAAGCCCTTCATCACGTCCTCTCGTTCATTCCGGCGGAGGACGCCGTGCGGACATGCCTGCTCGCGCGGCGCTGGCGGCATCTCTGGAAGTCTGCCACTGGCCTGCGCATCGGGTTCAGCCACGGGGATAGACCGCCGACCGTGCAAAGTCTTGCACACTTCGTCGACCATCTGCTCCTCCTCCGCAAGCGCGATGCCTGTCTCCACACATGCTTGTTCAGGTTACGGCCTCGGGATGCTTGTGGCTGGTTGGTTGATGACACAGTCAGTCTGAATCTCTGGATCCGGCATGTTGTAGAGCGTGAAGTTCAGATGCTCAGGCTCGAAATCCATCACCGCTATTTCACATTTCACTTAGACTGGCCTGTCTCTCAGCACTTGAAAACGCTAGCACTGATCAGTGTATGGTTGCATAGTCCCTGCAACTTCTCCAAGTGTCCGAATCTGGAACAGCTAGAGATTGCTGATTCTTACTTTTATCAGCTTCCCTAGATCTCGTCAAAATCACTGAAACACCTGAGCATCAGCAATTGCTGTTTTTATTATTATATTGATGGAGGGCACACTCTTATTTGTACGCCAAACCTTGTTTCACTTAGGCTAGATGGTCATTTCTCCTCAGTTCCAGTTTTGGATAGCATGCCATCATTAAAAGAGGCAATTGCCAGAGATCATATCTGGGATTGTCAAAATGAGGATTGTTTCTCTTGTAATGGTGTCATACCTGATGAATCCGACTACGAGAACAAATGTTTTCTTCTACAAGGATTATTGGAAGCTGAGAATTTGACATTGATGTGTGACTGCAATGGGGGTATGCTTACGTATATGTTGTTCAATTATTATTATTATTATTATTTGAATTGCTATGTTGTCTAATTATTATTTTTTCCATTCTTATGTTGTCTGATTAGTCTGATTTTATTTCTGCTGTGGTATTTATACCAAGTTCTAGATATTCATAAAAACTGAAGCCGGGTCTGTTTTCACACTGAATAATAGTTGATTTTTTTCTGTGTGCATTTTTTCCAGGTTGTTTTCCACAGGGATTTGGAGTGGTGCCCAACTTTTAAAAACTTAAGGACTCTATTGCTGAATGAATGGTGGTGCAAGGATCCTGTCTTCTTTGGGTTGAATCTCATTCTCAAGCACTCACCAGTTCTGGAGAAGCTCAACCTTCATCTTTTTACTAAGGTATATATACTTTATGTAACTACTGCTTTGTTGAAGTAATTATATGTTTGTAACACCCTAGGTTTTTCAAATTTTCAAAATAGGCAAAATGAATTTTTGGTTAATAAATAATTAGGAAAAACAACAACAACAACAACAACAACATAGCCTTTTGTCCCAAGCAAGTTGGGGTAGGCTAGAGATGAAACCCAAAAGAGGCATGAAAACAACGAACACATAAATGGTATAAGAAAAAAAATATTTTTATAAAAATGAGGTTGAATCATGGTAGAAACATGCTTGAGCATTCATACAACAACAACAACAACATAGTCTTTTATCCCAAGCAAGTTGGGGTAGGCTAGAGATGAAACCCAAAAGAGGCATGAAAACAAAGAACACATAAATGGTACAAGAAAAAGATTACGGTTCAGACACGTTAATTGCTAGTCTCCAAGCGCTCCTATCCATAACTAAATCCTTAGGGATATTCCACTCCTTAAGGTCTCTCTTAACCGACTCGTCCCAAGTCAATTTAGGTCGACCTCTACCTCTCTTTACATTATCGACCCGCTTTAGAACCCCACTACGCACCGGTGTCTCAGGAGGCCTCCGTTGGACATGGCCAAACCATCTCAACCGGTGTTGAATCAATTTTTTCTCAATTGGTGCCACCCCAACCCTATCCCGAATATAGACGTTCCGGACTCTATCCCTCCTTGTGTGCCCACAACACCATCGTAACATACGCATCTCTGCTACACTCAATTGCCGGATATGTCGCCTTTTTGTAGGCCAACATTCAGCACCGTATAACATCGCCGGACGAATCGCTGTCCTATAAAACTTACCTTTTAACTTCTGAGGCACCCTTCTGTCATAGAGGACGCCTGAAGCTTGACGCCATTTCAACCAACCGGCTGAAATTCTATGCCTAACATCTTCATCAATGTCACCATCCTTTTGTAGCATCGATCCTAAATACCGAAAAGTATCCTTCTTGGCCACCACTTGCCCATCGAGGCTAACGTCTCCCTCCTTATTCCTAGTCGCGCTGAAATCGCATCTCATGTACTCGGTCTTGGTCCTACTAAGTCTAAACCCTTTTGACTCTAACGTGTGCCTCCATAGTTCTAACTTCCTATTAACCCCTGCCCTAGTCTCATCCACTAGCACCACATCATCAACAAAGAGCATACACCAAGGGATATCACCTTGTATGTACCTTGTGACCTCATCCATCACCAAAGCAAATAAATAAGGGCTCAATGCTGACCCTTGATGTAGTCCTATTTTAATTGGAAAGTCACTGGTGTCGCCATCACATGTTCGGACACACGTCACCCCATCCCTGTACATATCCTTGATGAGGGTGATGTACTTAGTTGGGACTTTGTGCTATTCCAAGGCCCACCACATGACATTTCTCGGTACTTTGTCATATGCCTTCTCGAGGTCAATAAAGACCATGTGCAAGTCCTTCTGCTCCCTATACCTCTCCATCAACTGTCGTAATAAGAAAATTGCCTCCATGGTCGACCTACCAGGCATAAACCCAAATTGGTTTTGGGTCACACTTGTCACTCTTCTTAGGCGATGCTCGATAACCCTCTCCCAGAGCTTCATCGTATGGCTCATCAACTTAATCCCACGATAATTAGTATAACTTTGAACATCTCCCTTGTTCTTGAAGATCGGTACTAATATACTTCTCCATTCTTCAGGAATCTTGTTTGACCGAAAAATGAGGTTAAAAAGTTTAGTTAACCATACTATCGCTCTGGCACCTAGGCATCTCCACATCTCAATGGGGATACCGTCAGGGCCCATCGCTTTACCTCCCTTCATCCTCTTCAAAGCCTCCCCGATCTCTGCCTCCTGAAATCTCCTCACGAAACGTCTCTTGGTATCGTCAAATGAGTCATCCAACTCCAAGGTAGGACCCTCATTCTCCCCATTAAATAACTTGTCAAAGTACTCTCTCCACCTGTCATTGATCTCCTCATTCCTCACCAAAAGTTGATCCGTCCCATCCTTGACGCATTTGATTTGGTTGATGTCCCTCGTCTTCCTCTCGTGGATCCTAGCCATCCTATAAATGTCCTTCTCCCCTTCCTTCGTGCCTAGTCGCTGATAAAGGTCATCATACGCCTGACCTTTTGCTACACTCACCGCTCGTTTTGCAGCCCTCTTCGCTATTTTATACCCTCAATGTTGGCTGCACTCTTGTCATGATGGAGGCGCTTGAACCACTCCTTCTCCCTAATAGCCCTTTGTGCCTCGTCATTCCACCACCAGGTGTCTTTCGCTTCCCGTTTGCCTCCCCTACTCACTCCAAACACATCCGAAGCCACCTTTCGAACACATGTTGCCATCTTTAGCCACATGTCATCTGCATCTTCTCCTTCTTCCCACGGCCCCTCATGTAGCATCCTCTCCTTAAATGTTTGCGCTGCTTTCCCCCTAAGCTTCCACCATTTTGTTCTCGCAATCTTGGCCCGATTGTCCCGATGGACACGTACCCGAAAGCGAAAATCCGTCACTACAAGCTTGTGTTGAGGGACAACACACTCCCCAGGTAACACCTTAAAATCTAAGCAAGCACGTCTATCCCCCCTCCTTGCAAGGATAAAGTCGATCTGACTCAGGTGTTGTCCGCTACGAAAGGTCACTAGATGGGATTCCTTCTTCTTAAAGACGGTGTTCGCTATCAACAAATCGTAGGCCAACGCGAAGTTCAAAACATCCTCCCCCTCTTGATTTCTACTACCATACCCGAAACCCCCATGCACCCACTCGAAACCTACATTAGTCGCACCCACATGGCTGTTGAGGTCTCCTCCTATGAAGAGTTTCTCGCTGATAGGCACAGTACTAACCATGCTATCGAGATCTTCCCAAAACTGCCTCTTGGTGCTCTCGCAAAGACCTACCTGTGGGGCATAGGCACTGATCACATTCAGAGCTAAATCTCCAACTACCAACCGGACTAGGATAATCCGGTCGCCTTGCCTCTGCACCTCAACTACTCCATCCTTAAGGCTCTTATCGATCAAGATGCCTACATCATTCCTACCCGATGTTGTCCCCGTATACCAAAGTTTGTAGCCAGTATCCTCCACCTCCTTCGCCTTCTGGCCCTTCCATTTAGTCTCCTGAACGCATAGAATATTTGCACGCCTCCTAATTGCTGTATCGACTAGCTCTCTTAACTTACCCGTTAGGGACCCTACATTCCAGCTACCTAGACGAATCCTAGTTGGCTCGGCTAGCTTCCTTACCCTTCGCACCCGTCGAGGAAAGTGCGAAGACCCTTGCTCATTTTTCACTACTCCCGGGCGCAGATGTAGCGAGTCACAAAGGTTGCGACGACCCGACCCTTGCTCATTTATCATCGTACCCGGATCACGATACGACGCGCCACTAAGGGGATGACGACCCGGCCCTTGCACATTTGACACTACACCCGGGTTCCGATGTAGCGCGTCGCTAAGAGGGTTACGCCCCAACGAATCTCCTGTGGGTTTCATATCCATGAGAGTGGTTGGTTTTGAAATGTTGGCTAGCCGCACCTAACACACCCTCCTCCTTTATCCGGGCTTGGGACTGGCTATGTTGAAATGACTCAAGAAAGTCTTCCAATCAACATAGGCGAAGTTGTGCTTGAGCATTCATGCTGGTGCATATTTTTCTTGTGTGATGGTTGAATTTGAAATTGGAATTCAAAATTCATTTGAAATTGCTTTTGGAAAAGGTTTCAAATAAATGAAAAATCATTTTTCTTCCCTCCCTTTTCTTTTCTTCCTTTTCGGCCCGACCAGCCAACGGCCTGCCGCAGCGGCCCGTTTCTTCTCCTCCCGTGCGGCCCGCTCCTTCTTCTCTTCTTGGGCCGACCGGCCCAGCCGAGACAGCCGCATCCGCCCGCGCGTGCTCGCTCTCTCTTCTTGGGCCGCAGGCCGCCAGCCCATCAAGCGACCGCAGCCGTCGTCCGCGTCCGCTCCCTCTCTCGGTAGCTGACGCATGGGACCCGCATCGTCTTCGTCCTTTCCCGACCGGATTCGACACCGAGTCGAGAGTCCGACCCGCGCCGCCTCCGTCCTCCGCACGCCGGTCCCGTCGCCTTGCCCTAGGCTATTTAAGCCTTTAACCGAATCCGCGACTCCTTCCGAAACCCTATCGCCAGCCGCCTTTTCTTGCTCGAGCCGCCGCAACACCGAAGCCCTAGCCGCCATTGCCACCGACCGCCGGAGCTCGAAATTCGCGGTAGTCGTAGCTCATTTAGTGGCGTAAGTTGGTCCTTGAGCTCGAGCTGGATCTCCTGAACACATTGGCATCCTTGATCTTGATCAATTTGCTCATCTTGTATTGAATTGCCACCCGCAGATTGCCGCCGTCCGCCAAAGCTTGCAATTGGTCGCCTTCCTCGAGTCATCTTCGCCATCAACGAGACGGCAAGCATCGCCTCGACCTCCTGAGCACCTTGGTGCCATTCATTTGGTTCAATTTGACCTAAACTGTGCCGCCGCCTTGTGCAGTTTGCCGTCATCCGCCGCACCAAGCTCCACGCCGTCCTCGTCGCCTCTCGGTTTTCATCTCCTACCTAGGTGAGCGCGGCGTGAACTGCTCGTTCGAATGATACCGGCCGCGTTTGATTTGGTGGCCGGAATCGCGGTCTATGTGAACGCCGGCGAGCTTTTTTCTTTGCCGGCCATGTCCGCCGCCGCGTCGGCCGTCGTCCCCGGCGACGCCGCTCGCCTCGATCGATCTGCGCCGTCAGTTTTGAATCGGACAGCCAGAAACGGCTCGTAACCCTTCGCGGGGTAGTTTTACAAATAACCCCCTGTCTTCCTGCGTAATCTGTTAAGAACCCTTGACGGTTTGGCTAGAGTACGCGTTCCCCACCGGAAAACGTATTTTCTGTTTAACAGATCCATAATACGCTTTGTCCACTGAAAAGCGTATTTTCCTTGTAACAGCTTCCAGAATACGTTTCCTCATTTGGAAAACGTATTTCCTCTTTTCAGTTTCAGAATACGCTTTTACTTATTTATGGTTTTGCCATTATGTTCAAAGGCTTATATCTTTCACGTTTTAACTCCGATTTGGTCCATTCAAATTCCTTAGATTTATAATTTCGTAATCTACGTAGTGGTGCTACTGTTGAAGTATTTTGAAAAATTTATATTTTTAGTTTATATTTAAAGTATTTATTTATCTATAGAAAATCTTTGAAAATTCATAAATTCGCCGTTATAACTCCGTTTTCAGTGAACTTGACGTCTATGTGATCGTAGCAACGAGTAGAATAGTTTTATAAATATTTTATTCTATTTTGATGACATTGGTGTACTGTTCCTCTAATAACTCTTTGTTTGCTTCGTGTATGTATGCTCGATTAGATTGTCTGGTGTTGATTGATAATGTCGAGTTCAGACGGTGAGGGTTTTATTGAGCAAGGATACTTTGAGGATCAGCAGGACCATCAAGACTTTGTGAATCAAGGCAGGTATAGCATGGATCTTCCTTGTTACCCACACACTAAATAAACACTGCATTTGCATGTGTTCACTTGATGAACCTAGAGATTATAATTAAATATTGTTATCTTGATTCCTTGATACCTTTGGGTTGCATTGGGTAGCTATGATGCGAGTGCTTAATGAATATCTTAATCTTGTGGCTTGATGAGTAATTGTGTCATGAACAGTGATAATGACTTTTAGCAACCTGAGAGCTAATCAGTAACTGAACCTCCGGGATCTATAGTACAGCTGTGAGGGCTATATGGCTCTGGCTTTAGCTCAGTATGAGGACCTTTTCTAGCTTGTTAGCGGTTCCCGTAATGGCGCAAGGGGGGTGTTTCGGGTTGGGTATAGTTGGACCCCTGTCTGCATGCGTATAGGCTGCGTTTGTGTGCCATCAGAAAGGAGGATACTACATTCGTAGGGCACAGAAACCTCAGCGATCCTAACATGTTAGACGAACCTTTGAAAGGCTTCATAGTGAACCCTGTCGGCCTTCCTTGGTAGTAGGCTAAGAGGTTGGCCGCCTCGAGGCGAAAGGGTAAATCATGACTCACAATGAAAGTGTACACCTCTGCGCAGAGTTTAATAAACTGGTATACTAGCCTTACTCAAGGACACGAGCGGCCTTGGAATTCCTTACACTAATGATGATCTCTCTTGTCATGCTAAAAAGTTCATTCATTTGCTGTTATGCTTACTATTTATTTATGTTACATTGATCATGATGATTTTGGGAAACATTTGTTACCTTGATGCTACTTAATTGCTCAACTTGATTAACTTATAAAAGCTAAATGCAGTCAAAACAGTGTCAGCTTATTTGAGCCTCATTAACCCATGTTATGCTTGTTGAGTACGGTTGTGTACTTACGCTTACTTTACTTTTAATTTTGGAAAATCCCGGATGGGTAACAGATGAAGGTTGGAATGAGAGCTATCGCGATGAGTACTAGGCTTGGTGTTCACCAGTTGACGTGTCTCTGTGGGAAGCTTCCGCAATAAAGTTATTCTAGTTTTTATTGTTTATGCGCAAGACTCTGTAAAAATATTGGTTCGCTATGTAATAAACAGGGTGATGATGCTCTTTGTAATTTGTCTTTTTATATGTGCGACTGTTCCTGGGGCGCATATAAGCCTATTTATACATTCTATTTTTATCCTTAAAAATAGAGTGTGATAATGTTATTGGTTGACACTGATGGATTATTGTGGTTTATCATAGGGACCTGAATATAAAGTGGAAATGATAGGCAGGTACAATCAAATGGAGAGACCAGCTACTATATTGAAACACCTGAAGGAAATTGAAGTCAAATGTGATGTGGTTAATGAGCAAGTGCACAAAGTCTTGAAGTTTCTGGTTACATTTGGCATACGTGAGTGAACTAGCAAAACGCTTGTTGTTCTCTATGATTTATTTAAATTTTCCGTGTGCAAATAAAAGCAAGCATTGAATAAGCTCCTAACTTTCTTGGACATGTTTGAATGCTTTTTTGGCAATCTTTGCGCAGAGAGCTAAGAGATATTCAGAGGTGCTGAAATTAAATTGCTCGCATAAACAGTACAATAATATTTGTTTTGTTAATTATAGTTCTGAACTTAACACTATATCAGAATTGAATTCTTCCATACACTTAATACCTATTATTCCATACAATTAATACCTTATGCTGGCTTCCTAATCTTTGAACAGCAAAGGATATGCTCACATACTGCTTGGCAGAGTTCCTACTGGATTCAACCCCATTGTGTACCAGTGTCTGTCATGATTTTAATTAGTTTTCCATATGCAGACAATTGCTTAGTGTCCTTCTGCCGTTGCACATTATACATTATTACAAATAGTCGTTGATGTTTTGTATGATATGTTGAAATACTCTCGTCGCACTATGCATGGGGCACTAAAGCATTTGTGTTTTGTCTGTGCAAATCATCTAAACAAGATCCTCTATATATTTGTTTAGGTTTCTAGAGCCTTCTTTTTTGTTTCCATGGCGGAAATTATGGCACAAGGCCATAGAACCAAATGTAATGGGCATGGTTGTGGTAAAGAACCATAAGCCTACTTGAGGCATTCCTGTTCCCAAGTAGTGTGTATGGTGCCCGCCTCAGCTCGCGGCCTCACACCCTTACCTCTTTTGACCATTAAAGACTTTCTGTTTTTCTGGCAGTCTGTAGGGGTCCATTACTTGCAGTTTTGCTTCAGTCGTTTCTAATGTAGCAAAAAAGATTACTGCATGGTGATGAAACCATCTTCTTGAAGGTGCCCCCCTCCACTCAAGTATTCAACCACATTGCAGCAGAGCACCTCCCTCCCTATTGTGCCCCGAGCTAATCCTTTGTGCCCTCCCTTCTCCTGTGATCCCAACCATCACCTGCGGGCTGCAGCCAAGGTGGAGTTACCACTGTGCAGATCACGCTGTGGGCGGTGGTGTCCTTTGCTGACACTTTTGGAGTGCAGATCTTTGGTGCTGGAGAGAATGGAGCCCTGAACTTTGTCTGCGCTGCTGCAGGGCCTCATTCCTCCTTGCTGTGCATTCGTCAGTGGAGCTGAGGATGGTGAGTAAGAACCAGGAGCTGAGTCATGGACATAGAGATGAGGGGTGGTGGAGATTAGTGACCTCCATGAAATAGAGCTGTTAGAGAGGAGATAGGGTAGGTAAGGATGGGAGGACGGATACACAGAAGGTGGTCCTATCATGTCAGTCTCATGTTAAATATCTTCAGCTGCAGGTGACACTGATGATCTCACACTGTTAGCAGTTAGCACCGTATCTCAGAATTTGGGATTGATAATTCAGATATCTAACATGATACTAAATGAGTTTGTTGTGACTAGGGGTAAAGACATGTCAGTTCGAGGCGTCCCTGGACCCAAGTAACACAGTGGCGCCATTGACCTTCAAGTGCCCCCACAAGAGCAAGGGAGGAGAAAGATTCTTGTGTATAACTTGAACACTTTTGTACTTGTACGTTAGCCGGTAAAATAACATTTATTTCATAATAAAGAGAATCTTACCAGCTAATAGAACCTTTCTTAACAAAGATATCTCATCTCCTTGTGACTTTCTTCCCCTAATAGGTAAATTAGGCTCCAGCTGCGCTGCATCTCATGTTAGCTCACAGGGGCTGATGTCCATAAAACCTTCAAGCCATGCCATGCTGGCCAGCAAATTCTCATCATGCTAATATATATTGTCATCTCATTGTTCAGTTTACTTTTCTGCCTTTTTCTCACTGATGGTTTATACTAAACTTCAAACTCTGATGCGATGAGACGATAATGTAGGGGTTCTTGTCAGCCAGATGCTGTCATGGCTTATGAGTGCACAGAAGATCATATATCATATCGTGGAAAACTATTTTGACTTGAATTTTTTGCTCAACTTCATATTTGTCTGGCACATAATAAATCGAGACAATCCTATTGAACTTCATGTTGCATTTCCTAATTGCTGAATTGTGATTTGGCATTTTAAGCTTCATTCTCAAATAATGGAGTGTTTTTTATTTTCTGCCTGTAAACTTATGGTGCTTTTTCGTCTACAGATTTCCTTTTCAAGTAAGGCGAAAATCTGGGAGACTGATAGATTTACCATCTGCTTTGGCTATTTGGAAATGTATGTTATGACCGAAATCCAGTATACAAGGAGGAAGGCCATAGGTGGCTGACCTGAGCACCTAAACGGTGCTCTGGGTCTGATCCGTGGTCCAGTCAGGGGCCCTGATTCTGATCCATGGTCCGGTCAGGACGTGAAGTCCAAGTCTGGGTCTGATACTTGACCCAGTTTCTTATTTATCTTATTCCGAGAATTAGAGATTATTTCCTAGTATTTTCAGAGAGAGTTATAAATACTTGTAAAGACTATTGAGATCAATTAAGTAGCAAACATATTATTGTTTCCAGCTTCCTTTAGGGAGCCGGGAGATCATTCTATGCCCTAGCCGCCACCTCCTGCCTCTTCCATGCGCGCCGCCTCTCCTCTCCGCGTGATCACGGCGCCCCGCCGTGGTCCGTCGCGGTTCAAGCCTCGACCACCGATAACCCATCGCTACAACCTCCGCTCAGTCAAGGGAAGGACCTCGGTTCCCACCGTGGCTGCCCCGGACAGTCGCCTGCTGCTGGAGCAGCTACAGGCGGGTGAGCTGGGCGAACCCTGGGGTTTCTCCGACGGCCTGTTTCTCCATGGTTCCTGCGTCTTCGTGTCGGACCATGGCGATTTGTGCCAGCAAGTGCTCCTCTTGGCGCACTCGGCTGGACACGAGGGCATCCATAAGACACTTCATCAACTACGGGCTGACTTCTACATGCCACGGGATCGCGTGCTGGTCCAGGACCATGTGCGTTCATGCACCACTTGCCAACGCAACAAGACGGAGACGGTGCAGCCGGCGGGGCTGCTGCAGCCCCTCGATGTGCCTACCCAAGTGTGTGCGGATATCTCGATGGATTTCATTGAGGGCCTGCCCAAGGTTGCGGGCAAGTCGGTCATCCTTACGGTGGTGGATAAGTACGCCCACTTCATCGTGCTCGGCCACCCCTACACCGCCACGTCCGTCGCTCGCGCCTTCTTCAACGATATTGTGCGCCTCCACGGGTTTCCACTCTCCATCGTCAGCGACCGGGACCCCGTGTTCACTGGCCATGTGTGGCGTGATCTCTTCAATATGGCCGGCGTCAAGTTGCACATGAGTACCTCTTTCCATCCGCAGACGGACGGCCAGTCGGAGGTGGTCAATAAGGTAATTGCCATATACTTGCGTTGTGTGACAGGTGATCGTCCTCATGCGTGGGTGGATTGGCTTTCATGGGTGGAGTACTGCTACGACACTTCCTTACACACCGCCCTTCGAGCCACCCCGTTCGAGGTCATCTACAGCCGTCCCGCGCCCCCGTCGCTACCCTACACGCCGGCTACAGCTCGCACAGAGGCCGCTGATGCGCTTCATCGGTCTCGGGATGAGGTCTTGGCAGAGGTTCGCCAACGTCTTCTCCAGGCTCAGCAGGTGTCCAAGAAATACTATGATGCAGGCCATCACGACGTCGAGTTCCAGGTAGGCGACTAGGTCTGGCTGCGGCTGCTCAACCACACGGCCCAGTCCTTTGTGCCGGGCACCAAGGGCAAGCTCGGTCCCCGTTACGTCGGACCATTCTGCATCCCGGAGCGCATCGGCACCGTCGCCTACCGTCTTTAGCTTCCGGAGGGGGCGGGCCTTCATGATGTCTTCCACGTGGGCTTGCTTAAGCGCCACCGTGGGGACCCACCATCTGCTCCAGGCTCCCTCGCGCCGACCTTGGATAGCCGGCTGGCTCCAGCACTGGCCAAGGCGCTCCGTGCATAGCAGCGGCGCGGCGTCTAGCAGGTGCTCATTCAGTGGCACGACTTCCCCGAAGAGGATGCAACATGGGAGTTCATCGACAAATTCACGGCCTTCTATCTCGATTTTTAGCTCGAGGACGAGCTGTTTGCGCAAGCGGGGAGAGATGTTATGACCGGAATCCAGTATACAAGGAGGAAGGCCCTAGGTGGCTGACCTGAGCACCTGAATGGTGCTCTGGGTCTGATTCGTGGTCCGGTCAGGGGCCCTGGGTCTGATCCGTTGTCCGGTCAGGGGCCCTGGTTCTGATTCATGGTCCGGTCAGGACGTGGAGTCCAAGTCTGGGTCTGATACGTGACCCAGTTCCTTATTTATCTTATTCCGAGAATTAGAGATTATTTTCTAGTATTTTCAGAGAGAGTTATATATATTTGTGAAGACTATTGAGATCAATTAAGCAAGAAACATATTATTGTTTCTGGCTTCCTTTATGGAGCCGGGAGATCATCCTGTGCCCTAGCCGCCGCCTCCTGCCTCTTCCACGCGCGCCGCCTCTCCTCTCCGCATGATCACGGCGCCCCGCCGTGGTCCATCGCGGTTCAAGCCTCGATCACCGATAACCCATCGCTACAACCTCCGCTCAGTCAAGTGAAGGACCTCGGTTCCTATCAATGTAAGGCTTAGGCTAGTGGTGCCATAGTACCCTGTTTTGTCTATGCGTGTTTTTATTCTGTCAATTTTAGTTATCTGGATGGTCTAGGATTTAATCACTCGTTAGTATAACTTTATGTGAACACCATGATTGACGTGAACTTGGTATCATGTCATTTTATCACTGTTTCACCTTTTTCTTTGGCCTGCATGGATTTACTTGGTTCTCTGATCGATGGATTTTGCTTATTGTTTTACTTTCCATAGCTAAGAGGTAACAGGTAAGAGCTGGTAACGGATGAGGTTCTCTGTTTCGTCAACAGTTTTGGGCTAGTTTCATCTGAATAACGGTTCACAATTTCCGGAGGAATCACACTTTTGATCAAAATTCAAAATTAGTAGCACTGTTTGAACCAAAAACTCCGCATCATGTGTTCAGCATCGAGCTCCATTCTCAGGCCCGGTAACCCCACCGGAAGGATCCTATGGGCCTACGCCCAATCCTCTGGCCTCTGAGCCCATCTGTCCGTATGCGCGGCGCGGGCTCTCCCTGGGCCCCTCTTGCTAGTAGTACTTGCCAGCCTTGTTGTCCTCCACCCGCTCGCCCTCTCCCCTATCCACGAGCGAGGCACCGCAGCAGCGCAGCAGTACGGGAGCGGAAGCGAGGCGAACTGCAGTGCCAGCAGGATGCCGACGCTGAACCTGAACACCAACGTGCCGGTGGACGCGGTGGTCGCCGCCGACATCCTCAAGGACTGCTCCAAGGCCGTCGCCAGGATCATCGGCAAGCCCGAATCCGTACGTCTCGTCACGCACCCCACCCGTTCGGCGCAATGCCTCGGTAGCCCGCTCGCCATGGACAGTTTGGTTGAGTGTTCTGATGCAACATTTCCCCCTGCCTTGCTGCATTGCAGTATGTCATGGTGTCGATCAACGGGTCGGTGCCCATGTCGTTCGCGGCCAGCGAAGAGCCGACGGCATACGGCGAGCTCGTGTCCATCGGCGGCATCGGCCCCGGCGTCAACGGGAAGCTGAGCGCCGCCGTCGCTGAGGTCCTCGAGACCAAGCTCTCCGTCAGCAGGTCCAGATTCTACATCAAATTCGATGACGTGCAGGTACTCCTAACCAAAACCCTATACCATGTGCTTCAGGCTTCAGCCACAGCCAGTCAGCCTTCATCCCAGCTCACCTGACCTGTGTGGCTGTGTCAAGCAAGACCCAGCATCCAGTGCTCTCTGAGCTTAGTTTCCTGCAGTTTCAGGTCTTGTTTGGATGCATGTGTTGTGGATTGAAATGGAACTTATACAAGATCTTAGTGTGCTTTTTATGTTTAATGGCCTCAGCCATGACACTGCTTAGCTGCCTTACGCTGCCTACAATGCCTCAAGATCCAGCATCCAGCGCTCACCATTACATTTACTTGTCTCAATAAGGATTAGTTCTGTATCTCTAACACTTATGTCTATCTGTCCTATAGAGATCCAACTTTGGCTTCAATGGATCGACATTCTAAGACAGCTCCAGCAGAATCGAAGACGATGGTTCCTGCGTCCAATCATCCAGCTCAATCCGCCAATACATACCATCAGTAATCAATAAACGTTGATCATGTGTATCACGTGCACCTCCGTCGTCGCCCCATGGAAATTCCGCTTGAGTACGAGACACCACTAGTTTTTTAGATTTATTTCAACGTTTCAACTGAAAGCAGTGCCGGCATGTACCTGATTCCAAACTTCACTGAACTTCATTTGTTCAGTACAATCAACTGTCTTGTAATGTCATCTGAAAGCTTGAAACTTTGCAGAAGTACCCATTTTCACAGCATGTCATTGTAAGTGTCAATTGATGGGAGACGGGCAAACAATATCCGTAATGCAGTTCTAGGTCCCAAAAAATGTAAAAAAGGAAACAAATGCAACAGGAAAACCTGCACTGACACATCTCTCAGAAACCAAATAGATGGAATCAAGGCCTTGAGATTTCCATACAACATATTAGGGTCTAAAATTACAAGTCTTAACTCAAGTACCGAGTTCCACTTCACATGCTCATACAACAACGTAGTCCATGTACTACAAAAACAACAGATTGCCACACATCTTACTGAGCGCATATTTACACAAGAGATCACCTGACGGTCCGATACATATAGTGATAACTTGACTCGTGCCGTGATCACAGTAAGCTCATAAAAAGGGCGAACATGTTATGATCCTGGTGCAGCAGATCTCTGCTACATGTTCATTGCTGCCTGTCACATGGTCATTCTTGTGAGGACCTCCTGGTGGTAGTGGATCATCTCCTGCCACATCATTTCCCGGATCATATCTACGCTGAGATTTTCATCCATGTCAAGATCGATTGGCACTTGAGCAGGAGGGTTTGCGCTCGGATCATAGAGCGGAGACATGTATGGGTGTTCCAGAGCCTCAGTGACACTAATTCTTTTGGAGGGATCAAAGACAAGCATCTTCTGCAACAGGTCGATGGCAAGAGGGTGTGCTTGTGGGTACATGCTGGTGAGGGGAATGCCTGGGGTGTATGGAAGGGACTTGATATACTTGCGGGCTTTCGGGTTGTCAATGAACTCAAGGTCAGCCTCGCTCATGGTGCCAAGAACATTGACAATGAGCTTAAGTTGGTTCAGGCACTCAGTTCCTGGAAAAATGGGCTTGCGGCCAAGTAGCTCTGCAAATATGCAGCCAACAGACCAGACATCTATGGAGGTACCATAGTTGTCACAGCATAGCAGCAGCTCAGGGGCCCTGTACCAGCGGGTGACAACATATTCTGTCATAAACTGACCTTTGGTGTTGTTTGTGCGGGCAAGCCCAAAATCACATATCTTCAAGTCACAATTTGCATTAACCAGGAGGTTCCCTGGCTTTAGGTCTCTATGGAGTATCCCAGCTGAATGAAGGTACTTCAGGCCTCGGAGCAGCTACAATCAAGAGAAAAGTGGCAGCTTAGATATTATCTGACTGGCAAAAAAAATCATTAAAAAAACTACTTCAGCAAAAGGAACCTCAAGAACTGACAGCAACAAAAAAAAAAAAAAAAAAGAATATGGAAACATAGTGAACACTAAGTTCTTGGTCCACCATCAGATGCCTAAGTTACAATTCACCTAGAGAAATTCTCCTTAAATATTCACATCTATGCAAAACTATTTTCCATGCTGAGATGTTCCCAGTAAAAAGAATCCCTAAGAAAAAAATCAATATTTTGGAGCAGTAAAAGCTTCCACTTGCCATGCACGCACCATGCTAAGGTTCACTTTTCGAATAACAAACATGCTACTTCAGAGGAAAATAAGAACCTGTCAAGCACATCCTAATCAAGATCAAGTAAATAATATTATTTCCTAGCCTCTGGTGATATGTGGTCCAAGTTTATCCTTGTTCCCAAATAATTACTTGTCTGGGTTGCTAACAAATCATATCTTCTCTCAAGCACTCCCCTAAGCTTTGTGGTCCCAAATTTGAAGCCTGCCTACATTTTCTCATACGATCTCTCCTGTTAGTACCGTATAGTATCATTTTCCAACAGCTCAGCTTCAGATAGTAGTTTTAAATGCTGTAAGTGTGGTGTGGTGGGCTGTATTTGGCTCTTTTTCTGTTTAATGAAATGATATACTCAGCTCTCCGTATTTGAGAGAGAGAGAGAGAGAGAAAAAGACAGCAGTTTCAGATGCTGCCATGTCTAACTTGTGCAAACTTCTGAGATGGTTAATGTTCTGGAAATGTAAATAGAAGTTCACTTCAGAATTTCAGAAAAATGTAACCGCATGCTCAGTTGTCAGTCCACAAGTCTAGAATTATAAATGCTGTGCAGTTTTACGCATATAAATGCTGTGCAGTTTTACGCATAAGTAAGACAAGCTACTAAGAAATTATAGAACTCTGGAAGACAGTATGAAATTAGAGCATGGCTGATGTATTGGCAAGGCAACAGGTGATCATATCCCAAAAGTCAAAAGCTCTAAAAGCTGCGCTTTCTAATGGATATTGGCCCACTTATGCCTTTGTCTGAACCAGGAAAGCTGACCAGCCATGACTACTGACTGAGTTGAAAGAGCCTTTTAATCGTCCTTGAAGAAGTACCAAGAGATGACACCAATTATAACTAGGGACAAGGCACTAGGAACTAGTGAGGTACCAATTTTGGTATCTTGGTACCTTTCCAATGACCATAAAAACATCATGCTGAAAAGCCAAGATAACTCATTCCCACCTTAACCAGAAAGAGAAACGGTGAATGGAACATATTCCAATACCCATATTGTCCAGAGATGCCAATCTAATGAGTTGAACTCAACAAGAATAACCGCATATCAGCCAAAGTGATAACTGATAAGGGGCATACCTAGTGCTAAAAGCTCCAGCAGAAGGTGGGATCAGAAGAAGGGAATTTGAATTTCTAGACAAACTTAACCCTAGCTTAATTTTGCAAAAATGCTGGTTCAAACCCAGGACCTCCAGGCCACAAGTGGAGAGACTCTGCCACTGTGTCAAGCGCCTGTCCTTCTCATATCAGCCGAAGTACAATGATGAAAAAGATGTTTGATCCATTAAATGGTTGCAGACCCGAATCAGAATAAGGAAACCAATACTGCACCACCACATATGTACTTATGGTAAACTAGCAAAACAGAATAATTAAATTAAACAGTACCTAGCCAACTTCACCACTGGCAGATTGTGTATACTATTTATGACTAGCATAGCTTATGACAAGGCTGCAAATTCTCGATTCTGATCTGCATAAGGACAAGCATCTCATATTTCGATAGCATATGCCAGCAATTCCTAAGCATGGCATCAAGATAGCATAAGCCATAAGGCACCGACAAACAAGTGCAAGTATTAGGTTACTTGGCGGCTACCTTTTCTGACAACTGTCCTATGTCAAGGTGGAAAAATATTGTTGTGTTTCTGTTTATGCTGGAGTCATCAATAAAGCAACAAGAGCAAGGACATAACTATCTGAAAACAGGACCCTTGCAAAACTTACCTGAAAAAGGAAATACTGGCAGTGATCATTGGAAAGTGGTTGAGATGACTTAATTATTTGATGCAAATCAGTGTCCATGAGCTCGTAAACCAAGTACACGTCCTTGAAACTCCTTCTATGCGCTGGCATCATTATATCCTTGAGAGCAATAACATTCTCGTGTCGCAGGTGCCGAAGGAGCTTCAGCTCCCTCAGTGTCCTCAGCGCATCCACACGGTTGTCGAAGACGTTGTTTATCCTTTTTATTGCGACTTTTTCGTTGGTCTCACGGTTAACAGACGAGCAAACGATTCCGTAAGCTCCTCTTCCGATGGGCTTGATTGGCACATACTTGGTGTCAATCTCAAATAGTGTCTGCCACATAGTATAGTAATGCTTTCCTTGACTCGCCATGCCATTGGGGGGATCCACCATCATCGCCATTTTCTGCCAACGAACACATGCCAGTGACTTAGTGGAAGATAAAATTATAAGAAATCAAAAGACAAAGTATCAGTAACTTTCCTAAATACATAGTGCACACCCAGTCAGGTCCTACACACCGATTAACCGAGTGAAGTAGTGCAAATTTCTTATTTTTTGTTGGTGGTGTCAACTGTGACCTCTACTCATTGCAAAAAGAAAGAATAAAAAATGATCTTTGTAATCGACACAAAGTTTCAGTAACTTTCCTAATACTATACACAGTACACACCCAGTCAGGTCCTACATACCGCTGAGTGAAGTAGTGCAAATTTCTTATTTTTGTTGGTGGTGTGAACCGTGACCTCTGCTCATCGCAAAAAGAAAGAAGAAACATGATCTTTGCGATATATGCAAAGTTTCAGCGTACTATACACACTGCACACCTAATCTGGTCCTACAAACCGATCAACCTTGTGAAGTTGTACAGATTTCTTATTTTTGTTGGTAGCATGAACTATGACATTTGCTCATTGGGAAAAAAAAGAAGATATTTGCAAAGAAAAATCTTTGCTCAAAAAATTGATGCAAAGAAAAATTATTGCGGTCTTGTTTTTGTCTCGTTGGACTTTTTGAAAAGCACACTTGCTAGGCCAAGGCAAAGGTCCCACTTTATATTGTAGCCCCAATTTCTCTTTTATTGTTTATCCCAAGTAACCCCCAATTTCTCTAGAACGACTTGAAACGAAAACAGAGGAAAGAGTCTGTCTCATGTCAAAATCGGTTTCTTGTTCTGGGAGGGTGTGCATGTGGGAGAGGGGAGCATGCATTTGACCACGACAGACGCGCCCCTAATCCGTTCCCAACGTCGCTGGAGCGCCAATTCCTGTAGCAGCCTCGATTGGACTACACCGCAACCGGACGCCCCGGGCTAAGATCGTCCGACGCGGAGGCGGGAGCATCGACCACCGATAAAATAAAGAAAGAAAGAAAAGAAAATGGATGAGGGTAGAAGCTCGGATCCCCAGCAGCCGCCGCAGCTCGTCGCGCGCTCTGGCAGCGTGCAGAGCCGAGAGCAGCGGCGGATCGGCCGGGCCGAGAACCGAACGCGGGAACAGAGGAGGCGGGAAGGGGAACCCCGGCGCAGCTGGGAGGTACCTCGGGAGCAGGGGCAGAGGGCGCGTGCGTGCGGTCGTCCGCCGCCCGCCTACGCTCTCATCACCCAGGATGGCACGGCCGCGCAGGATCCGCCTCACTGCACGCGCAAGACAAGGACGGGGCGTGAGCGGTGAGCGTGAGCTGCGGTCGTAATTCGAATTCGAACCGGGACCGGGCAGTGGAGCGCCACCCACCGTCAGCGTCGCCGGCACGCGCGGCCGCCGCAGATCTGGCGCCGCGCGGGGAGCGGAGCGTAGAGGGGAGGGGAAGGTTGGGGCAGGCAGGCAGGCGAGGTGGGGAGCTAGCGGGCGTGACGAGAGAGAGAAGTGGCGTCGTGGCTTTGCTATTTTTATTGCGGAGATGAGACCCGGGTGGAGTGGGAGGAGACGGCGGCAGGAAGCCGAGCGCACGCGGGCACGCGGCAGCGTGGGCCGGGCGGGGGCGGCTATCTGCCAGCGAGCAAACGGAGCCGAGCGAGCACCGCACCGGCAGTGTGCAGTCCGCAGTGGCACCCGGTGCGCGCGGGGGCGGGCGGGCATCGCTCTCGCTCTCGGCCGTCCCCACGGCGGCACGGAACGGCAATAGCACAGCTGCTTCCTTTCACTTTCGGAAACGCACGCACCCACTCCACTTCATTGGACTCGCTCGCCCAAGGGGAAACCCGCGGCGTATCCGGTTTTGACCGCGCGCGCTTTGCTTTGGATTGCTTTGACCGGAGAAAACGACAGTCTCGCTCACCGGTAACTCGCTGGCTCGCTGCTGATAAGCGCGTCGGCTGCCGGCCCGCCGGCCGGGTGGCGGGCTGGCTTTGCCGATCGATCGATAGCTTTGCCCGCCCGCCAGGTGCCAGCACCCTCGACGAGGCTGGTATGGGCGTGTGGCGTACGTGTGCGTCGTGTCGTGCCATGGAGTGCGTTGCTTGTTCTCCCCAGGCTGCCGCATCGGGCATTTGAGCCGCCTGCTTTCCGCTGCGGTTACATTACCTTCACCGCACTCGCACGCACGCGGCCGTGCGGCGGCCTGCTCCATCGGCCGGCGGCTCGCTCGGCTCCGCCCGTGGCCGCGGCCACACCTGCCAGCTGCCCGCCTCCTTTATTTGAGGAGGAGGAGTACGAAAGCACGACTCGTCATCTCCACTTATCCATGGAGGCCGGAGGGTAGTACAACAGGTACAGCGCTTACTAGAATGGAAGCGTCGTCGCCATCGCGTGCGTCATCATCGGCGAGCACACCGCACGTTCGCCTACGGTTAGGGGGCCTTGTCGCTAGCTTCTGCCGCCGCGCTACTGGATTCCCTGAAATCTTGTAGGGTTTGCATGCCCATCACGCCGGCCGTACCAGGGTCCAGGGGTTCTCGGAACCGTCTTCCTCCGTCACCGTCTCCGCCCGCCGCACCAACCGCGGGGGGCATGTGTGCGTGCATGTGATATCTCCTTATCGCCGGTCGCCGTCGTCACGTCGTCGTCATCATCCGACGAGCAGAGCACGCAGGCGCCTGCCGTCCTTGCATTGAGATCCAGTCCGACCGATCCCTTTGCATCTGCAGTAGGCAACGGGTTTCCTTTCCTCTGCGGCTCGTAGGTGAAAGTACTCTTTTTTTCGTTCAAAGAAAATAAAAAGATAGGTGGACTTTTCCCTTCGCCGACCTTGAGCTGAGCTCAGTTGCCTTTACCTTGCTTGTTAGTTTGCTCCTGAATTCCTGATATCTACCAACGACAACGTGGAGGATGCATGGTGACATGATGATGGAGTGGCTCGAAGGCTCCAACCAGCTAGCGAGTAGATCCGTACATTTTGTGCAGGTTTCCACTCGGCCCATATTTCTTGGGCCTTGATTTTATGATACTCGTGTTCCCGTGACAATTATTCTGCTCGCGAGTCTGCAAGAAGACGGAAGTTCTAATTACTCCGGACCGTTAGGCCCATCCAAAACAAATCACGAAACGAGACTAAGTAGCATCTCAGGTGTTCGGTTCAACCTTCTCGCGGGAGCAAATTTTACGTATTCAATCTCAATACTGCGCAATCTCCAAAAATACTAATGGGGCATGAGACACGGATTGCCAAAGCCCGGCCTGAGCATGACTGTGATAGAACCTCATAAATTATATGACCCACTTATATTATTATTGTCTAAACAGACTCTTAATAACCATAAATGTGTTCCATAAGACTTAAAAGGTCTGTCGGGTAAATCCCGAATCATCCACGATTCTCCGAACATGATCAACATTACAAAGAGACATTGCAGTATTTCAACAGTTTTATACAAATAACATATATCAGAGTAAAATAGCGGAAGGATTACAATAACATAAATTTACAAAACCGTTTAGTTTTAAACTTAACTTACAAACCATATGTTTTTAATTATTACAACCATAGGAGCAGTGGAGTGGCAATATAAATTATTACAAAACCTTGATGATACGCTCTGCCCAAGAGCGAGACAGCCTGTTCATCGTCACTCTCCGCAACGACTGTCATGCAGCAGGGTGCAAAGCAATCCTGCGCATGGAACTCACCTGCAACAAGGGTTCAACAAATCCTGAGTATAAAAGTACTCAACAAGACTGACCCGACGAAAAAAGAGGAGTAAAGACTCAGGAAATACAGACTAGAGGGACAAGATAAGGCTTGTAGGAATTTTTGCAGAAAAGGTCTTGTGGATCAAATTTTTACTTATCTTTGATTATAACAGAAAGTAAAATTATTTTGCTCTAGCTCAATATTACCAAACAATTTTATTTAGATACCTTATCATCATTCAAGTTGTTACTACGATGATGAACACCGATCGAGTCTTCTTCTCCGAGAAGCAACGACGATTCGAATCCATTTTTATACCCAGCTGGGACCTAGATCACTGGGATACCGAAGACTCTAACTCTGATGCATACCAGATCACAGATATACCGGGATAACAACCGCAGCCATATATCACCACATGATACACGTGAGCACTTAGACCTAGTGTACCGATATACGTGGGAACTTAAACCCACAGTATACCACACTATGACATATGTGGGGACTCTGGCCCACTATATATCACTCCATGACATACGTGGGGACTCTAGCCCACTGTATATCACTTTATGCATGTGGATTTTCTAATTTCTCGATATCACCGATTCACCATCGAATGGGACCTAGGGCATCAACAGACGGAAACACTATAGAGGGACTCCATTTCTAATGCAAGTTATCCATCCGGACTCGATTTATTAACTATCATCATGTTTCCACAAACAAAGTCATCCTCATCTTTTCATTCTTTTACTTTTTGAAACATAGCTAATTAAGCAGGGCTAAGCATTACTATGTATTTTCTAAATAACAGGTAACACGGAATAAGAAAATAAGACAGGTAATGCAATTGGTGGGTTATCCCTCAACTCCTATTACTTAATGCAACATTTCATAACTGAAGCGATAAAACTTTTATAAAATAAGGGTAGGGTTTAAATGCATCCGGGGCTTGCCTTGGTATTCGGGGTAGACGGTCTCGAGCTCTGAATCAACACCCAACTCCTGAGTCTGCTCTTCCTTGGGATCTGGTGCGATAATGTTAAACTCTCCGTTAACGGAAACTATACGATATAATGATATGCTTCAATATGATGGAATAGTAAACATGATGCTCGATGGATGCATGACCAAATTAAGGACTTGAGTATAACTTTCCTTCACGATAAAGTTGTAAGCCAACACAACTTTCTAAGTTCATTAGGGTCAACTACTTCATTAGTGAAGTTTATTAAACACATAAAATAACGTTGATTAAACCCTAATGACATGATCTAGGTAAGCGTAAATAATTAATTAAAGTGTCAAAGGTCATTAGGATTAATGACCCAAGGTCATCAATCAATCCCAAAGTCAAACAACCTTATAATGATTAAGCATGATTAAAGGGGTTAATTAATTAATTAAAAGCATTAAATAAAGGCATAAAATTAAAGTTGTCTAATTGAGCTCAAAATTTTATTTTGAAAAGATCTTGGTCTAATTAGATGGCAAAACAATTTTTAGAAATAAAAGCTAATTATTTTATTTATTAAAAATCAAAGAAGATGCATTTTTTTAATTAAAAGGACTAATTTTAACTTACGAAAAAAAGCACTCAAAATTGGTATTTCATATTTTTCTAGGTAGACAACATCATAAAGAGCATACACATAATTTTTAGGATATTTGGAATAGTACATGATTTACTATGAATTATGAAAGAAAAAGCATTTTTAAATGATTTTTGAAAAAAAAGGAAAAGAGAAATTCCTTCTCGTCGTTGACCGGCGGCGGCCGGATTTTGACCGCGGATTCCTCGCCGGCGGTGAGGTCTCCGACCGCATGGCTTGCACCTACGCGCTCTACGAAGCCAGATGAAGCGGCTGGGCACGATAACGCAACAGCGGACGCGGCGGAGCATGGCCGACAGCGGCCATGGCGGCACGGCGACGCGGCGGTGCGGCAACATAGCTCACCGGAGCTTCTCCGGCGAACAAGAGCACAAGGATGCATGCAACGCACCCACGCGACAACGACAGAGTAGAAGATTGAGCCGAAATCGGCTCCTAACCTGAGCAGCTGCGCACGTGGCGGCGCTGGCATGGTCGTGCCGGCGGCGACCCGCGATGGCCAGCCACGACAAGGCACGCCGGACCCAAAGAATGAAACCATGAGCACCAGGAGGTCACCATCATCGCGGTGCGCACGAAGATGATGGCTGGAACGAGGCGGAGCAGGGAGCGTGACGATGACAGGGACGGCGATGACGCTCCAGTGGCGAAGACGGTGTTCCAGGGCAACCTAGGCACCAACGACCAAACAAACGAGCGCATGAGCTGAAGGAGATCATGGCGAGCACTATAGCGAATAAGATGACGAAAAATACCCAATGATGACAGCTGAGGACGGAGGAGCAGCTCGCGGCGGCGCAGCTGCCGCCCGGGAGCAAGACGACGGCGCAGGGACGATTTTGACGAGGCGAGGCAATGCAAGAGGGCTAGGTGGATGCGCAAGAGCGAGGCGACGCTGGTGAAAGTGAAAATGAAAGTGGGGAGTGACTGATGATGGTGAATTTTGGCCGGCGAGGACGAGCTCGACGGCGACGATGCAGAGCAGGGGAGAAGAAGAGGCAAAACGGTGGCCGGCTTGCTCTATATAAGGTACGGTGGCGAGGCACGGATGGCCGACACGACGACGATGAAGTTTCTAGCACGGGGGGTGAGCTGGTGGTCACGGCAAGGCGGTATGGCATCGGCGGCCACGGCGACGCCGATGAACAGAGAGGGGAGAAGACGATGATGACGTCAGCATTTATTGTGACAGGTGATATCACTTTGGTAACATGCAAATTACTCCCAAAAATATATAAAAACTTGAAAATCTCCAAAAATAAAGTTTACATAACTTTTCAAGAGTTACACTTTTCATTTAACAAACATTTTCAAATTATGCATACTTTTTGAAATAGGAAATCAAATTCAAAAAGGAAACAAAACCCTAAAAACAAATATTTGAAATTACTTTTAATTTTTCAATAAAACTTGAAAATCTTCAAAACTATGAAATGCTCAACTTTTCAAACCAAACATTTCTCAAATACAAAGTTTTCTCAAAATAAGAATAAATTTTGAATTATGCTCTTAAAATCAAAAGGGATAAATATTGAAAAACTATATTTTCAAATTCATTTGTAATTCTTTTTGGAAACTTGAAAAACTTTAAATACCAATATTGTATATCTTGTCAAGATCTACAAACCATATTTTGAGAGTATATCAAAATTTCTTATAGATTTTAAAATATGGAAAGAGGGGTAAAACAGGGTTTTAAAATTAGGGTTTTCAGAAGCGAAAACATATTCGATTTGGTTTCTAAGTTAATTGGTTGATCATTAGTGATCACAAAAATCATCCAAGGACATTTTTAGGTCAATGACCCAATGACACCCTTGGTTGACCAAGTTGACTTTTGAAAAAATATTTTATAGCTTTCTAAATTTAAATTTGGATTTGAATTACAAAACTTGGGAATAAGCTTTGAAATCCAAATTGAACTTCAAATATGGAAATCATTTTTAAGAGTTGTACTTAGATTTATACACTATGCTTGACACTAGTGTAAACATAGTTTATACCTCAAGTACATAGAATATAAACTAAGTATTTTGGATGACATTCGAAATTAGGTTTTATGATTCCATGTGACACAACATTTCATAAACACAAACAACCTATGAAATGTAAACTTGTTTTAGTTGATACATATCAAGGTTGACCTAAACATGAATGCTTTGCAATGCATATGATGGCATGGCAGGTTTTAGTTATCATAACACCAGGGGTGTTATAATGACACGACCCACCAAGGTTTGTGCCCATGCTAGTTTGGTGAAAAAAATCTAGATGGTTAGAGGAAAGGTGCTAAATCATAGGGAGCGCATTATGCAGTGGATGGTCACAGGTTTTGAGCAAAAGCGCGGCCATATACTTCTTCCTTGAACTGCGCTGGCGTGCTCTCCACTGGCGCCCTTGCTGCCCCACCTCTAACTCTAACCGGAGGAGATTTTTTCGAAAGGACGGCAAAAGCTTTGCCATGATTTCTATTAGATGAATAAAGAAAAAGGAAGGCAAGTGCCTCGCCCAATTTTAAAGTGGAAACTGGTCGAAACCACACATACAATTGTGGAGGGTACTCTACTCAATCTGCACACCTAGGTACCAAGTCAACTCAACTCGCGCCACAAACAGTGCCAACTCAACTCAACTCAACGCTTGGTCGGACTGGGACATTGACATAAGCCTCCATAACTTGGTCGGATTAGGTCATCGACACGAGCCACCACTCAACTAAGGAGAGCCCCGCTCATCCTACACAACTCAACTCAAAAACTCGGTCGGATGGGGGTCATCGACACGAGCCTCTTCTTCACTCCACTAGAGCTCACCAAAGAGCAAAACAAGCAACTAAAGGCTAACCAAGGAAACAAAATAAACTACACCTACTCCACCATTGCCACCAACCGCGCAACAAAATAGTGAGAACGACAAACCAGTCCTGCCCGAGGCACCTCGACCGAGCCGAAATCCACGGTGACGCCTTCAAGAAGGTCATGACTCCTAAGCACTGTCGTCGCTCGTCCAAGATAGGACAGGGCTTTTACCCATGGAGTGTGCTAGGATACGACGCCCTCAGCAGGGGAAACAACACCCGCAGGTGTCGTCGTTGCTAGGATTTTGACCAAAGAACCCACAGCACGGGCGTCGGTCAAGATATCGGGGCCCCACCAGACAAAAGTCGTTGCTGCCGGCCATCCAGAAGAAGGCTCAACGGGGTCGACGCGCCAGCCACGCGAGCAGCTGCAGAGCTGCGCCAGCACCCCGCCAGGCCACCTGCCGAATACCAACCTCCCGCCACCATGTACATCCACCATCCGCCCGCCGTAGTCGTAGTCGCCGCCGGCCACCGCCGCCGACCGAGCTCCCATGGGCGCCGTCCCAAGGCCCCAGACCAGCACCCCCGATGACGCTAAAGCCTTCGTCCTCACAATGACCGCCCCACCGTTAGCGGCGACCAGGGTCTTGTGGGGAAGAACAACATAGACGAGGGTCATCCCCTAACGCCAACATGAATCCCAGCCACCGCCACAACAAGGCCATCAACAAGAAGAAGGAGGGGGAGAGCAAAGAGGGAGGGAACCCCGCCGCTGCCCCCTGCGTCCGCACGGGCATGCCACTGTGCCAACAGAGCTCAACTGAGAAATACGGCCCCCATCGGGCTTGGAATCGTCGATAGCACCACCACGGCACCATAGGCCTGCCATTGCAACAGCCAACCACGCCCCCACTGCACCGCCGAAAAAAAACCGCACCACCACCATTGATTCGCCGCCTAGACGCTACAGACACCGCTCAGTCGAACCACCATCCTGCCCTTGCCGACCGCCAGCCACGCCCATGCTGCGCAGCCCTGCCGCCAGCACCAGCGCCACCGCCGTGCTTCGCCAAGGCCGCCGGCCGCCGCGCCTGCTGTGGCAGAACCTCCTAAACCATATGGCCCACACGCATGATTATTGTCTAATAGACTCCTAATAACCATGAATGTGTTCCATAAGACTTAAAAGGTCTGTCGGATAAATCCTGAATCATCCATGATTCTCCGAGCAGGATCAATCATTACAAAGAGACATTGCAGTATTACAATAGTTTTATACAAATAAGATATATCGGAGTAAAATAGCGAAAGGATTACTATAACATAAGTTTACAACCCATTTAGTTTAGCGGAAGGATTACTATAACATAAGTTTACAAACCATTTAGTTTCAAACCTTACAAAACATAAGTTTAATTTGTACAAACCATAATAGTAGTGGAGTAGTGATAGATAACTTTATTACAATACAAGGCGATAAGCTCTGCCCGAGAGCCAAACATCCTACTCATCGTCACTTTTCGCAACGACTGTCATGCAGCAGGATGCGAAGCACTCCTGCCTATGGGACTCACCTGCAACAAGGGTTCAACAAACCCTGAGTACAAAAGTACTCAACAAGACTGACCCGACGAAAAAGAGGGGTGAAGACTCAGAAATGCAGGCTAGAGGGACGAGGTAAGGCTCATAGGAATTTTTGCAGAAAATCTCGACAGAAAATAAAGTTGTAAAGCTTTAGCTCAAGATTATCAACCAACTCCATTTATAAACCCTAGCCATAATTCAAGTTGTTACTACGATGATGAACACCGATCGAGTCTTCTTTTCCGAGAAGCATGGTGATTCGAATCCATTTTATATACCCAGCTGGGACCTAGGTCACTGATATACAGAAGACTCTAACTCCTAAGCATATCAGATGAACCGATATACCGGGATAACAAATACAACCATATATCACCACATGATACATGTGAGCCCTTTAGACCCAGTGTACCGATATATGTGGGAACTTAAACCTACAGTATACCACACTATGACATATGTGGAGACTCTGGCCCCACTATATATCACTCCATGACATACCTGGGCTCTAACCCTTAGTATATCACTTCATGCATGTGGATTTTCTAGTTTCTCGATATCACCAATTCACCATCGACATGGGACCTAGGGCATCAACAGACGAAAACACTACAGAGGGACTCCATTCCCAATGTAAGTTACCCATCTGGACTCGATTTATTTACTATCATCATGTTTCCACAGATAAAACCATCCTCATGTTTTTCATTCTTTTACTTTTTGAAAACCTAACTAATTAAGCAGGACCAAGCATTACTACGCCTTTTTCATAAAACAGGTAGCAAGGATAATGGAAGTAAGATAGGTAATGCAACTGGTAGGATATCACTCAACTCCTATTACCTTAATGCAACATTTCATAACTGAAGCGATAAAACTTTTATAAAATCAAGGAAGGGTTTAAATGCATCCGGGCCTTACCTTGGTGGTCGGGGTAGACGGTCTCGAGCTCTGGATCAACACCCAACTCCTGAGTCTGCTCTTCCTTGGGATCTGGTGTGACAACATTAAACTCTCCGTTAACGGAAACTATACGATAAATGATATGCTTTAACATGATGAAATAGTAAACATGATGCTCGATGAATGCATAACCAGATTAAGGAGTTGAGTATAACTTTCTTTCACATTAAAGTTGCAAGCCAACACCACTTACTTACTAAGTTTATTAAGATTAACTACTTCATTAATGAGCTTATTTAAGCATATGAAATAACATTGATTAAACCCTAATGGCATGATCCAGGTAAGCGCAAATAATTAATTAAGATGCCAAAGGTCATTAAGGTTAATAACCCAAGGTCATCAAGCAATCCCAAAGTCAAACAAACCTATAATGAATAAACATGATTAAAGGGGTTAATTAATTAATTAAAAGCATAAAATAAAGGCATAAAATTAAAGTTATCTAAAGGACTTCAAAATTTTATTTTGAAAATATCTTGGTCTAATTAGATGGCAAAACAATTTTTATAAATAAAAGCTAATTATTTTATTTATTAAAAATCATTGAAGATCCATTTTTCAATTAAAAGAGCTAATTTTAACTTATGAAAAAGTACTCAAAATTAGTATTTCATATTTTTTCTAGGTAGAGGACATCATAAAGAGCATACACATAATTTTTCAGAATTTTGAAGCTTTACATGAATTACTATGATTTTCCAAAGAAAAGTATTTAAATCATTTTCTGAAAATAGAAAAAGAAAAATGGGAACAGTGCTCCCGTGCTGACCACGCCGGCCGACGCCGCTGACCGGCGATTTCTCGCCGGTGGCGAGGTCTCCGGCCATGGGGTTGGCACCTACACGATCACCTCGACACAGCGAGCAAACTGAGCTAGCTAATGTAGCGGCGGAGCGACGGTGACACCCACGCCGGCGGCTATGGCGGCACGGCGGAGCTCTGACGCGGTGGCAACGCTCACCGGAGACTTTTCTGGCAATGGTGAGCGCACGGGCAGGTGCAGGACATCAACGCGAACTCATTAAGCCAGAAGATGAAGCTATTCCTGGCCCTTAGCTCAAACGGCTACGCGCGCGGCGGCGCTGGCAAAGCCATGTCGGCGGCGAGCCACGATGGCCGGCTACTACGGAGCGATAAAGATGAAATTAGGGGCAAGGACAGATGCAGGAGCTTACTGTGGGTCTGGTGCGCACGCTATCGGGCTCGGTGGTGAACGGAGACGGGCTACAGACGGCGGCGGTGATGGCGGCGGCGGTGCTCCGATGGCAAAGACTGCGTCACAGTGGTTCCTATGCACCAACGGGCCGACAAAGTTGCGCATGAGATGGAGGAGATCATGGAGATCATGAATATAAAGAAGATGGAAGAAAATAACCGGCGGTGGCGGCTGTCGTCGGCGAACGGGTTCGCGGCGGCGCGGTTGCCATGCGCGAAGAAGACGACGGCGCGCGGGCGACTCGGGTGGGGAGAGCGAGCACGAGCTAGATCAAACTAATCGCAAGGATGTGGCGGAGCTACTGTCAAAAGCAATTGAGCAGTGGTAGGTCGACAGCGGCGAAAAACGACGGCGGAGGGAGGTCGTCGGCGGTGGCGGCGGGGAAGAAAAAGGGAAGATGACGGCCGGCCACGCCTTTATATAGTGCACGGTGGCGAGGCATGGATAGGCGACACGACGACAGTGAAGCTTCGAGTGTTCGAGGGCAAGCTAGCGGTCGTGGCAGGGCGATATGGCACCGGCGACCACGGCGACACCGGTGAACTGAGAGGGAAGAAGATGAAGGTGACGTCATCGCCACGGTAGACAGTGAGGTCACTCGGTGAAATTTATAAATTACTTCAGAAATTATATAAGAACTTGAAAAACTCCAAAAATATTATTTGCATAACTTTTCAAGAGCTACACTTTTCATTCAACAAATATTTTCAAATTCTATATAATTTTTGAAATACGAATTCAAATTTAAAAGGGAAACAAAACCCTAAAAAATATTTGAAATTACTTTTGATTTTTCAATAAAACTTGAAAATCTTCAAAACTATGAAATGCTCAACTTGTCAAACCAAACATTTTTCAAATACAAAGTTTTTCCAAATTATGCATAATTTTTGAATTATGGTTTTAAAATCAAAAGGGGACAAATGCTAGAAAACTGTATTTTCAAATTCATTTGAAATTCTTTTTGGAAACTTGAAAAACTTTGAATACCAAACTTGTAGCTCTTGTCAAGATATACAAACTATATTTTTAGAGTATCTCCAAAATTCCTCATAAATTTTGAAATATAAAAAGAGGGGTAAATTAGGGTTTTAAAATAAAGGGTTTTTGAAGGCGAATTCAAACTCGATTTGGTTTCTAAATTAATCAGTTGGTTATTAGTGATCACAAACATCATTTCGAAATCCAACGACACCCTTGGTTGACCAAATTGACTTTTGAAAAACATTTTATAGCTTTCTAATTTGAATTTAAATTTGAATTGCAAGACTTGGGAATAATCTTTGAAATCCAAATTCAACTTCAAATATGGAAATCATTTTTAAGGGTTGGACTTAGATTTATACACTATGCTTGACACTAGTGTAAACACGGTTTACACCTCAAGTACATAGAATATAAACTAAATATTTTAGATTACATTCAAAAGTAGGGTTTTATGATTTCATGTGACAAAACATTCCAGAAACACAATCAACCTATGAAATGCAAACTTATTTTAATTGATGCACATTAAGGTTGACTTAAACATGAATGCTTTGCAATGCATATGATGACATGGCATGTTTTAGTTAATATAACACCAGGGGTGTTACACCTGCACAGGGATGCCTAAGAGCCTGCCACACCCACACGGGAGCACCAGGAGCAAGGGCCAGCCGTCGACGTGAAGCCACCGCACCATCCACTCAGACCACCGCCCACATCACTAGAAGACCGCCAAAGTCCGGCGGCAGCCATGGATGGGGCCCGCTGCTGCCACTGCCTGCCAGCTCCAAATCCAAGCCGGACTGAGCAAATCCGGCGAAGTAGGGCCCGTATCCGGCCATGGAGGGCCCGGATCCGCGCTGCCACCACCCGAATCGCCGGGTCCCCAGAGGAGTAGGAAGACGGCAGCCATGGATGCAAAAATGAGGAAACTAGGAGAGCCCAGGTTGCATGGCCCCGCTCCTGCCTTCATCGCCATGCACGGCCACCTGCCGACAGGCTTGAGCAGCAGCAGGGTGAGAGGAGCTGGTGTGAGGGCCGGCGACGAGCATGGCTGGGGGCCGCCTGTGGCAGAACCTCCTAAATCATATGGCCCACATGCATGATTATTGTCTAAACAGACTCCAAATAACCATGACTGTGTTCCATACAACTTAAAAAGTCTGTCGGGTAAATCCTGAATCATCCACGATTCTCCGAGCAGGATCAATTGTTATAAAGAGACATTGCAGTATTACAATAGTTTGATATAAATAATATACATCGGAGTCAAATAGCGGAAGACTTACAATAACATAAGTTTACAAATCTTTGAGTTTCAAATATTTACAATCGTAAGTTTAAATTGTACAAACCATAATAGTAGTGGAGTAGCAGTAGATAACTTTATTATAAAACCAAATGATAAGCTCTGCCCAAGAGCTAAACATCTTACTCGTCATCACTTTTCTCGACGACTGTCATGCAGCAGGATGCAAAGCACTCCTATCCATGAGGCTCACCTGCAACAAGGGTTCAACAAACCCGGAGTACAAAAGTACTCAACAAGACTGACCCGACGAAAGAGAGGGGTGAAGACTCAGGAAATGCAGGCTAGACGGACAAGGTAAGGCTTATAAGAGATAAGAAATTTTTGCAGAAAAGCTTAACAGAAAGTAAAGTTTGCTTGAATCTAGCTCCAATTACCAACCAACTTCATTATTAAACCTTATTCATTGTTCAAGTTGTTACTACGATGATAAACACCGATCGAGTCTTCTTCTCCAAGAAGCAACAGCAATTCGAATCCATTTTCATATCCAGCTGGGACCTAGGTCACTGGAATACCGGAGACTTTAACTCCGATGCACCCCAGATGAACCGATATACCGGGATAACAACCGCAGCCATATAGCACCACATGATACACGTGAGCTCTTTGGCCCAGCGTACCGAGATACGTGGGAACTTAGACCCCACAGTAAACACACAGTATGACATATGTGGAGACTCTGGCCCACTATATGTCACTCCATGATAAACATGGGGACTCTGGCCCACTGAATACCACTTCATGCATGTAGATTTCTAATTTCTCGATATCACCAGTTCACCAACGGACGGGACCTAGGGCATCAACAGACGGAAACACTACAGAGGGACTCCATTCCCAGTGCAAGTTAGCCGTCCGAACTCGATTTATTAACTATCATCAAGATTTCAACAAGAAAACCAATCTCATCTTTTTCATTCTTTTACTTTTGAACACTTAACTAATTAAGCAGGGCTAAGCGTTACTACTTTACTTCTAAAGCAGGTAACAAGTAATAAGAAAATAAGACAGATAATGCAATTGGTGGGTTTTCACTCAACTCCTATTACTTAATGCAACATATCATAGCTGAAGCGATAAAACTTTTATAAATAGAATAGGGTTTGAATGCATCCAGGGCTTGCCTTGGTATTCGGGGTAGACGGTCTCAAACTCTGGATCAACTCCCGATTCCTGAATCTGCTCTTCCTTCGGATCTGGGCGACAATGTTAACTCTCCGTTAACAGAAGCTATTCGATAATTGATATGCTTTAACATAATTGATATGCTTTAACATAATGAAATAGTAAACATGATGCTTGATGGATGCTTTAACATATTCGATAATTGATATGCTTTAACATAATGAAATAGTAAACATGATGCTTGATGGATGCATGATCAGATTAAGGGCTTGAGTACAACTTTTCTTCACGATAAAGTTGCAAGCCAACAAAACTTCACTTATTAAGCTTATTAGGGTCAACTACGTCATTTTAGAAATTAATTACATACATGAAATAACGTTGATTAAGCCCTAATGACATGATTAAGATAAGCGCAAATAATTAATTAAAGTGCCAAAGGTCATTAAGGTTAATGACCCAAGGTCATCAATCAATCCCAAAGTCAAACAAATCCTATAATGATTAAACTTAACTAAAGGGATTAATTAATTATTTAAAGGCATAAAATAAAGGTATAAAATTAAAGTTATCAAATTAAGCCCAAAATTTTATTTTGGAAAGCTCTTAGTCTAATTAGATGGCAAAATAAATTTCAGAATTAAAATCCAAATATTTTATTTATTAAAAATCATTGAAGGTCCATTTTTTAATTAAAGGGCTAATTTTAACATATGCAAAAAAAATACTCAAATTTGGCATTTCATATTTTTCCTATGTAGATGACATCATAAAGAACACACACAAAAATTTTTAGAATTTTTGGAGCTATATATGAATTACTATGATTTTTCAAAGAAAATAGCATTTAAATCATTTTCTAAAAATAGAAAAAGGAAAATCGGCACAGTGCTCCCGCGCTGACCGACGGCCCGCCGACGGTTGACCGGTGATTACTCGCCGACGGCGAGGTCTCCGGCGACAAGGTTTGTCCCTATAGGCTCATCTCGACACGGCGAGTCGATTGAGGTAGCTAACGGCGCGGTGGAGCGGCGGCGGCACCTACGCCGGCGGCCATGGCGGCGCGACGGAGCTCGGGCGCGGCGGCGACTCTCACCGGAGCGGTTTTCAGCGACGGCGAGCATTCGGGCGTATGCAGGGCACTCAGGCAAACCCGTTTGGCAACAAGATGATGTCGCTCCCTGTCCCTAGCCAAAGCGGCAACGCGCGCGGCGGAGCGGCATGGTCGTGCCAGCGGCGAGCTACGGTGACCGGCGGCTACGACACGGCAAAGATGAAATTAATAATGCAGACAGCTGCAGGAGCTCACCCCGGTGCTGATGCGCACATTAATGAAGGCCCGGAGTAGCTGAGTCGAGCTGCGGACGGCGGCGGAGCTCCGATGGCAAGGTCGGCGTTACCGGAGTTCCTGTGGACCCTCAAGCCGGCCAAGGTGCGCATGAGATGCAGGATAGCATGGAGAACACGGTAGCGAGGTTAAAGATAATATATTTTCACCCTGTGCGGCGGTCGGCGGCGAAAAAGCTTGTGGCGGCTCGGCGACCGGCTGTGGAGAAGATGACGGCGTGCAGGCAGCTCAGGCGAGGAGAGCAAGCACGAGCTAGCTCAAACTGACCATGAGGATATGGCGGAGCTATTGGCAAGAGCAATCGGAGAATGATGGAGCAACGGCGGCGAATTCGAGCGGCGGAGCGAAGTCGTCGGCGACGGCGGCAAGGAAGAAGAAGGAGAAGAAGTCGGCCACGGCTGAGCTATTTATAGGGAGGAGTCGATGTATGGACGGGCGACACGACGACAATGAACCTTCACGCATCCAGGAGCGCGCTGGCGGTCGAGCAGGTGCGGCGGTGGACGGCGGCGAGGGTTGAGAAGCCGGCGATGGCGGCCGACGATAGGTTTCGGTGCTGTTCCAGATAATTACAGAATTGCCATTTGTTTAAAAATACAAATTACTCCAAAATTTATATAAGAACTTAAAAATCCTCAAAAATATCATTTGCATAACTTTTCAAGAGCTACACTTTTCCTTTAACTGGCATCCTCAAATTCTATCTGGATTTTGAAATTTGAATTAGATTTAAAAAGGGAATAAAACCCTAGAAACAAACATTTGAAATTACTTTTGATTTTTCAATAAAACTTGAAAATCTTCAAAACTATGAAATGTTTAAATTTTCAAACCAAACCTTTTTAATATACAAAATTTTCCAAAATTTTGCATAATTTTTGAATTATGGTTTTAAAATCAAAAGGGGACAAATGCTGAAAAACTGTATTTTCAAATTCATTTGAGATTTCTTTTGGAAACTTGAAAACCTTATATAAACTTTGTAGCTCTTGTCAACATCTACAAACTATCTTTTTAGAGTATCTCCAAATTCTTTATAGATTTTGAATCACAGAAAAGGGGGTAAAACTAGGTTTTAGAATAAAGGGTTTTTAAAATTGAATTCAAACTCGATTTGGTTTCTAACTTAATTGGTTGGTCATTAGTGATCACGAACATCATCCAAGGACATTTTTAGGTTATTGACCCAATAACACCCTTGGTTGACCAAGTTGACTTTTAAAAGACCTTTTATAGCATTTTTAATTTGAATTTAAATTTGAATTGCCAGACTTGGAAGTAAGCTTTGGAATCCAAATTCAACTTCAAATATGGAAATCATTTTTAGGGTTGGACTTAGACTTATACACTATGCTTGACACTAGTGTAAATACAGTTTACACCTCAAGTACATAGAGTATAAACTAAGCATTTGCGATGACATTCGAAAGTAGGGTTTTATTATTTCATGTGATAAAATATTCCAGAAACACAATCAACCTATGAAATGTAAATTTGTTTTAATTAATGCACATTAAGATTGACTTAAACATGAATGTCTTGCAGTGCATATGATGACATGGCATATAATATAACACCAGAGGTGTTATACCGCCGCCCGTGTCACCCGACCCGCAGGACAGGACGACGCGGGGGCTTTCGCAACCGGAGGAGATTAGCTTGAGCATCTCACGCTCGCTGCACATCCAATTGTCTCCCACCACCCACTCGGAGGCGCCTCCGCCGCCTCATCCTACCATCACCGCCAGTTCGGCCGCCTCTCGAGGCCCCCTCTCCCTTATAAGGCCACCGAGCATAGTCTCGAGAGGAGAAAGAAGACGACACGATGGTTGCACACTCGTGCTTTCCAAACAAAGCGTCACGTGATCGAGTTTGCGAAATCATAGGTGTCTGCCTTTTTCTTATTTTCAGGTGATAAAAACATCATTCATCATATAAATCCAACGATGGGAACCTATCCTCAACCTTATAAGACCGAACACCTTCTCCCCTTGAGGCACCTATGTATTGGATAGGAAATGTGGAGAGAAACAAGTAGAAACTCGTTGCACCGGCCTGATAATAATCAAATTAGGCCGTGGCAACGGGCGGCGGCGTCGGTGCCCCATCATCGTTCTTGAAGGTGATGCTGTACCAATGATCCATGTAGAGCGTCTCCCTGCAGAGATGGACGGTGAAACCTTCATCCGAGCCCGACCCTGAGCCTGAGCCTGAAGCACCGTCATCACGACCACCCGCTCGCGCGCTGCTGAGGACGTCCTGCACGGTGAACTTGGGCGGGCTCCGGCAGTACCCGTACGACTGCAGCCTGCCGCGCACGGGCAGGAGCTCGAGCAGCACGCCGACGTGCATGGGGCGGCGCTCGCAGCTGACGATGGCGGCGAGCACCTTCCGCCAGAACCGGGCGTCGAAGTTGGCCCTGAGCAGCGTGCCCAGCACCCGCGCGTCCAGGAACGTGCGCTCCAGGTGCTCCGAGATCTCCCGCGCCACCGCCGCCACCCGCGGGTGGTCCCGCGGGTCGGCGCCGCCGAACGCGAACGCCTTGAAGTAGTACCAGTACTCCTCCTGCTGCAGCGTGTGCAATACCACCGGCTCCGCCGTGCCGAGCCGGGCGAGGTCGGCGTCGCGGCACGTCAGCAGGAGCTTGCTCCCGTCGCCGAGCGGGGTCGGGGACGACGCCAGCGCCGCCCAAGCCGACTCGTCCATGGGCCACGCGTCCTCGAACACGAGCAGGGACGGGGACGGTCCCGCGAACCGCGGCTCGGCGAGGATGCGGCGCACGCCGGCGAGGTACTCCGGCCCGCCGCTCTCCCACATGTACTGGCCGGGCTGGCCGCCCGCGCGCACCACGTCGGGCGTCTCGAACCACTCGATGCGCGCGAAGTGGCCGCGCACGCGCTCGTCGTCGCACGCGTGCTTCACCAGCGTCGTCTTGCCCACCTTCTTGGCGCCCACCACGGCGAGCGCGCTCAGGTACGGCGCCCGGCCGCTGGGCGCGCGCTGCAGGAGGAAGTCCACCACGCGCTCCTTCTCCACGTGGCGCCCGAACACGCACCGGTCCATGTACAGCGTGGTGCGCACCGGCCGGTGCACCTTCCGCGGGTAGCCCTGCACCAGCAGGATGAACTCGCGCATGTAGTCGCGCGTCAGGGCCTCCAGCTCCTCCACCACGGCGGCCAGCCTCTCGGTGCTCCCGTCGCCGCCACCGTTGCCGCCGCCGCAGCGCAAGATCAGGCTCGTCACGCGGGAACGCTTCGCCCTGTCGAACGACGCGCAGAGCGCGAACGACCTCTTGCCCGCATTATTACTGGTGGCGGCGTCGGTCGTAGCGTCGTCGTCACCGTCATCGTCGTCGCCGACGGCGTTCTTGCTGGCGTCGTCGAGGTCGGTCACCTCGAGCGCGAAGCGGCCGCGGTACATGCCTGCGGTGAGCGCCTGGAGGTGGGAGAGCAGCTGCTGGTTGGTGATGTGGCGGCCCTCGGCCTCCTCGACCATGCTGCCGATGTTGCCCAGCAGCCGCTCCAGCCGCCGCCGGTGCAGCTCCCTGGCGCCCGGAGAGGAGGGCCGGGGGAAGCTGTCGAAGAGGAAGGCAAAAATCCGGCCGAGGATCTCGGACAGCGCCGCCGGGACGATGACTTCCCTGGTGAAGTCCATACCGGCTCAGTGACGACTCGCTCACCCACTGCAGGTTGTGGCCGGCCGTGTCTCCAGAATTCGGCAGGGAAAGGAAGGTACTGTATATATATAGATAGACAATGTTCGAGACACGAAAGATACGTTGTGTCGCCTGATCGCGCTCTGCCCTGGCTTGCGCGCTAAGTGCTTTTTGACCCCTGGTGGTCTCTCCTGGTTTCATGCTGCCTGCAGTGCCGACTGCCGTACGCCCAAGGGGCGCTTGCTTGGTCACCGTGATGGTGGTACATCTCTGGTACGGTGAATCGGTGATCATCTCCGTGGCCGTCATGCTTAAACTGTTCTTATGCTTTGTTTTTTTCAAACTCCAAACAATATATTTCTATTATATGATAATGGAAATGGGGAAGAGTCCTCGTATCAAAAAAAAAAAAAACTGTCTCAACTGATATGTTTTTTTTTTAGAAACTGGATCCCTCCTAAATACGCACATAATAATAGTACTGTATGTATATTGTATTGAGCCACTGATATTACATTGTACATGGCTGTATGCAGGGGCAGTCGGGCAGACTAGCACTCAAATGGAGTCTGGACAAAACCAAGGCACCGTATGCATGGCCACAAAATTCAACCATGATGCCTTTGTTTACCTTTTTTTTTTTTTAGATAAAGATGCCTTTGTTGACCTGGACAGCCAAGACTTGAGGTCGCCAGGCCAACCTGTGACCATCAGCATCTTATTATAGACCCCAGTCAGCAATCTATGACTCACAAGGCAACACACAGTAATAGACGTGAAATTGCCGGTAGCCGCCCTTTTAAGCCTTTATGTCGCTGGTTAGTGGTTACTTACATACAGAGGTAAAATCATGTCTCAATCCGACGTAAAATGGATGGGCTAATTTCCTGATGAAGTGATGATTGCCGAACTGGAATGCCGGTGAGCAGTAAATTTTGCAGCCATGTTACATTCGCGGATATATGCGACTGTGACTTGATTACATGAACCTAGCTATATAATTTTTGAAGGTGTGGGTGGACGGATCTGTTTCGTGGTAGTTGCCTCTGCGGTATGCAAGAGCAACTATGCATCAAGAACATGACCATGGGCCATATGGCTGGCTGGATTGGACTTCCAGATACCAAGAGCAACTGTGCAGTTGACCGAGTGAATTCGGCTGGCAACGGATTCTATTTACAGTACCCCGTACAGCTATATTTGTCCCAAGTTGCAGCTTGCAAGCAGCAGGCAGCTCACGGCAGAACCTGGCAGCCGTTGCACCATTGAAGCTGACGGACAGGTGACGAGTCAGTCAGAGAGATGGTGCCGTTCTCTGACTTCCGAAGAAACCAATCCATCCAAGCCTGAACCTGAACGGACAAACGGCCTAGCTGAGCTACACCTGCTGACCTGGTGAAGTCCATGCCTACCGGCTCAGTGTTAGTGGACTCACTCACCCACGGTGGTCGGCTGGCCATCTCCAAGAATTCGGCTTGGAAATGAAGGAAGATACTACATATACGACGTCAGAGTGTCTCCGTGTCGTGTCGAAGATGCGTGGGAACAAGGTAAACATACTAGAGAAACACATTGCCTTGTATCCCTGTAACCATATTGGTGATTGATCATCTCGGTCTTTCTTAATCTTAAATGAAAACATATAAAAACAGTATCAACAGAAGAAAAAAAAGGATATTCTTTAAGAAATAAACTGGATCCCTCCTAAATACACACATAATAGTACTTTTTTAATGGGCACACATAATAGTACTGATATAGATACATTTGTGCTTGTGCATGACTGCATTTCATACAGCGGCGAACCAGCACTCAATTGGATTCTAGACAAAACTGGGCAACTGGCACCACCGTATGCATACATGCGTGGCCACAAAATTGCATTCAACCATGATGCCTTTGTTTACGTGGACGGCCCAGACCTGGCAGCATCATGTCGCCAACCGGTGTGACCATCAGCAGCACCTCACTTTAGACCCCGGTCATCAATCTATGACTCACAAGGCAAACATCGATATCAAAATCAAAATCTATGTCACTGCTGGTTACTTATTGCAGAGGTAGAATCATGTCTCAATAATGATTCCGTACAGCGGATGGACTCCAGTGCTTCTTGTTGACTTGGAATGCCGCGGGTAATATGACTGTGACATGAACCTATATAGTACTCGGTAGAAAAAAAAATTGTATCTTTTTCAAGCAGTTGGTGGACCAAAGTGCTTCTAGATTTGCACATCGTTTAGTTCTTGAAATTTCTAGTCTGAAAAGTATTATACATTTCGTTTGTATTTGATAAATATTATTCAATCATGGTTCAACTAGATTCAAAAGATTCGTCTCATGATTTACAATTAATCTATAAAATTAGTTATTTATTTTACTAACATTTAATGCTCCATACATACGACACAATATTTCATATGATGGAGAGAGAGTAAAATTTTTTACCTTTTTGAGACAACTAAACAATGCCTTATTTTCTGGTAGTTGCCTCTGCTTAATGCAAGAGCAACCATCAAGAACGTCACCATGGCTTATATTTGTCACCATCAATTCAGTGGCAGCGAAATGTTAACCGATCCGACGTTGCAATTGCAACTTGCAAGCAGCGGGCACCTCACGGTAGTGTCGTGGTCGCGTCGCGCGCGCGGCTGGCAACGGCCGCCGTTGCACCATTGAACGAAGCTGAAGCTGAAGCTGACGGACAGGGGACCAGAGAGATGCTGCCGTGCTGGCTGTGCTCTGCCTTCTCAAGAAACAAATCCAACCCTGAACCTGAACGGACAAACGGCCTAGCTGAGCTGCACTGCACGGTGCACCTGCGTCGCAACGACAACGACAACGACAACGCGAACGCGACTGGCTGTTGGTTTGGTTCGGTTCGGTTCGGCAGCGGCATGGAGGCAGCTGAGGCAGCTGAGCTGGAGCTGCCTCGTACGTTTGACTCTTCAAGAACCCGGTGCGCTCCGGCGGCGAGACGACAGACTCCGAGAGACCGAGACCGGTGATGGCCTCCTCCCACCTGGCAGCTCTCGTCTCGCTGCTGGTCCCCTGCCTCCTGGCGCTGCTGCTGCTCCGCCTCGCCTCCGTGCTGGACCCGGACCCCGACGCCGCCGTGCCCCGCGTCAAGGCGGCCCCGCCCCTCCCCCTCCGCTTCCGCCATTACGGCGCCTTCAAGATCCTCCAGGTGCGTGTGCCGCTCTCTCTCGCCCCGGTCATCCCAGCGTGCATCCTTACCCTCCCCTCCCCCCACGCGTCGTCTCGGCAGCTGATCTCGCTCTTTATTGCTTTTGCTGCTGCTAGGTGGCGGACATGCACTTCGGTAACGGCGCCGCCACGCGATGCCGGGACGTGGGCCCCGACGGCGGCGGCGCGCTGTGCTCTGACCTCAACACCACAAGGTTCCTGCGCCGGGTCATCGAGGCCGAGAAGCCCGACCTCATCGCCTTCACCGGTGCGTGCGCTTCTCTCCTCTCTTTCTACCTAGAGCTGCGGCAGCTGTGTCCTGCTGGTTGCTGCACAGGGTCGACCGTCGCCGAGCTTACTTTGGCCCCGGGGGAAGTCGATTTGGCTGCCGCCGGGCTCGCGCTGAGCTCGATTGTGAGCAGGGGAGCCCGATTTGGCCGTCGACGGGCTTGATTTCGGCAGCCCTGCGCTTCGCTGTCGAGACGCCAGCGCTGGCAGCCAACCTTGCTAGCGCACGCAGTTGCTGCCAATTTGGTTCTCCTGAGCAAAGCAAAATTCTTTGCGCTACCAAACTAGTATCCTTGCCGGGCAAGGCGAGAAACTGTCCCTTGCTCGTAATGTGCTGTGTGCAAACTGCAAACCTTCCGCTGAGCATAGTAGCTTTGATATACTTGCCACTGTTTTTAGATAAATATTACCTGTACCGCTGGACAATTAAGTGATATCTAAGTAAGGGAATGCTCCGTATAGTGGAATTTGTTAGCTGGGTTTGTCAATGGTTTCTATGTGCATTTAGAGGGACGGTTGGGACTTTATTGCATATTTGCATACAGTTTCCCAGTTTTCATCTTCTATGGCTTACTACTCTCTAGCAGTTTGTTGCTTGCTTTTGTGTGACCTGGTGGAGATCCATTTACAAATCAATGTGGAGACATGGTTAAGGCTTTTCAAAACCAACAACTATTGCTATTATCTGTCCAGTTAGGGAAGTTTTAGACTATAATCACTAGCAATAAATTCTATCATCCAAGTTTGTTAGTAAAATCTGGCAACATCTTATTTTGTAATGCGGTGAACAACTTACACTTTTGAGTTCACAGTTGTTAGTTGTTAGCCATTTCTTCTTTTACAAGCAAAAGGCAGGGGACATTCTAGTTTACTTTTAATGCTCACGTTGGTGTAATTTGGATCAGGGACAACATATTTGGGGGCAGTGCAACTGATGCAGCAGAATCACTACTCAGGGCAATCAGTCCTGCTATCGAATACAAGGTGCCATGGGCTGCCATTTTAGGTAATCATGACCAAGAGTCAACAATGACCCGAGAGGAGCTGATGACCTTCATGTCTCTGATGGATTACTCGGTATCTCAAGTAAACCCTCCTGGTTTTTTGGTACACGGGTTTGGTAATTATCACATTGGCATCCATGGGCCATTTGGATCTGAGTTGGTCAACACTAGCCTGCTTAACCTTTACTTCCTGGATAGTGGTGATCGTGAAGTGGTGAGTGGAGTTAAAACATATGGATGGATCAAAGAATCTCAACTCACCTGGCTTCGTGCTACTTCACTGAAGCTTCAGGTAAATATTATTGATAACCAAATGACAACGTCTGAAATTGTTATTGTAATTTGAGTACACTAAAACATAAAATGTTACAAACTCGTGAACACATCTGGGACCAACAGTTAATCAAGGTTGCATAGATATCATTTGTTCATATTCAAACACAATCCTTGAATATAATACGATTTAATCTTTATCCAACTGTAATAAACTTAGCTACTAATTACTCTACATACTTTTTAATCCACGACTTTTTCCACTTTGCATCTCACCTCCTTGTGTTCAATTGAATCCTTACCCTGAGCTATGTGTTAGTTGTGGAAATTGATGCATGCATGCTTGGTAGTCGTGATGACACACATAATGCATATATGAATTAGTTTAGGTTCTATTTTCTATATTAAAAACATAAGTGAGCAATTTGAGAAGCATATATACGAGTACTTTGGAATGCTTCTTTTTTAATAATGTTATGTAGATGATATTATTTAGATATATATTTAGGGGTTACTCTGGGTTGTTTTTAATAATGGCATAGGTGGGTAACTTGAATGCAAATTGATGGGTTACTTTAGATTAATTTTCATAATGACATTGGTGGGCAATTTGGATACAGATTACAGGTTATGTTTTATAATGGCAAAGGCATGTAGTTTCATGCTTATATGTAGTACCTGAAATGTACCTATGTTTGACAGAAAAAAACACATGCCCCTGCATTAGCCTTCTTCCACATCCCAATTCCAGAGGTCCGAGGACTCTGGTACTCAGGCTTCAAGGGTCAGTATCAGGAGGGAGTGGCTTGCTCATCTGTAAATTCTGGTGTCCTTGGGACCCTTGTCTCCATGGGAGATGTAAAAGCTGTCTTTCTTGGTCACGACCATCTGAATGATTTTTGTGGCAATCTTGATGGGATTTGGTTCTGTTACGGTGGTGGCTTCGGTTATCATGCCTATGGAAGACCCCATTGGCCAAGGAGAGCTCGGATAATTTACAGCCAACTCAAGAAAGGGCAGAGATCGTGGATGGAAGTTGAATCAATCCAGACCTGGAAGCTGCTAGATGATGAAAAGCTTTCCAAAATTGATGAACAGGTTCTATGGAGACACAGTACAGATGATTCTGACCATAGTGTATACTTGTGAAGACCAGGAGTCTAAGACTACTTCCTGTATGTGTCATGTGTATAATGTTTGTCGCCGAGAGTCCTCCAATTTTGTCGCCGAGAGTCCATCCATTTATCTTAGTGCTTTACCGCCTCTGACCAAGAGATCCAGAGTTCAAGCCCTAGTCTCTGCACATTTGTGCGGGTAAAGGCTGCTGGCTATTTTTCCTTCCCCAGACCCCGCAGTACGGGAGCCTACGGCACTGGGTACGCCCCTTTTTTATTGATTATTGGAAGTATCATTGCCATGGACCAACGTAGATTTCACATTTAGTTCAATGTGGATATGCTAATCCTGGTTTGGGTCCCTGACCTGTTTTCGATCTTCTTGTGGAGCTGGCAACTGGTTTAGGGTTGCTGAGCATTATTTTCAACGTTCTTGCGAAACTGACTTTTTTTTTTTTCGGGTTTGTGTGGTTACCCGTGTGTGGGATCAGTCCAGTCGCATCACTTTCCCAATCCTCCAGTTGCATGTTTGGTACTGCTGCTGCCTGTAATCATTTTTTTTGAGCATTCAACGGGGGGGAAATTCCCCACCTGATTTATTTGTATTGCTCGAAAGGCATTTGTTCCTCGATTACAAAGCGAAATAGGGGGAAGGAATTACACCAAAAAATTATTATTTACATGGGACTGCTGAGAATCGTCTGAAAGAAAGAACGCCAGTCGTCCGGGATGAATTTTTGTTTCTTTGGGAATCTTGGACGCCATGCGGCAGCGCCCTGGCAGCAGGCTTGAATGGTTTGTAGTAGAGTCATGGACTCATTTCTGAATACTATGGCATTTCTTCTCTTCCACAGTTGCCAGCAGCAAAGAGCAACAAAACCGCTGTACTGTCTTTGCGGTGTTGCCTGAATTCTTGGAAAAGACTGAATGGTTTTGCAACAGAAGCCGTTGTCTATGGATAGACCTAACCTTTCCCAGAAGTTTTTAGCAAAGGTGCATTGCAGAAGAATGTGATCAGTGGTTTCAGGAGCTCTACATAGCCGACAAAGCGGGCTGTCGACCACTTTCTTTTTGAATAAGTTGGCACGGCACTGACGTCACACTTCACTTTTAAAGATAAAAGTAGAATGCATAAATAGTTTTATATGCGTCCTAGGAACAGTCGTACATATAGGATGACAAATTACAAAGAGTATCATCACCCTGTTTATTACATAGCGAACCAATATTTATTATAGAGTATTGCGCATAAACAATAAATAACTAAGACATCTTTATTGCGAAAGCTTCACACAGGGACACGTCAACTGGTGAACACTAAGCCTAGTACTCATCACGATAGCTCTCATTCCAACCTTCATTTGTTACCCATCCGGGATTTTCTAAAATTGAAAGCAAAGCAAGCGTAAGTACACAACCGTACTCAACAAGCATAACATGGGTTAATGAGGCTCAAATAAGCTGACACTGTTTGACTGCATTTGGCTTTTATAACTTAATCATATTAAAGTATAGCATCAAGGTAGTGATAATTCCCATATTCTCATGATCAAAATAACATTAACTAGTGTATAGCAATAACGACATTAAGATGCACACATTAACAATTTGAGAACTATTATCTTTTGTAAATGTGTCAAGGCCGCCCTAACCGAAGGGCACGGACAATATATTGATTTAAACCCTGATCAGAGATGTACACTTTCACTATGAGTCATGTTTTGCAACTGAGTGGACTTATAACTTCCAAACCACCACAAAACATATAAAGCCTCCTATAGGTTCTCCTAACCAATCAGAGATGCGAAAATACGTTGTGTGTAGAAACTCCCTTCTAATATGACACAATCCTTCCCGGCTATACTCATAAGGACAAAGGCAGTCCTATACCCCAATTTCCAGACCACTAACCAGCTAGAAAAGAGCCTATAAGTGACTAGAGCCAGAGCCATATAGCCCTCACAGCTGTACGGATTCTTCATGATAAATCACTTACAGACAAGAGTCCATGTTTGTTAAAAGTCATCGTTTTCATTGAAAGCATAACACACATCAAGTTATAAGATCATGACCATTAGAGCACTAGCATCATAACTACCCAATGCAACCCAAAAGGTTCAAGGAATCAGGATATCAAAGCTAGTTATAATTTCTAGGTCATCAAAGACACATGCAAATGAATTGTTATTTATAGTGAATAGGTAACAAGGATGATCCATGCTATACTTGCCTTGATTCACAAAGTCCTGCTGATCCTCAAAGTAGCCTTGCTCAGCAAAAACCTCACCGTCTGAACTCGACATTAACAATCAACACCAGACAATCTAATCGAGCATACATACACGAAGCAAACAAAGAGCTATTAGAGGAATAGTACATCAATCTCATCAAAATAAAATAAAATGTTTATAAACTATTCTACTCGCTTCTACGATCACACAGACGTCAAGTTCACCGAAAACGGAGTTATAACGGCGAAGTTATGAATTTTCAAAGATTTTCTATAGATAAATAAATACTTTAAATATAGACTAAAAATATAAAGTTTTCAAAATACTTCAACAGTAGCACCACTGCGTAGATTATGAAATTATGAATCTAACGAAATTTGATTGGACCAAATCAGAGTTAAAACGTGAAAATTATAAACTTTTAAAGATAATAGCAAAACTGTAAATTGATAAAAGCGTATTCTGAAACTGAAAAGGAAAAATACGTTTTCTAGAGAAGAAAACGTATTCTGGAAGCTGTTATAAGAAAATACGTTTTTCAGTGGACAAAGCGTATTATGGATCTGTTAAATAGAAAATACGCTTCCCAGTGGGGAAGACGTATCCAGATGAAAACGCCAAGGGCTCTTAACAGATTACACGGAACTCCGAGGGGGTTTTTTTGCAAAACCGCCACGCGAAGGATTACAGGCTGATTTTGGCCGTCCGTTTCACGATGAACGGCTCAGATCGATCTGCCCAGTCGGCCTTGCCGGGGACGATGCCTGACGCGGCGGCTGCCATCGCCGGCGGCGAGATAGCTCGCCGGCGTTCATGAACCTAGCGATTCCAGCCACCATTTAATGCGGGACCGGTACCGTTCGAAAGAGGAGAACGAGCAGCGCCCATCTACTACGAAGATGGCGGCCGAGACGGAACGAGGACGGCGGGTGGCTCGACGCGGCGGAGACGTGCTCGCCGGCGTTCACCTGCCGAAGGCTACGGACCACTGCTCAACTGGAAACCGACACCAAACGAAAGTAGGATTCTAGGTGGCCTTACCAAGGTAGAAGATGAAGCTTGAGACAAACGGAGGCAGGCCAATTACGATCGACGGCGGACGGCGGCGATCTGCAGAGGTAAGAAGGGGACCGTAAGCACAATTGGACAAAATTCAGAGTACCAACGTGTTCACGGGGTCAAGGCGATGCTCAATTGCTAGCTTACGATGACAATGTCCCGTCGACCGCGGCGAATTACGAGCTCCGGCAGACCTTGGCAATGGCGGCTAGGGTTTCGCATGGCGCAGCGGCTTGAAGCGAAGCAAAGGCGGCGGATAGGGTTCGGGGCGGAGTCGCGACGCGAGTTAAGGCTTAAATAGCCTGGGGCATGAGGCGAGCGACCGGGCGTGGACGGCTGCGACTCGGTCAGTGCTCGCGCCTTCGGTTCGAGGCCGAGTCGGAGAAGAAGAAGGTGGCGCGGGCCTCGTCTGTCAGCGAGAGAGGGAGGCGACGCGCGGGCGCGGACGATGGACGCGACGTCTTGATGGGCTGGCCGGTCGGCCTAGGAAGCGAGGACGAGCGCGCGCGGCTGCTGCGGTTGCGGCCTCTGGCCTAATGGCCCAAGAAGGAGAAAGGAGCGGAGCGGGCCGTGCGGAGGAGAAGAACGGGCCACCAGTTGCTGCGCGGGCTGAATAGCAGGAAAGGAATGGGAGGGAAGGAAAAATGGTTTTCATTTATTTAAACCCTTTTCAAATATATTTTCAATTTGATTTTGAAATTCAAATCAAATTCAAACACCACAACATAAAAATATGCACCAGCATGAATGCTCAAACAAGTTTCTACCATGATTCAACTTTATTTTCATAAAAATATTTATTTTGCCTAATTATTTAATCACCAAAATTTTATTTTGCCATTTTGAAAATTTTAAAAAAAATCTAGGGTGTTACAACTGAATTCTACATTTTGAGACAAGCCAGATGAAGAATTGGATTCTTGGAGGGGTAGAATTGCCCCAAATGAAATCTGAAGCCGGGTCTGCAGGTTGTTGTCTTGCTTTCAGCAGTCTATAGATCGCGGAAGAGTCGAGTTTTCCATTACCACAGTCAAAACTTGACTTTCTGATGTCATTGCCTTGCAACAGTGAAGTCTGGACAGCTATTTGAAGGACCTGCTGCAGTTCCAGCGCAGCCTGATCAGAGAGCCTTGGGACAAATGCGTTGTGGAGATGAGACAGGATGGCTTCACTAACGGATGCATCTTTGCGTTTGCAATGACTGTAGATTGCAGGGAAGCGATCTGCAAGAGCCTCATCTTGGTGCCACACATCATTCCAGAACGATGTCGCTGTTCCGTCTCTAATGCTGACCGTGGTTAAGGCTTGGTATAAGGGGAGTAATGACCTCAACATGTCCCAATGCTGACCAAGCAGGTCGCCTTTTAGCGTCGGTTGGCTGGCATGCTGCCTGACCCAGACACCCCAGGCAGAGCTTGAAGAGCAGTGCAGTGTAGTCTGTGAATCAACTTCAAAAGTAGACAGATGTTCTGAGTGTTGAAATCTTTGATGCCGATGCCACCTAGGTCTTTGGTCGTGCAACAGTTTTCCCAAGCAACCAGGCAGCGAGCAGCGGAGGTGTTGGCTTGTCCTGACCACATGAAGGCTCTCCTTCTCTTGTCAATCTCTTTAATGACTGAGGGGGGGATGCAGATGGCAGACATTGCGTACACGAGCTGGCTGTCGAGAACCGAGTTTACTAGAACTACTCTGCCCATGGTGTTCAGAAGGGATGCTTGCCATGAAGACAGGTAGGCGTCAGTCCTTGAGATGTATGTGTTGAAGATTGACGTTGGTAGCTTATATGCCGACAAAGTCCCAAGTAATTCTGAGGGAAAGACTCCTGTCTGCAGCCAAGGGCACTGATACACTGCTGCAGCACTTGTGGATCCATGTGCAGAGGCACCATCGTGCTTTTGTGATAATTGATAGATAGACCAGTTGCATCAGAGAACAAACCGAGGATCTCTTTGAGGCAAAGCACATCCTCCAATTCCCCTCTGAGCACGATCAGAGTGTCGTCAGCATATTGGAGCGTTGCACATCCAGCTCCATCGACAATTGGGTGTCTTATGTCATTTCCTCTTTCTTGAATCATGGCCTGTAAGGTGTCGGCAACCAAAAGGAACAAGTAGGGTGACAAAGGATCGCCCTGCCTGAGACCTCTCCTGCAGATTATCCATGTGCCAGGAACTCCATTAAGAAGAACAGCTGACTTTGAGGATTCGAGAATTTGCATCATCCAGTGTCGCCAAGTCTGAGAGAAGCCGCGCGCTGACAGGACAGCATCCAAGCCAGCCCAGTTGACAGTGTCGAACGCTTTCGCAAAATCAAGCTTGAGGACTAGCGTTGGTACTTTTCTTTTGTTGCAGGCTTGCACTATCTCGGCAGCATAAACAAAGGTTTCCGAGATGGATCTTCCTTGAAGAAATCCAGTTTGGTGAGGATCCACCAGGTTGCCAATTTCTTTCTGCAACCTTGTTGTCAGTATCTTCGCTAAGATCTTCACTGTACAATTCTGAAGACATATCGGACGAAAAGCATCAACTGAGGTAGCCCCCGGTTTTTTTGGGATGAGCACCATGTATGATCTGTTGATGCGTTCCAGCTGGACATCATCATCATAGAAAGCCTTGAGGAAATCCATGATCTGATCTCTGACAGTGTTCCACGCTGCCAAGAAAAAGGAGGGGCCAAAGCCATCAGGACCTGGAGCACTGTTGCGGTTCATGGAACTGAGGGCGTGCTTGGCTTCTTCAACTGAGAAAGGTACTGTGAGCTGAGACGAAGGCCGGGCAGATTGCTGGAACAAGCTGTGAATATGAAAGTTGAAACTTGAGAGGCCGGCTTGTCCAATTATAGAACTGAAGAACCCTGTCAGCGCTGTCATCTTTGCGTCATGGGCTGTTAGCTGCTGTCCTCCACATTCAACAATCCTGATTTTGTTATTCCTAAGTCGGACCGTGGCCTGAGCATGATGAAAAGCTGTGTTTGCATCCCCTTCTTTAATTGCTTTGAATTTGCTTCTCTGTTTCCAATATGCAGCTTTTTCTTTGATTGCCTGCGCGAGTCTTTCCTGACACAATTTTCGGACCTGAAGTTCATCATTAGAAAGGTTTCGTAGCTCCTCAAAGTAATCTAACAATTCAATAATGAATTTACAGTTGGGTATGATTTGAGGCTCCTTCTTTCACTTCGAAAACTCTTGGCTTTACAACAGGCTTTTCCTCCCTTCCATCCTCCCAGCGTGGCATGATGCTCCCTTCTGTCCAGATGCGGCAGGAAGGCTGGTTGCGTGCATCAAGGTGACCCGAGCGGCCACCAAGGTTTGGTCTAGGCGTAACAGGGTGCCTGTAATCATTCACAGGTTTCATTCAGAGTTGTCATCAGTTTTCATTCATTGCTGTAATCAGCAAGCTGCTACTGCCTGTAATAATCTGGTACTGCCGCTGCCTGTAATCATACTTGATTCACATTTGGTTCTGCTGCTACCTGTAATCATTCTCTGAACACACATTCAGTCATCTGCTTCTTCTCTGCTTTTCACTGCTGTAATCTAGCAGAAACTACGTAATGTGTGTTGTGCAGGAGTTTCACTACTGTTTATTGAAGCAGAAATTGCAGTGATTTCTTCATGCATGTGCCTTGCTTCTTTACGTCCTCAACGCTAGAGAAGCAGAGCAGTTAGTGTAGACGAACCCATGGCAACCCACCGTTGCAGAAAATAATTGATTACATTTGGAACCGGGTGGGAATGGGCTGGAATCTGACCCAATGCAGGGACGTTATAATTCCTGGCTTAAAAAGGAAAGCAGCAGCTACTCCGTAGCAAGTGTATGAGCTAGTACGAAGGGAAGGCCCATTGACAGATAAAAAAGAAACTGGGCTGTGCCCTTCCCCTTCCGGGTCCAGATCCAACATCCAAACTCAGCGATCCCAATCCCGACCGCCGCCGCCCCTTCGGTTGACGAATCGATAGCCGCCGCCGCAACGTCGCAGTCCAGGCTCGATCTCGCCGGCGACGAGGTATTCTTCTCCCACCCGTCCCTTCGTTTCGGTGTACAGATCGATAGCCGCCGCACCTTCGCAGTCCTGACTCGATCTCGCCGGCAACTAGGTATTCGACAACGGTGACTCGGTCACGGGCGATGAGGGCTGGCCCCGAAGTTCATCTGTACGTTGAGAACACACTCGCAGCGTACCGTTAGTGACATCAGTGAGGAGAGACTCGCTCAAAAATCTGAGTTAATTCGTGAGATGCATATCACAGGGAGATATAGGGATAGCAAGTGGATGGAGTACATAAACGCCCTTATCCAGCAGTACGATCTTTTGGGCTACGCGGAGGATGAAGACTGAAGGACTAGGAACATGATTAAGCTATGTTATTGATATATCTTATATGAAGTGCAATGCTGATAACAATGTGCTTGCTTATTTGCTGGCCGTCCTGATATACCAACAGTTTGTGATATACCAACAGTTTGTACTAGAGAAGCAAATAAGAAAGGCATACCCTCCTCTGTAGCTACATTTGCATTTAAATGTATATCCTCTGCTATCGTTACAGAGGCATTATATTGGGATACTGGATTATTTCTGTCTAGATGAATTGTGATGCTGTAGTTGCCATGATATACCTCCAGTGAAAATTGTGGCGCTGTAGTTGCCTGTTGCAAATTTGATTTCTCGTTTCATTGCAGACTGTAATTGAATTACTAGTGACAGGGCCTGAGTATGCTATTTGTGGGGTGTTTTGCGATGGTTTGAATTGGTGTTGTCCTTGCAGCAGATTCATATTTGTGGGGTGTTTGATACATCTATTATTCTTTAGTGGTGTCAAATTTATTCTCAGCTGCTCCTGTGTACATCTACTGGACTACTGGTATGCTTTTTCGGTTCTGTAGCTCATAGAAACATGTTTATCATTGATTCCAGGCTTTAGTATTCTGTTCGATTGGGACAGAAGCGAGACTCGTCAATCTGGTTCGTCTGATTGGTCATCTTATTAAGGATAGCTGCTCCAATGGTAAGATATTGACTCCATGTAGTTTCAAAACGTCCTGTAATTTGGAACGGTGTGTAGTATTCTGTATTTATGTGATTTTGTAGGTACTTAATAATTGAAGTCAGAGAAAGAGGGTCGAAGTTCTTTTTGGGCAGTATCACTAGAAGTCGAGTATCGACAAATAAGAAAATGCATTCTCTTCTTCTAGTAAAATTGGTCGGTTCAAAAGGTCAGCAATAAGTCTCATTATCAAGACACTCCACAGACCGGAAAGTGCAGATTCTAGGAATATTAAAGGGGTAAGGTCACCAGCAAACATATTTTCATCAATCATCATATAATCTTTTCTATACAGGGATAAACCATTGGTTGCACCAGAGTAGTGATAAATAAAATACTATGTGGTACATTTGTTTTTCTCTTGTTTAACACAAAGGTGAATTTTCATATGACGTTTGAAGGACGAATTTAGTCTTCCGTTCAATGCAGGCGTCCAATGCTTAGCTTGGAACTAGAAGGCTTGTTAGTTCTAATTTATAATTTGAACTTACTCAGTTACATCGGCCACAAGCAAAGATGGGGCCATTTGATGAAAGCAAAGATCAGTTTATTCACCAACGCCAAGTCCTCCAGTGTCCCGCCGAGGTTGCTGTATCTCACCGGCATTGCTGTTAGTTTCCCGGCAAACCGGCAAACTGATCGATCGTCTCCTCCTTCATCTTAGTGCATCAAATTCTACCTTCAATGTCGGCTACCGAGCATCTCTAACACGCTCTGCTCCGACAAGCATCTCTCAAACGCTCTGCTCGGACAAATCGTCCTTTAGAGAATCCCAAACATCATTCCCTGTCTTCTTCTTCGTCACCTGTATCAGCAAGTCGTCCGACAAGCACCTTCTTGTCCTTGCCGGCTTCCTTCTCCGACTGCTTATCCTCCGTTACCGCAGCCTGCAAGTCTGGTGGTAATTGTGCACTTCTCGTATAAGTCTGGCGGTAAGTGGGATGGGGCCGGGCGGGCGTGCCCGTGCTGGAGCCGCGTGGGGCTCGGCCGGGCGCCCTGCGGCGGCGTCGGCCGGGACCTGAGCTCGCGCAAGGTGACGGCGGCGGAGCCCCTCTCTCCACCGTCTGCCCCCTCCCCTCCTCGCCATGTCCGGCGGCGGCGGCGCTAGCCGGGGTCGCTCTGGGCCCGGGCGGCCGGATCCGTGGCTCTGGTGGCCTGATCCGGACCCTCCTGGCTGGGGATGGTGTCTCCAGCGTCGGCAACGGCGGAGGCTGGGCGTAGCCTCAGGGGCAAGGGGTCCTGTACCTCGGCCAGATCTGGCGCCCTGTGGTGCCAGGGACCGACGTCGGGGATGGTGGTCCTCAGCGAGCAGCGGTGAGTTCCACGGTGGCATATGTGGATGGTGGGCCATGGAGCGGTTCGGCGGGGTGTACTATTTGGCCGCGGGCATGCCGGTGGCGGGGCAGCGTGCCCCGCTATCCTCTTCGCCTTTGTTTTGCAAGGTCACAGCAGCGGCGCAGTGCGCGTAGTTCGGCCGCGGGCTTGCCGGCCACGGGGCTGCGTGCCTGTGGGTGCCGGTGCACACCTCCCACCATCGCGGGCGAGTCCGAAAGGCTTCGCATGGTGTGGCGGCGGCGGCCGGCAACCGCTTTCCAGTGCGCACTTCCCACTTCTGCGGGCGAGTCCGCGGTGGCTCCGCATGGTGCGGCGGCGGCTGGAAAGGCCCTGTCTAGGATGATGGTCGGTGCGCGCCTTTCTCGGCCACGGGCGAGTCCGGGAACGGCTCCGTGCCGTGTGGCAGCGACCGACAATCGATTTCTGGTGCTCGCCTCCCATTGTTGCGGGCGAGTCCGCTTTTGGCTCCGCACGGTGTGATGGCGGCTGAAAAGCCCACGTCAGGACAAAAGTTGGGGCACGCCTCCCACTTTCACGTGCAAGTCGGGGAACGGCTACGTGGGGTGTGCGGCGGCCGACAAATCCCCCCTCCTGTCGGAGCATCGACGCTCGGTGTTGCAAGCCTTCCTCCATCTCAAGCGGGTCAACACGAGCACTAGCAAAGGCTCTGGGCGAAAGCTCAGCTCAGATTAATCTGGGCTAGTGACGAGATTCTCTTTCTTGAAGGCGTCATTGAAGAACCTTGTGCTGCGGTCTTTGTGGTCAGTCTGCTACCTCGGCATAAGGCTCAGGCGAAAGCCTTGTCAAGCTTTGCTTGGCCGACGATGATTACATTGCGACGTCATTTACCTCCTTGGAGGCATTGTCGAAGAGCTTTTACGCCTTATTGTTGTTCCCTTGTCGATGTGTATTTGGTTGTGCTACTATTGCCCTTATACTGGGGTATATTTGTTGATTTCTTATCAGTGGATATGCCGTTGTTGTTTTAAAGTGAGTTGTAAAACCTTCTATCCGACCGTTTTTGGCCAGTATATAAAAAATTGAGGTGGGGAACGTCTCCCGATGACCTTAACAAAAAAACATATCAATTGAGAAATTCAAAATCGCCCTTAGGCCGTAGATATAGATAACAGCTGTACATGGAACGGTGGAAACATGGAACGCTAGGTGTTGCCTTTGCTTGGTGCCCTAGTGAATAGCTAATGACCTCATCTGGACCACGTCATCGTCTTCATCATCGGTGAACTCGTCTTCGTCCTCTGCGTGTCCCAAAAGGTCATACTGCTTGACGAGCGCGTTCCGGTAATCGGCCCACTTGCTAGGTACTCTCGACGGAATTTCTCGGACTTGCTGGAAAGCTTCTCGGCGGAGATCTCGGTGCAGCAACGGGCTGGACGATCCCTCAGGAACTCGATGTACCTGGACGATCCCTCAGGAACTCGATGTACCTGTCTTGACAACCTTCGTTCGCTTGTTGGGCCGGGTCTCGTCTGTTGGAATAAACCCTGAGCACCCGCTAACTATATTTGGTAGCTTAG
>CM041644.1:40341168-40475201 GCA_023333625.1 Bothriochloa decipiens | reverse complement strand
ACAAAACTTTGCGTGTGTATCTCCCTCCTCCGTTCGGATTTCTGTCATCGTCGGCCTTGGCGAGCTCCTCCAGCCAGCGATACATCCCTCCGGGAACATCCGACATGATCGCCCTCCAAAGCCCGTCGGCTGCAACCGCCTCCTTCTTGAGCTTGAGGATATGGCTTCCCTCCGACGTGCTCCGTTCCTGCTTGTTGCTCTCCGTCCCCGTCCCCGTCCCCGTGGTGATTTCCTCAGCCGTCTTCCTCTTGCGGGTCCCAGCAGCCTCCACCGACGCGATCTTCATTGGCGGCGGCGATATGGCAGAAGCCGTCGTCGCACTCATCGTCGACCGAGCCTTCTCTCTCGATCTGCGGCTGTTGATCTGGTTTGTTAGTCAAGATGAAATCTGGAAGAGTGGAGCCGCACGTATTGTGCTGCCATGCCCGTGTTGCGTTCGGCATCGGAATCGTTTCAGGATCTCGTGTGGCATGGAATTTTTGCAAATACCAAAGCGGATACACGTCTGCTGGATGGACACGTATTCTAGTGGTATACCGACTTTTAATCCTCGCGTGCCGGCGGAGGCCCGTACGCGTGGCATGCATATACATGCAGCTTCATGGTATGTGCATGCGCATACAGGCACCTACCGTGAAGGAAGCCACATGCTAGTATGGAGCATATATTATTAGCATGTTGAGACGTTACAAAACAAATCTGCTAGATGAACAAACTGATGTATGACAAACTGTGATCTTAATTGGTGACGTGTCTTCAGGACACGACGCCATCCAGGTCGGTGCAAATATGATGTATATATACATTAGTATGTGTTTACTTGCTTCTATGCAAATCGGCCGGCAGCTCCCATGCTGGTGGGCGGTGGCACATCAGTGGATGAAACAGGTATGTTATTTTCAACCTTTTACACAAAATAGTTGGCCAATAGTTTAGCGTTTAGGATAACACTAATCCTAACCTTAATTTTTATATGCATTGATGAATCAACATACCTATAGACAAAACACAACCTAACAAGATTTATAATATCTATGTGTAAATCACTTTTTTATGAAGATAACAAAATTGGTTTGATGTTTTTTCTGATTTTTCTATGATTTTGGTGAATTTTACAAGAAGCGATAAATGAATTTGGGCATTTTACATCAGAAATCCTGATCTATTTCAGAAACTATTATGGCCCTTCCACTTTTTCTTTGTGTCTAGCATCTTTTACATGAACCCTTATTTTTTCTATTATTTTTTCCACTCCTATTCTCTATTTACTGTAACATGGCAGACCGAAACAGACCGGGAAAAATAGTCTTGGCAGATAGAAATTTTTTTAATTTATTAGTAAGGATTAGATAGATCTTTATGTAATTAGCACCTGCCATGTATACTTGATTGTATTCCTTGTATACCCAGACTTATTGGCTATATATATGAAGGTCAACCCCCCTCCCCCCCCCAAAAAAAACATTGGGTGTGCGGTGTGTCTCTACAATAAGATTCTACGATGTCATCTATTTCTAAATTCCAGTCTCAATCTACTTGCCAGTCATCATCATATAGGTGGCTTTAGTTCAATAAGTAATGCTCCCTTCAACATGTGTAGACTAAGGGACAACAAATTCTCTAATTGTTAACTACGACAATTAGTCATTTGCAATTTCATTACTTTTTCTTGACCACATCGAAAAATAAGCAGAAAATTCCCTTCTACTTGCTAATCATATCTCATATAATACACCAACATGCCAACTGAATGTGCACACAAAAAAGCACATAGTAGCTACTATATCTGGTGAACTTTCAAATACAATTAGGTTCATGGAAATCAGGTCTCACCCATTCCACAATAAAAGTTGTCACTCTCTTATCCATTTGATTATTCAATTGCTATCAAACACCAGTGTTTCTCCTTTCTAACCAATCAGTTGTTTGAGAAATTTACAGTAGCACATAACAAAATGAATGAATGAAAAAAATGGTTGGGACTACTCTGAAGGGATGTGAGATCCTGAGATTGAAGAAAGAGGCTCTTGCAGCTAATGATCTCTGGAACCACTATAGTGATGTTCTAGGAGGCATGAAGCTCTGGTTGAAAGCCAAGGAGGACGCCTCTAAAGTAGAGGATCTTCTGCTGAAGAAAAAAAAAAGAACATAGTTAAGAGGAGGTTGGCCCCGAAGTTCATCTATACATTGAGAACATACTCGCAGCGTACAGTTAGTGATATCAGTGATGAGAGACTCGCTCAAAAATCTGAGTCAATTTGTGAGATGCATATCATAGGGAGATATAGGGATGTCAAGTTGATGGAGTACATAAACGCCCTTATCCAGCAGTATGATCTCTTGGGCTATGCGGAAGATGAAGACGAGATCACCGACAACGAGCAACTAATTGAAATTGTATGACTTTAAGATCCTGAGTCTCCATGGTCTTTACTATGACCTGTTTAGTTTCTAAATATATTTAGTTTCTTGAATTGTGTTGGATTCTGTCATTTCTCACATTTCTCACTCTGTTAGGTTTTGTGGTCTTAACTATGAAATATTTGGATTATATATATATATATAGTTTTTCAGTTTTATTGAAAACGATCATTCTTAATAATTTAATCAATACATTTTTTCAATTGTGTTGAATCTGTCATTTGGTATATGTTTGCTATATGGTCTCATTATGTTTGCTATATCTTTCTCTATAAAGAAGTTTTAGTTTTCTATTTGTCTTATTTTTATTATTTTGTGCATAAGTCTTAACTATTACTCCCTCCGTCCCCAAATATAAGACATGATTTAACTTGGTGTGCTCTTTAGGAATATATTTTGACATATAATTTTTCTTGTAACATATAATTTATAGGAATGAAAATTTGATTATTAGAAAGCATTTCTAAATACCTAAGTTACGGTTGATGTCTCTAGTTCGCCATCTCAATCTCAGTTGTAAAGTACAATGGCTAGTCCTAAGGAGATAAAAACATTAAAAAACTACCAAGTGGAAGTGATGGTTTGTTTGGGGTAGCCCTCCTCTTATTTATAAAGCTATTACTCAGATATTGCTATTACATAGATTTTTGCCTAAACCCCTTAACTCAGTGGCAAAATGGTCCAAGTGGAGATCCCTGCATCCGATGCCCGCGATCCCTTCATGATGTAGCTTTGCCTCGACGTGAACTCTCCAATGACACCACATGCTACCTCAAAATCCGTTGCTAGGTTTTGATGTCCAAACCCGTCAAACGCTTTGCTTGTGTATTTTAGGCCAAACCTGCCAAAACCTGCTAGAGTAGCGTATCCGCTACACACCCGCCACGATCTTGATGCATGGCACCACTTATCCTCGCCCACCCGATCACTAAGTTCTACTCCCTCCGTCTAAAAAAATGATGTTTTTGACTTTCACTAATCATGTTTGACCATTTGTCTTATTTAAAAATTTTATATAAATATCATATATTTTATTATATCTTATTTTATCAATAAAGTTATTTTAATAATAATTTATTTATTTTATAATTTATTTATTTTATAATTTATATAAATTTTTTAAATAAAACGAATGGTAAAACACGATGCGTGAAAGTTAAAAATGTCTTTCTTTTAGGACGCAGGGAGTATGTGCCTTTATTTGACTTGGTCAACCATAATCTTGACTTCGTCAATACGGTCTACGCCGCCATGTTTGCTTTGACCGATGAAATGATAAGCCAACATGCACTGGTATAATGCCCGTGCTAATGCCATAGATACACATAAAACAATAAAATCGGAAAAAATATGATATGATTCATCTTTTAACGCTGAACTAGGCAATCAACTCTTGTATCTGCATCCTATGTACTCGCTGTTTTAGGGAATACAACGGTGTGATATTACTTGTTCCCAACAAGGAATCATAGATGAGAATGAACAGATACTTGTATTAGTTTTCAAGTCAGCAACACTAACAAAAGACCACACTTGTGCAGAAAATTTTATCATTATTTCTCTTATGTTCATGACCTACCAACTACATGCCTTAATCTAAGCAAGATCTCTGTCATGGCCCCAATCGCAAATCATAGACATAATAAGTATTGTATATGATGAGCAACTGAATCTGGGAGTCCAGCACACCACCACGCTTCTGGTAAAGCCAATGTACATACACAAACCAGACACATAACGCGCCATGTTGAAAAGCATGGGAATTCATGGGATCAGAATTTAGAAGTCACATGATCAAGTAGTGTTCTTCAACATCAGTTGTATCACATGGAACTAAGAGCTTCCTTCCTCTTGTAGACTACTTGTAGGAAGTGATGCCAACTGCATGGCAACAACATAATTGTAGCAATCAGATCTAGTCACTGCTCCCATTGTCATAGTAAAAAAAAATCAACTTAGCAATAGAACATTCAGAAGTAACACCTGAGCACAAAAGCATATATTTGCAAGCAGAGGGGCAGCAGTAACACCTCCCACAATTCAATGATTAGTAACGTCTAAAATTCTTTTTATAAAATCCGAGGCAAGCATTTTGGAATGGAGAGAGTACATTTACAGATCATAAAGAATTTACAATCCCACTATTATGATCAACATTCAATATTCTATAACACCATTTCAAAATCAGGACACTATCATCAAGCACTCCCTTGCAAAAAGGAAGAAATACATATAGAGAAACAATAATCCAGAAACAAAGAAAAGGAAGAAAAAGGCCAAACAAAAAGAACTGCTGCTTATATGGCTGTACCACATTTTCTCAAGCTCTCTCTCGACCATAATAGCAATTTTTTTTTTTTGGATCATAGTAGCAATGTTGGACAACAGGTTCAGCTAGAAAGCCCTCAAACACTAGTGTTCAAAGCAAAGCATAGCTATAGAAGATGTGTTCAAAGCTAGCTCCTTGCCGGCATCTATGGAGACATCTACAACTGGCGAAGGTGTGTTCCTCGATCCTCCATGTGGTCCGTGGCGTCGGCTCCTATCCTCATGTGGCGGTGGATATATCCATGGAGGGGAAGCCAGTAGATCCAGTCCATATGGTGACGGATCTTGTACAAGACGGCAGGGATCGAGCTCGCTTCTGATCCATGGAGGTTGGGGACGATTAGTTCCATTTTCCCCATTGTTTATCTGCCCTTCTCTCGTTTTTTTTTTTCGGATAATGATTCGGCTGCTTCATCCCACGAATGGCTGATTGATCCAGAAACGGAGGAAGATCCCCCAACCGCAGTCCCCACCCATGACTGCCTGATGACTGCAGTCCGCTGTTATTCTTGGCCGCTGGAGAGGCCCCAATCCTCCATGAGGAGCAACTCCTCTCAAATCCTCCACCGGTAGCAACTCCTGCCTGCTCGTGCCTATCCCTGCACATCCACTGACTGATGCCCACTTACTGTAACTATTGCATCCGTGAACATTTGTTTCTTCTTCTTTCTATTTGCCTACTTAGTCCTTATTATTGAGCAATGATATAATCTATACATATGACAGCACAGTAGAATAATCGTAGATCATATAGACCAATCATCTAGTAACCAATCACTATAAGTTCACTGTAAAGAATTCTCGTAAATTCACTGTAAAGAATTCCCGTAAATCTAGTCACCATTCTCGCTTTATGGTAACTGTGTTTGGTTAACCATATGACTATCAAAATCCGTTCTCATAGATTGCATACATCAATCTTCCAGAAACAATGTTTCCCTATGGTTCGTTTGATTACTGTTTCTTACCTGTGGGTCTAATTTTCTAGTGTTCTTCAGTTCGTGTGTTTAACCGAAAGAAATACAGAGTTCTTTTTATTGCCATGGACCAGTTGTGCACAGCCTTTTCTGATTTATCTAGTTTTTCTGAATGTCCATTTCAATTGGTGTATAGATGTGATTGATTTTCTGGATTTAACTACATTTCCAGGGCAAGGCTCGTCCACGACGATGCACGGATTTGGTGATGATAATGAATTATCATAACCAACTGTACAAGTTCTGGTAAATTACTGAAGCCATTCTCTAATTCCTGCACATTGGACAACTTCTGGTAAATTACTGAGCCATTCTCTAGTTCCTGCAAATTGGATTCTAGTAATTGGGCATCAGTTTGAAGTAACTTTGATCACTGCATTGTGGTAAACAACGCTCATGATTCTAATCCCTTGTTGGCTTTTTTAAGTTAGTTCAGTTTTGATTTTCAATCACTTAAATTGCATGAAAATGTGCCTCTGTAGTTCGGGATCTACAGTGTCAAGAAAGCTCCCTCATGCATGCTGTAAATTTATTGTTTACTGTAAATTTGTCTACATTTTACAGTAATTTGATTGCATCATTTTGGTACATTGGCAATGTGGTAACTTGATGCCACTATTGCTGTAACTTGATGCCGCTTTGAGAATGGGGAATTCTAATAATCATAGTGGTAACTATTGAGCAATTCGAATAATCTTAATTAGTGTCACCATGGTAAGATGGTCTTCATGTTTCTCTGATTAAGAGTTCTGCAAAGGAGCTTGTGAACCTCAGTAGCGGAAGCAAAGACATATATTCCGAGCATTGTTCTTGTTTTTGGCAATGATATATTCCATGGCTTGGTTACCGCTTGTTTTTCAAAAAGGATCCATATTTTATGGTAACTTCATCATGACATTGTGCTCAACGGATGACACCATTATGGTAAACGCATACTATTTATCAAGTGTATTATATACAACATTGTCGTAACAATATAGAAGCCTACTGTTCTTCTTTTCCTGTACTTTGATTGTGTTTAAATTTGTTTGGGTGGACAAATTTGTGCTTCATCTTCAAATTTTAGAACGGCACTGTAACTTAGAGTGCGGTTTTTATAATATATCAATCTTCCAGTAACCAATTCTATGTCATGGTAACTGTGTCCACCAATTGACAGAACATGTCAATTTTTCTTGCTCCTGTAGTTTGAAACAAGCTTGCTTTCTTATTTTGCCAGTGACACTTCCATTCTCACAATGATGTTTTCTACTTTTCACCCTTGGGGATTGAAATCGATTTGGCCTAGAAACAGAACTGAACTACCGGAATTAATTCTGATGGTTACTTAGGGCATGGTTACAGTAAATTCATTTGTTCTTGTTAATGATTTATCATGTATCTTGGTTAGCTTATAAAGTGAATCATTGTTGTGTTATTGGTTCTAATGTTCATTAACCACATATGCACGAGAAGGGGCCAAGTTTGGGTTAGATCTGCACTTCTACATGCTTTTACCACCCACTGAATGCTGACTAAGAAGCTTCCAACTGGACCTAAGGCTTGCATGGCATGATCTTGATCTTCCCAATTTTTTTATTTTTTCTTCAAATTTTAGAACCTATATATTGTAACTCAGACTCCATCTTTTATGTCTTACCACACATAATTCTAGTAATTTTTGTTCCTCGTAAATCATATTCAACAAATTAAATGACAACAAAATTTTTAATTCACATTGCAATATTTTCCCATGGTCTTAATTCGCAGTGCAATATTGTAAATACATCACATCATTTACTACTTTTTTCTTGGAATTCTTTTTAGGAAATTGGAGTGAAGGAGCAGCCTGCAGCCGGTGTCCAAATACCCTTGATATCTTTTCTCCTCCAAATTGCAAAAACGGCTCCATGACAAGCGTTTCGTGGACGCTGACGGCATCATCGGTAACACAGCCGTTGAGCTTGAGCGGGGTGTTCTCTCGGCCATGGCCGAGGGGCACTGCGTGCGCCTGACCGGGTGCCATGGTCTGACGTTGTACTTGATCAGCTTGGTCATCTCGTTCCCTAATCCAGCCGACCCCTGAAACGAGTGCGTGTGGTGGCCGGAGAACAGAGAGCGTCCGTCTGAAATATAATGTACTAGTACCTTATACTGCTGTTATAGTAAATTAAATTTTTTTCGCAGTACAAAATTCTCGTAATTACTTGTCTTCATAGCATACAAAGTTATCGTTAATATTCTTTGTGCAAGTTTTCGTAATCTATCGTAAATACTTCAAAAAATCTAGTAAAGATTACTGTAAAAGATTAGTCTAGTAAAGATTATAGTAAATTTTCACTGTTCATAATTCTCGAAACCAGAATAATTATAGTAACCAAAATATGTGCTAATTATGGTAACAAGATCATTTGCGTGCTAATTATAGTAACTCTGGGCATGCAAGGCGCTGGATTTCAAATTTGCGGCGGTGCTGATGACGGGCTAACAAAGTCATTGGAAGATTTATTTATTATTTGTTATACATGGGACGCATGAAACATAGGTGTTGCCTTTGCTTGGTGCCCTAATGATGAATAGCTAATGACCTCATCTTGACCACGTCTTCGTCTTCATCATCGGTGAACTCATCTTCGTCCTCGATCTGCGTGTCCGAAAAGGTCGTACTGGTTGACGAGGGCGTTCCGTTAGTCGGCCCACTTGCCATCGATGTACTCCGTCGCAAGGTACTCTCGACGGAATGTCTCAGACCTCGTGGAAAGCCTCTTGGCGGAGAGCTTGGTGAAAGTACGGGGTGGACGAGCCCTCAGGAACTCGACGTACCTGGGCGTCAGCGATGTCTTGACAACCTTCTTTCGCTTGTTGGGCCGGGTCTCCTCGGCCTTGGCGACCTCCTCCCTGGCCTTGAGCCAGCGCTCTATCCCTCCGGGAACATCCATCACCCTCCAGAGCCCTTTGGCCGCAAGTGCTTCCTTCTTGAGCTTGAGGATATGGCTTCCCTCCGACGTGCTCCGTTCCTGCTTGTTCTCCGTCCCCAACCCCAGCTCTGGCGTCTTCCTCTTGAGGGTCCCAGCAGCTGCAGCCCCCACCGACGCGCTCTTCATTGGCGGCGGCGATATGGCAAAAGCCGTCGTCGCACTCATCGTCGACCGACCGAGCCCTTCTCTCGATCGATCTGCGGCTGTTGATCTACTTTGTTAATTAAGATAAGATGAAATCTGGAAGTAAAGGGAACGCGTTGCCCGCACGTAGATATATAGCCCTGCCACTCCCCGTGTTGCGTTCGGCATCGGAATTCGTATCAGGATCGGATCCCTTTTTTTTTTCTTTTTTTTAGCAGCTCCCTCCCGCCCCTCTCGCGCTTGTGCCGTGACGTTCGTGTGGCATGGGCCTGGAAGCAAATCCGAAAGCTAATACACCTGCCTACGTCATCTTCGTTGGATGAAACCTGTCTGATCAATATCCACCAGTTTACTGATCTGCAATTGTAGTCTGCTTGTCAAGATCTTGGTCGGTATTGATGCAGCAATTTTGAGGACAGATTGGGCGGAAAGCATGCACTTATGCCGCTCCTAGCTCTTTTTAAGATACGTAGCAAAATAAATGAAACAAAAAATTTAAAGTGAACCATAATTTAGAACGGAGAAAGTATCAGTGAAGTTTCAACCGTTTCACCTTTTTTTCCTAGCAAACTTTAGGTACGTTATATATAAGTTTGCAGAAAATTGTGACAACAAACTACTGAATGAGTAGTACAGTGTATGCAGATTGAAACTCAAGGTAGAGAGTTCTGGCTGGTTCAGTATATATTATATTATGTCTAAAAAATATCTTAGCCCTAATCTTATTTGTTCAAGCGCACTCTTCATTGTTTGCAAACTGACAGGCATCTAATGGCCGAAAATGCCTATGTCCAGACCATGAACAAAACATCAATGATGTTGGGTTAGGATAGCATATGCCTTTTGTGCCCATGGGAAAATTGAATCCAGGAATCTAATGGATATGGCCTGGTTAGAGGCGACATTACAGTGATGCAAGATGCATGTTCTCTTTGCAAGGTATTTTTACCAGACCAAGAACATGGAGCACAAGGATCAGGTGTCCTCTTTGTCACTTTTGCACTCATCGATCTGTTGATTTTGGTCTCCATATCAGTGTTGAATGTTGATGCGCCATTGCATCCCATATCTTTATTTATCAAAGAGAGAATACAAAGCATATGGGAAATATATTACCACTTGGCTTATTCTTTGTATTTTTTCTGAGCTGGCCTTGGTATTTTTAAGCAAGTTGGCAGTATTGGTTTAAAAATACTATATTGGTGAATTTGATGTGAAGCCTTCTCTTTATAAGTCTTACCCTAAATGTTGGATATTTGTTGGCTTGCAAATTGGTATTCTGTTAAGTCGACACTGATGGTAATCAGTTAGCATGTCATTAAATATTTGCTTCTATTGTTGTTATGGTGCTGCATTTGCAGACCAAGAGGAGCTGGTCGGTCACTGGAGGTGAAGCAGAGCCACCATTCAGATTCCTGATTCCTTTGGCTTGGCATGCCTGGCATTAGGGGAACCATTCAATGATCTCTCCTTTGGCTCTCAACTTCTCTATTATAGGAACTTGGTACAATAACTATTAGGTGAAGTTCAGAACAATTATAAGCTTTGAACCATTCTTCAACTTTAATAAGGGAGCATTCTTTGTTTTTTTGAAATTTAATAATGGAGCATTCTTGATTCTCCTCGGAACAGACCAGTGCTTGATGCAGTCTTGATTGTCTAAAAGAGGGCTGCATGAAGAACAGAGTGAAAAATATGCTCGTCTATGGAAGTTTTTCATGATAAATGAGACTGGCACTTCTCTTGGAGTCATCATACTAGAGTGAGCATGTTTGTATCTATGGTGTCATCAAACCATCGCTATGCCATTTGTTGACTTCCCTATTCTAGACATTATTAGAGTGGAAGCTTGCCTTTGGGTGCTCGTCAATACATGTAAAATGAACCATGAAATCCTTTTGGGATTAATTCTATGAGCAGGCAGGACATATTTGTTTTTCAGTAGCTGATGGAAGACCTTACAATGCTCCTTCATCTATTATTCTTGCACCTCTTCGTAATCAGTAACGGACACGCTTTTGGATCCTGCAACTTCCCACAATCAAACTGGCTGGGCCAAGCAGCGGAATTGCGAATATAAATGATTCAACAATATCAAGCATTTTCTTAAAGCCTTCCACAGAGTGAAGAACAAAACATGCAACTGCAAGGGGTGATGAGTCCATGTGGCACAAAGGTCGTTCCTCTTGTTATATAAAAATTTGATACAGGATGCATATTTGGTAATGATTGAACTTTATTTCTCATCTCTTCACTCGAAACAAAAAATCTTACTGGCAGGAAAAGAATGCATGTGCTATGTCTAGGAAAAAAAAATACAAATTTGCTTTTGCCGGTTGCCTTGTAGTTGATTTCAGGTTTATGTGATTTGCATTGCACAAGGTGGCCGGGTCGACCGGAGCATCACTGGCACGGCGGCGGCATGGCACACGACTGCCCTGGTGTTGCGAACACGACTGGCACGGTGATTTGTATGTGTATGTCTATTGTGTGTATAGAAATACATCAAATCTCGACAAGTCAGCCTATTGTATGGACATTGCATGCTTTCAGAAAGCTCGTTAAACTTGGCCTGCAATTTCTAGGATTAGCATGTTGATTACCTGCACCTGCGCAGCTAGAGGGCCAAGCTACGTGCGCGTGCCCAGATTGAAGCCACAAGGCTCTGCAAGAACTCCAAGAAATCAGAGTACTTTCGGGACTAGATGCCGATACAGTTGCTTGGTGCAGCACCTTGGAATGGATGCATATGACTATATACAGTAAGACGGTGGATTATTGAATCGCTTCGGTGCAGCACCTTGTTCACGTAATCACATCGTTGAAGTAGACACCTAGCCCTCTCGCCCCTCGCGTCGAATCCCCCGGGAGGCGACCCGAGGGCCCCCGACCACGCGCGCCACAGGCTGCCCTCCTCCTCGCCGGCCGGGCCGCGGCCAGCGGGGGGTGCTCAAAAAGATGCCCCCCTCCTGCACACCTTCCTCACGTCCCTCCACCCTTCCTACCCCTCTCCCTCCCCCTCTGCAGTGCCGGCGGCCGCCGCCGGCCGGGCCCCGCCATGGCCGTATCCGGCCCTCCCATGGCCGGATCCGCCTCCCGCGGTGGATCTCGGGCTCCGGGGCGGCGCAGCGGGCCGCGCCTCGGCGACGGCAGGGTGGAGCTAGGTTTGGGGCCGACGGCGGCTCAGGGGCCGTCCTCCCGCAACTCCGGCTCTGCCCCCTTGGGTAGGGCGGTAGGACGGCCGACCGGCCCCTTCTCGGGCCCCTAGAGCTCACGGCGACGGTGGGCCTAGGGTTTTGGGCGGTGGCGGCCTCGCTGTCCTGGGTGGGATTCACAGTCGGGCGCCAATGATGCCCCCTTCTTGCTCGCCGTCCGGCCACCTCCCCATGCCTTCGACGTCGATCTTTCGGTGGGTTTGAGGTGGCCCGGCCGGCCCCGGCCTGGAGGCGCCTCGGCTGGGGTGGTTCTGGCAGCCTGCATTCTCCCCTTTCCCTCCTTCCTCTCTCCCCCTCATCTTTTTCGGCGCCGGCCGCCGCCGCGGCCTGGACTGCCCCGATCCACCGGCCTGGAAGCGCGAGGCGCCTCGGCCGGAGTGAATTCGGCGGTCCAGGCCAACCACACCGCTGCCAGCGACATGGGTAGCCCAGATCCGCTGGCCTCGAGGCGCGAGGCGCCTCAGTCGGGGTAGATCCGGCGGCCTTGGCCGGCCGCACTACCGCCTGCAACTTGCGGCACAGCCCGCCGTGCTGGTACTTCCTCTCCGACTTGTGCACGCGTGGCCTACCTCAACGTTCCCGGCAGTGGCCCCCAGCCGGCGCCGGCGCCTTTGCCCCACCATCGCCGCCCTGGTGGGCGACGGGTGGATGGGTTCAATCGGGGCCCTTACAGGCCGGTTTCACCCTCCCCTCCAGAATTCAGGCTCCACTCGGCTTGGTCGGCGGGCAACATGAAGACATCCAGCGGCGGCCGCATCCATCGTTCTTGCTGAGGCGTCGAAACCGCCGGTAGGCTCTGTCCTAGAGTAGTGATGGCCGGGCCCCCGTCATCAACAGGCGGTCCGCGGTAGCATGGGTGAAAACCCCTTCCCGGCCCTCTGTGGCAGAACCGTCAAAAATAATACACTTTCGAAGTACTTGTCTTCCTCTAGTCACTAAGTACCTCCAAAGTGGATTAATTCAAACGATTCCGTCGAGCACACCGTAGGAGAACTTGAAACAATCCACGTTTTACATCCTGGATCTAATAATAAGTACAAGCTTACAATACTATACTTAGTCCAATTCATACAATACATAGAGTCTCGAAATTATTTATTACAATACCAAAGTTCAGCTTGCAGTGAATAAACAGTGGAAACAAATAAACATCTAGTGAAGTCGATACAAGGATCCGTCTGTGCCCACCAGATGAATCCTCCACACAAGAGATACTCCTTAAACTGCACTTGTAACAACGGTAAATAAACCCTGAGTACACAATATACTCGCAAGACTTATCCGACTAGGAATATATATATTTCCCGACTCTCAAGGATATGAAAGGTTGTATGGCTTGCTAATTTATTTATTCGCAGAAAAGCATTACTAAGAGTATGTCCTTACTTTAGTAATACTAGCCGACTTTTAAGTTCATTATCCAACCCTTCTATGTAAGCATTTGTTCTACTTTCAAGCAAGAGTTGAGCAATAAGAATCATTTTAATCCCATCATCCACATTCCACTTCTTACTCCGGTGTAAGACCATAGCCAAGTCGTACTGATACAATCGGCGATTCATGAATCAATGTAGCCCAACTGGGTACCCCAAAACACACGTCTCACCTATACCCGGCCTAGGCACGGGCAAGACTAACCCCTTCTGTCCCCGCCAAGGGTACCAGGTCCCCACCCCAAACGTGAACTCCAAGCCCCATACTTGAGGCCCGGCCTCAATATGGTGCAAGGACCTCCAACCTATCCCCGCCTCTAAGTCGTCGACGTGGAAAGAGCTGGAAACCAAGGCATGAAAGAAACGGATTTTCCCGCTCCCATAAGCAAGTATGTGCTTAGGATAATAAGTCTGTGACCTGACTACCATCCGTAGCAACGGACGGTCCATTTTTCTTCTATTAGTTTATTATGGTAACATTATTTCTATCTATTTGTGAGTAACGGCAGGTTACCCACGCTACCGATAAACCTAAGCATAGCAGCTATTCAAACTTATACTAGTAGGACTCATAGGATAGATATATATATGCAAGTGGTTTTCATCAAGTTCCTGCAACGTAAATGCACAACATATATATAAATTTATAGTTATCAAAATAAGGGTTATGCACCGGGGCTTGCCTTGGGCAGGCGCGGTATCAACAACGCCAGTCACGGGTGGCTCCGGGAACTCCTCTGATGCGAGAATCTCCTCCTCGTACTCCTCGATGATCTCCCCGTACTCCTGGTCACCGACGGTCACGATCTCCGCCCACTCGTTCGCTATATGCATGCAATGATGATGATGCGACAACTTAGCATATATCGACAACATTAACTCTTAAAATAAGAACACACATATTAGCTACTCAGCTAGCTCTAATGACTAAGACAATAAGCTATCTATCATCTTTACTCAATCGAGATATCAAACTCATCATACAAGAGCTTACGTTCCTAAATCAGTTTGCTTTCGTATTCATTTTAGTTTACTGAATATTTAGCTACCACACCATAGTCTAGTTTAAGGCCACAAAAATTCTTACAAGAATTAAACTAACAAAATCAAAGACATCTGTAAACGATTAACGGACCTTAGCATCACTAGAGCCATACATAAACTAATTGCACCAAAAGATAGATTATGATATTAGGAAGCTAACAAGATTAGTTTTACAAATTTAGGACAACCACATGATTTTCTACTGAATTTACAAGAGCAAGTAAATTTGGTCACTTTTAGAGAAATAGGAAGCTAAGCTAGCAACAGCTATCACGCTAGGAACAATGGAGCAGCTTGCTGACGCGATACACACGGCGACGCTACTCCGGCAAGCTAGCAGCTAAAGCCTATCCACAATGAGCATCAACAACTGACAGATTCATGTAGAAGTGATGGTTGACTCGGAGGACGTCCGAGCCGAGCTGGCCACACGCGACCCGGAGGGTGCGGCGGCGCTCCGCGGCGGCGCGGACGGGTCCGCAATGTCAGGGACGCAGAGGTACAGCAAACTTGCGTCGGGCAGGAAAAAGCTTAGCAAATCTAATGGTGCAGGCGACTAAGCGGCTGAGCTTTAGCTAGCTCAACGAAGTCTGCCATAGGTGCATGCCGACATGGCCTTATAAGCCCGGCGACAAGTAAACTCCAAACTAAAGGTTGACCGAGCGTGGTTCAGGACGGAGTGAGGACGGTGGCTAGAATACTTAATTTCAAAGCTGGAGACGCAAGGAACCCATGCCTATATTTGTCGCATGGGTCAGCCGATCGGGACGACAGGGAACGACGTACTCTTCTTGAAGGCATCATCGCATTCTCTGCTTGTCGACCGCTGCTGGGGGAGACACGTCGGGAGCGAAAAGCTCCCTAGGGTGCATTCTCAATGAAGTTGGCATCCGCGAGCGTCATCTTCTTCATAAAGGCTCTGTTTTTGCACCCTCGATGCTCCCATCTGATGTCGTACCCTGCCCTTGCCGGTCTGTTGTGCCCGCGTAGGGTGAACTCTGATCCATTGTTGGGCATGGTGTTGGGCTCCTCCTCTTTTTTCGTTGCATTTGTTTTTTGGCCTCCTTCTTCTTAATGAAATGGGGAGACACATTGGGAGCGAAAAGCTCCCTAGGGTGCATTCTCAACGAAGTTGGCATCCGTGGGCGTCATCTTCTTCATGAAGGCTTCGTTGTTGCACCCTCGATGCTCCCATCTGACGCCATACCCTGCCCCTGCCGGTCTGTTGTGCCCGCATAGCGTGAACTCTGATCCATTGTTAGGCGTGGTGTTGGGCTCCTCCTCTTTTGTTGTTGTGTTTGTTTTGTCACTGCCTCTGTGACTCCGTTGTTGTGTCGTGTTGTACTTGTCGTTCTTTCGACCTCCTTCTTCTTAATGAAATGACACATAAAATCGTGTTCGAGAAAAAAATATACAGTAAGAAAAATGATATGCCCTTCTTAGTTACCTTTTCTTTTTCTTTGTGTGCTCATTTGGTAACTACTAACTACTCACTTCGTCTCAAATTGTAAGTCATTATAAAAATTTTGGAGAGTGAAAGCATCTTAAGTTTGATCAAATTTATATGATAGACTAATAACATTTGTCATGCCAACTAAGTATCATTAGATTCTTTATTAATAATATTTTGATACCATATTTATTTGATGTTACAAATTTTTATAATTATTTCTATCATTTTAATCAAACTTGAAACATTGTGACTCTAAAATTCTTAGAATGACTTACAGGTTGAAACGGAGGGAGTACCGTTCAATTCCATATTGTCAGGACGATCGTTATTGCTCGACTGTTACCAGTGGTCGTTGGTTTTGGTTCCAAATGTATCATGGTGGTTTGCATCCTGCACTAGATGCAGCAAACCCTGCGCTCCATGTGGCGCTGGCTGCTGATGGCTCATCCACGTTGTTTAGGTTCAAGTATGTTCACAACTGAAATGTGTTTTGTTTTTTGCTAATTTTCCTATATCCATTGTCCATTGTTGCTTAAAGAAGGTACAAGATATGTTTCATTGCTCTTGATGGCACTGATAAGGCCGAGATGATCTATTTTGGGGATGTTGCCCATCAAATGGAACAAGCCGGTTCAGCAAGTCCTGAGAACAAGCAACTCTGCTAATTCATTGTCAATTGCCATCACTAAGATAGCTTGACAAAGGTTCGCTTTTGCAGTAACTCTAACAGCCTAACTCAGCAGAGCTACTGCGGAGTATAGACAGGAAAAAAAAAACAAGTATCAGGTTACTTCAGTAGTTGCATCATACGGTCAGTCCAATCCTGCTCCTTACTCTGAACATTATCATTTTGTTCCTGCTTTCATCCACTCCTTTAACGTGATCTCCATGGACGAGGCGAACCACAGAGGGGAAGATGATATGTTGCCTAAGGTACTGTCTTTTTTTTTCCCTTCGCCATGATCTTGGCAGTTGGACTTTTTTTTTTTTTGGCAGAACCAACTTAGATAAATTAGCAGCAAACTGCTGCAAAATGGGTACAGCTTCGATTTGTACATCAGCAATAGCCTCTCTAACAGGACATCCAGCTAGATGTGCCGGATTATTACATGAGAATTTGTTTGAAGTGGAAACAGAAGTACAATGTCTAAAGGCTTGAACAGCAAGAGAGTGAGCTGCAATATTATTTTGTCTCGGAATATGTAAGACAGCGGTGGAGGAGTTTTTAGTGAGATTGATGAACTTTGTATGTCAGGCTTTATCCTCCAATCAGGCAAATCATCTTGATTGTGATTGTTGAGCAAATCTGCCAGTGTTTGATTGTCTGTCAAGAATGTCACTTGAATGAAGCATAACCTCCATGCAATCTTCGAGGCCATTGACAAAGCGGCTGTTTCCGCCATGAGAACTGAATCGCACTTATATCTTCAAGTTTGCTAATGGGTCCAGGATGAAAGTCCCCAAACCGGCATTTCTTGGCTTCGCATTTTCTCCATCTGGATCAAGGGAGGCGTCAGTGAAGCATGTTGGACCTTTCAGCATTACAGGATTGGCTTCCTGCAAGCTTATGGGTTCCAAACAGCTTTGTCCTTCTCCTTCATTGTTGTTGTCGAGAAACAGCTTTTGTTTGCCTGAGGAAGATGTATTTCTAGATTTGTTGTGATATTGTGCAATTATTTTTAGCTGGGAGAGGGTCCCAGGATCCACATTGTCATTGGCTGAGATATTTGCTTTGATGTGTGCCTGCACCGCAAAATGAACCTGCAAAACATACCATTTTTGTTTACGAAATCGTAGCTCATTTCGAGCTTTCCAGATAAACCATAGAGTGGTGAGAGTTGTAATCATGATGTCATCAGTAGTGTGCTTTGTGATTAGACTAGCAAGTGCAGCTTGTATACCATCTTGTTCCTGCGGTAGCAAAGAAGATTTCAGAGGAGGTTTAGCAGAAAACCAGACTGCTCTTGAGAAGCTGCAGTGGAAAAAAAGGTAGAGAGTTGTTTTCCTGCATATTGCAATAGGCACAGTTATTGTTAATTTTTGAAAATAAGCTAGATGCTCTCTGTCCTGTTGCAAGAGCATTTCTAAGAACCCTCCAAATAAAAGTTTTGATACTAGGTGCCAAAGCTTTTAGCTTCCATGCTCGGCGAAGAATGTACAGAGCTTCCTCAGAAATACTTCTTGGACCTTGAGTCGGGAGTTGGACCTGCATTTGTTTGGTAAGAAAGTTGAAAGCGTTTTTTGCGAAGCATTCCCCTCTTGCTGATGGGATCCACCTCACAACATCACTATCATTAGATTGAACTGGGTTAATACTGATAGTTATTTCTGTAGCATCTCTGTCAAAAATGCCGTTAATAAAGTTGGTGTTCGACTCAAAGGTACCTGGATTCCATAGATCAGAGACAATGTTTGGGAGTTTGTTAGCATTAACAGGTAATTTAATGTGGTCATATATATCTTGCCAAACAGGGCACCAAGGAGAGGACCAAATACTTGAATTCCCTTTATGAATTTGAATGCAGCAGTTTTGAATCAAGATGTTTTTCACTTTCATAATGAAGGACCAGAAAGCAGACTTTTCCCGCGTAGGGAATTTGATCCCATGACGGTTGAGGTGGATGCTTGCCAGCCAGCGTCGGGGGCAGTGGCGGCAGCGACGGTGTCGGTGGCGGCGCCGTTGGTGTCAGAGATGGAGGCTACCACTACGGAGGACCTGTGTCTCTCTGGCCCTGACGCGGGCGGCTCTGGCCCATGCTCGCCTAGGCCTCTCGAGCCTCCCTCGGTCCAAGTTGACCTCACCGGTGGTCTCCTAGCGAATGTGGGATGCCCGGGGCTCGTTGTTACAGACCAGGGCGCTGACGTTGATGCCATTGAGGCTCCAGCGGAGGGCACCACGGTGGGGCACGCCAATGCGGATGGGAAGGCCTCTGAACAAGTGCCCGATAAAGCTAAATCCGTCGACGACTTCATCAACTCCTTCATGAAGTCGTTGCCACCGTCGCTGCTCTCCACACCGACTTTGCGGGTCACTAAGGCGGGTCCCAACGAAGACATGCTGGAATGGCTGTCCAAGCGTAGTGCCCGCCTGGCCGCCAAAAACAAGCTCAACAAGTCGGATGTGCAGGCAAGGTGGGTCCTCACGAGGAAGCTCGGGTACGAGGTCGAGACGCAACGTCCCAATGAAGCAACGTTCGAGGAGTTTCACCAGACTGCGTTCTAGGTCGCACCGGCGGGTGACGCAGAGGAGGCCATGCAGGCTCTGCTTCATGGCAAGAGGCTGCGATCAGGGAGGGCCAAGACTGGGTGCTAGAGGCTTCAGCCCGGTGACGGATTTCTTGGTTTTTAGGTCGCAATATTCGTTCGATATGTAATCCTTTTTGTTGTAGCTAGATTCTTAAACTCTTATCTGTCATTCGATGTGTGCACCTTGCTAACATTAATGGTTTGACGACCTGTTGTTATTTTTTGTTTATTTCTCTTAATAAAAAACGGTGAAGGTCCGGTCGCGAAAAAAAGAAAGCAAACTTAACATTGCTGGCATTTGCTCTCCAAAAGCTAGAGTGAGGGTGATATTTTGATTTAAGTATTGCTGAGACGAAAGGATTTGTACCTGTAGCAATCTTCCAGGCCGCATTTAGTAGATGGCTGTCACAAATGGCTAGACCACCTTCACTTTTTGGCCTACATATGTCCTTCCATGATCAAAAATGGAAACCTACCGAATCATTTTCTTCCTGAATCCCTGACCACCAAAATTTTTTTATGATAACAGTGATTTTACCAATAACTTTATTTGAGAAGAGGATGGTGGTCATATAATAAATAGGAATAGTGGCTAAAACTAAGTTTATATAGGTAAGTCCACCAGCATGGTTAAACTTGTGAGCTTTCAGTTTAGTAAGCTTAGCTCTAAATTTATTAATTATAAAGTTGTAAGCTTTGTTTCTTTCAGTATGATGAGGGGCTGACCAAGGTAGATAGTGTTAGGCAGGAGGTCTTGAACAGGAAAAATACTTTTCACCTCTTCCTCACTGTGATGGTCGACATTTCTGCTGAAAATGAGTGAACATTTTACCATGTTTTTTTTAGCAAGAACCGTGGGGCAAAGCCCCCCGGCAACATTTTGTTACGTTGGGCGTTTGACCCGAGGCTTTACAAAAAGTAGGCATATATTCCTCTCCCGCTCGGATTCGTCGCAATGAACGGGTGGTCGTCTGTCCCAACGCGAAACGCGAGACCGAGGCCTAAACCTTCCTTCGCCTACTGTCATCTCCTCTTAGTACTGAGGAAGCATCGGAGACATTCTCCTTCGAAGAGGGTGAGCGAGCGCGGCGAATGCCGACCATTTGTTTCTTGCTTTGGCCCATAGACTGGAATCTTGCTGATCCTCCTCTTCCTGCTCCTCTTCCTCTTCCTCCTCTAGGCTGCCTTCTGAGAGTGCCTGATCCTCCACCGGCGCTTGCACTTGGCTGCCTTGCAAGCTTGACCTCTCCATCCTTCACATCACCTGCAGTTCTGACAGATCCGCCCTCGTTGGACTGGTGCGATGCGGTTCTGCCAATCCCAGCTCCGGATCGAGAATGCCCTCCAGGATGCCTTCCTTGGGGGCTAGCTTGGGGCGGGGATTTGCAGCGAGTGCTCTCGGTGCTAGGAACAGCAACAGCAGGCAGAGCGAGATTGGGGCTTGGAATAGCGGAGGAGAGGGCAGGGAAGGTTTTGTGGATGGAGGCAGAGGGATTGCAGCTGGGGGAGATTGCTTGCCCGCCGTTCTCCGCCGTCGCTGATTCGTAGGCATGGATTGAAGAAGCATCAGCAGACCGGCTAGCAGAGAGATGACTTCCATGAGCAAATGTGACAGGATGGTTTTTTTTTTTTGAATAAAAGCAAATGTATTAATTAGCAGCATGATGCTGCTAGGAGGGTGAAGAAGTCATCCCGTACAGAGTTTATGGCTGTCGCAAAAGGACAGTTGTTTACATGCTGAGGATTAGTACAGGAAATATGAAAATCATTCACTGATACATGGTTGTAAGAATGCGCTTGAGTAGCTAAAATATGAGCTGTAGTGTTGAGCTTCCTGCTAATTTTGAAGACCTTTCCTTCAATGGATACATTGGTGTTGATGAAGGCTTGAGTGAAGGGTTTAATTTCCCAGTTAAAGGAGGATGGTTGTGATCCCTTTCATTGAGAAAGGTAACCAGCTGTTTTTTTGCTGTCTGACATGAATTTTGCGTTTTTTTATATATAAATACATTTTTATTAGTTCTCTCTAGGCAAATCGCTGGACACTAGCAACGCTACAGACTCAGGCACTTGGTCCCACCATAGTGCAGGACCATTTTTACAACTCAAACCCATAGCTGCTAATGTATGAGCAACAGTGTTACAAAGGTAACCAGCTGTTGATTGTCCATAAGGAAGAAAGGTTGATGAACATCCAGAGCCTTGAGCATTTGTGCCGCCAACACAAGAGCAGCTGCTTCAGCCATTATAACTGAAGTGCAGTTTCTCATTTTTGCTTTGATGTAGATTGTGGAGGCGGCATTTTGACATGTATCGACGATGAAAATTCCCAGTCCTGCTTGCCTTTGAACCTGCAAATTATTATCAGGAGTGATTGATGCATCTGCGTAGCATCTTGTTCCAGGGAGAATAGCCGGCATTGAGATGTATCGGTGAGGCCCTTGTACTCCCATCATGTGATCCCTACAATTGCTTCTTCCTTCATCAGAGTTACCTGCAAAAGAAAAGTTTGAATTTTATTGAACGTGGCTATGATTATAGCCATTATTTCGTTGTTCATTGCCCATTCTGTTCTCCAGTAGTCCTTGTGTTCTTGATGTTTCCAGGATTGAAGCAATGTTGCAAGATAACTCCTAACAGTGCCACCCCTCCGTGGCGTTTCTACAGGCGGAAGACGTGCAGCAGGTAGGCGAGGTGGAAACGCCACGGCACAACAGGTTCCAGCACGGCAACTCGGTAAAGGGACGACGACGGCGCGGCGCTCGGCGAGGATGGCGACGGCGCCGCGCTCGGAGAGGACGGCTGCCCGGCGAGGATGAAGAAGGCACGGCGCTCGGCGAGGCCGGCTGCTCGGCGACGACGGCAACAGAGCAGCGCTGGGCAGGGACGTCGCTGTGCGAGGCGGCGCTCAACGAGAACGTGGGCTGTATTGGGCCTTGCTATTGTGCAGCCCATGTCAATTTAACGGACCTGGCCCTCCGGTCCGGCACCGGTGACCTCCTCCCCGGCTGTTTGGGCTGCATCCACTGGCGCCCCCATGCCTCCCATGGAGGGGGAGCCACTGATGGAGGACGCCTTGGCCGCCTTCGTCGCAGCGGCCGCCACCGGGCCCGTGGACGTCGCCGTCGTGCCGACCCTGGTCGTCAGATTAGCAAGCAATGGCTCAGATGTGCTGACTGCAAGTGCAGTCATTTTCACTGAAGTTAGACGATCTTGTTCCACCCATTGATGCAGAGTGCACTGTGGAGGCATGTGCTGTGTGGATAAGGGAAAAGCTTTTTTCATAATGGACAAAGATTGTGATATGGTCGTTGGGGGACCAGGAGATTTTGATACGATCAACAGCTTTTCTTAGTGATATCAATCTTTTCTCTGATGGAAATAGAGAGAGGATCTCTGTGGAGAGCACCACTGGAAATTTGCTCTTAATAGCTATTTTAGCGAGGAGGAGGAGCTCCAAATAATTTGATCGTGGCTTGAAGGAATTGGAAAATGTATTTTGAGTGATAAATGGACGGATCGTACCATTCAAAAAGAAGGATGTCACGGCGACCAACAACCCAGGGCTGCCTTTTCTGGATGTGGATCTTTTTTTCATGTTTTTCAAAAAAGGCAATGGAAAGATTCTTACGAATTTCATTGATGGCAAGATAATTGTCCCCCCAAGCTTTCCTCAAATCCTCTCTAATAGCTTGCAAGAGAATCTGCCTTACTGGCAATGAAGGAGCGACTTTCACCAGTAAAGAATATCCCGTATGGATATCATTTTCATTGATTGAACTGGTGGAAATTTGCAGAGATTGCTAGCAATATCTATCTCTGGCGTGATAGGGAGAATGGATAAATCTTCATTTGGCGGTGGGTGAGGGGGATTAGGAGGTGGGGGAGCGTGGCCACCAGGATTGGTGGGAACGAGGCTCATGGGGGCGCAAAAAGGATCCTGGTTGTGGATGAAAAAGGAAGAGGCAAGACAGGCAGAAAAACATGATGTGACGACGATTATATACACGGGACAGAAGGAATAAAGGGGGAGAAAAAACGCAGAAAACACCTTGAGGAAAGTAATAAGCACAAGCTAGAAGATAAGAGACAAGGGAAGGGAAGGAGATAGAACGAAAACACAGGGATGAAAGAACAGAAAAATCTTCAGCAAGGAAGGATAGAAATAAACTACTAAAGAAGATGAGGATTGATAAAGAAAAGATGCTAGAAAGAGAGGAAGGATTGAAGGGGAGGAGCCAAAGAAGAGCGGCTACAGGAGCCAAGTTACCGGCATTCCGCCCAGAGTCTTGCTATCGGCAGTCCATTCTTTTCTTTCTCTGATGAATCAAGCTTTGTTCGTAAGGTTCCAAGTGCCCTCAGAGAGTCGACAGGAGGCAACTGTTTTGCCTTTGCTGCGCAGAGGTTTGGCCTATCTGTCCAAACAGAGAAGACAAAGGCATCGATGACGAGTTCATCAATGTCATCAAGGTTCATAACATCGCTAGAGAAACTAGTGAATTTTTGGTGAGTTTACTTGTACAGATGATTTATCTGTTCAGAGCATATACCACGTTCGCTAAGCTACCTAGAGAAAGAAAAAATGGTGACGATTGATGACTATAACTCTGAGTACATTATGCAGCTATAAAGGTGATGTGTTCCGCTTCAGATCATGCATGAAGTTGACGATGCAGCTTCACAGACGGAACATCAAGACAATGAGCCTTGCAATGCATGAACACCTATCCTCCATCCAGGCCATGTCGATAACCCATCCATCCTTTCCGATCTTCTCTCCACTGAATCAGCAGGGCATTGAAGAAGAGGCCGCGCAACCCTTGCCAAAGAGAGCACACCCCACGTTGAAACTCACCAACTTCTCCGATTCACTCGCTACTCGCTAGCTAGCATGCTGTGTCTCTTCCTGGCTATACAAGAGTCGAGGGATAGAGCATTAACGACACATACAGTACGTTCTAACACAACAGACTGCAAGCGGCAAAAGTCACAGCAACCTTTGGAAAGTAGGATGTCACCGATCCTCACAGCATTAGTATATCAACCAGCTCGGATCCGATTTAACGTTTCGGGCGGGGGAGCAATCTGTGAAGTGCAGGTACAAATGTTAGTGTGTATCATGTTAGTGCAACCGTGTTTTGTCAGGACAACTGAGGTGAATTTCAAGGATACAAATATACAATCGTTGTATTATCCTTGTGTCACCGAAGGTCCTAGCTGATTTGAGATGCTGAACTGGCTTTCCAATGATCCAATGTGCGGTCTCACCAAAGCAAATCATTTCAGATTCAGTAATCAGTCCGTTGTCGTGAAGCATAGTTCGCACCCTGCAGGTTATAAGTAACATTTTATAGAGCGAGCTAGAAATGAGTTTTAATGAATAGCTAATAGTGAACTTTGTATCTAATATGCCACAAGATGTACTGCATGCTACACTTTAATTTAAATTTGGTACAACTGCAGGTAGCACGTATGTATCTGCCAGTCTGTTATAGCTGCACAATATTTGCCCCCATCTATTCCAGGATGGGAACCACCACGATACAGCAGGGATCAAGCGAAGTATGGTGGCGATTGTCTTACAGATATAATAGCCAAGGAGTAGGAAGTGAACAAGAGCATGGCAAACAGCGATATCAAACATGTAAGCATAGATTGTGGTCTCAAAATGAACTCTAAAAACATTGTGGTCTCAAAATTACAGATGACATAGAAGCAAATATTTTAACATGCTAAACTATATGTAGCATCAGCTTTTGAGCAGGAGTGCATCAAGCATACTAACATTAGTGGATACTAATCGAACCAAAAGAAATACCAAGGCTAAAGTTTGCACCTGCACTTGAGCAGAGCACATTCCAAATTCGATTAACCTTAGGCCTCACAAATAGAACTATGCAATCTTACGTGAATAGAACTTCTACTGAAACATATCCAAGAAACAGGCCAAACATAAACCTGCTGGTAAATAGAGGCTCATACTGCTTACCCTACATATGAACTGCTACTCACTTACCCTGCTGCGAAATAGCTCCTTCTAAGAACTTCTACTGATGAACTGGTAAATAGAAGCCTCATACCTACTTACCCTACATATGAACTGCTACCTGCTTACCCTGCTGCGAACTAGCTCGAAACCAGCTTAACCTTCTAAGAACTTCTACTGATGAACTTAAGAACTTCTGCTATACCACGAGGCGGATCGTCTGTTAACCTACATATGAACAGTACCCTACCGCTGGGAAATCTCAGATACCAAGAGGCAAATCTTCTACTAACCTACCGATGACTGAAATCTAAGGTTTGTATTTATCACCTAGGTAACCATCTGAGGTACCCTACCACTGCACCAGTGCTTCTGGGCCACAAACATCAGATGCCCTTTCTCCTGTCGGCTTCATCAGCCTCCTCCTGCACATCAGCCTCCTGCAGATAGACCTCATCAGCGTCCTCCTGAAGATAGAGCTCTTCCTCGCCTTCAACAGCCGCCTCCTGCAGATAGAGATCTTCCTCGGCTTCAAGCTTACTCAGCCTGATCGACATCTCCAGAAACGTATCCCTTATCCACTTCATCTCTACAAGGCGGGCCGGCCTCTCCTGAGACAGCTGGCGACGGCGTTGGGCTGCCTGGGCCGCCATGGACGCCTGGCCGCGGCGGGATGGCTGGGACGCCTGGACGCGGCGGGACGCAAGGGCGCCCAACGGATGGGGGCCGAACACCGCCAGATCACCCGCCTGCTCCGCGCGAGCCGCCTGCTCCTCCTTGTTCGCCTGCTTCGCCTGCTCCGCCTTCCGGTGCAGGAAGGCCTGAATCTTCTGCTCCTGGTCGAAGGCCTCAATCTTCTGCTGGCGACGCTTCTCCTCCTGCTCGTTCTCCGGGCGACGGTTCGGGAACAGGAAGGCCTCAATCTTCTGCTCCAGGCGACGCTTCTCCTCCTGCTTCGCCTTCAGGAAACGAGCGGTTTCTTCCTCGTTCTCCCGGCGAATGGCCGCACGGCGGGCCTCTTTATCCGCCGCGCGACGGGCCTCCACCGCCGCCTCCTCCTCCGCCCGAGCCGACGGCTCGAGATGCTCGAGCCATGCGTTGCGGCAGGAAGGAGTCGCAACGCGTGGGCCACGTACTCATCCAGATGTTCGACGGGGGAGAGAGGTCGATAGCCTAGGCTTGAGATCTGCACCATCGTGTCGATGACGTCGTCGCGCCCCACTTGGAGACGCTTACGCGCGGTCTCCAGATCCTCCTTCAGAGGCGAGTCGGAGGACGACCACGACTTGCCCTCGGTGCGGTAGAAGTTGTCCAGCTTCTCCTTGGCCTCCTTGTAGGCGTTCGCTCGGCCCGCCAAGCGATCGAAGTTCTCGACGAGCTTCTGGGTCAGCGACATCACGGCGGCGTCGGCGGGCCACACGAACCACGCAGGAGGTCTGTAGTCGGTAGAGAACGACATGGTCTGAGGCGAGGTGGAGGTGGTGTTGGGAGGCGGAGGCGCGGGCGGGGGTTGAGCGGCGGCTGCGGCTGCGGCTGCGGCTGCGGTCGCGGTTGAGAGGAGGAGAAAGGGGGCGGCGATTGAGACTTTATGGGCGCTGTTAGGGTTCGGCAACGGACGGACGGCAGGCAACCTACCAGACGCGTGGCATGCATCCGAGCCGGAGAACGCAACCTAGGGTTTACGGGTGGGGGTGCTCGGGACCTAGGGTTTACGGGCGGGGTTCTCGGCCGGGAGAGGTGGGCTACTGGGCTGGCTACAGCGGCTGGCCCAAGAACAGGAGGAGGTGGGCTGAGAACGGGTTTTGAATGTATTATTTATGGTTTCCTCAAAAAAAAAAAAGAATGTATTTTGTATGGAAAAAATCCACTTTCCCTCCTCCAACTATTGCGAAAGTCTATTTTTTCGTCCCTTAATCACAAAACCGAGCAAACTACCTCCCTTAACTTTTTAAACTAAGCGCTTTAACTCCCTGAAGTGGTTTTCACGACGGTTTTGTCTTTATATTTTTTATTTATTTCGGCTGAATCTTTAAAAAATTATATAAAATTAAAAAAAATTATAAATAGAAAATAGATTTTTTTGACTCCACATGAGTAGATCTGTAAAGTAAATACATAATATGATATATTTTAGTACAGAGGTTTTGTTATATATTTAGATCTATGTTTTTTTAATTAAATAGAATAATTCATAACTGCAATTTCTATGGTCCAATTGTGGTAAAAATTTTTTGCAATGATCTAGTTATTGTATGTTTAAACTATATTAAAACTTTATATTCATTGGATCATATATAACTTAGTTATAGTTTTATTTAGATTTAACAAGCATAAACCCTAAATAAACCTATAACTAAGTTATGCATCATCCAATGTACTACAGTTTAAAAATATAATGATTAGGCTACCATAAAAATTTCATCGCAATTGGACCTTAGCAATTGCAGCTATAAATTATTCTAATTACTTATAGAAAAAAAAGTAGATCTAAATCTACAAGAAAAAACTTTATACTAAAGCATATCATATTATATATTCACTGTGTAGACCTACCATGTGGAATAAAAAAATTAGATTTTCTATTTTATAATTTTTCTATGATTTACTATAATTTTTGAAAAGTTCAGTCGAAATAAATAAAAAAAAGACAAAACCACCTTCAAAACCACTTTAGAGTGGTAAAGTGCACGGTTTGAAAAGTTAAGAGGTGGTTACGTGGTTTTGCGGTTGATTGAGGAAAAATGGACTTTCGCAATAGTAGAGTGAGGAAAAGTAGATTTTTTTTCCATTTTTTATTGATATTGTTTTTTAAACTTTTAAAAGCCATAGTTTACAAACTAAGCAATGAATTAAATTTTTAATTGTACCATTGTAATTCTTAGTTCACATAAATAACATTCTTTTTATCGAGTAGAGAAGATGTTTTAGGTTTTGAAAACAATGTTCTATCTTCATAAAAATATTCTAGGTTCAGAACAATAATATTTTAAATGTAGAAGAATAAAAATGTTAGGTTCAAGTGAATTATATTATAATATTTGAAACAATAGAAAAGAACTACATATGCTACTAACTATATAGAAAGGTTAAAATAAAAACTTAAACGGAAAGAAAAAAATTAATACCACGTACGAAAATACAAATGAAAAGGGAATGTAATAGATGAAACTAAAAATACATCATATGAATAGAGTGGTTTTTTATTTTTAACCATTTTCTTAAAAGAATTTCAAAAAGTAACCGTGATTTTTAAAAAAAAGTAACCATTTTGGTTGTGTGGTCACTCATGGCACTATATTTCAACACTGTGGCGCCATGCATGGCGGCGCCACAAAAGTGTTGACGTGGTGGCTTGGACCCAGGCTAGGGCCCACCTGTGGCGCCACCATGCATGGCGCCATAGTGTAACACCACAGATCAGGGCACCACAAAGGGCTAAGTGGGCCACGGTGCATGGAGGAGGCAGCAGTAGCGGTGGTGGAGGGGCAGCGTGGTGAGGAGGCAGGGCGGCGCGACGAGGAGGCAGGGTGGCGTGGCTCGGGCTACGGTGGAGGAGGCACGGGAGGGGGCGGGCCGGAATGGCCAGCGTGGCTCGGGCGGCGATACTGGCGTGGCACGGGCGGCGACGGCGATGTGTTACGGGAAGGGAGAAGAGGAAGAGAAAGAATGAGAGAAACAAGTTGGGTCAGCCTAGCCCGCTTAGCCCTTTGTGGTGCCATAATCTGTGGCACTACAGATGGGCACCAGCCCATGCCTAAGTTGCCACGTCAACACTTTGTGCCACCATCAGCATGACGCCATAGTGTTGAAATGTGGCGCCATGAGTGATGGTGCCACCAAAATGGTTGGTTTTAAAAAAACCACTAATACTTTTTAAAATTCTTTTAACAAATGGTTAAAAATAAAAAAACGTGGTGGTTGAGATTATATATTATGAGCTTAGGGTTCGGCGATGGACGGGTGGCCTGCAGCGGTTGTCCCAATTTTATTTTTTTTTTGATATATCTGAACATGAATTTCAAGTAGCCAAGTTACCTTTTCTTTTCTTGGCAAACTAGAAGAAACTAGTAAAATATACGCGTGTGTTGCTATGGGGTATATATAATTTGATGTCTGGAATCATGGTGAGAGATTTTTGCTGTGGACAAGATAAGAGATATGCTACTAGAAGGTGTTGCGAGATGCGGCATCCATTTAATTCCCTGTTCTCTACTTCTTCTCAAAATTGATGATTCACCCATATGCATAACGATGTGTTCAATCTTAATAAGGGGGTGTTTAGTTCCCCATTTCATCCAAAAAATTTTTTGGGTTCCTGGCCCATTATTTTACAAAATGAAACTAAATATCATCCCAAATATTTAATAAAAGTGGTCATTCTCCATTTAAGATTTTGGCCTTAAGAGGCAAAAAAATCCTAAAAGTTGGCATTTTGGATGGAAATAAATACTGATAAAAAATTGACATTTTGTATTTCATCAATCCAAAGTATTTTGCATTTTACATTCTATGGGAACTAAACACACCTTAAATAACCATAAGTTGTAAAGAACTCAAAAAATGTGAGACACAATTTACAAATAGACTGAGGTTCAGAAGTTCAATCCTTTAAATAAGCTAGATAGTCAAAATTAGTCTACCTCAAAACTATAACAACACAATAACTACAGGGACATCACAAGTGATGGCTGCACTGCTGCAGCAGTAGCAAAACCTATTGCCTCTAGTCAGCAAGCTGTTACATCTCAACCCAATGAAGGACCACCACCTCTTGCAACACAATTTCATAAGATTGATGGTATGAGTAAAACATCATGAATAATTAAACGTCCATATTAGCGACATCCTTGAAACTGGATGGTAGACGTGTTCCTTGAGACCTCAACCCTGGCCTAAGTCATGAAAGCTGATTGTGTGGTGGCAACAGATGGAAAGCTTCGGCTTGTTTTTGTCATCCACATGGTAGGATCACCATCAACCCAGGGTACCAATGCTTCTCCTTGCAGTCAAGGTAACTGAAATTTTGAAATAAAATAATGACATGATTATTAAATATCAATAGATTAAAGTGGACATGATTACAGAAAATAATGTTATCTAATTGCTAGAAATTCATGTTAGGCTAAGTTTTTTTTTTGCGACTATGTTAGGCTAGGGCATTGGTACTCACTACAATAATCTATTCCCCCATTGAACTAATAACATGATGCACAATTATCAATTAGACAATCAGTAGCAGTATACCGAAAATCCCAAGGTTAATTTATCTAGCATTACACTAAAAATTAACAATCTAACAATCTATAATTGAGACTTAGCGCACATATGGTTACATACGAAACCACCAGATCTAGAAGTAAATAAAGTAGACCAGAGTTTTTGTTCAAGAAAAAAAAAAGTAGACCAGGGTTGCGATGGAGCCAAGGAGGAGCCTGAGGTGGCCAGCGCCTACCCGGCCAATGCTGTGGCCTGCGGCGGTGGCACTCCAGCCAGAACGAGTGCAAGCGCAGGTTGCTTGAGCACACGAGGGGGTCCTGAAATTTCGAGGGCAAGGAGCACACCAGGCCTCAACGTCTCCTGCACGTCGGGATCGGGACAGTGGATGTGGGTGCGTTGGGCTTGTAGGTAGGGGTCCTGAGGATGTGAGGCTGAAGGTATCATCAACATAACTGAAAAAAGATGAACTAGATTTATATGTTTGAATCGTGATCCATATCAACGAAAAAAGCGCCAGGTTATCATCCTGCATAATTGAAAGAGTACTAATTTTTGTAGGAACAATACAAAGCTAATCTTCTGAAAAAAAATGCATTCAGTTTAGACATTGATTATCCCTAACACAAATTAGATTTAATTCATAGGTAGGAAAAGCATTAGTTGATACACAGAATAGCTTATGAGTTATGATTAAAACATAACTGTATTAAAATAACTCTATCTCCCTTAGAAGCACTCATATAGCAACTTCGATAAGTGAAAGTTATGCTTAATTCTAGAGTAAATGTTCTTCACATACATCACGGAGCATCTAAAGATGTACCAGACACCCTAGTAACATGGTTTATGCATTAGAGATATGACAGTGAAAAAGACCTGAATGAACTGTTAAACCAAAACCGATATCACACTTCATATAAGACTATAAGCATCTCTATTGAAACTGGAATAGGAAAATGAATGTCAATGCAATTCTCAGGTGACACTTCATCAAGCAGTGGTCAGGAGAATGAATGAACTGTTAACCCAACACTCACAACAACTTACTGGGTCATTCCTATTCAGTTCTAAAGGAGAAAGGGAAACCTCGTCCACCCACCCCTTGCATCTGTGGCTCATGGATTTCTTCGCGTCATGGCCTCCACCTTGCCCTGTTCACCTGCTCTGCTGCTCAGGAAGCGAGTTTCCGGTGATGCTGCATGAAGGGTCGGACCGTTGGTCCCAAGGCACGCGCAGGGGTGGTGTTGGGTCTGAAAATTCCTTGTACTTGAGTGGAAGAGTAAGTTCAGCATCTCGGAGATATGTTTGTAGAAACCTTAAACAAGAACACAACCAAAAGGTTCAACCCTAAGCATTATTCAGCTAATAGTTGCAGTACATGTTATCTATATTCAGATCTAAACAGGGAGCACATAAATCAATAAGTACATCTTGTTTACATGTCCACCTCACCATGTCACTTGTTGGAGAAAATATTTGTACAGAGCATCTAATTCCAAATAAACTTCCTTGTAAAGTGTTGATAATGTTCTAACTACAATCACAACCTCCAAAAAATGCAAGAACAATGCTGCTGCTACAAAAGCTGAATCAACACGCCAATATTCTAAAACCAGGCCTACTGGGTGATATAAAACACTCCCAATTTATTATGATGTGAAGAAAAAAAATCTGTAAACTTTTGTCAAATATGCACGTGCGTTGCAATGGCCTGAAAACTCATGTGGTAACTTGACTTATGACTAATATCAATTATTTCAAAAACTGAAGACTCCAGCAGGATGTTGACATGCAAATGAGTGGCTGTTTAGTCAAAGAGAGTTGAAAAAGGTTTGTTGGGCAATACATACCATCCAGAGCACTCGCTTGCGCTTGAAATTCACGTGCTCCTATTGGGTCATTGCACTGGTTTAATATCAGGAACCAAGTGAGCATAAGTATTAGGTGTTATGCTAAATTTGAGCAACAGATGATGTACGAGAGCTATGAGTTGGTGCCCTGATTCAATCGACACATGGAAACCAAGTCTGCCCATTACTGATGCGGAAATTATTATCTCTTCAACAAATGTCAAAGTATCCAGCTTAATGGAAACAAAAGCCAACACTCCAAGTTATCTGGGTATTATGGAATTCAGAAATATGCTAGTGTGTAATCATTTTATCTTTAATTGAAAGGCAATGCTCCTGCCATATGTGTTAAAAAAAACTCATTTTGGCTACTCTTTTTAAGTAAACTAATTCTGAGGAATGTTCTGGAACAAAGAAGTTCAGAGCTGATATCAGAGTAGGCTTTTCTTATGTGATACAGAACATATATCATTTTTAATTAATATGTGATAAAAATAAACCCAAGTATTTTGGTTTGATAAACAATGTCCTTACCACTTGTTGGATGCGCCTCTTTCCAATTTGATGGCTGCACATATGCCATGAACCAAAGTATGAACCCTGACAGCAGGTCCAATATATAGTACAACATTGACACTATAAACGCCATAGATACAGTTCCGGCTGAAGCAACACCTTTCCTGACAAAGAGGAAACAATGGGTTATCTGACGAAGGGGATCAGATTGATTATACTCGGACAGATTAATAGCAAACATATTGCTCTTTGCAAATTGCTCAATTGGCTTTGTTTTTCCTAGAACACAAGAAGCAGATATAGTTCACAACATATAAGGAAAACAATATTGAAGGTCTAAGTGTATATTCCATAACCGCATACTAAACAATGGTAAATCTAGAAGTTGACTCTTTTTTTCGTATTGGTTGTACGCTTTTATCTAGAAGTTTTTCTTTCGTACAGATTGTATGCTTTTATGTAGAAGTCCAAAGTGATAACTGTCAGTCTTGTTGTCTTGACGACAACCTCGCCAAGATCAATCTTGTTGCCTCGGATGCACACTTGGACAGAAGTTCACAAAGCCTAAGTTAAGCTTATCCTCCTCCGAGATTGGTGGTCGTCTTTGACAAATTGGCCAGGTCAAACATGAAGAAATCAGATCCTGTAGATCCTATAAGCAAAGACAAAAAAATAAATTTCATCTATGCACATGTCCTTCAGAGACATCATTGAATGGCCACTGAAACTGCAAATCGGAAGAGAATCAGAGCAAAGTTTACACCATCTAGAAATTAGGACCTGCCAACTGAGTTACTTGATTGTACTCATACTGTGCATATTTTGAACTGTAATCATATCTCCCCGTTAATTTCGCTAAAGTTACAGCACTCATCTTGTTAGTAATTAAATTAAATACTATGCAGGAAAAGACATACTCCCCTGTTGTGATTTAGAAGTTGTTTAGGACAATGACACGATCTCTAAAGTATAACTTTGACTTTATATTTTTTACAAAAATACTTATCACAAGTGATATATTTATACTTTTATAAAAGTATTTTTCAAGATGAATGTATTAATATGGTTTTCATATTTTTAAACTCAATAACTTAAAAATTTATTCATGATTATGTTCTATATTTGACCTAAAACTTGTCCAAAAACGAGTTCCTTTTCTTATATGGAGGAAGTATGTGCTCAAGATAATTGTTTTGGCACTCAACTTTTCACGCGGCATATCATCTTGTCTTATTGACTCAAGCGCCGCCACCCGCCATCTTCCTTTCGTGCCTCCACCATCGTTCCTTTTCTTTTCTTACGGCTTCCTTCCTTCTATTCCATCCATGATTTGCAGAAGGGGAGGGGCGTGGAGCTCCAGCCGCAACCGCCACAACCGAAGGGCTAGCGTAGGCGACGTTCATCACCCCACCGGGTAGTCTCTTTTTTCGTATTTTTGTTGTTGTATTATATATGTACTAGGAGGCATGTTGCCGCGAGTACGAAGGAGACATAAAAATATGTTAGAATAGTAAACTATTAAGATAAATATATCGCATGTCAAGATAAATTGCTAGTGGCAAATTATAATGGATCGTTGAGGTGGACACATTGCATGTCAAGAGAAACGGATAGTGGAGTTGATAGTGGATTTATTGCATATCGAGAGAAATAGATAGTAAAATTTGTCTATATTTGAAGCGGCATTACACTGTTGCTCGATCCTCCCATGGTTGCTGCGTCGCAAAATTGCTCATCCTTTTTTTTTTGTGAGTTTGAATTGTTTATCCTTGCTCCTTTCGGTTGCATGGACCGAGTATTCTACTTCTCAGCAATTTTCCACTCTCGCCAACTGCTTGCATCTTTCATGTGCCCCTCAGTGTATGCTATCACATTCAGATGATGAAGCACGTCGGTAGATAAGTGATGGTTCTAGTTTATTTACTCATGCCTTCCATTTCTATAGGAACGAGGAGGATTCCCCGTAAGTTGTCGCGGGCACGAATGAGAAATAAATATGTTAGGATAGTGAACTAAAACTACTGAGATAGACACCTTACATGTAAACATAAATTGCTAGTGGCAAACTATAGTGAATTGCTGAGATGTACATATTGTATGTTAAGAGAAATAGATAGTGGAGTTAGTGGACTAATGAGATGGACGTGTTGTATGTTGAGAGAAATAGATAGTAGAATTTATCTATATAAGAATTATGTATTATATATTGTATATAGAATATAAAATAAATAGGGAATATATTCCCTCAATTCCCCTCTTTTAAATTACAAGACGTTTGATTTTTTTATACTAAGCTTGACTATTTATCTTATTTATTTTTTTAAACTATAATTTCTTTTTATGCGACTTATTTATTTTTTTTAATTTTTTAATAAGACAAGCGGTCAAATCAAATGATCATCGTTACTATAGCAAAACGATCGTCCAAAACTGTTTAAGGGTTTATTTGATCGATTTTAATAGTTTAAACTTCAGAAAATCTGATTTTTTAATTTAGCAAGTAAAGTATGCATAGACTTTTTACCGAATGGATTAAGCAGGTACATACTGTATATACGTAGATAGGAGGGTGCAAGAGGCTCCACACGGCTGCCTCCTACGAGTATATCGTTTTTCTCGGTCGCGGAGCCATTTCCACCCTCCAAATCCAAAACAGATCGCAATCCTAGGGGCTAGGGTTACCCTCCACCCCCATCCCCATCGTCCGATCCGATCCCTCACCGCCCCAACCATGTCCCACCACGACGGGAGCAAGCCATACCAGCCGCGCCGGGGGCCCGAGCGGCACCCGCAGCCGGCGGACGGCATGGCCGCGCCGCCCCCCGCCGCCGTTGCCCCGTCGGTGGAGCACCTCGTGGCGGCCGCCGCCAAGGCGGAGGCGTTGAACCGCTTCGCCGCGGAACCGCAGGTGCACGAGCAGGAGGTTGGGGAGGAAGAGGAGGAGGACGAGGAGGAAGACGAGATGGAGGAGGAGGAGGACGAGCAGGAAGGGCAGCACGGCGGCATGGGTGGGGAGCACGTTCCCATGGACGCCGATGCTGCTGCCGCGGCGGCGGCGGCCGCCGGCGCGCAGATGGACCCGCACTCGGCGATGGTGCCTGGGACCGTGCCACCCATGGCGACCAACCAGCTCACCCTCTCGTTCCAGGGCGAGGTCTATGTTTTCGACTCCGTCTCCCCGGATAAGGTCCCTCTCCTCTCTTGCTTGCTTTCTGTAGATGTGAACTTGTTTTCTCTGCCTGTAATCAATGCAATTCGCTGGACTGATGAGAGTTTTTGGTTTCGTCTGCAGGTCCAGGCGGTCCTTTTGCTGCTTGGAGGGAGGGAGCTGAGCAGCCTGGGCGGAGCGTCGTCCTCCGCATCTTATAGTAAGGTTAGGATAAGTGATGTTGAATCTTATGTATAATGCCTGTGAGTTATGTCCGCAGTTTGCAAACTGGAATTGATGGTTCACATTTGTGTATTTGTTCTTCTCCTTTCAGAGGTTGAATTTTCCACATCGGGTGGCATCACTGATGAGATTTAGGGAAAAGCGGAAGGAGCGGAACTTTGATAAGAAGATCCGGTATACTGTCCGGAAGGAAGTTGCGCTTAGGTTGGTGATATCTGTTTAACTTTGGCTGGGTACTCTATGCGTACTTTCTGAAGTGCCATTAAGTTTGTTTTTGTCGGAACTCAATCAACTTAATTGTGATATTGGAAATAAATGATTTTTCCTTTTGTATGACATTCTATTCCCCTTGAAATTGAGTACATCCCTTGTGCACATCTGTTCAAATGTAAGTAGTTCCAAGTGGGAAGATGTATGTCCTAACTCCATGGCGTTTTCCAAGTTATTCTGATTAGAATAGATCTATTATTCGTCAGCCCTGTTTTTTATGTGATCTTTTTTAGTAGTGCACTAGTGCCTATCGTTTGGTAGTCATTAGGAATGATTCATATCTTGGGTGACTATGTACTACTTTCAACAGTTGTCATGTACTTTGCGCATCTGATTGACTAGTTTTCATTAATCAGTCTGTTGAGTAGTTTTTTGTTGCGTAGCAGCGTTGTCCATTTATGCTGTTTCAATGGTTGTGGATACTGCTGTGGGTTTCTTGATTTAAATATAAGATTATTATGGTATGTTGGATGCCAGTTGGAGCCTGCTATATATTCCTCTTCATAGATGGTTATGCTTAAGCACTCTTGGTATATGGTATTTACACAATTTGCTTGTATTTGTAGGATGCAGCGTAATCGAGGTCAATTTACATCTTCAAAACCAAAGCCTGAGGAAATAGCAGCATCAGAAATGGTAGCTGCAGATGGATCCCCAAATTGGGCCTTAGTTGAAGGCAGACCTCCATCTGCTGCCGAGTAAGTTACAGAAGTGTTTTCAGTTTGCTTGTGGTTTTCAGGTGTTTGACTTATGCAGCGATGTTTTGAGATGATAAAATATGTTATTGCAGTTTTTCTTGTTATTTCATTGTAAATGCCATGAACTTTAAATCCTTGTTTGTTCTCTGGAACAATTACTAGAAAGAAGTACAGATCTGAGATATAATAAAAAAAATCCATAAGCTCTGCTGTGATTACTATACATCTTGCTCGTTGACATCATAGTATGATAGTACCTCCATTCTCCCTCTGTTCCAAATTATAAATTTATAAGTCACTTTGACTTTTTGGTTCATCCATTTTGCTATGTATCTAGACATTATTATATCTAGATGCATAGAAAAATGGATGTATCAAAAAAGTCAAAGCGACCTATAGTTTGGAACGGAGGGAGTACTTCTCATCTAGCAGCACATAGAATGATCATTTGTCACTCACATGATATGCCCCTACGATCTTAGCAATCAAATGTTTTAGTGTTAGTAGCTGTTGAAATCTTTTTTTATTCTCCTTCCTAAGATTACCTTGCACATCAGTCATGATTCTCCAGCTTTGCTGGTTCTGGTGGATAGATAGGCCTTTACTGCACAGACTATGTGGTTTAAGATTAGCTTCCTGCTGATTATGCATGATTTGGTTAGTAAAACTTCATACTGTTGTGCAACATTACAAGCAAGTTTGCTAAGAGAAAAAGAAACATATGTTGGCACCTAAGCATGCATTGACACATGCTTCTTTCAAAAGGTTCTTGTTTTGTGGATATTATTTGTTTTCATGTTCCATGTCATTGGAGTTCTTTTTAAATATTTAAAAAGTAATAAAAACGTCATTCTGGAATTGTTCTGACATCCAATTATTTCAGATGTCATCATTGTGGTACTAATGCAACAGCTACACCGATGATGCGTCGTGGACCTGATGGACCAAGAACACTATGCAATGCCTGTGGCCTCATGTGGGCAAATAAGGTATTTGAACATTGAAAAAAAAAGGGCGTACCCAGTGCCATAGGCTCCCGCACTGCGGGGCTTGGGGAAAGGAAAATAGCCAGCAGCCATCCCTGCACAAATATGCAGAGGCTGGGGCTTGAACCCTGGACCTCTTGGTCACAGGCGGTAAAGCTCTACCTTTTGCACCAGGGCCGCCCTTCTGAACATTGAAACTTCAAACTTATTTATTTATAGCTTCTATGTAATGGAACAAGAGGTGCGTGTGAACAAGAAATTCACATGCCATAACCACGACCCAGGCCATTGGTTCCCTTGCTGTTTTCGTAAACTATAAAATGGACCCAACATAACATGTAACCACTGTCTTAGTCTTAGATTTCTTAAAAAAAAAAAGTGAAAATAAAATCTTGCTAGGTCCTTTGCCTTGGGTGCTTACATGACAATCACGATGCTACACTGAAGTTTTGCTGACCCTGTAATTTACAGAACACTATGTATCTATCTATGTTTATATTCGCCACTGTAGTCTGTAATATGTACTCATGCACTCTTCTGGTGGTGGTGCGCTCTTTTTTCTGTCTGCTTCTGTTTTAGTAATAAAATTCCAGATCTTTCCCACTTTTCTGCTTTTTTTTATGAATTTAATTAGAGAAAATTCCTTGCAATCTGATCCCATCTACTCCTTTAAAACTAAGAAACTTATATTTGTTTTATTAGTCTGTTCATGTGAATTTAGTTGAAGTATTATGTAACCGCACGTAAATTTTTATAGGGTCTCCTGAGGGACCTATCAAAATCTCCTCTACCTCTTCATGCTATGCAATCAGCTCCTCTTCTAGATGGTGGTGTAAGTTTTTCTTTTATCTGTTCTTTGCATATGTTTTCTGCCTAAACTTCATGGGGGATCCTGTTTGCTTTAGACTTATCCTATAAGTAGTAAGTGAAAATCCTTGGCTCAGATTAGTTGATTCCTTATCTAATTATATTTGACTAGCACTGCACCTTACATGTTCTCTCTCCTAGTGATCAGTGGCGGATCTAGGATTTGGATTAAGGGGGGGCGGAACAATGAACATCTAAAGCTTAAGCTAGAAATCAATGGTAATTTAATGTCAATTAAGTGTGATTTAATGAAGAAATAGGATCATTAGGGGGGCTGTAGCCCCGGCAGCCCCCCTGTGGATCCGCCACTGCTAGTGATGGTATCCAATTCTAACAAATGGTTCTTAGATCTTTTGACATTGTCAAGTACAGTAGGTGCATGCCTTTTCCATTTGTCCTTTTTTCCCTTAGACTTAAAAACTTAAAATTGGAAAAAAAATATTTATTGCTCCACTAAACAAGAGTTATTTTTAATATTCTCGTTCCATTACTTCTGGTGAATTGTTATCTCTTTGCTTCCACTTGAGAGTTGAGACTAGGGCAAAGTGATAGGGTTCTTCATAGTTCATAGTATTTTAGGGATGGTATAAGATAGATTATCTTATCATCCTCTTCCAATTTCTCTTTCACAGCTTCCATTACTTTCTTCTGTCTGCCTTTATTTGATAGACTGTATGCCTTTGTATTCTGAATAATTAACCGGTTGAAACTTAATTGCTGTCTACTTTTTTCCAGCAGAATGGAAGTGCCATGTCTGCGCCTGGCTCTGAGCTAGAGAATGCTGCAGCAGCCATGGCCAATGGCCACGAGTCATCAAGTAGTGGCGTTTAATCCAGCGATGGGGTAAAGGCACGGGCATGTGATCTCTGCGGTAGGCGGTCAGCTGTTGTACTATAACTTGATGAGTTGGAGCCTGCTTAGATATGGAATCCTTTTATTTATCTTGCGTCCTGTAGGTTTTAAGAGCTGCGACAGTGTTTTATCCCGTGTAATCATGTTTGCAGCCGTTGCGGCTATAGAGAATTTGTTTCTTATCTGGAGTCTTGACTGTTAAGAACCGATGAAGCTCATTACTTACGTGAATGTAGTTATACTTAGATCTCAGATGTTTTAACCGTGCAGCAACGACTTCTGGAGCATTTTGGCACACGGAAAGTCCGAAACGTTCTAGATTCTGGCCTTGAAACCAAAAGTTCGTGCCAAACAGCTAAACCACCGAAACCTTTCAACTAGAATAGGCCTAGTATGATTCTCATTTTCCAACTTTATCGGGTGTCTCTGAAGAGACACGATGATTCTCATTTTTGCACCGTGTCATCGAATCGGCAAAAGGATGGCTTCCCATACAATCATAGTTTCTTTGCCAAAATTATAAACTGACATGTACTTTTTAGTTGTAATAATAAGTTGAAATGGGTTGTATTAAGTTGTAACCCTACTTGGTTAAAAAATGTTTTTAAAAATATATATTTTATTATAAATTAATTACAATAAATATCTAGTCTACCAACCAAGCGAGCTTATGAAAGAGAATCTATCGTCGGAGTCGTGCCGTTGGTGCTCCGATGCCGGTCGCCAGCGATGTCGGGAGGGGCCCAGAGCGGGTGGTTTCTGGGAGCTTCCAGGGAGTTCCTTGCTACGGTTGGTTACAGCTGTATCCAGTTGGCACAGTATAGAGGGGATAAATTAAAATTGAATTTGAAGACTGTGTTAGGATTGGTCTGCGATTTTTCAAACCCTATTTCATTTATGGCCACGGCCCTTCTTCTCAACTTGACGGGTCGCGAGGCCCGTCAGGAGCCATTAATATTTTCAGTTGGAGCTGTCAAGGGTTGGGGATCCCTCGGACAGTTCAAGAGCTTGTTGCTCTAGTTGGAGCAAAAAATCCCCGCGTGGTGTTCTTATCGGAAACAAGAATGTCGGGTGCGCGTGTTGTAAATTTGAGGCGGCGCTTGGGCCTAAAAAATTGTATCACTGTCGATTGCTCAAGTACTGGTGGCGGTGGTTTCGCTCTGTTCTGGCATGAAGCTGTTGACGTCTCGCTTATTTGAGAAGCACGAGCGTTTCATTGATGTTCATGTTCGCGAGTCTGGGACTTCTGCTCGATTCAGGACCACGTTTGTGTACGGGAAATCACGTGCAGAGAATAGACACTTGATGTGGGAGTTGATCCGACGGCTGAAGGGAGCCTCGGTGGAGCCGTGGCTCCTCATTGGTGATTTCAACGAGGCCATGTGGGGGTATGAGCATTTTTCAGCTTGCGAGCGTCCTGAGCGGCAGATGGCCGCTTTTCAGGATGTGTTGGCTGATTGTAGACTCACAGACCTGGGTTTCTCGGGGCTGCCCTATACTTATGACAATGGTCGTGATGGTAATGACAATGTGAAGGTCAGGTTGGATAGAGCAGTGGCTTGCTCGGAGTGGCGGGATTTGTTTGGGGAGAATGTTCTTCATCATTTAGTGTCGTCATAGTCAGATAGATCATTGTCCACTCTTTTTGGAGATACGAAAGGAAATTTGGGAACGCCACAAAACTAGAATTTTTAGATATGAGATTATGTGGGAACGCCTTGAGTCTCTTGCTGCAGAAGTTAAGACAGCATGGTGTACTGATCCTAGCAGGGAAGGCTTAGGAGGCGTGGTCGCAGCTCTAAAACATGTGCAAGTTGCGTTGCGATCATGGAGTAAGAACAATTTTGGCCGGGTCAATTTATAATTGGAGGAGCTTCGAACAAAGCTGGAAGAAGCTAGAGCAGATCCGCTTTGTAGCAAAGCGACTATTCGCCAAATCTCAGACCGTATGGATGAGCTTTTGTATAGAGAAGAAATGATGTGGTTGCAGAGATCTCGGATAACTTGGCTGAAGGAGGGGGATCAAAACACAAGTTACTTTCATAGGCAGGTTGTCTGGCGTGCCCGCAAAAATAAAATTAAGAAGCTCAAGGATGCAAATGGTGATTGGTGTGATGATCCAAAGAAAATGCAGAAGTTGGCGTCTGATTTTTTCTCAGAACAGTACACAGCTGATCCAAGTGTGGTCCCTGATGAGCTCATACACCTTATTGAACCTAAAATTTCAGATGCAATGAATTAGGACTTGTGCCGAACTTTTACATCGGAAGAGATCTCAGATGCCTTGTTTCAAATGGGACCTCCAGGGGCTGATGGTTTTTCGGCACGTTTCTTTTAGAGGCATTGGGAGGTGGTTAAAGAGGATGTTGTCGTTGCAGTTCAAGGATTCTTTTGTGATGGATATTTTCCTCCTAGAGTCAATGATACTGCCATCTTGCTTATTCCAAAAGGAACGGCTCTAGTGGAGCTCAAAGACTTTAGACCGATTAGCCTATGCAACATGATTTATAAAGTGATCTCGAAGTGTTTGGTGAACTGGCTAAGACCCATTCTGGACAGTGTTATTTTAGTGCAGCAGAGTGCTTTTGTCCCTAGAAGGATAATTACAGATAATGCTCTAATTGCTTTTAAATGTATTCATGCTATACAGAAAGACAGTGGCAAGAACTTTTGTGCGTATAAGTTGGATTTATCGAAGGCGTATGATCGGGTGGATTGGGGATTCCTATAAAGGTTATTGGAGAAGCTGGGCTTTCAGAGTCAGTGGGTGCAGTGGATCATGTCATGTGTATCAACTGTACGCTACTCAGTACGCTTCAATGGGGTGCCTTTGCACTCCTTTTCCTCGTCACGCGGTCTGCGACAAGGTGATCCGCTTTTACCATATTTGTTTTTGCTAGTGGCTAATGGTCTTTCTACTTTACTGAAGCATAATGAGGATCTTGGCTATCTCCAAGGCTTGAAAGTCTGCCGAAGGACTCCAATGTGGCAGAACCTCCTAAATCATATGGCCCACACGCATGATTATTGTCTAAACAGACTCCAAATAACCATGACTGTGTTCCATACGACTTAAAATGTTTGTCGGGTAAATCCCGAATCATCCACGATTTTCCGAGCAGGATCAATCGTTGTAGAGAGATATTGCAGTATTACAACAGTTTGATATAAATAAAAATACCATGGAGCAAAACAGCGGAAGACTTATAATAACATAAGTTTACAAACCTCTGAGTTTCAAATATTTACAATAATAGGTTTAGATTAGACAAACCATAATAGTAGTGGAGCAGCAGTAGATTACAATACTAAGCAAAAGCTCTGCCCAAGAGTTAAACACCTTACTCGTCGTCGCTTTTCTCGACGACTTTCATGCAGCAGGATGCAAAACACTCCTGCCCATGAGGCTCACCTGCAACAAGGGTTCAACAAACCCTGAGTACAAAAGTACTCAACAAGACTGACCCGACGAAAGAGAAGGGTGGAGACTCAAGAAATGCAGGCTAGAGGGACAAGGTAAGGTCTATAGGAGATAAGAAATTTTACAGAAAAGCTTAACAAAGAAAAGGTTGCTTGGACTAGCTCCAATTATCAGCCAACTTCATTAATAAACCTTAATCATTGTTCAAGTTGTTACTACGATGATGAACAGTGATCGAGTCTTCTTTTCTGAGAAGCAACGGCGATTCGAATCCATTTTCATACCCAGCTGGGACCTAGGTCACTGGAATACCGGAGACTTTAACTCCGATGCACCCCAGGTGAACCGATATACCGAGATAACAACCGCAGCCGTATATCACCACATGGCACCCGTGAGCTCTGCGGCCCAGCGTACCGAGATACATGGGAACTTAAACCCCACAGTAAAACACACTATGACACAGATGGGATCTCTGGCCCCACGCTAGGTCACTCCATGATATACACGGCTCCAACCATCCGTATATCACTTCATGCATGTGGATTTTCTAATTTCTCGATTATCGACGGATCACCATCGGACGGGACCTAGGGCATCAACAGACGAGAACACTACAGAGGGACTCCATTCCCAGTGCAAGTTCACCGTCCGGACTCGATTTATTACTAATATCAAGATTCCAACAAGAAAACCAATCTCATCTTTTTCATTCTTTTAACTTTAAACAGTTAAATAAATAAGTAGGGCTAAGCATTACTACTTATCTTCCAGAGCAGGTAGCAAGGAATAAGGAAATAAGACAGGTAATGCAATTGGTGGATTTTCACTCAACTCTTATTACTTAATGCACATATCATAGCTGAAGCGGTAAAACTTTTATAAATAGAATAGGGTTTGAATGCATCCGGGGCTTGCCTTGATGTTCGGGGTAGAAGTTCTCAAACTCTGGATCAACTCCCGATTCTTGAAGCCGCTCTTCCTTGGGATCTGGTGTGACAACGTTAACTCTCCGTTAACGGAAACTATTCGATATTTAATATGCTTCAACATGATGGAATAGTAAACATGATGCTCGATGGATGCATGATCAGATTAAGAGATCGAGTATAACTTTTCTTCACGATAAAGTTGCAAGCTAACAAAACTTCGCTTATAAAACTCATTAGGGTGAACTATGCCATTTAAGAAATTAATAAAACACATAAAATAACGTTAATTAAGCCCTAATGACATGATTAAGATAAGCGCAAACAATTAATTAAAGTGCAAAAGGTTATTAGGGTTAATGACCCAAGGTCATCAATCAATCCCAAAGTCAAACAAATCCTATAATGATTAAACTTAACTAAAGGGGTTAATTAATTATTTATAAGCATTAAATAAAGGCACAAAAATTAAAGTTATCAAATTAAGCCCAAAATTTTATTTTAGAAAGCTCTTGGCTTAATTAGATGGCAAAACAAATTTCAGAATTAAAAGCCAATTATTTTATTTATTAAAAATCATTGAAAGTCCATTTTTCAATTAAAAGGTCTAATTTTAACATATACAAAAAGTACTCAAATTTGGCATTTCATATTTTTCCTAGGTAGATGACATCATAAGAAACACTCACAAAAATTTTCAGAATTTTTGGAGTTATATATGAATTACTATGATTTTTCAAAGAAAATAGCATTTAAATCATTTTCTGAAAATAGAAAAAGAAAATCGGCACGGTACCCCCGCGCTGACCGACGGCCCGCCGGCGGTTGACCGTCGATTGCTCGCCGACGGCGAGGTCTCCGGCGATCGGACTTGTCCCTACAGGCTCATCTTGACACGGCGCGTTGATTGAGGTGGCTAACGGAGCGGCGGGGCAGCGGCGGCACCCACGCCGGCGGCCATGGCGGTGCGGCGGAGCTCGGGCGCGGCGGCGTCGCTCACCGGAGCAATTTCCGGCGACGGCGACCACACGGACTCACGCAGGGCACTCAGGCGAGCGTGTTTGGCAACAAGATGACATCGTCTCTCGGTCCATAGCCAAAGCGGCAACGCACGCGGCGGAGCGGCATGGCCGTGCCGGCGGCGAGCCACGGTGGCCGGCGGCTATGATACGAGATTGATGAAATTGACGATGCAAACAGCTGCAGGAGCTCACCCCGGTGCTGATGCGCACGTTAATGGAGGCTCGGAGCGGCTGGGTTGAGCTGCGGTCGGCGGCGCTGATGGCGGCGGCGGCGCTCCAGTGGCAAGACGGCGTCACGGCAGTCTCCGGCGACGCGCTGCTGAAACCAAGGTGCGCATCAGGAGCAGTGGAACACGAAGGATCGGACAGAGGGGTTAAAGGTAAAATATTTTCACGTCCGGCGGTGGCAAACGGCGGAGATGGCACGGCGGCTCGGCTTGCCGGCCGCGGAGAAGAAGGCGGCGTGCGGGTGGCTCGAGCGAGGATAGTGATCACGAAGTAGCCCAAAATGACCGTGAGAATGTGGCGGAGCTGTTGGCAGGATCAATCGGATAGAGATGAAGCGTCGGCGGTGAATTTCAGCGGCGGAGCGAGGTCGTCGGCGACAGGAAGAAGAAAGAAGAAGAGTGGCGACGGCCGACTGCTATTTATAGCACGGAGACGAAGAAGGAGCAGCTGGCACGTCCACGGTGAAGCTTCGAGCGTCGGGGACGAGCTGGTAACCGAGATATTCGCGGCGGTGGACGGCGGCGCGCGATGAGAAGCCGGCCATGGCGGTCGCCGATAGGGCTAGGTACTGTTCGAGATAATTACAGAAATGCCATCTGTATAAAAATATAAATTACTCCAAAATTTATATAAGAACTTGAAATTCTCCAAAAATATAATTTGTATAAATTTTCAAGAGCTACACTTTTCCTTTAACTGGCATCCTCAAATTCTAGCTAGATTTTGAAATTTGAATTCAAATTCAAAAAGGGAATGAAACCCTAGAAATAAACATTTGAAATTACTTTTGATTTTTTAATAAAACTTGAAAATCTTCAAAACTATGAAATGTTGAGCTTGTCAAACCAAACATTTTTCATATACAAAATTTTCCAAAATTATATATAGTTTTTGAATTATGGTTTTAAAATCAAAAGGGGATAAATGCTGGAAACGGTATTTTCAAATTAATTTGAAATTCCTTTTGGAAACTTGAAAAACTTTATATACTAACTTTGTAGCTCTTGTCAAGATCTACAATCTGTATTTTTAGAGTATCTCCAAATTCTTTATAGATTTTGAATTACAGAAAAGGGGATAAAACTAGGTTTTGAAATAAAGGGGTTTTTAAAATAGAATTTAAACTCAATTTGGTTTCTAACTTAATTGGTTGGTTATTAGTGATCACAAACATCATCCAAGGACATTTTTAGGTCATTGACCCAATGACACCCTTGGTTGACCAAGTTGACTTTTGAAAAACCTTTTATAGCATTTCCAATTTGAATTTAAATTTGAATAACCAGACTCAGAAATAAGCTTTGGAACCCAAATTTAATTTTAAATATGGAAATCATTTTTAAGGTTGGACTTAGACTTATACACTATGCTTGACACTAGTGTAAACACAGTTTACACCTCAAGTACATAGAGTATAAACTAAGCATTTGCGATGACATTCGAAAAGAGGGTTTTATTATTTCATGTGACCAAACATTCCAGAAACGCAATCAACCTATGAAATATAAACTTGTTTTAGTTAATGCACGTTAGGGTTGACTTAAACATGAATGCTTTGCAGTGCATATGATGACATGGCATGTTTTAGTTAATATAACACCAGAGGTGTTACATCCAAGTGTATCCCACCTTTTATTTGCAGATGACAACATTTTATTCTTTAAAGCTAATGTAGAACAAGCCCAGGTTATCAAATCTATAATTAACACCTTTGAACACTGCTTAGGTCAGCTACTAAGTCCAAGCAAGTGTTCATTACTAGTGAATAAAAACCTGAATCAGGGCATCTCAGAATCAGTCCGTGCTATCCTGGGAGTTGAAAGAGTTGATTTTGAGGCAAAATACTTGGGTCTGCCGACCCCAAGTGGTCGGGTTCGTCGTGGTATGTTCCAGCCACTTGAGGAACGCTTCCATAAAAGGATGATTGGGTGGAAGGAAAAATATTTATCAGCAGGGGGAAAGGAGGTATTGATCAAATCAATAGCCCAGGCTTTACCCATCTATATTATGAGTATTTTCAAGATTCCTCTGTCCCTGTGTGATGAACTCATGAAACAAGTGCGAGCCTTCTGGTGGGGTGCTGAGAAGGGTAGAACAAAGGTACAATGGATACCCTGGGAGAAGTTGGTGATGCCAAAGAACTTTGGTGGTATGGGTTTCAAGGATCTAAGGTTGATGGACCAAGCTATGCTGGCTCAACAAACATGGAGACTGGTGGCCTTTCCTGATAGTCTCTGTACGAGGGTTCTGAAAGCAAAATACTATCCTAATATTAACTTGCTGGATAGAGTCCCGGCTGGTGAGGCATCGCCGACATGGAGGGCTATTGAATATGGTTTGGAACTGTTGAAGCAAGGGACAATCCAGCGTATAGGCGATGGTAAATCCACCTAGATATGGAGGGATAACTGGTTACCCAGAGAGCATGGTTTGAAGGCGATTGGCCCCCGACGCCCTTGTCGACTTCGGTGGGTTCACCAACTCATTGATGATTGTGGAGATTGGGATGAAACAGCTGTCCGAAGGTATTTTTTCCCTGTGATGCTGCTGAAATTTTTAAAATTAAATTGCCTACGAAGGGATCTTTAGATTTTATGGCTTGGCACTATGAGAAAACTGGTATTTTTAGTGTTCAGAGTGCATATAGACTAGCTATTAGAAACTTCTATGGAGTTGGTACTACCGGGAGCAGCTTAAGTTCTGAACAAGGTCGCATAGGCTATAAAAAGTTGTGGCAAGTTAAGGTGCCCTCCAAGGTGAGCGTCTTTGCTATGAAGGTTGCTAATGATGGGTTGCCAACCCGAGTTAATAAGAAATACCGCCATCTTCAGGAGCAGGACGTCTGTTAGATATGTGGTCGATGTTCAGAAGATGCACACCATGCATTATTGGAGTGTCCGCATGCCTTGGCCCTCCGGCAGGCTATGAGGGAGCACTGGGTCTTGCCAACAGAGGAGGAGTTTGCCATGGCTGGGCCGGATTGGCTGCTATTATTAATGCATAATAATTTGCTGGAGGTCCTGGCAAATGTCTTCATGCTATTATGGCATATTTGGAGTGTGCATAATAAGATGATTCATGAAGGTGCCTCTCCGGTCATTACCAGATCTGTCGCTTTCCTCACCAGATACATGGATGCACTGTACAATACACGGCAACATGGTGCTTATGCTGATTCAAAAGGAAAGCGCAGTTTGGCTCAAGTCCCCAGCAACAAACAGCTTAGGCCATCAGTTCAGAGATGTAAACGCTGAGTGGCTCCACCACAGGGCACATTCAAAATCAATGTTGATGCAGCGTTTAACTCCTTGTTAGGAGAGGCTGCAGTGGGAGTTGTCATTAGAGATGGGCAGGGGTCCTTGAAACTAACGGCTAGCCATATTATGTCTCATTGTAGGGATGTGGAAGATGCTGAAGCAAAAGCGTGCCTGGAGGGCATTCACATGGCGCTGAGATGGCCCGAAACCCCAATAATCCTTGAGTCTGATTGCCAATCGGTGGTCACCAAGCTCCTAGACAAGGGATGTGATTGGTCTGCTTTGTGGCAAATCGTTGCAGAGATTTGTGATACTGGGATCCAGTTGCCTAAACTTAGGTTTGTTAAGATTAGTAGGGATCAAAATAATGTGGCACATGAGTTAGCGTAAGATGCTATTAGGTCTAGGTCATGTCAGTGCTTTTTTAATTGTTTTCTAGAGTGGATTGTTTCACTCTCTCGTAAGGATGTTACTTAATTTTTAATAAAGGCCTTTCTTTTGCAAAAAGATTTCAAAAGTCAAGAATATAACCAAACGACCTACCCCTACTTTCTACTAGTTAAAAGATGCACGGCTATGGCTATGCTTGAGGGTGATTTGTTAGCACGAATGAGTTTCCCAGGTATTTTTAATGTGCAAATGAATAGTTCTTATACTAGATTCCGAGAAAATGGGTTCAATTTATTGTGATTTCTTTTAAGTTTTTTTAAATACCAGTGACGTTATGTATTTTTTTTGTTAAAACACATTAATTTCTTACTTTCATGTCAACCTCACTTTCTTCTGTCTTCTTCCTCTTACATCGTTGTCCCTCACTTCGATTTCATGTCAACACATTAACGCAAAGTTTAGACCCTCATTCCGTCCCATTTCTTATGTCTCTTGCTCCGAGACCCTTTTTATTACATCGCTCACTTGCTCAGTTCAAGCAAAGGTATATTTCGTCGTGTTTCAATATTAACACCAGTTATAACTCGAAGTGACAAACCACAATGGACGTCATGTTAATTATGTAATGGCCTAGTCATGAAACAAAGCTTGTTGCGTCATGACTTGACAGGGGCCGGCTTAGCGTCCCGACTGGTGGCTGACCTTCTATTTTTCTGAGTCTTACAATACATGCAACACAAAGAGATGAGTCAATTTCGCATACGAGACTAATAAAGTTGTTGCACTTAACATTTTTTTTGAGCATCAGTTGTTGCACTTAACATTGAGTATGGACCTACCTACAGTTGAGTTGAGCCCAATTAAGTCCAACAAAAATAGCATAGCGACAAAGATTGGTTAGGATAAATCCGTACTAAGGACAAAGGAGTACAATAATAATACTCCTACAGTCCTGTATATACCTTATTGATAAATGAGTGCTCCCTCCGTTTCAAAAAAATCATTGTCATCTTTTTTTTACTGTTCTATACACTGCTTTTACTAGAAATTAAAACTAAAGTATCTTATAGTTTGAAATAAAATATGTACGAGTCATCATCATATATATACGGTAACAACTCGATTGAAGAGACATTTTTATCTGCGCGTCCCCCTCTTCTCACGTCAAATTTCCGTGCGATTCACTGCCCGAGCTCGTTTTGGACGAAAGACAGGGAAGCTGTCCTAAAACAGAATACGATCTACAACCGTACACGTGTCCATCCGTCAATCTCCATCGTTCCGAACACCAAGATTTCTAGACTCTTCCGTCGCCTGCGCCTGCGCGGCTGCGCCGGCTCTGCCATCTACTATCTCGTGTAGTATCGGCTTCTCCGTCCCCGTCCCCGTCCCCAAGTGCTCGACTGGACTCGACTCCAAACCCTAGCCCCACCGTGCGAATGGCCGACGTGCTCGACCCCGCCTCCGACGCGCCGCGCGCGCGCCGCCCGCCGCCGCCTCCTCCGGACAGCCCGGAGGACCGCTCGCCGCAGCTCCCCCCGCCTCCGCCTGGCGGACCGCCCCCGGGGGCGAGCCGGAAGCGGAGCCGCTCCCCGCCGCCGCCACCGCCGCCTCCGCTCGGCTCGTCGCGCCCCCAGAGGTACCGGGACCACCGCGGCGGCGGGCGGGGCGGGAGCAGCCCCAGCCCGCCGCCGTACCGCGGCAGCCGCCGCCACTCGCCATCCAGGAGGTCCCCGTCGCCGCCGTTCAAGCGGTCGCGGAGGGATGACGGCTACGACCGCCGCGGGGGCCGCGGGAGCCCGCCGCGGTACGGGTACGATGATAGGAGGTGAGGGGCTCTGGCTGTGGCTCAATCGTCCGTCGGGGTTTCTTTGCACAGCAAGCCTTTGCTGGTGGGTATGTGTGCTTACCGTGTGGTGGTTCTTCAGGAGAGGTTATGAAAATGAGCGAGGTGGCGGCAGAGGTGGGTATCAAGATGACAGGAACCATGGCAGATATCTGAACCGCGCTCCAGGTGAGGACTCTTCTCCTCATGCAATGGTTCAGTTGTAGGAATATAGTAATAATATGGGTAATAGAAGATTTGGAGTAACAAAGGTGAATATAAGTTTATAAAATTGAAAAAGATGGAGATCTTCGTGTACTAGCTGTTACCCTCTCCAGTCCGTTTTCTAAGGCGTTGTCCTGTTTTTCCTAAAGTCGGGTGTGTAAGGCTTGCGGTTATTCCAAGACGTCCGTTCACGAGAGTCCAAGCAGCTAGCACTGGTGATTTAGCATGCACACCAGTTTTGTAGCAAGCGTTACGTGCAGCCTTGAGTCATTCACGTATAGGAAGGCGCCAGCGCACCAGTTTTGAAGCAAGCGTTACATGCAGCGTTGAGTCCTTCACGTATAGAAAGGTGCCAGCTAGCTGCATATTACTTCTCACGAAGCATCACTGGAACCATATGCATAGTATGGAATCAAATCCAATTATTACCGGCACCTTGGCATGGCATCAATGGGCAGGATTTATTTCCTCCTTGGTATCTGGAATCCATCTCTTGTGCCTTGAAAACGGACTGGAGGGAGTAGTTCGTTTCTTCTTCGTGTGACCGTACAGTACAATGTTGATCACATGAACCTTCTCAACTTAAGTAGTTATATGTTCTCTGCTTCTATATAAAATGGTTGCTCTTCAGTTTTCATGGCTTGTGACAAATGACTTCTTGTTATTTGCTTTATGACTTATGATTATCACTTGACATGCAACTTCTGTACCCAGATTGGTCTGATTCGGGGTATGGGGCGGCCAATGATGGTCCAGGTGTCACCCAAAGGTACTGATGATGTGACTAACGACCCGGAGACATATTTTTTGTTTGATTTTTTTTGGCTCCTCATTATGAGCCACTTCAAAATTATGCCTTTGTGGGGTATTGGTTGCTATCACGGTATAAGAGTCATCAGAACTTATCACTGGTCGTGGAGAATTCAAATCAATCCTCATACTGTCAAATGCTCTATGCATTGTTAACGGATAGAGAATCTTCTCAGAAAATTCACCATATTTGATGTTTGGAAGCAAAAGATGCGGATAGTCTGTCAGGCCGAAGTTTCTGTCTACTTCACAACCTAATTACTCTTGTTACCCACCACCAGCAAGCCTTCTGCTCTCTTTACAGTTTGTGCTGCTACAACAAATAGCTTCCTCCAGTATACCACTAGTGTATGTATATATTGAGATGCAGCTATATACTTGAAAGTAGAAGTAGTATGTGTATGTGTTTTGGATGCAGTCAAATTGGAGAATCTGATGAGAACATTCTCTATCCGTTAACAACAAATTGGCAGAGGCTTTGTTTGGAACTCACAAGTGTTTTTTTCCTTCACGGTGTAATATGAGACCATTCACAGTTCTTTTCCCAGCATATTATATTATGCATGCATTTATATTGGCAATTCCTTAGATTAACAATTGAAAACACTTCATAAATTTGTACTTCTGAACAATATTGGTTCCTGTGTTACTGCAATGAAGCTCCTAATAAGTGATGACATCTCTTTAGAAGAGGGACATGAATGATTCTTATTCCGATGGAACATTACAGGTCCTTGTTCTCCTGAAAATGGGCTGCCTGTCTATTTGTACGCTGTTAAGAGTTGATTTATACTTTCTCTGCTTTTCTTATTTAATGTCTTGTATATGTTCATGCTTGAGCTAACTTATAAAGGAGAAGCAGATCAGTATTCCCCCTGCTTAAATTTGTTTTAACCTGCCACCTATGTAATTCCATTTTTTTCCTCCTGTTTCACCCATCCTTACTTTTATCAACTAATGAATCGGATGCAAAATGAGATGATGCCATTTTACCTGTCTCTTTGAAATTCTTCGACATCAAATAAAAATAAGGAGAATTATTTTCCACTACAATAAATAAATAAGATACAGAATACCATTTTGTTCCTGTGTTCAATAGACCCTTAATGTCTACAGTCTACTGTTGCAATTAGGAACCTGTAGAATCAAGTGAATTTTGATTGGGATCCTTATCACTCTAAACAATTCTCATTCAAAGTTTTCATAAAAACACTCTGGGTTGAAGACCTCATATGAACTCCATGTGCAAGTGGAGGCATGGCAACTTGACAAGTGAACAACACTGAAACAAATAAGAACTTTCTTATTCTGATACTCTTGGGTTTGGACAGGCTTACAATCTCAGGGAGTCCAGGAGAATACATTTGATGAGATGCTTGAGCTAATCCAAATGAAACAAATCAATGATTCTTACTGAAGATTACAGTTACATACCGTTATCCATATATTTATGAATATATATGAGCACTCATTTTTCTATATACAGCTGTCCTATTTGTCTAAGTTTCTGGAGCTATCCATTCTAACATTTCAAAAGTATTAGAACATAGTTTTGAGTTTGTGGCAACATGCTTTTGTGGATCTTATTAGTTATGAATCCTTCCAGGGAAGGTTTGATGACATACAAACAGTTCATGCAAGTTCTTGAGGATGATATTTCACCAAGTGAAGCTGAACGCAGGTAAGCCACACTTTGAGAACTATAATACATGTGCCACATTGTATTTCTTAACTTTGTACTGCGTTACCCAGGTACCAAGAATATAGAACTGAGTATATCACTACTCAGAAACGCGCTTATTTTGATCTCCACAAGAATGAAGATTGGTACGTTCCAAGAGATTTTGTTTCAGGAACTAATTGTGCTTGCTAGGTATGTAGGAGTAACATATGGTCCACTCACTTGTCTTTTCTGTTTGCTTACACTTGCAGGTTGAAAGACAAGTACCACCCAACTAACTTATTATCTGTTATCGAAAGGTGGGGTTGCATTCTGTGTGGACTTTGGCCTTGTAATATCTAGGACATGATATAGAGTATAAAGGTGTCCACTGAATGGTATCCTTCCAGCTCATCTTAACGATTTATTTTTGGTTTATATATACAGGAGGAATGAACGTTGCAAGGTTATAGCAAAGGATTTCTTTCTTGATTTGCAGAATGGAACTCTGGACCTGTGAGTTTGTTTTCGCATTGCTTGTGTCATGATGCCTTTTTATGGATGAACTGTTTATATCTTGATATCCTGCTGAACAGAGGCCCTGGAATAACTGCGGGTGCAGCAAGTAAACCAGGTGGTAGTGATGGAAATTCTGAGGATGACATGGACAGTGACAAGAGAAGAAAACATGGCAAAGATTCCTCAAAAGCAACTGATTCTCTTTCTGGTGCCCCCAAGGCTCATCCAGTTAGCTCTGAATCACGTCGAGTCCAAGCTGACATAGAGCAAACTCTAGCTCTCGTGCGTAAGCTTGACGCTGAGAAGGGCATTGAGGGCAATGTACTGTCAAGTGGTGATCATGACAAGTCAGATGTAGACAAATCACACATAGGATCTATGGGGCCTATAATTATAATCAGAGGTTTAACGACTGTCAAAGGTCTGGAAGGTGTTGAGCTCCTAGACACTATTCTTACCTATTTATGGCGTATTCATGGTGTTGATTACTATGGCACATCAGAGTCGCATGAGGCCAAGGGCCTTCGTCACGTGAGAGTAGACAGTAAGACTTCTAGCACATCTGATGTCAGTGCTGCTGATTGGGAGAAGAAACTGGATACTTTCTGGCAGGAAAGACTGAATGGTCAGGACCCGCTGGTCATACTTACTGCCAAGGACAAAATTGATGCAGCAGCTGCTGAAGTTTTAGAGCCTCTTGTCAGGAAAATCAGGGATGAAAAGTATGGATGGAAATATGGCTGTGGAGCTAAGGGCTGTACAAAACTTTTTCATGCTCCTGAGTTTGTCCACAAGCATTTGAGGCTCAAGCATCCAGACCTTGTATTAGAGTCAACTTCAAAAGTTCGAGAGGATCTTTATTTCCAAAACTACATGAAGTATGTATATGTGATGCTCTATTTACAGCTAAAGAACAGTACCGTTGAAGTTTAGGAGGTGATACTTATCTAGTCCTTTAATTTTTTAAACAGTGATCCTAACGCGCCAGGTGGAACCCCAGTGATGCAACAGTCTGCACCAGTAAGAAAAACACACTCCACATTCTTGCTTTGATAAAATTTCTAATCTACAAAGTATTAGTGTTATTCTGACATATCATATGTGCCTGGTCATAATGATTGAGACTAAAATTAGAGTAGGTTGTTTGTGTAATTGTTAACACTCTTCTTCCGTGGCGGACATTCTGTAAATCTATTTATTCTGCGTCACCTATAATCAATTTATGTGACATTTTGCTTTCATGCAACTTTATCTATGTTAGGAGCTTTTTTTATTCTTCTTTTCTTTTGTTTATGAGCATTGTATTGTTTGTGCCTTTTTGTTATACTGACACATTGGACCAGAGCTCCACTTCCATAACATTGCCAATTTTTGAGGGCGAAGCATTATGTCCTTAGGAATGTAGCTGATGTGTTCGCATGTTGGGGATTTTGAATGAACGGCTGACTGCTTGCTTGGGTGAGGGAGTAAAGGATGACTTAGCCTTTAGCAGCCTGGGTGGAATTAATAACTTGCAAAATAACATTAGCGGATTAGTCAATTAATGGGTTCTGTCAACAGTCTCTGGATTTTGGGATCTTCTGTTAAAAACACAAGGGCATTAAAATTTGGATCCTGATAATTTTGTATGTTTATTAGTAGGTGTGCTGCTAACAAAATGTATCAAATACAGGAGACTGCTGACAAATTTGATGCTTATTGAAGTGTGAATTAGGCCAACATCTTTAACACATGATCCAACTTATTTTCAGGATAGAGGAAGACAGAGACCTAGCATGGACAATCGTCTGAAATTTGACCGTGGCAGTAACAGAGAACATGATAAAGCTGAGAGAGATGGAGGCAGATATGGTAGAGGTGATCACTCTCCAAGCCGTGATGGGCCTGATGATCAGATGTTTGATGGTTTCCGTGGGCGGCCCTCTAATGGTCCTTTTGTTGCTGAGTTCCCCCCTCCACCGATATTGATGCCAGTACCTGGTGCTGGGTAAGTGAAAGCATGCATTTCAGTGTATATTTGGTTGCAATTATGAGCTGCCAAGTGCTAACTACTGTGGTTGCTATTGTTTTCAGTCCCTTGGGACCATTTGTTCCTGCACCTCCAGAGATAGCCATGCATATGCTAAGAGAGCAAGGGCCACCTCCTCCGTTTGAACCAAATGGCCCACCACATGGCAACACAGGAATGCTCGGACCAATGATGGGTGGCCCAGCACCGATTATAGCTATGCCTCCAAATTTCCGCCAGGACCCTCGCCGTCTGAGAAGGTTTACCCCTAATTCCAGAATCCCTTTTTCCTCATGTTTGCTTGCCCTGATGTCCATCTTGCTATTTTGTTGCTGTGAAGGCTGATTATTCTTTTGGGATGAACTTAGAAAATGGCGCTGTACTTTTTAGTGAGATTCTTAGTAACGGGCATGCGACTCATACCTGATTTTGGTTGCAGTTATAATGACCTCGATGCTCCTGATGAGGAAGTTACTGTCCTTGACTACAGAAGCTTGTAGGGTCCACCTCCAGATAGCCATAGTCAAGCTTCCCGTTCTCCCATTGGAGAATCGGGCAGTGTTTTCCTTATGAAGGCAGAGATGGAAGGTTATGGACAAGTAAACCAATTTTTGGGTCACCAGTCTGTTAGATTCCATTGTAACTTGAATGGTGGAAACTTCAATATTTGCACTTGCGTTTGTCGAACATGCTCCGTGAATGCACTGTGGTTGCTACAGTTGTTGACCAACTTTTTTTTTTTTTGACACAATGCTGTAATATTCATTTACAAACAATTTTTTTTCGATTTCTGATTAATAAATATAGGCCTCTGTTTGGAACCTGGGCGGAGTTGTTGTGATTGATACGTAATTCACCACCTTGTTGCACTGAGCAATTTTCTCTTGAACATTTGCTGCAACTGAAGGCAATAAAGGCAACCCGTGGCTAGTCAGAAGTCAGAACGAAGACTAGGTATTGGGTCGCGAACAGTTTACAAGCGATCAGGTCTTATCAATTAGCAATTTGGTTATGAATTTCTGGGGCCCCGTTAGCAAAGTTTTCTAACAGCTATTGGTACTGTAGCCATGCCAAAAAGTGTGTAGCATCCATGGGCATGCATGATTTGTTTTTGTCAGAAATATGGAAAAACAAACATGTGATTTATGTCAGCAAAGCGTGTAGCACTAGCACCCATGGGCAATGGGCGTGCATTTTATTTGGCCTTCTTGCCTATTGCCTTGGTCTCATTTTTACCGGCTTCTCCTGCCTTGGTCCTCTGCTGGCTGCTGACGAGGTAAGCGTGCACGGCTGCACGCTTTCTTTCCTCGTTCCTCCAAACCATCCCTCTCGTTCCCTCAACCCCTCGAGCTATGCTCCTGATGCTAATGCTACCAACCATGGAGGCAGGTAGATAGGTTACCCCTTTCCTCTCTAGCGCTTGTAGGAGCAGCAGGAGCTTATACCTTCTTGCACGCAGCCGGCTGTCATGTGAGCAACTCGTCGAACACCTTATAGGCATCGGGCAACGCCAAATCCGTGGGAGTTGATCCATGACCATCCCCGTCGTTCCTGATGAATTCGGTCGTTGGTCCCAGCGATTGAACCTCGTTCTTTTCCTTACACACTGACTGAAAACCGAAATCTCTTCTTGCTAGTCGGATAGCGCGGTGGCTGTTTTTCTGGTTAGTTACCATCTCACAACCACTCCATGTTATCTTGTCTCATCTTACTTCCCTTTCGAGCAAAAATCCATGTGATGTTTCGGCTAGTCTTCTGTTTGAATTTTCAAACTGTTGCAGGGCTGTCTCTTGATCTTGCTCAGAAATATAGCATACAGCAGTAAGGAGAAGAAGTCAAACATGGCAGATGCGCTGTTTGTTGTTCTCAAGAAAGTTGCCCTTTCCCTGGGAGAAGGCGCACTGGTGAAGATTGGCACAGATGTGGTGGAGGCAGCGCCGATCTTTACAGATTTTGAGCACGGCATGAGGCAAATCGAGGGCGAGCTCTTGATCCTGCAGGCCTTTATTGGGCAGGTCCGAGCGCAGAAAGCCAGCGACAAGGCATCTCATGCATGGCTGGACCAGGTGAGAGATGTCGCCCATGAGGTGGAGGATATCGTTGACGAGTATGCTTACCTTACCACGCAAGCCATGGATACAAGCAGCTTCTTCAAGAGAAAGTTCCATCAGGTCAAGAACTTTGCAGCATGGCAGAAATTACCAGTCCGGATTAGTCAAGTGGAAGCTCGGATTCAGAGGCTATCTGAAATGAGGAGTCGGTATGGGATTTCTGTAGGCGAACAAGACAGAAGCAACAAGGTGCAGCAGTCCAATCAATTCTCGTTGTCAGATTCTGCTTACTTAACTGATGATTCTGAAATAATAGGGCATGCCGAAGAAATTGGGAGACTGACACAGTGGCTACTTGAGGAGAATCAGGACCGAACTCTAATAGCCATCATTGGTATGGGAGGTCTAGGTAAAACTACCGTTGCAAGCAGTATCTACAAGAACCAAAAGATCAGGAGAAATTTTGATTGTCACGCATGGGTTACTGTATCTCAGACTTATCAAGTTGAAGACCTTCTGAGAGAAATCATGAATCAGTTAACAGAGCAGAGAGCAAGTTTGGCAAGTGGCTTCATGACCATGAGTCGCATGAGATTAGTTGAGATAATACAGAGCTATTTGCGGGACAAGAAATATTTCATTGTATTGGATGATGTATGGGAGAAAGATGCTTGGTTATTTCTGAACTATGCACTTGTCAAAAACAACTGCGGAAGTAAAGTGCTGATAACAACCCGGAGAAAAGATGTGTCTTCTTTGGCAGTTCACAATCGTGTAATTGAACTTCAAACTCTTAACTATGCTGAATCATGGGAACTCTTCTGCAAAAAGGCGTTTTTCGCATTGGAGGGCAACATATGTCCTAAGAATCTCACATCTTTGGCGGAGAAAATTGTTGATAAGTGTCAAGGATTGCCATTAGCTATCATAGCCATCGGAAGTATTCTACCATACCATGAATTAGATGAATGGGAGTGGGCATTTTTCTACAACCAACTTAATTGGCAGTTAGCTAACAATTCACAGCTCAGTTGGATCTCTACTGTCTTGAATCTGAGCTTGGATGATCTCCCAAGTCATCTGAGGAGCTGCTTTCTCTACTGCAGCCTATTTCCTGAAGATCACTGGATTAAAAGAAAACATATAGCCAAGTTATGGATTGCGGAAGGTCTTGTGGAAGAGAGAGGGGACGGGACAACAATGGAGGAAGTTGCTGAGCATTACCTTTATGAGCTAACTCATCGTTCTCTTCTTCAGGTCATAGAAAGGAATGCAAGTGGAAGACCAAGAACATTTCTTATGCATGATCTTGTGCGGGAAGTAACCTCAATAACTGCTGAAAAGGAAAAGTTTGCGGTTATACACGGCCATGTTGGTGCAACCCAAGTTTCCCATGATGCCCGACGCTTGTGCATCCAAAAAAGTGCACATTCCCAAAACTATTTAGCAAATTCATGTCTCCGATCATTCATTTTGTTTGACCCTTCAGTACCATCTTCCTGGATATATGATGTCTCATCACGTTTCAGACTGCTGAGGGTCTTAGGCCTAAGATTTACCAATATTGAACAAGTGCCATGCATGGTCACAGAACTGTATAACTTGCGTTATCTGGATATTTCATACACAAAGGTCAAGCAGATACCTGCATCATTCAGAAAACTCGTGCACCTTCAAGTTTTAGATCTTAGGTTCAGCTATGTGGAGGAGTTGCCGTTGGAAATAACTATGCTAACTAATTTACGTCATTTACATGTTGCTGTAGTTCATGATCTTCAAGAAAGATCATTGAATTGCTTCAGTGCTACGAAAATTCCTGGCAATATTTGTGGGCTAAAGAATCTTCAATCTTTACATACTATTTCAGCTAATGAAGATCTGGTTTCACAGCTGGGAAAGTTGACTCTTTTGAGAAGCTTGACTATAATGAATGTGCGGCAAAGCTACATTTCAGAGCTATGGAACTCGCTATCAAAAATGCCTAACCTGAGCGTCCTTACTATTTTTGCGTCTGATATGGATGAGATTCTTGACTTGAGAATGCTGAGGCCCTTACCAAACCTTAAGTTCTTCTGGCTGGCAGGAAAGATGGAGGGAGGCATGCTCCCATCGATATTCAATAAGTTTGAGAAGCTAACACGGTTAAAAATGGACTGGTCTGGTCTGAATAAGGACCCTATAAGCTCCTTCTCTTACATGTTAACTCTAGTAGATCTGTGCCTGTTCGGGGCATATTATGGGGAACATTTATCTTTTTGTGCAGGATGGTTCCCCAATCTCAAATCTCTGCAGATTGCTGATATGGAACATCTGAATCAAATTGAGATAGAGGATGGAACAATGATGGGTCTACATCATCTGGAACTTGTTGGTTTAAGGAATATGAGGGTAGTACCTAAGGGTATCAAGTATATTAGAACACTCCGTCAGATGTTTCTGACTGATATGCCAAAGGAGTTGGTTGAAAGCCTGCGAGGAAGTGATAGTCAAATCGTTCAGCATGTCCCTAACATCCATATTTTTGACTCTGCTGATTCTGAAGCAGGTAATCTCCACATTCTTGACCAACTAATAATTTAAAAACAAATACAGACTGCAAATCATCAATTTAAAATCTAAGCAAGAACTAGTATATATATAAAAAAGCAGCTATTTGCAAAGCATATCAGTGAATTAGATCCAAACATTTTATCCCATCTCTTTTCTTATCTACCGTTAGGTATTTGCAATGTTCATCCTTACTTTTCCTATTCAAACTCTTACTGTGTACAGTATGGTTTTCTAAACGAGTCAATACATGAGTGTACTAGTTTATTGTTATGGGATGAAGTTAACATAGTTAGTACTTTTTTGGGTATGCCATGTCCCTTCTAGTTTGTAGTTCAAATTCTGTTTGCCTGTATTGAATGAAATATCAGATGGAATATACCTTGTGGATTATTTTTTCTTATAGATCTGTTCTCATCTTTAGACTTTTTAGTGTTTTTCATAATTTTAAATACAAGTTTTTTGATATTGCAATTAGCCTACCCCAACTTGCTTGGGACAAAAGGCTATGTTGTTGTTGTTGTTGTTGATATTGCAATCTGCACTCATATTTTTATAATCTGTATAGATCTGTAACTACTACTTTGTTGATATTTCAGTAAATAACTTCGTATTTTGGCCTTTTCTTGCCAAGAAGTATGGCTCTGGTGCAACTAAGTATGACCCAAGAAAATGAGGATCATATGGAACCTGGAAGATTACCGGGAGATTTCAGCAGTAAATATGCCTTTGATTTATAGAACAACCATTTGAGCAGTGAGCAAATGATCAAAATGTACTTGTTCATCTTGGTGCCAAAACTTTAGATGAGTGTCTTTTGTGTATGTAACTCATGGATTTTGGCCCTCGCTACTGAATGGTTTCCTACTGCCAACAATGAATTATTCGAGCAGAGTCCACCATCCAGACATTGAGAACGAAACATGTGGAAGCTAAAATAATGTGCATATTCTATAAGTTATAAATGGGTATCAGGACGACACGACTTCAGGAGTGAGAAGCCTTGGACAAGAAGACCATTAATCTGGACACAACGCAGAAATCTCACATACTTAATGGGGATGCATTGGTTGAGAGTTGCAGGCAAACTAATGCCTGCACCATTGCATGGAGGCCATCTGGGCCGTCTTAGATTTTGTTGTATACTCTGTACTACTCTCTGTACTACTGTATCTCAAAGCAGCTAGAATTCTTGTTGTGTTTGTTGAAACCTATGAGTGGTTGACTTGGCATTTTCCAGCTCTAGTTTCCCAGTTGCTATTTATCTCTATTATCAGTAGCAAGTAAGTAGCTTACTCCGTATCAGTTATGACTACCAGTCTACCACAAAGAAAATATGCTGCTAGGTGCGGGTATTAAACATTGACAAACACCGGTTAGTTCAAATCAGCTCCCGATTTGTTTGATTTGTGCAATTTGTAGACCCGGTTGGACTTTTTTTTTTCTTTTCAAATCTGGATCCCGTGTGGGATGTAAGTAGCCAAGTGGATATCTAAATGCAGAAAAGAAAAACATAGTTTTATGTCTCTGTCTCATTTAATTTCTTTTCTTTTTTGCCCTTGTGATGAAACCCGGACTACTTATTTTGATGTGCTGAGTCAACACAACAATCCACATTTTTCTTATAACAAGCTTCATTAGGTACAGAGATAATAAGCCTGAATGGCTCCCAATTTACACGAAGCAGTGCCTGGACATGGCACTGTGGCAAGAGAGAATGGTCTTTATGAGTACAAGACCTTGACAGAAGACTTTGAGTCGGAGGAAAAAGTCTGCCTAGCTAGAGTGTGTGCAGTAGAATTTTGGGTTCTAGAAATCTTGACGATCTCGTATTGCTTCTCTCTGTTGGTATTGAACGAGTCCTGTGTGAGAGGTTCATCGACATCGACGGGCAGTCTGGTCATCTTGTATTGAAACTGAAGAGAAGAGTTGAAAAGAAATCTGCCAGAGACTTGGTTGTCTCGTGGAGGCAGGAGCAGCACGCCCTCAGTGGCTTAGCGACTTACCACGACCCATCAGGCTAAGCCAGCTTACCAAGACCCATCAATCGGGCCATCATCGACTCCTCGGGCTTCCTCGCGGCGAAGGTAGGCGGACCTTCTTCGCTTCTTGCGTCAGGCTTCGATTTAACCACAAGTTCACAACATGGAGACAGTGTTACAATATTTCTTGCGCTTGTTGGTACCAATCCGTAGCAGGACGATGCCCTTTTCTTTAATTTCTTGTGTGCACGCTGCTATCACTTGCGATTCATCAAATACCTTTAGTCAAAATCCAAATCCTGCGTAGCATAGCTGATCCATGGCTATCTCCCCATGGATACCGGGTTCTGGGAACCAAATCCCGTTCCATTACCATTTGGGGAATTTTTTAGTTTCGTCCCGGGTGTGGCTACACCACCTCTGGACTTTCCAATTCCGCGCAAATATCAAAATCTATGCTAGGATATTGTGAATTCGCTGGTTGGCATCGGCAACTCAATTTCTTTCTTTCTTCCCCTTATTGTTTTTTACAACCTTATCTTATTAATCAGACAGCGTAATTCTTTCCCTGTATATAGTTTATCTCACAAGCGTTTGATCCTTTTTTATGTTACTTAGTACATCTTTAGTAAATTGGGAAATCCATGCCATGTATGTCCAATGTTCCAATCCAATTGCTACAGGAAAGTTGCAATTACCGAAACATGGCAGATATCTTGTTGTCCTCAGGAAAGTTGCAATTCACTGGGGACGAAACCTTGTACTCTTAATGAGGTCCCTGGTCGTTTAAGTCTTAACACATAAGCCCTGTTCATAGCCATATTCTTGAAATCTCTGCATGTTGACCTGATCATAGCACAGCTGTTTTCTTAAGTCTCGGCTATTTGATGTTTCTTTCATATGGAACAAATCATATGATGCTTTGGATAATCTGCCATTTATTAATTTCATATTATGACAGCTGTACTTGAATCTTGTTCAGGTATATTCATATTATCACAAGGTGAATTCAGACATGGCAGATGCCCTATTTGCAGTTCTTAGGAAACTTGCTGATTCCCTGGGAGAATGTGCACTAGAGAGGATTAGCACAGAGCTGGTTCAAGCAGCACCAGTCATCACAGATTATGAGCATAGCATGAAGCAAATCGAGGCCGAGCTATTGATTCTGCAGGCTTTTATTGCTCAGGCTGGGGCAAAAGTCGGGGATAAGGCATTCGATGCTTGGCTGGACCAAGTGAGGGATGTCGCCCATGAGGTAGAAGACACCATTGATGAGTATGCTTACCTTGCGGTTCAAGCCGTGGATACTGGCAGCTTCTTTAAGAGAAAGTTCCGTCAGGTAAAAAAGTTCGCAGCATGGCAGAAGTTTCATAGCCAGATCAGTCAAGTAGAAGTTCGAATTCAGAGGCTAGGCGAAATTAGGAATCGATATGGCATCTTGGCCGGTGAAATAGACAGGAGTGACAAACTGAGGAAACCCAATCAGCTCTTTATGTCATATTCTTCTTACTTAACTGATAGCTCTGAAATTGTGGGGTATGTTGATGAAATTGGAAGACTGACAAAATGGTTACTTGAGGACAAACAAGAGAGAACTCTCATTGCCATCTTTGGTATGGGAGGTTTAGGAAAAACTACTATTGCAAGCAGTGTGTACAAGAATCAGAATATCAGAAGAACTTTCAACTGTCACACATGGGTTACTGTATCTCAGACTTACCAAGTTGAAGAACTACTAAGAGAAATCATAAATCAGCTAATAGATCAGAGAGCAAGCATGGAAAGTGGTTTCATGACCATGAACCGCATGAGACTAGTTGAGGTAATACAGAGCTATTTGCTAGACAAAAAATATTTCATTGTCTTGGATGATGTATGGGATAAAGATGCATGGTTATTTCTAAACTATGCGTTTGTCAGAAACAACTGTGGAAGCAAAGTGCTGATAACTACTCGGAGAAAGGATGTATCTTGTTTGGCCGTAGATCACTATAGGATTGAACTTAAAACTCTTCAATATGCTGAATCCTGGGAGCTTTTCTGTAAAAAGACATTTCGTGCATCAAAAGATAGCCAATGTCCTGAAAACCTCAGGTTTTTTGCAGAGAAAATTGTTGCTAGGTGTCAAGGACTGCCACTGGCTATTGTAACCATTGGAAGTACTCTATCATATTGTGAATTCGAGGAGCAGGTGTGGGAATCTTTCTACAGCCAACTTAGCTGGCAATTAGCTAACAATCCAGAACTGAATTGGATTTCTAATGTTCTGAATATGAGCTTGAATGATCTCCCAAGTTATCTGAGGAGCTGCTTTCTGTACTGCAGTCTCTATCCTGAAGATTACAAGATTAAAAGAAAATTGATTTCCAAGCTATGGATAGCAGAAGGTTTAGTGGAAGATAGAGAGGATGGAACAACAATGGAGGAGGTTGCCAATTATTACCTTGTAGAGCTCACTCAGCGTTGTCTTCTTCGAGTCACAGAAAGTAACGCATATGGAAGGCCTAGAACATTTGTTATGCATGATCTCGTGCGAGAAGCAACCTCCATCATAGCTAAAAAGGAGAAGTTTGGTATTGCATATGGCGATGCTAGTACAACCCAAGTTCCCCATGAAGTGCGCCGCTTATGCATACAAAGAGCTGCCCAGACCTTGAATTGTATAGCTAGTTCACGGCTCCGCTCATTTATTTTGTTTGACACTGAAGTACCATGCTCTTGGATAGATGATATTTTATCACGTTTCAGACTACTGAGGGTCCTATGTCTAAGATTTGCAAATATTGGACAAGTGTCTGACACGGTCACCGAATTATATAACTTGCGCTATATTGATTTTTCATACACAAAAGTGAAGATAATACCAGCATCATTCGGTAAACTTGTTAACCTACAATTTTTGGATCTCAGATTCACCTACGTAGAGGAGTTGCCACTGGAAATAACTATGTTAACTAATTTACGGCATTTACAGGTGTTTGTAGTGCATGATCTTCTACAAAGATCATTGAATTGCTTTAGTGCTACAAAAATTCCTGGTAACATGTGCCTTCTAAAGAATCTGCAAGCTTTACATATTGTTTTAGCCAGTAAATATTTAGTTTCACAACTGGGTAACTTGACGCTGTTGAGAAGTTTGGGTATAATGAAAGTGCGTCAATGCTACATTGCAGAGTTGTGGAGCTCCCTGACGAATATGCCTAACTTGAGCAGGTTGCTTATTTCCGCAATTGATATGGATGAGATTCTTGACTTGAAAATGCTCAAGCCCTTACCCAATCTGAAGTTTCTCTGGCTTGCTGGAAAGTTGGATGCAGGTGTTCTTCCATCAATGTTTTCGAAGTTTGAGAAATTAGCATGGTTAAAGATGGACTGGTCTGGTCTTAAGAAGGATCCTATTATCTCCTTCTCTCACATGTTAAATCTAGTTGATTTGAGGCTCTATGGGACATATGGTGGGGAACAGCTGACCTTTTGTGCAGGGTGGTTCCCTAAGCTTATTCGTCTGGAATTAGGTGACATGGAACATCTGGGTTGGATTGAGATAGAGGATGGGACAATGATAGTTCTACATCATCTGGAACTTGTTGGGCTAGGGAATGTAAAGGCAGTACCTGTGGGCATCCAGTACCTTAGGACACCACCAAATGTTTCTGACAGATATGTCAAAGGGGTTCATACAAAAATTGCCAGAATGTGACAGTTACATTGTCCAACATATATCTAACATCCATATTTTTCACTCCTCTGATTCTCAAGCAGGTGATTTTCATGTTCTCTGCTAGTTACTTAGTGAAACAAATAGTTTAGTTGCCATAAGATACTTTCATAAATTTAGTCTAGGAAAGATCATATTTAAATATGTAACCTATAAATAGTATCTTAAAATATAACTGTGTGAAAAAGTTTGTTGGTAAATAAACCAGATCAAATAATTCTGTTCCATCTCTTTCTTATTCTCAATTGGTCGTCTATCATTTATACAGCAGACCTTTATCTAAAAAAATTTATACAGCAGACTAACAATGTTCTGTTGGATGTTGCAGTAAATAACTTACATCTTGTGCCGTTCCTTGCCAAAAAGTACGGCCCTGGTGCAGCTAAGTATGCCCCTACATACTAGGGCTCATCTAGGACATGACAGTTCGGTGGTAGCTGGCAGTAGAAAAATTTAATTTCTTTGTGGAACAATTATTTCAAGAAGGGAAATTGCAGTGCATCATCACCAATTGTGCTGTGCTATATAGAGCACGGGTTCCAGTCTTTCCTACTATAAGATTTTATCTTGGGAGAAGACGGGTTTCCAAAGCTCGATTGTCTACAATTAGCTGACATGGACATGTGAAATGGATTGAGATGGAGGGCGGGACAATGATAAGTCTACAACCGATGGTCGCTACTTCAAGTGCCTCGCGACGGGGCACCGGGTCGCCACCTGCAACCTCCCTTGGCGATGCCTCCGTTGTCGTGGCCTTGGCCACTTTGCGAGGGACTGCAAGAGGCCGAGGCGCGTCGGCGACGCAGCCAGGCGCGCCGCTCGGCCAAGGGATGGCAGTGGCAGCACCATCGATGCTGTGGGCGGCGTACCCGCGATGGGCGGGGGTGCGGCCCAGCAAGACCACTCTCAGCAGCACGGCCACGCTCGTCGCTCGCGCCATCGCAGGCGTCGCAAGCAGAAGAGGAAGAAGGAAGTGGGCAAAGCCATCCAGCCTCCCAAGGTTTGGCGGCTGCGGCTTGCTTGCCCTGTGGCTGGGGCATCGATTGAGCCTTCAATCGATAGCTCGGGCCATGGATCATACTCTGCAGATCCGATGGCCACTTGGAGGGACGTCGCCTGGGCTGTCATTCTCAAAGGCCCGCTGTCCGAAAGGCCGGCTCCGGATCAGCCTTTCGGTGGTGGAGGTTGCTGTCCTGGACACGTCGTCAGCTGATACGGATGCCAACCAACCTACCGGAGAGGAGTATGCAATGGAGGAGGTCTTCGTCGTTGCGGAGGCCACACCAGTCGCCGAGGCCACCGACAACCTCCAGGGCACGCCGGCCACAACAGAGGTAGCCGCAGCGCCACAGAGGGTTGCGCCGCTATTCGTCTACACCCGCCGCGACAAAGCAACACATGGAGCGGATATCCCACGGGGCGTGGCCGAGGTCCCTGTGACGGTCGCGGCTGTGGCCAAGGAGCTCCACGCACCGGCGGACGATGCGGTATGCTACACACCGCCTCCTGGCTTTCCTATGCCAGCGCACCTGGACGTTGATCGGCCGGTGCTGGAAACCCCGCCGCCGTCGGAGAACACGGCCTCAGCAGAGCGCCGCTTCAAGACCTTCGCCGACAAAGTCATGAAGCCAAGACCTGAAGCCATCCTGCCGCGACCTTTACCAAAGAAGGCCACTACACCGTGGCGTAGGTCGCTGCGGAGCGGGCGGATCGCTGCCCAGAGCATGGCGGGGCTACCGGCGTCCAAGCGCGGCGAGTACTTGATTCTGAAGCGCCTCGGCCATGCATCGCCGCTGACTGCGTCCACTGTGTCGAACAAATTCAACGCCCTATTCGGTGGCAAGCCAGAGGACGACGAGGCCCTCAGGGAACTCTTCCCTGACGGCTGCGACGTCGGCGAGCGTAGAAGGCGCCGCCGCGCGCCACGCGTGCGGGCGTGACCGGTCCTGTCGGCACCGAGAATCTCGGTTGTGTAATGCAGCGAGTAGTAGCCTAGCGGAAACCTTCGAATGGGTGAGCGTTTCATTGTCAAATCTTGTGAAAGCGTCCCAGTTGTACCAAAACACTTTTCTCCTTAATGAAAAAACACGCAAATCTTTTGCGTGATTGAGAAAAAATAACTCTACAGCATCTGGAACTTGTTGCTTTAGGGAATCTAAAGGCAGTACCTACGGGCATCAAGTACCTCAAAGGGATTCATACAAAGAAGGCAAGGAAGTGACAATTACATTGTCTGACATATACCTAACATCCATATTTTTTACTCTGATTCTCAAGCAGGTAATTTTCATGTTCTCTGCCAGTTACTTGATGAAACAAGTAGTTTAGTGGGCATAAGATATTTAGGCTAGGAAAGATCAAATCTAAATAGGTAACTAAGAAATAGTATCTGCAACTGTATGGAAAGCTTATCGTTATCGATAAGCAGGATAAAAAATTTCTGTTGATGTGTCTCCTATCATTTATACAGCAAAGTAAAACTGTTTAATTTGATATTGCAGTAAATAACCTCCATCTTGTGCCGTGGCTTATGAAGAAGTACGGTCCTGGTGCAGCTAAGCATGCCGCCAAGTACTCGGACTCATCTCATCTGACACATGACACTTGACTACTTGAGTGTCAGCTTGCTGTGGGAAATTTGTAATTTCTTTGCGGAACAATTATTTCAAGAGTGAAATATGCACTTTCATCATCATCGTGTGTGATGTACATATTTCGGGTTTCAGTATATCCTGCCTACTGTAATGATTTGCTCTTGTCGAGAAAGATAGTTTTAAATAGCTGCTTAATTTTGTTTTGACCAACAAATAGCTGCTTAAATAAGCAGCCAATACTCGAGGGCCGAGTAGAGTAGTTTTTTTTTCATGGTTTCTGGGTCTTCGGGACTATGGGCTGTTTAATTGAAAGCTTGTGCTGGACAAAGAGAGAAATTTCATTTTGAAAATATGAAAAATCAAGATACTAGACAAACCAGTAACCCCGTAGCGCTGAATGGGTAAACGGTGCGGCATTTAGGGAGTATGGCATGTATACGTTCATAGAATCATAGCTAGGGTGATTATGAAATACTGGTGGATCTAACGTTACTGTGTTACTAAATATGGGAGCGCCTAAAAGATATAATAGTGCAGTCATTTGTGAGCATGTGGAATTTGAACTTAAACAAAGCTTGTTGTATCTATAGATGCGCCCACTACGATCATTTTTGAAGAATCCACACGGAAATGGTAAATCCGGGATGCACGTGTTTTCTGTTTTTCATGTCCTCTAGCGCAGGTCCGGCTGACATTCGTCATTTTTGTGTCGATATTTATCAATAGTAATTTTACATCGAAGCATTGTCTCAAAAGTCAAAACTTTGAAACCAGGAATACGAGGTATTTTGACTGCGGTCTTGTTTAGATGGCTAGAAATTTCAATCTAAACTCAATAGCCCTTTCGTTTGTATTTGATAATTATTATCTGATTATAGACTAACTAGATTTAAAAAATTTGTCTCATAATTTATAATTAAATTATAAAATTAGTTATTTTTTAATTTATATTTAATGTTTTATGCAAGCGGGTAAAAGATCGATGTGACGGGGAGACGGAAAAAATTGAGAGAGGAACTAAACTAAGGCCAAGAGAAGTGCGGCGCCGTGAATGCAAGGAGCCGGGTTGCATCAAATCAGATTGACAGAGCGACGGCGAAGTGACGCGGGGAGTGGGGGAGGCGTGGCCGCGGATCCGCAGCACTCCTTCGCGCGCCGTGCTCCCGTCGTCGGGTCGCCGTGGTAGGCAATCCTCCTGACTTGTGTCCTCCCTCCCCGATACGGCGCTACGACCTCTTGCTCCGATGCTACCAGCCATGGACGTATGTTTGGTGGAGTTTCATCTTTCTCGCGCTCTCCGTTCTCCCTGCTGTTAATTGATCCGCACGAAGTCGATGCTTTTCGTTATTTCTCCACTAGCAGCGCAGCTGTTTCGACCGATTCGTCGAGCACCTTATGGGCATCGCCCAAGACAAATCCTGGGTAGTTAGTGGAATCATCAGTGTTCTGGATCGAACGCTAACAGTAGTCATGACTCATGCCCTTTTTCCCCTCGAATACACAATTTCGTTAAGAAGAAGAGTTTTTATGTTACAAGAGGCCGATTGGCGGCCGGGTGTTTACAGATCACGGCGATTACATCTTGTCTGGACAACGGGTGGGCTTGCCATAGAGCTACGGCTATCTCCCCGGCGCCAAGCTGGCCAAGCTGCTAGCACCTGCTTCTATCCATCGCTCTGCCTCGGCCCTTATGACTCATGCCTTATTGTTTCTTGGTGAATTTGATCTCAACAACCACCATACCTAGTGTTGGATTTATACTTCCAAAAAAATGCTAATTGAACAGCACAATTCTTTTTCTTGATTACACATCTCCATTTGATGCACTCTGAAGCTACTTTCATTCTGCAAGACAATATCGTGTTTTAACTGACTTGATATTTATTTTTACTTCCCCAGTTATCACAGACCTCAGACCTCTGCGTGAACTGTGAAGATAGGTGTGAAAGATATCTGACTCCGACAAAGTGATCGTTTTTCAGCAAGCTGAGAAAATATGGCAGATTCCCTGTTTGAGGTTCTAAAAAAAATTGCTCTTTCCCTGGGAGAAGAGGCACTGGGGAAGATTGGCACAGAGATGGTCCAAGTAACGCCCGTCATGACAGATTTTGAGCAAAGCATGAAGCAAATCGAGGGCGAACTTTCGGTTCTGCAGGCCTTTATTGGCCAGGTTAGTGCACAGAGAGTTGGTGACAAGGCTTTCGATGCGTGGTTGGACCAAGTTAGAGATGTTGCCCATGAGGTGGAAGATATCATTGATGAGTATGCTTACCTTACTTCGCAAGCAGCATTGGATACAAGCAGCTTCTTGAAAAGGAATTTCCATCAGATCAAGAACTTTGTGGCATGGCAGAAGTTCCCTAGCCAGATTAGTCAAGTAGAGGCTCGAATTCAGAGGCTAACAGAAATGAGGAATCGATATGACCTCTCAGTAGGTAAACAAGGCAAGAATAACAATTTACAGCTTACCAATCACCTCAGCATGTCAGATTCTGCTTACCCAACTGCTCACTCTGAGATAGCTGGAAATGTTGATGAAATTGGAAGGTTGACAGAATGGTTACTTGAAGAGAGACAAGACTGAGTTCTGATAGCCATCTTTGGTATGGGCAGTTTAGGTAAAACTACAATCGCAAGCACTGTCTACAGGAATCAAAAGATCATAACATCTTTTGCTTGCCATGCCTGTGTGAAAAACTACTAAGAGAAATTATAAATCAGCTAATGGGTGAAAGAGCAAGCATGGCAAGTGGTGTCATGACCATGAGTCGCATGAGTTTAGTCGAGGTAATACAAAACCATTCGCAGGACAGGAATTATTTCATTGTCTTAGATGATGTATGGGACAAAGATGCTTGGTCATTTTTTAACTATGCATTTGTCAGAAACAGTTGTGGAAGCAAAGTGCTCATAACAACCCGGAGGAAAGATGTGTCTTCTTTGTCAGTTTGACAGCTATGTCATTGAACTCAAAACCCTTAAACATGCTGAATCTTGGGAACTATTCTGCAAAAATGTTCTTTTTTGCATTGGAGGGCAACATATGTCCTAAGAATCTCACATATTTGGCGGAGAAAATTGTTGATAAGTGTCAAGGATTGCCATTGGCTATCATAGCCATCGGAAGTATTCTACCATACCATGGATTAGATGAATGGGAGTGGGCATTTTTCTACAACCAACTTAATTGGCAGTTAGCTTGGATGATCTCCCAAGTCATTTAAAGAGCTGCTTTCTGTACTGCAGCCTATTTCCTGAAGATCACTGGATTAAAAGAAAACAAATAGCCAAGTTAAGGACTGCGGAAGGTCGTGTTGAAGAGAGAGGGGATGGGGCAACAATGGAGGAAGTTGCTGAGCATTACCTTGCAGAGCTAACTCACCGTTCTCTTCTTCAGGTCATCGAAAGGAATGCAAGTGGAAAGCCAAGAACATTTCTTATGCATGATCTTGTGCGGGAAGTAACCTCAATAACTGCTGCAAAGGAAAAGTTTGCGGTTATACACAGCCATTTTGGTGCAACCCAAGTTTCCCATGATGCCTGCTTGTGTATTATGGCTACATGACGGAGTATATTAGACACTCCGTCAGATGCTTCTGACTGATATGCAATGGTTGAAAGCCTGCGAGGAAGTGACAGAAACATCCATATTTTTTACTCCGCTGATTCTGAAGCCGATAATCTCCACATTCTTAACCAACTAATAATTTAAAAATAAATACAGACTACGAATTTAAAATCTAAGCAAGAATTAGTATCCTTTTTATCTAAAAAAGCAACTATTTGCAATGCTTACCAATGAATTAGATCCAAACATTTTACCCATCTCTTTTCTTATCTACCAATAGGTATTTTGCAATGTCCATCCTTACTAGTATGGTTTTCTACTTTTTGAGTATGACATGTCTCTTATAGTTTTTAGTTCAAATTGAGTTTGCAAGGAGCTAGAAACCACACGTGGCGTAGCGGTGCACCTTTGTTAGTTTGTTGGACTGGCCTATGATTATGCCTAAGTATGAAAATAGTCAGTGTGTGCTGCCCAGCCTGCACGGCTCCTGTTGGATCAACCCACTCATGGATCTTTGTCACATTTTTTGCCACAGATGCTGCTAAGTTGTGAAGGTTGTGCAGTGCAGTCGTGCTTATCTGAATAGTAGTTTGGTCAATTACTCTATTTTTCATTTATAGATGCTAAATTATATAAAGCAAAGCTTATGGCTTAGCTAGGTCATTGAAACCATTCAAAAATCATTGGAAACTGAAATTTCAAGAAACACAAAAGTTATGAATACAACGCAAGGTCACAATGCACCCAAAGACATACTCAAAACACCAAAACTGTACGAGTAATGGAGTTGGACATGGGCTGATAGGTTCGACTTCGATAACTGGTGGCTGCACTTGTGGCAATTGTCTGCCCATCATAGGATAGCAGATCACTTCACCAATCCTAAACTTCTATAAAGCTAATGCCTCCTAGGTTATTTCTCTAGTTTTTTCTTACGCCACATCATTCGCTTACGTCATCATCTGTTTCTACTCATGCATCTACGATTAAATTTCCACAAGCATGCAAAAAAAACCCGAAGAGACACCAATGTTTAATGTGAAACTGATCTCCACTAAGCTGGCAGTTGCATCTCCTTCCGCCTTTTCACATGTTGATTCAATGCTGTATATTCTAGAGGGTCCCTACAAATAGACCATGACCGATCTCATACAAGCAACATACAATAGGTAGTAATCTCTCCCCCACTTCATCCTGTGAGCATCATATATATTGTTTCAATAACTTTTTTTAGCAACGTCTATACTTACATTTCAGTGTCTCACATCCACATAAATCATATTTGTTAATTAATACATATATAATCATTTGGATGGCTTATTTAAATTCATCCTTTAAATTCAATGTGAACAAACTTCGATATATACATAGTTTTCTCATATACATCACAAGAAAATTCCTGCAACACAGAGAATACATTCCTTCGTACCTACAACAACGCGTGGGGAATCACCTAGTTTCCTTGATGACAGATTACAGACAGATTACAGCATCTCTCCCAAGGCAATTCCTTTTCTATTTAGTTTCATCAGGATCTCCAGACTTGGATATGCAAACTTGTCTGTCCTTTAATTATTATATAAAAATATACCATGAGTACCTCACGCAGGAATGTCCCATGAAAACTTGTGTACTTCTGCAGCGCCCCGAACATGTTTAAAAACACATGATCATGCTCGTATGAATGTGTTAAAAATATTTATTTTTGAACATGATGTTCGGCACATAAATATTACAAATTTTATTTTATACATAGCATGAACTAATAAGAGCAATTACGCTCTAATTATATCCTCCGACACACCTAAGTTACCATCGTAAATGTATATTGACTCGGCACATGTGGCCCGTGGCTTTGTTAAACATATTATCTACAAATCTCATTACATAGGAAATACGTACAAAGTACATTTCATGATCTTTATCATTTAATTTTGTTAAAAGTAAGAAACTAAACCAAAAGGCCATTGTTTGTCATGATATCTTTGGTGTGCTCTAGAAACCCAAGCATCACATAAGTTCACCAAAAACCTTAAAAAAACTAATATAACTGTAAAGAAACTAGATTATAGGAGAAGACCCCTTATGAAAATAAGGAGCTGCTAAGCTTCACCGCAACATGTAAATGCTCTAATCACTTATTAATTAATCATCTAGTAATTAATTAAATTACTCTTACAAAAGCATTTGCAAATGCTCCTTTCTTGTTTGATTGGGTCCCACTGCTAGCATGGCTAGAGATGGTTGAAATCCCCGGCCAGCGGCCAACATCCAAGGGCAGGAGATGTGAGGAAGATGTTCGATGAGGTCCTCTGAGAAGGCGCGGGAATCATGGTGATCTGCAGGAGCATAGATATTTTTAATCGCTAAGCTATCATCGGAAGTGGTGGAGGAGAAGAGAGTATACGTAGTGTGTGTGTGTCGGCGACTGACGACTGATCCAAGAAATCAAGGTGAGAGACCCAGAGGCCGAGACGGAGAAAGAGTCCGCTATTCATGGTGGGAAGAAAGTTTTATGCTTTGAACTTTGAGATTTATTCAAGGTGAGAGACCCAGAGGCCGAGACGGAGAAAGTTTTATTCCCTGCATATATGACCATGCATCGCGGGGGAAAGCGAGGATGATTTTTGTTGCATGTTTGTAGTGAAATGTAAACATGTATTTATAATTAGCAAGGGTTACATTACATGATTATTAAGGCTCCACATTGTCTTTTTTAACGTGACATTATTCAGGTGAAAGCCTGTGGACTAGATGGTTCAAATATGTAATGAAAATTTTATCTAGACGGCAACCAAAAAAAGAACAGATTATACAAGGCGGCTTAACTAGATTGGTGTCTATCCAACCAGGATGATGCCCGGCATGGGAATAATTGCGGTCATGCCGCGATCCATGTGCGCGTCACGCGTCCTTAGAGAAGGTGGCCGGAGCCAGATTTTTCTTTTCTTTTTCATTTATTTTATTAAAAATCAAAGGGCTATGATTCATCCAAACTCATACCTTTGAAGAGGTAATTAATAGGGGTACCATAGTAAAACCTGTTATTGTGCTAAGAAAGTTGGATATGCTTAAATGATTTGTATGTTCCTATGTATTTAATATGTCTTCAAAATCAAGGCAAACACATGGAGGAAATTTGAACGGTTTTGAGAGTTTACGGCATAAGATATATCTGGCTTTCACTATTACGAAATAGGATTTCAGAGGTGGGAAACACACCCTGCCTCTAAATCAAGGCCACATCCGCTATTTTTGTAAGAGCATCTCCAATAACTTGAAAAAATCGTTTCCTAAATCTTCTTGTTTGCCAACTCTTAGAATAATATTAAGAAAAAAAAAATTCTTGAGCAGTTTGGCAAATTTTGTTTCCCAAACCCCAAAAAAACTGCTAACGAATACAAAGAGCCCCGCTAAACGAAGGAAGAGTCCTGCTAAGCATGAGAAAACTACGGCTGGTGCCACGTGCGCATATATGCGCGCAATCTACCGAGATTTGCCAACTTGCCAAAACTGCCAAACTCATATGCCAAACTATTGAAGATGCATTTTCTTATTTTGTCAAAAATTTTAGGATATCAAACCCATATATTAAACTTTTAAAGATGCTCTAACAGAGCTTGTGGATTCTTCTGGGCGGTTCAACGAGTTGAAAGAGATGTGAGGGGGTGGAGGGTGAGAGTCTGAGGGAAAAATGAGGTGCGATGATTTGGACTTTGGAAAGGAAAACTCTACTCTTATGTTTATATATATGTTAGAAAATAGATACGAGGTGTTGGGCTGAATCTGACCTCGTCCTATTTAAGGGCCCGCTTTTGTCAACGTTTTCTGGAGACGGTCGTCGGTTTCCTACCAGCGTAAATGACAAATGTCTGCAAAAATAGCTGATATTTTTGGAGTCTAGTATAATTTTTTCACGCCTATGTAAATAAATGATGTAGTCCCTCCATTCTCAGTAATATGATGTCTTAAATTTTTAATATATCTATTTTGCTATGCGTTTAGACATATATTATATCTAAATAAATAGAAAAATAAAGTAAATGTACTTAAAAAATCCAAACAACTTATAATTTAGAACTGGGTTATTTCCTAAAATCAATTGTTTTAATGTTTGGAGTTTGTTAAAGAAAATCGGACTACTGTTATATTTCAAGAAGGTAGAATGGACTTCTTCCCATTACATATATAAGTACAGAATAACTTAGTGTATGTTTTCTTTTATAAACTAATAGAGAAAACTTGTAGTGAAACTTTTATGGTAATTTTTTATTAATGTGTAGAATCTATGGTAAAAATTTCATGTAGAACGGGGACATAATGGTTGAGTTAAAGTTTTTTTTTTTCTAAAAAATAACGATCCAATTGAAATACTGAGAACTGGAGGCAACACCACCACACATGATAAGTGTATCTCACTGCAAATAGTGATACAAGCGGGCTTGCAGCACGCACAATGTCGTGCCAGTCACTGCCAAAACTTATGTATCTGCATGACTCGCCTATGCACGATCATGCCGCCAGCGCACAAAGGCGCCTCATTGCATTTGCATCCGAAGCATGAACTTGTACGAGGATTATTCCATGGCTCAAAGGCCACGACAACGAGGAGACCGTGTGGTGTTCAGCAGAGACAATCTGAGAACCTGAAGCTCTAATCTCCGCAAGCTCAATGATCCTCCTATATGTGAAGCATCCTGTTGGGGCCAACACCCACAAGACTTGTTGTACCATATCCTGCATCATGCATTACTTTGAAAGCTATAACACAGTGGCACTGTGAGTGCACACTTCAGGAGGCATGGAGTAAGGACGCCGTGCCTTAAATTAAAAAGCTAGATGTGATATAGCGGTGTTTGAGCATAGGCTGATTTTCACTGTAATACTATAGTTGAATTCCCCGCGTGTTGCTGCGGGAATTTGAGTTTAGAATTTAGATGACTATTTCATGTTGTAATTTAGATGGCCTATTTGGAGATTGTTGGAGAAAAGATATGAATGATATATTCTCAATGACATATGGAGTTAACAATTCATTGTAATGGTATATATGGCTTTCGTAAAAGAAGGGGAAAAGATAGCCCTACAATATAGTAGTAGTATATTGACTGCAAAGTGCTCCTGCTACCAGAGCTTAAGATAGCAGCGACGTGAACGGGCAAGGCTGCCGCAAGTAAACAATGTATCCAGCTCGACTTGCAGATAGTTCAGCGAAGGCTAGTTCCAATTTTTTTTATTTAGAAATACTCTACACAAAGCAATAATGAGTGGTGCGCACATTATACACGGTAGTATTATTTACCTTCCTCGGACTTCATCTTGACCGGGAGGCTGGGTCGCTGGGATGCCGGCCGCTCCTTCCTGACAGCCAGTGCGCCCAGCTCCTTGGCGACCAAGCCGGTGACAATGTGCCTCGCTCCATCGGCCATGACACGGCACCCGTCGCGCTCTCTACACTGCCGTGCATCCTCCCACGCACCAACGGCTGCACGTCCACGCTTTGCCACCGTGAGGCCATGCCGGACCGGAAGCGCGAGGATAGGCTTCTCCGGCCATCGATATCCGCACCTCTGAGGCTCTGAATGTCCTGCATGGCCTCCTCTTCACATGGCGGCCGAGCACTGCCAGCCTAAACACGACGGCCGACCTCCTCAAGATACGCCCGCCCAAGCCATCGGCAGGGGCGACGGCAGTGAACATCTCCTTTCTCATATGACTATTTAAAAGTGATGGTGGTTCAGTTCCATCCTCATGCGTCTGTTCGTTTGATGATGTACTGATGAATATTGAGGGATTTCTTGCATTGATTGACCGCGAGTGGGCATTGGTGAAAATCAATGAATATAACTCTTACCGGCTATTCGACTGGGCACTGGTTGGAGGTGTGCGGGGGGTCAAAAGGCTGGACAAATCAGACGGATGAAGATCGGAGGGTTGAAAAAGAGAGGTGACGTGGAAGCCGAGCTTTAGCTAACATTTATTGCTTAGTGGGAATGATAAAGATATTAGATATGCTACTCCGTACGATGCCCAGAAATCTACTCGCTTCAAGTCTCATGCAAATATTCAAACATGGATAAAACTGTGGTTTCAACCCACTAAGAAGCTTGTTAAACTTACGGTTTTACAAGCAAATAAACGGGCGAACGAGCAGGGTGCGAAGTACCACAGGGACACATCGACTGTCAGCTTACAAATCTGCGAAGCACAAAGAGTACCCAGCACCACACGAGACAACGATAAAACAGAAGCTAAACAGTTCTAACAAGCACATCTGGAACAAACTGAGCCTCTAACAAGCACGCCTGGAACAAACTGGGACAAGAGAGAAGATCCATCCATCTTCTAGACCACCGAAGACCTCCATCTCAGAATATAAAGTACCAATCCACAAGTCTTCCTGCAATAAAACAATGTTACTGTAAATAAAATCAACCAAGCCATTTTCATTTCTCAAAAAAAGGAAGCAATCTTTAGAGAATCTTTGTTTTCCATGAAAGGTCCTGTACCACCGCATGCAAGACCCAATCCTTGGGTCCATATGCATGTTCCCATCGTATGTCATCCACGCAGACGAGTTTCTGGAACCAACCGATGCACTCCTCCACGGTGGCCCAGACTGGGCATCAGCCTCATCTGTCCCGCCTCCCTCCGACTCATAGAATAGGGCCTTGTTTAGATGCCTAATTTTGGGTTTAAAATTTACTATACAGAATTCCTATTCCCCGTCATATTAAAATACCGGTACATGTATGGAGTACTAAATATAGATAAAATAAAAAACTAATTGCACAGTTTTATTGTACTTTACGAGACGAACATTTTAAGCCTAATTAATCAATGTTTGGACAATTATTACCAAATAAAAATAAAATTGCTACAGTGTGACGAGACACTTACTATGCAAAGTTTGGATACCAATTTTGATATCTAAACAAGGCCTAGGATAGAAAGAGAAGAAAAAGAATCCCAGGCGCTCCTCGCTGTTACCACCTGGGGCTGCGATGTTGTCTCCAACTTGCCGCTCCTCCGGGTCGCCTCGCTCTCACGCCACCACCGTTAAACACCGAGCCTCCCTTTGCTGCCGGCACCTCCAGTGGTTGTGCCGTCCCAGGCCAGCCTTGGTAAGCGCAGCCTAACCTGCATCACTCCCCTGCACATGCGCGGCCCCATGTGCCGGCGACTGCCGGCCATTCACTCTCGCCTAGGCACTCGCACACTCACATGAGACGGCCCAAGCAGTGCTTAGCCCGGCCAGCAGCAGCGCCAGCAGTCTCCCTTCTCTTCTTCGTCGCAAGGTCACAAGTTCTCTAACCGTAACTTTGATCTCATTTCACACATGTAACCCGTAAATCAGTAGATGTTGCCACATGTACATAGTAGAACTGTACAAATTAGCATGGATTTCTCTAATCTAAAGAACGGTCAACTGAATGATGGATTTCCTTTGTTTCAAACTGAATCATTAAAATATGCTGCCTTAGTTGAGTTCCATGATCTTAATGCCTAAGTTACCTTTGCAGCCAAGCGTAGGTAACTGACATTCCAGGTCAACAGTAACACACTGAAAATATGCATCGTTTAATTGCTTCTTTGCAGTGCATACAAAGTTTTCAATCCAAACAACTTCAGCTTCTTGTATTCCATGTGCGATAAGAACATTCAGGACAGAAAAAGTTGTTAACCAATCAACAGTCCTGCTGCTCCTTTACATAACTTTGCTAAGTACAACATTTGTGTCCAGCAATGGTCTATTTGTCATTTTTAGTAGGTTTGGGCCAAGCTCAACAGAGTTCAACTACAATTGTTAGAGATATGACCATAATTTTTTTCAAAAAATTTGTCAAATACGGTCCTTCTATTGCCGCATACATGTACCCTTAAATCTTTGTAATATATCTATTCCACAACTAAAAATGTTATGTTTGGTGATTGTTTCTCCAGTTTGTCAATGTCCCTATAACTAAGGTGGTGCATCCATCTATTGGATCTATGCAGCGCTCAGTGAGACCCTACACACCACTAGAAGTCTAGAACCCATAGTCTAAGGTATGCATATAAGTTTGATTTGCAATGCTTTTCCAAATGTACATATATCTCTTTCAGGTTTAGTCCATGTCGCTGTCCCATGCGAAGCGCAGGGGCACCAGCTAGTAAATTCAGAGCATGATCAGTCAATTAGTCACAAAATAAGCAATATAAGCAGCTCATCACATTTTACTGTTTTAGCAACCAAAATACATGGTTGTCTACTTGCGTGTACATAAATATCGATGATCACATATTGGGCGAGACTGGCAATTTTTCTACAACTGTGGCTTGGCGCTGTGCACAACTACTTATGCAAAGCAGGTGGACGGCAACACATCTAGTCTATTTCACCTAGACTGAGTAAGAGAGCAGTGAGAATGACCATGATAGTTGCAGGTAGTAACTAGTAATTAGTATACAATATACTTATTAAATCTGAGTTATGCAAACAAGTGAACTGCACTTACCATTCTTGGGTACAGATTTGTGCTTCCTCTTTCTGCCTAATCCACATTATTCCTCTTCCTGCAATACATAGATACTATGACAAAAATAGTCTAGATAGATGATGTTCAAATTGAACTTGCTTCAGTTAGCAAGACAAGGCTAGCTACCATGTAAAGATGATTTTCAATTCCAAGATTCCAATCATTCAGAATTTCAATAATAATATGTGTACCTTGAGAGCTGGAGGAATTCGGAGAAGCAGCAGGGGACAAAGGGCAGGGCACCCAATGACTTTTCTTTGGTCAAGTCAGCGTCCTCAGTTCCACAGGCCTCCATCCCATTGACATACGGATCAAGTAACTCCACTTTCTTGGTGTTCATGTTAATGGTGACCACCCACATCTTCTTCCACACGTACATGGACTTCTCGATGATAAGGAAGTGAACGACGTGTGGCCTGTCGATGTTCACTTGAGGAAACATGAGAATGTCACGTGGGAGGTCCTCAAGAGAGTTGGCAGACCAGAGCTCATCAGAGGTGATTGAGTAGTCCTTTTCCCACACCTTGTCATTTAACACCTTGTCCTTCAACAAGAGGGTGTGGCATGTGATGGTGAAGCCAGCACCGTCTCTGAGCGGCCCAAAGGGATTGTTATCATGGCGGTCGACCTTGACAAACTTGAGACAACTGTTGGCGTCAATGGCGAATATACCACGGTACATCCAGCAATGTGGGTACATCCGGGTTTTTGGCAAGTTGGGAGGACAACTAGAACTGGACTGCTGCTGCTGCTGCTGCTCCTCCTCCTGCTCCTCCCCCGGAGGGAGGCGGACCAAGGTGACCGTAGGGGTGGGCGCGAACATGTCACCAAAGAGGATGCCACGGTTGTAGTCGATCCAGCACAGCCAGCTGTGGAAAGGGATGACGGCGTAGCTCTGCCAGCGGAACTCATGGGTGCTGACACTGCTAAGAACTCGTGTGCGGGCACAGCTCCATTGTGCTGATGATGATCGCAGCAAATAAAGATCAGCATAGACCTCAGAGTTTTTACGCACCTTAATCTGAATCTTAGCATCTGCTACCACAAACTCGTTGCCTTGGCACACGATGCCTGTGGTTGCCACGGACATTATACGCTGTGCTGGAGGAGAAAAGGTAGGAGTACTGCGAGATTGACGACCATCGCTGCGGGCATGATCCCCCAAGTCGGAGAGGCTGCAGTGGGGGACTGCTTGAGCGAAACATCGGAGGCATTGAAGATGAAGAGGTCCTGAACTGGAAGTTTTCCACGGATGCCGCTCTTACCAACGCGAAAAAGAGCGAGGTGTTGGTGGGTCGAAAGGAGTAAAAGAAGCTGTCTCCCGGGTCCCCCAGGAAATCCCGGCAGGTACGCGTACATGCGCGAGATTGCAGGGGGCTCCGCCAGCTTGAACGCGATGCTGAAGGGGACGTTCCATGAGGTGGTGCCGGACGTTCTGATGGGGGCCTTGCTCTCGTCCGGGAAGGACTCATCGGAGTCCCTGCGGGAGATGAAGGGCTCCATCAACACCCACTTGGGTGGGAAGTTATTGGCGGCGGCGGACATGGCGACCTGGAGACAGATTCGAAAATATCATTAGGGGAATCAGGGGAATCGCTTCACTGTGAGGACGAATCGGGGGTCTGCAAGAAGAGGTGCCTTACCCACGGAGTACTGTAAGCCGCTGCCGGCCGGCCGCCGGCCGTCAAGAAGAGAGGAGGAGGAGGCAGGAGAGGCGTGCGGCAGCGCGGCGATCCGGCGACTCCCAGAGAGACCGAAACAGATAGGATTTAGAATTGGTAGCGCTTTGGGTCATCTGGGCTTTTAGGGATCGTTTTATTTGTGGCTCAAGGCCCTGGCCGAGCCCCGCTATGCCTGATCCAGGTGAGCCGTTGCGGGCTCGCAGCTTGGTGCTTCTCATCCATTATGGCACCTTCTAAAAATAAAAATAAAAAAGGTTGTGGCTCAGCTGGTTTATTTTATTCAAAAGCTTTTTTCAAAGTCTAACTTGTGAATGATTTGCTCCTTTCTGGATTGTCCTAGACTGTATGAACCCATATTGATTATGGTGCACCAAAGAAGTCCTTGTAATCTATTGGCCAAGAGCTTGATTAGTCACAGCCAACGGACTGTATTTCTTAGGGATAAGGACAATGAATGAGCTATTGATGTTGTTTAGGTAGATTCTCCCACTTTAAAATGCTTTGCACATGTTAATGAAGTCCGAGCCAACTAGGAACCAGCATCCTTTTATAAATTCATTGGTCAAGCCATCAAGTCTAAGGGACTTGTTATTAGGAAGGGCTCTCACCACTGTTTCAATCTCTTCCTTTGTAAAAGGTTGTTCCAGCCACTCTAGATTACTTCTTAGTAGGATTAGCTGACAAGTCAAAAAGGACATGATTGTGCTTAGAAGCACCCAGTCTTTATTTAAAGGAGGAACAAAGCAACTTAGTTTTTTGTTCATGTCCACAAAGAATATTACCCATATCATCTTGCAGAGAACTGATTTTGTTGTTTCTTATTTTTGTGCCTTATTGTTGCATGAGCATGGAGGTATTGCTGTTGCTTAACTTTCTCAGTTTTTCCCCCATTGACTTGTTTCCCATTACCAGCACTGGAGACATTACTGGGCCCAGCTTGAGATGGTTGGCCAATAATCTTATCTTGACTAGTCTTTTGTTTCTTGGGTGAGAGGGCTTCATCCCTAGTACTATCCCTTCCATTTCTGATCCATTGGGTCCTAACAGGATGCACTTCCCTTCGAAAGAAGTAATCATAGAGATGGAAATCAAGAACACCATCCAGTGACATAGGAAACTTGGATGCATCACTACACCCAATCTTGACTCTAACATAGTCATTCTTGGTTAAGCTATCTTTGTCCACTTCCAAAGGTAAGCCTACCTTAGAAGCAATCATGCACACATTGGAGTAAGATCTCTTCTCAAAAGGGATATTGGTAATTCTGAACCAGCCCACATCAAGTGCGCCTTTGGAACCAGTGGCAGGGTTCCATTTCTCGACCTTGATAACTGATTTTGGAATTGACCTCATTCTCATCTCAGTGAAGAAGGTTACATCTTCGAGTGATTTCTTATTGGGGAATCTCATCTGATATTTGCCTTCCCCTACCCTTTTGGCATACCATCTCCAGTTGGAGTTTTTTGCTGCTTTTACAGTGAACTCATGTTCAATTTGCCTTGCATTATCTTGTCCAGATGTAACTGTCACCAGAGCAGTAGTGGACATATCTTTGATGTCTTCCTCAGTGTTAGCACTCTCAGTCACATGAAAACCCTTGGCCATAAGCAGACACAGACCATAGAAAGGAGCGATGTATTCCCAAGGCATTTTGACTAGGCAAACTCTAGCCACGTGACCCTCAGCTTTGCATCTCGTACACACTACTGGCTTAGGACAGACATTAGTATTGTGACCAACTCTTCCACATTTCTGACAGGATTGAGGTCTGTCAATCTGTTCATGAGGGTCACCCTGCGCTCCGGCACCCCCCATCCACATTGTTCTGGGTATCATTCACCACAATCTGAGTGGTGTTGTTAACAGATGCTTCCACCTCATTTGATTCCACCTTCTGATTATTGCCAGTCCCCTCCCTTTGTTCCTTTTGAACTGCCTACATGTTCTGACAAATCTGATTTCTAGGATCCCTCTCACCACCTCCTCTTCCTCCTCCCTAAAACCTAACAGCACCTCCTTCCCTCCCACGAGGAACCAAACCCTGGTTTCCTGGCCCTACCAATTGTTGCAGAAACCACCACCACGATAACCATCAACCCTTGGGTTACGACCTTGTTGATCTCGATCTATTTTCCTTGTAGGTTGCAGAGAACCTGCGCAAAAGAACAAGTATCACCACCCAGCGTAGACCACTGAGGATTCATCAGAGTAACCCCACGAAGGGAGGCTACCTCCGGTACATAGGCAAACACAATACCAGATCCTTGTATCACGATTTCCTTGTTTGTTGTTGCAGTTGTGTTGTCTTATTTCAAATTACTTCCTCTATACATCATGTTCATGGCCTTGCTGGATTGTAGCGTCGTTCTTTAACTAAATTCTGCAAGCCCTACACTCATGCCACTTGGCACTATTGTAGAGAGGGACCATAAAAGGAAAAGTACCGAGCTGACACTTTAGGCCATCTGAGCAAGCAGCACCATCGGTGCTACGCATGCTAATCAATGTCATGTCGGGAGGTGGCATAGACCGAAAGTCTGAAACAAAACTTTTCTTTCTCAAAAGTGTACTTTAGTCCTTCAGTAGCTCCACTGGACTCAAAATCAATTTTAGTAAATCAATGCTAAATGCTGAGAAACCGGATATGCTAGCAAGAACTTTTAGGTGCTAGGCTGGATCTTTCCTCTTCACTTATTTGGGTCTACCCATGGGTTTAACAAAGCCAAGAATAAATGATTTCCTCCCTCTGCTCAACAAATGTGAAAGAAGGCTCAACTACGTCGCTCCATTTCTCAACCAGGCTGGGAGATTAGAGCTCACAATCTGTGTGTTGACTGCTTTGCCTACTTATAGTGTGTGCTCAACGATCCTTCCAAAAGGAGTGATAAAACAGTTGGATAAATTCAGGAGGCAATATCTCTAGAGGGGGCAAAAATCAATGAGAAAAAAGTGGCAAATGCTATCTAGCCTATTATTTGCACCACAAAAGGAAGAGAGGGGCATGGGTGTCCTCAACCTTCAGACCCCATAATGAAGCTCTAATTCTGAAGCACTTGCACACGTTCTTCAACAAATGCAATCTGCCATGTGTAAACCTTGTATGCGGAAACTACTATGGGAATGTAGAACTACCAAATATGAATCACTCAGGGATCCTTTTGGTGGAGAGATGCTTTAAAACTGCTATACAAATACAAGGGCATGGCAAGTGTTGTGGTTTACAATGGACAATCTTTTCTTCTTTGGGATGACCTCTGGAATGGAAAAGTGAGAAGATTATTGTTCCCAGAACTCCACTCCTTTGCAAAGAATTTTTCATTAAGCCTGTCCAAAGCTCATTCTCCTGCCAATCTGGTTGATCTGTTCAATCTACCTCTCTCTATTCAAGCTCACTCCCAATTTCTGGAGCTCCAAGATGAACTCTCAACTCTCAATCCGAATGATCAGTATGATAAATGGTATTAAATCTGGGGGTCTCCACAATTCTCATCTGCACAAGCTTACAAGCACCTTTCTGGGCATACTCTAGTCGAACCAATCTTCAAGTGGCTATGGAAGACTTCATGTCAAGGGAAACATAAGATTAATTTCTGGTTAATTTTGAGAGACAAGCTAAGCACTAGGAATATGATTAGAAGAAGAGGTATGCATCTAGATGAATATCAGTGTGTCTTATGTCAGCAGCAAATAGATGAGACAATAATGCATCTCTTCTTCTAATGCCCTTTCTCAAGACAATGCTGGCTATCTTTGAATTTCTAGTTTAATGATCAATTATCCATTCACAAAATTTTCATGAATGGAAGAATATCATAAAGGGAAAGTTCGCTCTGGATCTCTTCATTCTCTTCCATTGGGGGATTTGGATGGTCAGAAACGATGTTGTCTTTAGAAACTTGTCCTCTCAAGTGGAGACTTGTAAAGATTATTTCTCTGTAGAGGTGCTGCTGCTCCTGCACAGGATGAAATCCAAGCATTTACCCAAGCTGGAATCATGGATTGCCCTTCACTTGTAATAATTTGCCGAATCTATTTTGTTTCTTTTTTGGTTCCTTAGCTTGGTGCATTATTGTTGTAACTGAACTTTGTATTTTGTTTTTTACTTAATATACTATTCGACAGTAGGAGCCCCTGGCTCCTGATTTTTCAAAAAAAAATTGCATACAGAAGAGAAGCTCGAAAGAGCATGCAGAGGTACCTTGACCTGTCCTTCCATAGGCGTTTTTAGGGGCCCACTAAGCAATGGCAATCTGACTCAAGAGCTTTAGATGAGGTCATGAGGCTGTCGACTTCTGTCAAGGGCGTCAGGGCCCAAGATAGCTGGACCGCGGCTACGGAGCTCGTAGCCTTGTTTCTCGTTGCCGGCGAGGTTTTACCCCTCAGCCGTCAGCTTGTGTTGACAAGGAGAAAGGAGAACAGAGTGATAATTCTTGCTTAACCCTCAAGTTCCGATTACAAAGGATATATAAATCCTTGCTGAATAAAGATAGCAACTAATCACTCCTTAATCTTAGGGATGCTAACAAACTACTGCCTAACTTAGCCAGTTGGTGAAGCTGCCTGGCCGTGCGGCGCGCCGGAGGTCCCTGGCGCGGCGCCGTCTCGAATACGTGCGCCCGTACATGACAACTTATATGGAGGGAGGACGGAGGATGAAGGGCGTGAGATCAGGTGCAGGAAGGAAGAAGAATTCGATGGGTCAGGTTATATGACGACGTGGACCATGAGATCAAGCTTTCCGTCCAAAATTCCATCCTTCTAAGAGGAGAGAGATGGTTTGCTTGCAGTGCACTGATTCTCACAAGCTTTGGAATCTCAGAATATCAAAGGTGCTAGAGTGAAAATACACAATAGTGGGGCATCAAGGACGCTGATACTTACTCCACTTCTTTAGTTCATAGGATATATACTGCAAGACACCAAGACATTTCGAGGAACATGATAACATAGCGTTGATAATGAAGTAGTGTCTGATTACCCAACATCTGTAGTCTAAACAACTCATTATAGTACAATCCTAGTCTAACAACTCACTATCCTAGTATAGAATGACTGCTACCTCTTTAGCAAGTACAGCCCATCCCTCGTTTCTAGCTTTTCATCCGCTACTAGTCCAGAAAGAAAACTTTGCAGCTGCTGCAGTGACTTGTCATATGATGGCTCAGCAATACAGAACATCTGAAATGAGAAAATTTAATAAGAGATCAAAATGTGAGCTAAGAAAAAAAGGCCAATATTAAATAAAGGACTGTTGGCCATGTTTTGGTCTTACCTTTAGAGTGTTATGTATCCTGTCCAGCGACATACTCCCAAAACTGGTTAGCATTGGTTGTTCCTCCACTGAAGCCGCAGAGCTTTCACCTTCCTCCTCGGTCATTTGATACTCTGCCAAGCGTTCATTCACGATACTTGTTTTGTTGACATCAGACATGCTATCAACAACAGTAAAGGTGCGATCATCGGATCTGGTCCTACTGATTCATTCAGGAGCCCCTATATCATATTACAAAATTGTTAAATCTGCTTCATAAACAGATTGCAGTTAAGAATTAAGCAAGTATAAAAATGCTTGTCCAGACAGCATGCAGCCTAGGCCATGTATAAGATTGAGAATATCTTGTATTTTCCACAGATAACAAAATGCAACCCATATAGCTCATGTAAAACTCTAGATCAGTGTTAGCAACTATATAGTCCATCAAACTTTTGTCCAAACAGCTAATATACAATAAATTGATTCAAATCCAGTTTGATGGCGATGTTACCATGATCTGCACAATGACAAGCATATTTCGTATAACAAAATTGTATCAATTATTTATTGATACATGTGTGCCAGGCCTTGCTTGCCCAGAAAGCTTATTCTTCTGTTAAGAGAATCCATAGGTATGCCAATTTCTGTAGCAAGTGTCTTTGAAGTCCAACTGCAAAGTTCAATAGATTTAGCCAAAAGAGTACAAATGATACATACAATAATACATTTCTTTAAATACCTAGATTTTTCTTGAAATTGCATTATGATTGCAGCATGCACAGGAGCTACAATAAGCTGCATGCTTCTTCCCTCAAATTGGAGTTCTAACTGCAAAAGCAAAGAAAGCGTTATAGCTTATACCCACTTCTCATACCAAGATATGTTTTCATAGTACCCATGAACTAAATCTGTTTTTCCAACATTGACTATTCCAAGATTTTTCTTCCATAATAGAGTTCGTGGAGTTTTTATCTGGTGAAACTGCTTTGCGTAATCAGATAAACGGATAAACTGAAGAAGGAACAAGAAGGTCATTCATACCGGATACAAGAGGTTAGTGAATAAAAAGAACATACAAGAGAGAAAATACTGACTGCTCAAATTACAGTATCCCCCAAAGATTTGACGTTCCATCACAAAAACACTAGTGTTAAATAAACTAAGATATAAACAACAAATGCTGGTGTAGAATTTTTGACAATCAATTATCCGAACAACATTGAAATTCTTTAGTTATTTAACAGTTACAATGACACATTAAGTAATTAATGAAGCATATGTCTCTTCATTCTACAGGATAGAATGCTAATTGATGCATAACTGATGTTGCCAATTCAGACTTTAGTACTTGACTGGGTAATAAGTCAGAACATACAATTTTACAACTGTCAATAGTTTCTGATTCGTTAGTCAGTCAGTATTTCCATATCATAATTAGTATAGCTTGAAGATATTGAGATTATTCTTCTTCGGTGTACAGCCTTTCTATATACCACCATAGTGGTTCCCGCTACTGTTTTCCCTCAAAAAAAGTTAATAGGATTTAGGCCCTGACTCACTAGTCATCTCAGTCTAAGCAGAGATAAGGGGTGAAATAGGTAAAACGACACTGATTTAGCTCCAGAACTACCACAATGTTTAAAATATCCACAGGGCATACATGAATTGGTGGACAAAAAGTGAGACGATATTATAGTGGCATACAGAACATCATGAGACACTTTTGCCTCCTCTTGCCCAGGAACTGCCAACAGAAAAGAAGTTTACACACGTTGTTACAGTATATTAAACTTTGTTTTGTAAGGTACTTGTAATATTTGAGCAGTACCAGTTTGCGATGTCTTCAGCAAAGATGTTTTAATGCTTGAGTTGTTTCTCTTCGAGTCAATCAAGTCATTAAGCATAGTCTCACACTTCTGCATGCTGCTCTCACCGAAATGAATCTGCCAAAATAACAATATCACTGCTATAGTGAAGGAATGATGTGTCATGTGGCACAGCCAAATCTCTAGGAAACATAATTAAGAATAGGTCTATCATAAAATTAACAGTCTAACCTTGGAGTTCCAATGTGTGAATGTCTGAATCAATTTCAATGTCAAATTTGTTGAGCAGCTTTTCTGCAAGCATTACATGGTATTCGTTGACTAGTTGGTCCTTTCAGCCAATTATACTAACCATTAGTCCAAGTATATCGACTTTCCTTCTGTTCCTGCTGCCTTTCAATGGATCTGCTTCTACAGGATCGGGTTTTCAGCTGTAAAAGTTCAAATGACAGTAACATACCACATTTATAGGAGCAAACTTTCTAGAACTCACAGAATAAGCGATGTTATGATCACTAGAATGAAGAAGATATACCTTTCAGAATTTAGCCATGCTTGTTTCTCATCAATGTTTGCATGATCATCGTAATCAGTATTTTCCTGGTTTTCAGCATCTCTATTCAACTCTTCGAGAAGATTGTCACCCGCATTTCCTGTTCCACTTGCACTTCCTCCAGACCCATCAGTTAGCATTGTTACTATGCATTTGACAGTGTCTTTTGTACCTCTCATAATCCCTAATTGGTTCACCAACTGCCTCCAAGAACACCCCGGTGGGGGTCAATTGTCCGCAATGCCTTGATAGTGGACACATATTGGTGCAATATATCATTTGTTGACGCACCAGCAGTAAGTAGACGGTGACGAGATAAATGAGTCGACATGCTTAGAGTGTTGGCCCGTGTACTCTAAACACAGCTTTAGGTCTTCAATAGCGGGAGAGCTACATCAAAACAAATGCCCAAAAAAATTATATGGATCATAAGATTAAGATAGTAACAACAGAATGGAACCAAAGTGGCATTCATATGGTAGGTAAAAGTTTCAGATAGATGTATTAACAAACTTCATTAAAACCTATAGCTCAAATGACGAGTATTAAAATTACATGCACAGTATGATAGATGAATTGGAATAGGATGTTTGTTTTAAGGAATCAAGGAGTAGCAAAGAACAAAACTCAGTAGCCATACAGATCAAAAAACAACAGAAATGATGAGATGCCTATACAAGCCACTATTAGAAACAATGTGTGTAACATGTCACGGTACAATACTTGTGCGTGTGCTGATGGTTTGGAGTCCAGAACATTCTGTAGATCTTGTTGTACAAGTAGCTAGAGATAGAGTTGTTGTAAAGAGATAAGAGTAGTTGTATAAACTCTTATCTCTCCCTAGATTCATGGATCTCCACAACTGCCGCATATCCTGTACACTACGAGATTGTGCTGATCTCTTATAAGCCTTGCGCACTGGGCGCCATATATAACATGCAGCCGTCACTCCCTAGAAGGGATAACCGATGTTAACCCCACGCTCTATCTGCCCTCTGATCATTTACATGGTAATCGGAGCTTGATCGATCCTACCGATCATGGCAAACCCAAACACAAACAACCATCGCCTCCTTGATCCCAACGCCGTCTCTGAAAAACTCACCCGATCCAATCATGGCATATGGCAGCCCCAAGTCCTTTCCCAGGTCCGTGGTGCTCAGCTCTACGAGCACCTAACGGGCGCCACTGCCAAGCCTCCGGCGCAGCTCGAGGATGACAAAGGGAAGAAGATCCCCAACCCGGCTGCTGCAAAATGGGATGCAATGGACAACCAGATCCTGAGCTTCCTCTTTGGCTCGGTGTCCAGGGAAATCATGGTGCACATCGCCAAGGCAAAGACCGCGGCGGCAGCCTGGCGCGCGATCCAGGCCATCTTCGCGGCGCCACTGCCGCCGCGGTCTTTGCCTTGGCGATGTGCACCATGATTTCCCTGGACACCGAGCCAAAGAGGAAGCTCAGGATCTGGTTGTCCATTGCATCCCATTTTGCAGCAGCCGCCTGGCGCGCGATCCAGGCCATCTTCGCCTCCCAGACGCGCGCCCGCGCAATCAATCTGCGCGTTGCCCTCTCCACTACCAAGAAAGGCAACCTATCTGTTGCTGACTATTTCGCCAAGATGCAAGGCTTCAGCGACGATCTGGTGGAGGCGGGCCGTTCCATTGAGGACGACGAGCTGGTAGAATATATCCTCACCGGCCTTGGACCAGAATTTGAGTCTCGTCCGCCCTCATCAGCAGGGTGGAACCAATCTCTCTCCAGGAGTGCTACTCCCAGCTCTTGAACTTCGAGACTCGCCAAGAGCTTGTCCATGGAGGGGACCAAAGCTCGGCAAACATGGCCGGGCGTGGCAACGGCCGCGGTTCCAATCGTGGTCGCGGTGGCCAGCAACAACGTGGGCGTGGCCGCGGTCCCTTCAACAACAACAATAGGGGCCGTGGCCGTGGCCACTCCAATCCTCGCGATGGCGGCTCCAAGAACAAGGCCAAACCCATCTGTCAAGTGTGCTTCAAGGAGGGGCACATGGCGAATCGCTGCTGGTACCGCTACGATGAGGACTTTGTCCCTGCAGAAAGGCATGTGGCAGCAGCTGCGGCGTCCAGCTCCTACAACATCGACACCAAGTGGCACACCGACAGCGGCTCCACCGACCACATCACCAGTGAGTTAGCCAAATTGGCTGCTCATGAGAAGTACACCGGCGGCTATCAGATCCACACTGCAAGTGGGTCAGGTATGGCAATCCGAAACATTGGTCAATCCGTTATTACTACCCCTAGTCGTAATCTTAAATTGAAAAATGTCCTTCATGTTCCACAAGCAAGCAAGAATCTAGTTTCTGTTCATCGATTCACTTCTGACAATTCAGTGTTTATGGAATTTTATCCTGATTATTTTTTGGTTAAGGATCAGGACACCAAGAAAATTCTGCTTAGAGGACCATGTCGGCGCGGCCTGTACCCTCTTCCTTCGTCATCAATAAAGCAAGTCCTCACTGCCACCCGACCGTCCCTGTCCACGCGCGTCTGGGGCACCCTGCATCCTCTACCGTTCAGCGTGTCATTAGCAATAATAATCTACCATGTACCCCAGAGTCTGGCCCTGAGCATGTATGTGACGCCTGCCAACAGGCTAAAGCGCATCAGCTTCCATATCCTATTTCTACTAGTGAGTCTAGTGCTCCTCTAGATTTAGTTTTTTCCGATGTATGGGGTCCAGCTCGTGAGTCTGTTGGTAGAAAACAATACTATGTCAGTTTCATTGATGATTTCAGTAAGTTCACATGGATTTATCTTCTCAAATTTAAGTCAGAAGTGTTTCAAAAATTCCACGAATTTCAGATGCTTGTTGAGAGACTCTTTGATCGCAAAATTAAGGCGGTCCAAACTGACTGGGGCGGTGAATATCAGAAACTCAATTCCTTTTTTGCCAAGGTTGGCATCTCACATCTTGTCTCCTGACCCGCATGCACATCAACAAAACGGTGCCGCGGAACGAAAGCATCGTCATATTGTTGAGGTAGGACTCTCACTTCTGTCCCATGCCTCCATGCCTATCAAATTTTGGGACGAGGCGTTCCTTGCCGCCACATACCTCATCAATCGCCTTCCCAGTAAAGTTATCAATAATGACACGCCCCTAGAGCGTTTATTCAAACAACAATCAGACTACTACTCTCTTCACGTCTTTGGTTGCGCATGTTGGCCCAATCTTCGGCCATATAATTCTCATAAGCTCCAATTCCGGTCTAAACAATGCGTCTTTCTTGGTTATAGTGATCGCCATAAGGGATACAAATGTCTAGAAGTCGCCTCTGGCCGGGTTTATATCTCACGAGATGTAGTATTTGATGAGCATGTCTTCCCGTTCTCTACATTAAATCCCAATGCAGGAGCTTGGCTACGGTCAGAAACCTGCTCATTCCGTCTTCATCTATGACTAGGTGTGGGGACAGTAATACAGATGATCAATTGCCTAACCTGCCCACTAGTGGCGCTCCGTTTTCTGGTGAATTTTTTGGTCACAGGAACTCTGACAAAATCAACACACAAGCTTCTCCTACATCTGCTAATGGCCCTGGAAACAGCACGGGTACTGATTTTGATCCGGTGGCAGCAACATCAGCGCCTGCAGCTGCCTCGGATCTGCCGCCGGTCCATCCCCTGCCGGAGCCTGCGTCAGGCCCGTCGCCCGGCGCTATGTCGCCCCACCACCTCCCGGGCCATGCAGCGGAGAGCCGCGTGCCTACGCATACTCCTGCGCCTGCGTCCGACCAGAGCCTGGGCGCACCTTCGCCCTCCCCGAGGGAGATCCCTCCCTCTGGCTCCTCTGCAGCTGGTACGCCTGCGGGGGAATCTGTACCAACACAAATCCCACCAGCAGCAGGCCGGCCGTCACACGCCTCCAGAGGGGCATTCGCAAGGAGAAGACCTACACTGACGGCACAATACGGTATGGACTTCTAACAGCTACTGGTGAACCTTGTAGTCTGGATGATGCACTGCAAGATAGGCACTGGAAGGACGCCATGAACGCCGAATATGATGCTCTTATGAAAAACAAGACCTGGCATCTTGTCCCACCACAGCTGGAAAGAAATATCATAGGGTGCAAATGGGTGTACAAGATAAAAAGAAAGTCCGATGGCACACTTGATAGATACAAAGCACGTCTCGTTGCGAAGGGTTTCAAGCAAAGGTACGGAATTGATTATGAAGATACCTTCAGTCCTGTTGTCAAATCAGCTACTATTCGCATTATTTTGTCTCTTGTTGTGTCCTGTGGCTGGTCTCTTCGCCAACTTGATGTGCAGAATGCTTTCCTCCATGGACTGCTAGAAGAAGAGTTATTTTGTCTCTTGTTGTGTCCTGTGGCTGGTCTCTTCGCCAACTTGATGTGCAGAATGCTTTCCTCCATGGACTGCTAGAAGAAGAGGTATACATGCAGCAGCCTCCAGGATTTGAAGATCCACTGAAACCACAATATGTGTGTAAGTTAGACAAGGCGTTATATGGATTAAAACAGGCACCGAGAGCCTGGTATTCCAGACTTAGTGACAAGTTATTGAAACTTGGGTTTAAAGCTTCACTTGCTGATACATCCTTATTTTATTTTAGCAAGGGAGGCATAACCATGTTTGTTCTAGTATATGTAGATGATATAATTGTGGCAAGTTCAACAGAAAAAGCCACGTCTGCACTGCTCAGCGATCTTAAAGGCGAGTTTGCTCTCAAGGATCTGGGCAACCTTCATTATTTCCTTGGCATAGAGGTAAACAAAGTGAAGGATGGTATTCTACTTACACAAGAAAAATATGCATCTGATTTACTCAAAAGAGTAGGCATGTCAGATAGTAAACCAGTCAGTACACCATTATCTACTAGTGAGAAATTATCCTTGCATGAAGGAACATCTTTGGGTGATCATGATGCCACTAGATACAGGAGTATAGTAGGAGCATTACAATATTTAACTCTGACTAGACCAGATATTGCCTTTGCTGTTAATAAGGTTTGTCAGTTTCTACATGCACCTACTACTGTTCACTAGGAGGCAGTAAAAAGGATACTCAGGTATGTGAAGCAATGTACTGGACTGGGACTAAAAATTCATAGATCATCTTCTACTCTTGTGAGTGCCTTCTCAGATGCTGATTGGGCCGGTTGCATAGATGATAGAAAATCCACAGGTGGCTATGCAGTGTTTTTTGGGAGTAATCTTGTGTCATGGAGCGCAAGAAAACAGCCTACTGTTTCTAGATCAAGTACAGAGGCTGAGTACAAGGCTACTGCTAATGCTACTGCAGAGGTAATGTGGATACAAACTTTATTATCTGAAATTGGTGTGAAGACGCCTAGAGCAGCTCGACTTTGGTGTGACAACTTAGGTGCTACATATTTGTCAAGTAATCCTGTGTTTCACGCCAGAACAAAGCATATAGAAATAGATTATCACTTCGTCAGAGATCGTGTCAAACAGAAGAGACTTGAGATAGATTTTGTGTCTTCAAAAGACCAAGTGGCTGATGGATTCACTAAACCTCTTCCGGTAAAATTAAATGAAAATTTCAAGGTCAATCTCAACTTAGGAAAGTTGTGATTGAGGGAGGCTATTAGAAACAATGTGTGTAACATGTCACGGTACAATACTTGTGCGTGTGCTGATGGTTTGGAGTCCAGAACATTCTGTAGATCTTGTTGTACAAGTAGCTAGAGATAGAGTTGTTGTAAAGAGATAAGAGTAGTTGTATAAACTCTTATCTCTCCCTAGATTCATGGATCTCCACAACTGCCGCATATCCTGTACACTACGAGATTGTGCTGATCTCTTGTAAGCCTTGCGCACTGGGCGCCATATATAACATGCAGCCGTCGCACCCTAGAAGGGATAACCGATGTTAACCCCACGCTCTATCTGCCCTCTGATTTTTTACAGCCATAATATCATACTAAGCAAATCCTCCAGTTAGATGAGGATAGCATGCGAGAACAAAAATGTTGTCCAGGTGGACACCATTACAAAAAACATGTTGCAAAAGTTCTAATAAATCAAGTTGTCAAAGTTTATGTATGCTAAGCTTCACATAACATCAGTCAAGAAAAGTAGAAAACTATTCAAGTGTATATAATATTTGGATTATCAAAGCCCCTATTGAATCTCGCAGCAGCATACAGGGGAAATGACTTACCTCTCAGGGTAATCTACAATTATTTCAAAATGTTCTCCAATTCGTAGGTCCTTCAAGGTTTCATAAGCAAAATATCCAAGGCGCATGTGCCATCTAACAAGGGCTTCAGGAGGAAAACCAATCCCTGGGAAGGAAGAAGGACGCAGAGCTAATGGTGATTTGAGATGAGAAGTTCCACTGTCATAGTCCACATAGTCACCGAGATCCGAATTCTATGTCTGAGAACATGGGTGGAGAAAAATCTATAATCGAAGGCCCAAATTTTGTAATTTGCAAAATGGTTAGATGAGATGGTACCTGAATCCACTTCACACACCCAACGACAGGAACTCTATAATCATCACCAGCTAGTTCATAAACCTTAGACTGCAGAGTGACAATGAGAGAATACAAGGTCAGTTATAAGAAATTCAATAGTACCTTGCCCAAGTAAGTGATGCAGACCTTTAAAAGCCAGATTATTGCAGAGGAATAAGCATCTTCAGTCATTGATGTAAAACCAATACATCTAAGATCACGACAGACTTTCCAATGTTCTTTACCAAGGGGCTACTTTCTGAAACTTCTGAATCATCAATGTCAATTCCAGAATGCCAATCAGAAGTACTACTCCTTTGAAAAGGTTCATGCTCCACAAGTTGATCACTCTCACAAGATCCAGCCATAATAGTATTAAGTTCTTCCAGCTTCTTCTTGAAATAGATATTCAATATCTCTGAAAAGTGATAGAGAAGAATGAACACTTTCATTTTACAAAGTGCAACATTTTAATGTGGTAGCGAAACACCGGTTGAGTATACTAATTCTGACTTGTAATTTTGAGTTAACTGTTACAATGAAGAATGCATCTGATATATAGTCAAAATCAGTTTATCAGTGATTATGTCTTGCAAGGATATCAATGTGCACAAGCATGTATGTACTTCACTAAAGCACTCCAGTACAATGATAGTTTATAATGAAGGAGGTAACAAATACTACAAAATCCCTATATCAGCCCAAGGAATTATGTGAGCAACCCTAAGCGTAGTCGAAAGGGAAAGGACACATATCAGTGAACCTAACTTTCCCTAGTCAGCAACTTTGTGACAGACCAGGTGTTGCCATCATAATTCACAGGACCAAACCATGGGAACAACTGGTACCTGGACAACAAAGGGGAAACATGATGTTGTTTGTGCTCAGCCATGTATCATTTTTCATGTGTGTAGAGCATTATTCAAAGAAACAGTGAACAACATGTGTGTATCATTTTTTTCCTTGTGTATAGAGTATTATTCAAAGGAACAGTAAACTACATGGTCCACTATAAGCTGGTGAATAGTTCTGTGACCAATACAGCATTAAAAAGGCCTTCTCTGCCCACAAAACAGAGAAGAAATGATACTAACCAGGAAAGCTCAGGGCAGTGTTGTCAGAAGTACTGATGATACCATTAACTGATACCTAGGCATTAAGCTGGAACTACAGTCCACTACTTTTTTCAGCGCCCTATCCTCATATGATTGAAAAGCTTGGACAAGAACAAGAACACATTTTTCCTGGTAACCTTTTTCCAAGCATATGTCCTCCAGTGCTTTACTTAAGATTTCCTCAGGCGAGAACCCCTCTGTCTCGGCGCCCCTGGGCGACTCGAGCTCGTTGGCGGCGATTCGTCCGCACCACCGCCGCCGTTCCCTTGCCGCTGTATCGACTCGGCTCGCCGTCTCCGGGCCGTTGTGCCGTGCCTCCTCCCTTCCCTCGCCGGTGACGAAGCCACACCCAGGGCCCTGATTTTCTCGGCGCTGGCGTCCTAGGCGACTCGAGTCGGTCCGGCGGTCGCCGCCGCCCTTCGCCGCTGCCGTGTCGGAGCCCTCAGCACCACTCGGCGGCGCTCCACGCGAAGTAGCAGCAGCCGGCTGGCCCGCTGCGCTCGCCGTCACCGACGCTGTTGTGGTCGACGACGAAACTCCTGCCGGTGGAAGCTGTGCCACCGCTGAGCACATCGACTTGCTGCTGCTTCCTGTGAAGGCTCACAGTTCGCGCCTGCTCCCTCATCCTGAGCAACGCGGCCGCCGCAAGCCCGCCAGGACGAGACCGGCGCCGAAGACAACCTCGCCGGGATCCTGAGGACGGAGACGAGGACGCAGGTGTCGCTGAAGTTAGCTCCTGGTGGTAGGAGCCTCTGGAAGAGTGTAGAGGCTGGTAACAGCTGTGGTGGGGCAGTAGTAGTAGAATTGAATTTCTCCTCTGTGTGTTCTGGTGGCAAGAAGATTGTTCGCTTGGCTTCTGGAGCTCTCACCTGGTGTTCTCGTATAAAAAGTACCTGTGGGTGTTTCGAGTTGAACGAAGAGTTGGGGTGCGGCCGCCGCTCTTGCTTCCCCTGTTGACGGCTGCGCGTGGCTGCGTGGCCAAAACAGAGGAGCCAGAAAGGAAAATTGAGCGGGAGAGAGCGGAGGGGGAGGAAGCAGCGGAAACTTCTCGAAATTCACGGATCTGTTTGTCCCTGCATTGTCGAGGAAGCTGATGTCTTGAACGCGGAATGCGTTGACAATTTTGTAAGCAAAATGAAGATTGTAGCATGGAACTGCTGGCGGTTGGGAAATACCCGGCAGTCCGGGGCTTCTGAATTGTCGGAAGTCGGTGCGGCCGGATGTGATGTTTTTATCACAAACCAAATCTGATGAGAAGAAAACGAAGATATTGCGGATGAAATTGGGTATGGAAAACATGGAGGTGGTGAGCTGTGTAGAAAAAGGGAGAGGAATCGTCGTGTTGTGGAGGAGTGATATTGATTTGGTTTTGAAGAGTAAATCAAAAAATCATATCGATGCGGAGGTAATGGAGACTGGGGGAATTTCTTGGCGGTTCACGAGGATCTTCGGGGAACCAGTTGAGAAGGATAAAACGTGGTAGCTGATGAAGGACCTCTCCATGCAGCAACGAAATCATCAGGCGTGGCTTTGCGCTGGTGACTTCAATGAAATCTTGTTCCAACATGGGAAGGGGGTATAGAGGCCACAAGCTTGTATGGATAGATTTAAACAGATGCTGGAGGTTTGTGAACTTCACGATTTAGGGTTTGAGGGTGATGTTTTTATGTGGAGGAATAAACAGGAGTCTGGGAATACTCATATTAGAGAGCGATTAGACAGGGCTGTTGCTAATCTTGAGTGACTGCAGCGCTTCCCTCGGGTACATGTGAAAAATGGTGATCCATATCATAGTGATCATAGACCGGTGGTGATTGAAACTGAGGTGATTATGAGCAGTAGAGGAGGCAGTGGGTTCAAATTTGAAGCGAGCTGGATTCGGGAGGAGGGATGCCGCAAGGTGATTGAGGATGCATGGGGGATGCGGGCTGGTAGTGATTGTAGTTTGGGAGAAAGCTTAAAGGGGGTGGCCACTAGTTTAAAAGATTGGAGTGATAACGTCTTGGGAGATTTGGAAAAATGGTTACGGAAGGCAAAAAAAAGAGCTCGAGAGTTGGAGTAGATAACCGATCAGTGATGATTCGGTTCAGAGGGAGGCTGTGACAGAACCGACCAATTTATTAGAGCACAAGCACATAATTCACCATTAGCGCGGCAAACTACATGATTGAGACCTAATAAACCCGGTAGTCATACCGAAATCTCGAAGGATTTCAAACTTTTTCGGCACGACCAAGATCGTAATAGTTTAGCGTTCCCATTCACAAGTACATAGTTCGCACATAGTTTAAATCATCGGAGTACGAATAAAGTTATTACTACCCAAGTTCAAATTTCAAAATAAGCGGAAGCAATTTAGTTCAAATCCACACACGCACTTAATTCAAATACAGTGCCAGTCCCTTAGTCAACATCCAGCAAAAGCATCAAGTAGAGAAGAGCGACCATGCCCAAGGTCTAGTCATCTCCCAAAGCGGGATAGAAGCAGTTCTGACAATAGCCATAAAACATCGCACCATCTGTAAAAATATGGGAAATAAAACCCTGAGTACGAGAATGTACTCAGCTAGAGTTACCCATCATAAACTAAAATAAAGTGACTCCAAGGAGTATGCAAGGCTGTATAAGTAGGATAGCTGACTCATTTAATTGCGGAAAAGCTTGCATTAAGAACAATTAATAAGAACCTTCTAGCAATGTCTTTTAATCTAATTATCTGTATCATGCTACATTAGCACCTGTACTAAACAAGCATGGTAATAATTATTCAACAAGAAAGTAACCAATTTCGGTTGAGTATCTTTCAATCTCAACAGCTCAACCATCTCATCTCTTGTTCAAGTTCTTACTACGATGCCGCTGCTCAAGTCAAGTGTTCACTGTCCAGGAAAGATGACGATTATAATCGATTACTAACCAGCTGGCGGGTACTCCTCACACAAACCACACTCACCCGCTAAGGTGAGCTACAGATTACCGACATTTAATTCAGGAAAAGCGCGAGATCAACAGGTACCATCGTACCCAGGAACCGCCCGGCTGCCTTATTCAGGGCGACCCTGACCTCGGACTTACTCTCCGCGTAACCTGTGGTCCCCCATCTTCACCAATACGATGCGTACAGCAGGTCGACTCCCGGCCCAAATCAAAATTAGGCTTCGCGGTCGGAACGACTTATCCTTCCAGCTAAATGAGGCATAAATTCAATATGACTTGAGGACGTACAACGGGCGGGGTCCTAGTTCGACACAGACGGGATAACCACATCGAACCTCCAGTTCAGTCTCAACACCAATCCCGCCCAGTCTCGATTTATTATCTTCACATGGTTATCCAAGATAACAATGTATTCAACCATTCCAAGTCACCACCTATAGCTCGCGGATGACAGGAAATCACCCGACTTCTACCGATCTAGTTAAGCAGGGCTAAGCATATATTCGTACCTGAACCTAACAGGGTTGAAGTATAAACAGTGACAAGGAATATAAGTAATGCAGCAACGGTATAAAACAATGCCTATAATTTAATGCATCAAACGAGTAAAGGACTCAAGTTAGATATTTTGCAAACCACAGGGAGAATGCTCTGGGGCTTGCCTTTCAGGAAAGAGCTTGGCTGGTGGTCGGGACACTCCGGAAGATCAGCTTCGGGATCCTCTTCTGCTGCTGCTTCCCGCACCAACGCTTCCTGCTGGCCTTCCTCTCCTGATGCTCCGGGAACTACCGTTTCGAGCTCTGATGATCCTGTATGATGCATAGTGCGTATGAATACCGTGCATACATATAAATACAATGCTGATGGTGATGGTGAATGAATGCTCAGCTAAGATGAATGATATGATATTTGAAAACATGTATGAGATAAGCACATGTCATCTGCATTCTCTTTTACTGACAATTTTCTAAACAAGACTCGTATTATAATTTACTCGCACACTATAGGAAATTATAAACAACCATTATTTCGCACACTACACTCTACTGAACCAAAACCAATAGTAGATCACACGTATCACAAATAGCACAAAAAGCATTTTTACACATATGAAATGATAACTCTAAAGCATTATTTATAATTAAAAGAAATCAGGATATAACTATAATATGACTTTAGACTACTCAGAAAATTCTGTAAAAATTACAGGAGCTTAATCATACCAAATAAAGACTACCATAAAAATTTCAAGTCAAAACAGTAAGTACTTTATTCTACACAAAAATGACAAGGAAGCACAATTTCAGGGGCATAAAATACTTTGTACATAAAAGTATGTCAAACAACAGATCTCAGAACATCATTAGCTTTAGATTGGCATAAAAACATTCTCCAAAAAGTTTCATGCATAAATTCCTTATATATTATTTATTATGAATTATTTATCATCACATGAAAATAGGCACCATAACTAGACAGATCAAACTTTCCACATGACATAACCTTATAATATTTTTCACAGATAGAGCATGACATAAGAAGACTAACAAACTTGGTCTCACATTTTTCTGAGCAACAGAGAATTACTTATGCATTTCCTAAGATAAAAGCAATTAATAGAGATAATAAAGCTATACAGAAAAGTATCACAAATTCCATATTTCATATTTTTCATGCATAGATCATCTTATAAGAAAAATACTGCAAGTTGAACCAACTCATTTGGATGAAAAATGAGCAAGTTATGAATTTTCAAAGTTCAAACAGAAATCTGAAATTATTTCTGGAAAAGAAAAAGGAAAAACGCTTTGCACCGGAGACCCTGAGGTTTTCAGAAAATAACCAAGCCCTAATAGGTAATTCTCTGTGTCTGGCCATTATACACGAAGGACCCTGGGATTTGTCTTATTCCAAGATGGAGTCCCTGCACAGGGAAGGGGAAGGTCGACGGCGTCGGCGCGGCCCCGCCGGCCGTTGCCGGGGCTCTTCGGCCACTCTGACCCTAGGGATAGCACGAGGGGCACGGCGGGTCGATTGCGGGGCGAATCGAGGTCGGAGCAAAGCCGAGGCGGCTTGGACCACGTGCGCAGGGCGGACGGCGGCTTCCCGGTCGGCGGTCGGCCGAAATCCGGCGAGGGCCGACCCGCACGGGCCTCATGAACTAGGGCTACAGCTGCTACTTGACGAGATGCACCTAAAGCTTGAGACAGAGAGAAGAATTGTCAGCCGAATCAACCGGGACACGGCGGCGGCGGTCACGGGCTCACCGGCCGCGGAGAAGAAGCCCTCGATTGGGGGTCTTACCCTCGACGAGGACGGTTGATAGGCGGCGCACGAGCTAGAGCACGTCGAGGCCAGTCTGGTGACGGGCTCAGGGCGGAAAATGTGCGGCGGAGATGGCTTCGACGACGGCGGCGGCGACGGCGGCTCGCGGAGCTGCGGGAAGGAGGCGGGGGAAGTCAAAATTGAGAGAGGGATAGCGAAGAGGGAGCAGCCGCGGTCGCTTTAACGTGGTCGGGACGGTCGCGGCCGCCCCGGACCGCCGGTGGACGCGCGCCATGCGGAGCGCGCGGGCTGGGCGACATGGGCGGTGGCCGGACATTTCCCTGACGGCCAGGACACAGCCGTCACCAAAAAGCTATTTTCATGAATTTGAAACAAACTTTGCTGCTTAATAACTCTTGAACTAGGCCGAATTAGCAAAAACTCCAAATAGATGAAATGTAGCTTTTGAAGAGTAGAACATTTCATCTATACAAAGTTTGGCCGGATTCTGCATAGATTTTGAAATACAAAAATCCAAAGAAAATACCCCTTAAAATCCCTAAAAATGGAATAATAGCCTCCAATTCTGCCCTTTTTTAACATTTTTGAACACCTTCCAAGCATTTTCATGAAAAGTGGTAATTACAACTTTTGTTCCTTATGAAATTATCTACAAACTTTATTTAGGGTGCACACACATGCAAGCATTCTAGCTATCACTTTCAATTCAGTCAAACAAAACTACTTTAAAGGTCCACCTTGGTCAACCATGACAACAAAGCTTAATTAGCCAAAACCATGAACATAAACCTAGGTTAATTTGGTGTCCTAATCATGTCTAGGTTACCTTAGGGGTCATCAAACACCAAACACTCATACCACTTATCCAGTTCATGTGAAAGGCAAGCAAAATTTTGAATAACCAAGCATGATACATGAAATGACAATCAATCTTTTCATTAATGCTATGCATAATGATGCTTATGCTTAAGAATGCAAATGATTATGCATGCTTAACACCAGAGTGTTACAGCCCTTCCCCCCCTTAAAGAAATCTCGTCCTGAGATTTGAGTAGACTAACCATTCTTTATGAAAATCGGGATATACTTCTTTTAAATAGTCCTCCGTTTCCCAAGTGGCATCGTTATCATCATGATTGCTCCAAGAAACCTTGTATTGCCTGACCACACGATTTCTAGTCACTCTATCTTTGACATCCAGGAGTCTCATAGGTTTCTCTTCATAAGTTAAATCTGAGCTCAACTTAATGTCTTTCACTTTAACAGCCTCTTCGGTTGGAACACGCAGACATTTCTTGAGTTGGGATACATGGAAAACAGGAAATACTGCACTCATCTCTTCAGGCAGTTTGAGCTTATAGGCCCACAATCCTTTCCTTTCCACTATCTGATATGGACCGACATAACGAGGTGCTAGTTTTCTTTTAACACCAAAACATTGCACTTTCTTCATAGGAGAGACCTTCAGATATACATAATCACCAACATTAAAAGTTAGAGGTCTTCTTCTCTTGTCGGCATAACTTTTCTGTCGAGATTGTGCAGCTGCTATGTGTTGTTGAATTGTTCGAACCTGCTCTTCAGCTTCTTTAACAAAGTCAATACCATAATATCTTCTTTCTCCAGGTACTACCCAATTCACAGGCGTTCTACACTTTCGGCCATACAGTGCCTCAAAAGGAGCCATCTGTATACTCTCTTGGTAACTATTGTTATAAGAAAATTCTGCCAAAGGTAACCATTTCTCCCATGAACCCTTGGATGATAAAACACAAGCTCTCAGAAGATCCTCAAGAACTTGATTCACTCTTTCTGTTTGACCTGAGGTTTGAGGATGATAAGCTGTACTATGATTCAGCTTTGTCCCCAAATCCTTCTGCAAGTGTTCTCAGAAATGAGCAGTAAACTGAGATCCTCGATCAGATACGATTGTCTTGGGAATTCCATGCAAATGGATAATCTCCCTGAGGTAAATATCAGCATATTGAGGCGGTCGATAGTCTGTACGAACTGAAATAAAGTGCGCATTCTTGGTAAGTCGATCAACGATTACCCAAATAGAATCATGCCCTTTTTGAATGGTGGGAAGTCCGGTAATGAAATCTATACTGATATCTTCCCATTTCCATTCAGGAATCGGCAATGGTTGAAGCATTCCGGCTGGCTTCAGATGAACAGCCTTTATGCGACAACAGATGTCACACCGTGCGACATAAGCTGCAATCTCCTTTCTCATTTTGGTCCACCAATAGCGAACCTTCAGATCGTGAAACATTTTACTACCGCCAGGATGAATAGATAACTTTGATAAGTGAGCTTCATCCATGATTTGATTTCTGAGTTCTCTATCTTTTGGTACGACCAGACGATCGTCAAACCATAAGATTCCCTTCTCATCTACCTGAAAATGCTTGAGCGGCTGTTTCAACATTTTCTCCTTGATATGACCTATACCCTTGTCAGTTTTCTGACCTTCGATGATCTTACTTTCAAGCGAGCAACTAATGTGGATGTTACACAGCACAACAGGATGCATGAGGCTAAAACCATCTGCTAACAAAGGTTGAATAACATGACAATGTGATTTTTGACTCAACGCATCTACGACTACGTTTGCCTTGCCTGGATGATACAAGATCTCCATATTGAAGTCCTTAATAAACTCCATCCATCGATGTTGTCTCATGTTCAACTCGAGTTGAGTGAAGATATACTTCAGACTTTTGTGATCAGTATAGACTTTACAGAAGTTACCCAACAAGTAATGCCTCCAGATTTTTAGAGCATGCACAACAGCTGCTAGCTCCAAATCATGGGTTGGATAATTCACTTCATGCTTCTTTAACTGACGTGAGGCATAAGCTATGACTCTTCCTTCTTGCATAAGCACACATCCTAAGCCTGATTTTGATGCATCGCAATATACATCATAAGGTTTCCCCAAATCTGGTTGCGCAAGAACAGGAGCAGTGGTCAACAAGTCCCGCAAGGTACGGAAAGCTGTTTCACACTCCTCTGTCCAGACAAACTTCTTCTCTTTCTGCAACAGATTTGTCATAGGTTTGGCAATTTTGAGAAATCCAGAATGAAACGACAATAATACCCGGCTAGACCAAGAAAACTCCAAACTTCATGCACAGAAGTCGGCGCTTCCCAGTTCATAACCTCTTGTACTTTGCTCGGATCTACTGAGATTCCCTCATCAGATAGGACATGGCCAAGGAATTGAACTTTCTTGAGCCAAAACTCACACTTGCTAAACTTAGCATACAGCTTATGTTCCCTAAGCCTTTCTAAAACAATCCTTAGATGCTCGGCATGATCTGCTTCATTTTCGGAGTACACCAAGATGTCGTCAATAAACACCACCACAAACTTGTCTAACTCCGGCATGAAGACCGAATTCATCAGATACATGAAGTATGCAGGAGCATTTGTTAAGCCAAAGGACATAACAAGATACTCATACAATCCATATCTGATAGAAAAAGCGGTCTTAGGCACATCTTCTGGTCTAATCTTGATCTGATGGTAACCAGACCTAAGATCAATCTTGGAAAACACTCTCGCCTTGGACAACTGATCAAAAAGAATGTCAATTCTGGGTAACGGATACTTGTTCTTAACGGTGACAGCATTGAGTGGACGATAATCCACGCACATCCGTAGAGATTTGTCCTTGTTCTTCACAAAGATAGCAGGACAACCCCATTCCGACACACTAGGGCGAATAAGACCCTTGTCCAACAATTCCTTCAACTGATTTTTGAGCTTTGCCAATTCATTTGGCGGCATCCGATATGGTCTCCTAGAAATTGGGGCAGTGCCAGGCAATAACTCAATGCGAAACTCAACATCTCTATCGGGTGGAAGACCCGAAAGCTCTTCAGGAAAAACATCCGGAAATTCACACACGACAGGAATATCGGGGAGAGGGGTCACATGAGTAGAATAGGACACACTCTCTAGCTTAAACTTTTGGGGTAATGGCACTTGAAAAGTACCTTCCCCAAGAGGATTTCTGATAGATAGCATCCTATTACCTGTATCGATCACAGCACCCCAGAATTTCATCCAACTCATTCCCACGATGACATCCACTCCTAAGCCAGGTAGAACTATCAAGTTCAACTGAAACCTCCACTTATCTAAGTCTAGGGTTGCACCCTGAACTATCTGCTTAGTAGTTATATCAGCCCCAGCTGAACTAACCTTGAATTCAATGCTCAATTCAAGTATCTTTTGATCATGCTTCTGTGCAAATGCTTGACTCATAAAAGAATGCGATGATCCAGAATCAAACAAAATAGTGGCAGGGATTTGATTCACAGAAAACATACCCGCAGTCACTGGTTCACCAGCAAGGATTTCCTCAATCGAGGTGTTGTGCACACGAGCTTGATACGGGCCCTGCTGCTTCTTGGGAAAAGGGCAATAACGAGCAAAGTGCCCTGTCTGGTTGCAGTTGAAGCAAGGTCCATTGACAGGTGTCTTGTTAGCACCGGTCAAGCTGCTCTGTACTGGTTTCCCCTGTGGAGCAGAAACTTTGAATGCTCTGTGTTGCTTCTGCGGATTCTGAGCTGGATAATTATTATGCCTTTTCTGCTGCGGGGGCCTGAATCTCGCACCAGACATCGGTGGACGAAACGGCGTACGGAAAGCAGTTGGGGCTCTTGACTGAGAAGAACCACCTCCATCATGGGCCCTCTTGCGATTCTTGACGGCAGCATGAACATTGTTACTGTTTTCTTGCATAATACAATCATTCAAGAAATCATTAAAAGTAACACGGGCAGAAGTGCTCATGGTCTTCATCAACTTGGAACTCAAGCCTCTCTTGAAACTAGCTATCTTGTTCTCATCAGTGTTGACAAACTCAGGAGCATAGCGACTCAAGGTATTGAAGGCATGCAGATACTCCTTCACATTGCGAGTTCCCATAGTGAGCGACAGAAACTCCGTCTTCTTCATAGCCATCAGACTAGGAGGAATGAAATTCCCCCGGAAAGCATGTGCAAAGCGGTCCCAAGTAATAGGAACACCTTGCGGAAAGGTGGTGTGATGTTGCTTCCACCACGTCCCTGCTTGTCCCTCAAGCTGATGGGCTGCATACTCCACTTTCAGCTCCTCTGTCAACCTTAGAAGACGAAATTTATCTTCCATGGTGTTTAGCCATTCATCTGCTTCAAGTGGCTCAGGAGCATCCTTAAACACAGGAGGTTTTGTGTCCTAAAACTCCTTGAAGCTGCTGTATTGATTTTGTTGAGGACCCTGACGAACATCACGGGCCAAGCTCTCGCGAAGAAGCTGCTCCACATTACGCTGGCTGCCCAAGAATTGAGCAAACAGCTGCTCCGCATTGGTCAGAGGTGGGGGTGGCACACCACGTGCAGTGTTATCGACACCCTCTTCAGATCTACCACTGCCATTAGCACCCGAACCACTACGGGTAACCGGCATCTGCATATTTCAGCAATAAGTATGTATCAGGTGAATGTTGTCATAATGAGAGGTGAATGTAAAAATCATGCCAAACTGAATTTATCGAGGGAAATAAATTCGCACAATAAATAGAGGCACAATAATTCCAATTTTTCACATCACAACATCACTAATAATATTACCGCGAACCATCGCAAAGCGTCTTACAACATCCATAATTTTGCCAGCGTACATACACTGGACTTTTAAAAGTTGTACAGATATCACCACATCAAACACCATGTTCCAACATTACACCAAAGTCTCGATAGCGAGCAAGAGGGTTACATGACCACCTGATAGGAACGCAAAAGAACAACTAGAGACTAACGATCCTCAGAACGGCTACTCTCCATTGTTGCTACTCTCACTAGAAGCACTGTTCATAGCCCTCCTAGCTGCTACTAAGGCTGCTCTCAGCTGATGGATCTCCTCCTGCTTCCTGTGCACCTCCTCGTGAAGGCTAGCATTGTAAGCATGAACCTCCTCCACGTCCTCTAGCACCTGTTGTTGGCGGATGCTAAGACGACGGAACTCGGACCAGGCTTCATCCCTAGCCTGAGCCATCTTCTAGCTCTCTAGCACAACCTTGTCTCGATGATGAGACACACGGGCTACCTCCTCTCGGGAGCGCTGAAGCTCACGAGTCAACTCACGCTTCTCCTTGCGTGCATCAGCTCGAGCCTCCTTGAACTCCTCATTCAGGCGAAGTGCCTTAGTCTCCATGTTGACATAGGCCCTCATCACAGCAAACATGGCACTCATGGCAGGCGTGCTTCTACCCTACGCCTCCTCAGGACCTGCCTCCAATGGGTTTCCCTCAGCATGTGGCCACCTAGAAAAGCAGTGAGCAATGGGGAACACTCCAGGATAAACCTCGGCAAGCTGGTGAGGTATCTCCTCCATCAGGTGCTCCACCACGTCAAAAGCTGCAAATGTGGCACCTGTCTTGGCAGTCCTGCCCGCACCAAAACAGCGCCACCCAACCCAGTGGGGGTCACCGTCCAAAGGTGGGACAACTACCTCCACACGAGCCTCTCCATAGTTCACCAAATCATCCTTGTCCCAGTAATAGTGAGGCTCCATGCCCACTGTGTACCCAGCATTAGAGAGAATCCTCCAAAGAAGGCTAGGCATGGCGTGCTCCTCAAGAAAAGTGTCCACCTCCCTGGGTGCCGACTCACAGATAGCCAAAGGACCACGGGGCACTCTTCCTCCAGTGGACTTACGAGCAGTCTGCTTGGTTCTCGCCATCTGTTCAAAAGTTGTATATCCCATAAGTTAAAATTTTAAAGAAATGAGACGAATTATTTATAAGGGAAGGAACCATGAATGTATGAATGAGCAATTTTAACCATGATGCATGCACGTTACACACGTCCTCACGAACTAATAATCTAACGCTCTATGCGGTGGCATACATCGTTCTCTCATTATACGTAACTACTTCGTTCTACCGTTCGCGGTTAGTGTACCTGCAGAAAATTCATTTCAGCCTATATCCCATATGAATGCAATTCGACGTAAAAACTCATGCACCTTCCGAACAAGGTGAAAACACCGCTTACTTACTACCCCAACAAGTCGCGCAGAAGACGACACCGCCAGAAGATGGTCCCAACATGGGATACCTTCATATAAACATGTGTGCAACATGTGAATAATCCGGCATCAATAAGCACTCCCCTAGACTGGCATTGCATCCAATCATGCTCTCACAACTCACATTTACCAGGGCGTAGAGGCAATTTGATCCATACATTACCATTCAAATGAATGGCACCCATACGACTCCACCATTGTATGGGCAACGGCAAAATAATAAATATGATGCAATTTCCCCCAAGTCAGTACTTAATTAAGCCACCTGAATCCTATTGGGCATAAAGGATATGACCACTGGCACACTCTAGTATTCAAAACCATAGATTTGAGCACCTATATACACCTATACTTTTTGTAAATACTTTTCGCAAACCAAAAACTCTTTTATTTTAAATACTTGTGAACAGTAACACGCTAAACCTGCTCCGATACCAGCTGTGACAGAACCGACCAATTTATTAGAGCACAAGCACATAATTCACCATTAGCGCGGCAAACTACATGATTGAGACCTAATAAACCCGGTAGTCATACCGAAATCTCGAAGGATTTCAAACTTTTTCGGCACGACCAAGATCGTAATAGTTTAGCGTTCCCATTCACAAGTACATAGTTCGCACATAGTTTAAATCATCGGAGCACGAATAAAGTTATTACAACCCAAGTTCAAATTTCAAAATAAGCGAAAGCAATTTAGTTCAAATCCACACACGCACTTAGTTCAAATACAGTGCCAGTCCCTTAGTCAACATCCAGCAAAAGCATCAAGTAGAGAAGAGCGACCATGTCCAAGGTCTAGTCATCTCCCAAAGCGGGATAGAAGCAGTTCTGACAATAGCCATAAAATATCTCACCATCTGCAAAAACATGGGAAATAAAACCCTGAGTACGAGAATGTACTCAGCTAGAGTTACCCATCATAAACTAAAATAAAGTGACTCCAAGGAGTATGCAAGGCTGTATAAGTAGGATAGCTGACTCATTTAATTGCGGAAAAGCTTGCATTAAGAACAATTAATAAGAACCTTCTAGCAATGTCTTTTAATCTAATTATCTGTATCATGCTACATTAGCACCTGTACTAAACAAGCATGGTAATAATTATTCAACAAGAAAGTAACCAATTCCGGTTGAGTATCTTTCAATCTCAACAGCTCAACCATCTCATCTCTTGTTCAAGTTCTTACTACGATGCCGCTGCGCAAGTCAAGTGTTCACTCTCCAGGAACGATGGCGATTATAATCGATTTCTAACCAGCTGGCGGGTACTCCTCACACAAACCACACTCACCCGCTAAGGTGAGCTACAGATCACCGACATTCAATTCAGGAAAAGCGCGAGATCAACAGGTACCATCGTACCCAGGAACCGCCCGGCTGCCTTATTCAGGGCGACCCTGACCTCGGACTTACTCTCCGTGTAACCTGTGGTCCCCCATCTTCACCAATACGATGCGTACAGCAGGTCGACTCTGGGCCCAAATCAAAATTAGGCTTCGCGGTCGGAACGACTTATCCTTCTAGCTAAATGTGAGGCATAAATTCAATATGACTTGAGGACGTACAACGGACGGGGTCCTAGTTCGACACAGACGGGATAACCACATCGAACCTCCAGTTCAGTCTCAACACCAATCCCGTCCAGTCTCGATTTATTATCTCCACATGGTTATCCAAGATAACAATGTATTCAACCATTCCAAGTCACCACCTATAGCTCGCGGATGACAGGAAATCACCCGACTTCTACCGATCTAGTTAAGCAGGGCTAAGCATATATTCGTACTTGAACCTAACAGGGTTGAAGTATAAACAGTGGCAAGGAATATAAGTAATGCAGCAACGATATAAAACAACGCCTATAATTTAATGCATCAAACGAGTAAAGGACTCAAGTTAGATATTTTGCAAACCACAGGGAGAATGCTCTGGGGCTTGCCTTTCAGGAAAGAGCTTGGCTGGTGGTCGGGACACTCCGAAAGATCAGCTTCAGGATCCTCTTCTATTGCTGCTTCCCGCACCAACGCTTCCTGCTGGCCTTCCTCTCCTGGTGCTCCGGGAACTACCGTTTTGAGCTCTGATGATCCTGTATGATACATAGTGTGTATGAATACCGTGCATACATATAAATACAATGCTGATGGTGATGGTGAATGAATGCTCAGCTAAGATGAATGATATGATATTTGAAAACATGTATGAGATAAGCACATGTCATCTGCATTCTCTTTTACCGACAATTTTCCAAACAAGACTCGCATTACAATTTACTCGCATACTATAGGAAATTATAAATAACCATTGTTTTGCACACTACACTCTACTGAACCAAAACCAATAGTAGATCACACGTATCACAAATAGCACCAAAAGCATTTTTACACACATGAAATGATAACTCTAAAGCATTATTTATAATTAAAAGAAATCAAGATATAACTACAATATGACTTCAGACTACTTAGAAAATTCTGTAAAAATTACAGAAGCTTAATCATAAAATTTCAAGTCAAAACAATAAGTACTTTATCCTACACAAAAATAACAAGGCAGCATAATTTCAGGGGCATAAAATACTTTGTACATAAAAGTATATCAAACAACAGATCTCAGAACATCATTAGCTTTAGATTGATATAAAAACATTCTCCAAAATGTTTCATGCACAAATTCCTTATATATTATTTATTATGAATTATTTATCATCACATGAAAATAGGCACCATAACTAGACAGATCAAACTTTCCACATGACATAACCTCATAACATTTTTTGCAGATAGAGCATGACATAAAAAGACTAACAAACTTGGTCTCATATTTTTCTGAGCAACAGAGAATTACTTATGCATTTCCTAAGATAAAAGCAATTAATAGAGATAAATAAAGCTATACAGAAAAGTATCACAAATTCTACATTTCATATTTTTCATGCATAGATCATCTCATAAGAAAAATATTGCAAGTTGAACCAACTCATTTGGATAAAAAATGAGCAAGTTATGAATTTTCAAAGTTCAAACAGAAATCTGAAATAATTTATGGAAAAGAAAAAGAAAAACACTTTGCACCGGGGACCCTAAGGTTTTTAGAAAATAACCGAGCCCTAATAGGTAATTCTCTGTGTCTGGCCGTTATACACGAAGGACCCTGGGTTTTGTCTTATTCCAAGATGGAGTCCCTGCACAGGGAAGGGGAAGGTTGACGGCGTCGGCGCGGCCCCCCCAGCCGTTGCCGGGGCTCTTCGGCCACTCTGACCCTAGGGATAGCACGAGGGGGACGGCACGCGTCGATTGCGGGGCGAATCGAGGTCGGAGCAAAGCCGAGGCGGCTTGGGCCACGTGCGCAGGGCGGACGGCGGCTTCCCGGTCGGCGGCCGGCCGAAATCCGGCGAGGGCCGACCCGCACGGGCCTCATGAACTAGGGCTACAGCTGCTACTTGACGAGATGCACCTAAAGCTCGAGACAGAGAGAAGAATCATCGATCGAATCGACCGGGACACGGCGGCGGCGGTCACGGGCTCACCGGCCGCGGAGAAGAAGCCCTCGATTGGGGGTCTTACCCTCGACGAGGACAGTTGATAGGCGGCGCACGAGCTAGAGCACGTCGAGGCGAGTCTGGTGATGGGCTCAGGGTGGAAAATGCGCGGCGGAGATGGCTTCGGCGATGGCGGCTCGCGGAGCTGCGGGAAGGAGGCGGGGGAAGTCAAAATTGAGAGAGGGATAGCAAAGAGGGAGCAGCCGCGGTCGCTTTAACGTGGTCGGGACGGTCGCGGCCGCCCCAGACTGCCGGTGGACGCGCGCCACGCGGAGCGCGCTGGCTGGGCGACATGGGCGGTGGCCGGACATTTCCCTGACGGCCAGGACACAGCCGTCACCAAAAAGCTATTTTCATGAATTTAAAACAAAATTTGCTGCCTAATCATGTCTAGGTTACCTTAGGGGTCATCAAACACCAAACACTCATACCACTTATCCAGTTCATGTGAAAGGCAAGCAAAATTTTGAATAACCAAGCATGATACATGAAATGACAATCAATCTTTTCATTAATGCTATGCATAATGATGCTTATGCTTAAGAATGCAAATGATTATGCATGCTTAACACCAGAGTGTTACAGAGGCGGTGTGGAGTTTCAAGGTTGATCGTTTGGAGGAACAAATAGATCTTTATTGGAAACAACGAGCACACATTAATTGGTTGCAATGTGGAGATCGCAATACCACATACTTCCATAACATGTGCTCGGCTAGGAGGAGGAGGAGGAATAGAATAGGGAAACTACAAAAAAATGGATTTTGGGTGGAGGAAGAAGAGGAGAAAAAGGAGTTTATTGCTAATCATTTTTTCCAGCTTTTCAGGTCGTGTGCGGCGGCTGATGGGGGCCGTATGCAACAGCTTTTGGCTGCTGTGCACCCCAGTGTTACGTTGGCAATGAAGGACATGCTCACGGCCAATTTTACAGATGATGAGATCAAGGTCGCACTGGATGGGATCGGCGACCTAAAGGCCCCTGGCCCTGATGGTATGCCGACTCTATTCTTCAAACAATACTGGGACATAGTGGAGAAGAAATTGACCAAGGAAGTGCAGCATGTGTTAAGTGGAGACCGAATGCATGATGGCTGGAATGATACAATCATTTTCCTCATCCCCAAAGTGGAGCATCTAGAAAAGGTCACTGATTTGAGGCCGAATAGCTTGTGCAACATGGTGTACAAAGTGATCTGAAAGGTGCTAACTAACAGATTGAGAGTGGTTCTGCCTGAACTTATCACTTCTAACCAAAGCGCTTTCATCCCGGGGAGGCTGATCTCTGATAATATTCTGATTACCTACGAGCTAACTCATTACTTGATGAACAAGAGAGAAGGAAAATGGGTTATGCAGTTATCAAGCTCGATATGAGCAAGGCGTATGATAGGGTGGAGTGGAGTTTTTTTGGAGAAAATGATGAGAAGGATGGGGTTCCATGAGAGATGGATTGGCTTGATTATGGAATGTGTCACAATAGTTAGCTACCGTGTAAAAGTGAATGGTGACTTATCAGAAAGATTTACACCAGAGAGGGGTTTACGGCAGGGGGATCCTCTATCCCCCTATCTTTTCTTGTTGTGTGCTGAAGCATTTTCAGCCTTGTTAAAAAAGGGAGAAGCTGACGGTCTGATTACGGGAGTTAAAATCTGTCATAGTGCACCTAGCATATCACACTTATTGTTCGCCGATGACTCACTAATTTTGATTCGTGCGAATGAGGGGGATTGCGCGCACTTGCAGAGTATTCTCCAATTGTATGAAGATTGTTCAAGTCAAGCTATAAGCAAGGCCAAATCTGCTATTCTGTTCAGCAAGAATACAAGGCCAGAGGAGAAGAAGAAGGTGTGTGACCTGCTGCAAGTTACCAAGGAGACCATGAATGAGAAGTACTTGGGACTCCCTGTGCACATCGGGCAATCAAAGACAAACACGTTTGCATATCTTAAAGATCGGATCTAGAAAAAGATGCAAGGGTGGAATGAAAAATTCTTGTCATGGGCGGGCAAAGAGATCCTGATTAAAGCAGTGGCTTAGGCTATTCCTACATTTGCCATGGGGTGTTTTGATCTAACAAAAACCCTCTGTGACCAAATCGGAGCTATGATTTGCCGGTTCTGGTGGAACAATTAGGAAGGAAAACACAAGATTCACTGGTTGAGCAAAGAGCAAATGATGAAGCCCAAAGACGAGGGTGGGATGGGTTTTAGAGATATACACTCTTTCAACCTTGGCATGCTTGCCAAACAGTGCTGGCGTCTACTGAAGAACCCTGAGTGTTTGTGTGCTAGGGTGCTGAAAGCTAAGTACTTTGCTAATACATCGGTACTAGAGGCACAACCGAAGAGTGGGATGTCATGGAGGAGTATACTTGAAGGCCTAAAAGTTGTGAAGCAAGGGATGATATGGAGGATTGGAGATGGAATAGGAGTAAACATCTGGTCCGACTCCTGGTTGCCGAGGGACAGTTCGAGACGGCCGATCACCCCGCGTGGCCAAAGCATTCTGGTGGAAGTCCATGAGCTAATTGATCCCTATACATGCCGGTGGGAGGAAGCACTAGTGCATGACCTGTTCTGGGATGAGGATGCTGAACTAATCCTAGCACTACCGGTTCACCAAGGGAGGGACAACATTGCTGCATGGCACTATGACAAGCATGTGGTTTTTAGTGTTAAAACAACATACAAGGTCGCCTGGGATGAGTTTCTGTGGAACAAAACTCCTAACGAACAGCAAGGAGGAAGCAGTAGGTCTGTGCTCGATCTATGGAAAGATATCTGGAAAGTAAAATGCCCAAATAAGATCAAGCATTTCATGTGGAGATTTGCGCATAACAGCCACCCGCTTAGATGCAACCTTGTTCGTCGAGGCATGAAGATCACTGAAAGGTGCCCCATCTGTAATCACCTGGGAGAGGATGGGGGTCACCTATTCTTCAAGTGTAAAGTAGCAAAGCAACTCTGGTGCTTACTCGGGCTGGAGGGTGAAAGATAAACATTGGCATCCATCCACTCAGCCAGTGAAGCATTGGAGTTTGTACTGAAACCTATTGAATAGAAGAAGATCCTTATGATCTGTCACAGAACCACCCAATTTATACAAGATCAAGTACGGATGTCCCCGCTAACACGTTGACACTCACATACTTTCACTTATATAAACCCGGTAGTCCAACAAAATCATGAAGGATTTCAAACCAACTCGCAACAAACCAAGATCGTAGTAATTCAGCATAACCACATCATCTGTTACAACATTTCAAAGATAATCTACATAGGTTACATACATTGGAGTACACTTTAGTTATTACAAACCAAAATGTAAGGTAGCGGAAGCAACATAGTTTTAAAACCAAATCCATAGTTTAAAGATTACATTGCCAGTTCAAGTTCACATCCTACAAAAGCATTATGAGATAAGGATACTAATAGAGACCATGCCCAAAGGTCTAGTCTTCATTCCCGGCAGGGAGAAGGCAGTATTTGCAGCAACCATTATAGAAGATGTCATCTGCAACAAGAGGGAAAATAAAACTCTGAGTACTCAATTGTACTCAACAAGACTTACCCGTCGTAAACCAGAAATAACGACTCCAAGGATTATGCAAGGCTATTATAGGTGGAGTTGGCTTATTCATTTTGCATAAAAAGCCTTAAGTGAGGAGAGTAACCATATTATTATTAGCATCAAGTTAATGTTCATTAACCTGTCATCTATGTTTGTACCTATACTAATCAAGCAAAAGAAAAGAGAATTACATAACCATATCAGGTTCATCATCAGCTTTCTTGTGAAACATTATTAACCATCCAAGCAATTTAATATTTTCAAGTATGGAGATACTCCCGTCAAGCTTCTCACTATCCAGGAGACGATGGCGATTCGAATCGATTACAACCCAGCTGGGAAAATATTCCTAACACTCTCCCGGCAAGCCCCGCTAAGGGTAGCCATAGAACACCGTTCGTACAACTCAGGAATAGCGGATTCGAACAGCGCCTCTCTCACATGGGGGTCACCAAGCCAGGTCAGGAATTTTAACTCACCTGATACGGGACTTACGGACATGGTCCTCATCGGGGTACCACCGTGCCGCTGGACTTACAGACATGACGGCTAGTATGTACATACCACCCCAGTTGTGAGCACTTGATACTCCTCGATTTTCGGCCTGAGTTGAGCTACTAGGCTTCACGGCGGATAACCTCGGATCCAGCCAGCTAAGTGCTAGGAACTGTTCAACATGACAAAGAAAGGCTCCATTCCTTGTAGGTGATTAATCGGCATGATGGTACACTTCATTTAACAAGGTCCGTCGATCTTGTAACTTCCATGTTCCGCCTTACCGTCGATTTACATCCATATGGTTATTTGCATGATAGCACATATAGCCAATCGTGAAGCATCATCCTAATTCTCGCAAGTGATTAATAATCACTCAACTTCTACCGTTTAAGCATAGCTAAGCAATACTACGGCGTCATATCATTAGGATTTCAAGGGTAATAAACTGGACAAGGAAGGATGTAAATGCAACAAAGGTTCCAATTCAAACCTTAGAACTTAATGCAACAAGCATAGCATAATTAATATATTATAAAAGGTTAGGAAGTTAAAATGCTCTGGGGACTTGCATTTCACAAATATTGTGGGTTCGTGCAGTGGGCACTCAAGAACGACCTCCTCTTTGGCGTCGGGTTCGACCACCTGAACCTTCTGCTCTTGAGGATTCTCCGGCTCTTGCGGACACGTTCCCTCGAACTCCAACAGGGTCACTCCTGCCGGCGCACCTATTGCATGCATATGCATAGGATGAGAACCATGGGTGCATAAGTTATGATGGTGATGATGATATGATGCTTATGATGACAAGTTGATCTGATCATATCACTAGACACTCGTTTACCGAGTTTTCCAGTCCTATTCGAATCATTAAAACAAAAGCACTTTACTTTTCTTATAGAAAGTAAACTCACTTACAAAACTACATAACTCAACATATAACAATTCGTCCTCAGTTAAGGACCTAACACCTGCATCTAAGATCTTACCTTAATGAGTTTAAGTATATAAGACATTATGCATGACAAGTCTTATATAAGGAATACAATTAAACATATCATTTCATGTATTAAAAGAATATGATATACATAAAAAAATGATTAAACATCAAAGTTAACTTTCCTATTAGCTAGAGAATACTAAAACAAAATTAATAAACTTGGTTTCATAATTTTTGGATAAATAAACCTCTAGTTATTAATTTTACAAGTTAAAAAGGCTTTTCTTTTAATAAATAAAAGCTATAAATAAAAGTTTATCAAACTAAAATTTTTATGACTTCATCAGGTAGATCACAATAAAATAAAACTAAGAAAACTAGTTTTACCATTTTTGGACCTCTCTAGCTCAAGATATAAATTCTCAAAGTTTGAATTCAAAAACTAAATTGAAAAATATTTTTAAAAAAGGAAAACCGGCACACAGGCCGATTTGGCCAGCTCGGCCCGGCTCGGCCTGCGGCGTGCGCGTGCGCGCGGCCCAAGCACGGGCGAGCGGCCCAGCGGCGGTAGCGCAGCCGCGCGAGGCCCAGCAGCAGCAGGCCGGCCCAGCGTGGCGGCAGCAGCGCACGCGCGAGCGGCCCACAAGCGAAACAGGCCGGCCCAGCACGGCTTGGACAGGTGTGGCCTGGCAACTTTGCAAATAAGGGCTTGTGTTTTACAAATATTGCAAACAGGTCCTATCCATTATTTGACACTATTCACATGAGTCACAAACTTTGCATCAAGACCCCTAAACTTATTCCTATTTACAACACAATGTCCTTGAACGGCTCTCGAACAGAGCGTGACCGGCGGACGCTCGGCCGGCGGTGAAACTTGCCGACGGCGAGGTCTCCGGCGATGATACCGGCACCACGGTGCTCCTCTTGACCTCCCGCACACGATAGGCTGGCTAAAGACACTAGTTAGGGTTCCGGGCTATAGCGGTGACACGCAGCGGTGGCGGCGCACAGAGCACCCGGTGGCATGCCACGTTCCGGCGAGGTCGAGGCGCTACCACCAACACGGTCTTCAGTCCTAGCTTCTACTTGGCTGGGCGACTCCAAAATACTAGAGAGGAGAAGGGAAGGGAGGCAGGAGAGAGCTAGCCACGAGAGACCGAACTCGCGGCCATGGCGGCCATGGCTGCTGCGCGACGAGGAGGCTCACCTCGCGACGGCACAGGGCACAGCGGGGTCGGGGAGGAAGAGTAGCTCGTGGCGGAGCTATGAGCGAGATGAATTGGAAAAATGAGGGAGCCGTGTGGTTGAATTGCGAAGCGACGTGGCGGCGGCTGGGAAACAAAGGAAGAGAGGGAAGGAGGAGAAAGAGAAATTGGGGTGGCCGGCTTCGACTTGCTTGGCAGGGCGAGGTGGCGGGAGCTTCGTGACTTCAACCACGCAGGCGGCTCACACGACCGAGCGCGAGAAGGACCGCGATGGCCACGGCGGACGCCGGCGAAGAAGAAAAGGGCAGGTGTCGGGTACTGTAGCAGTAAAGGGGATTTTTCTCCTTTTTCAATTGCTCCAATTTCCATATTGAAACTTGAAATTCTTCCAAAATAAAAGTTGTTCAAAATCAACTGAATTTCACTTTTGCTTTTTGTACCATAGTCAAATTCTTAATATTTTTGAAACTAGGGTTTTCAAAATTTAAATTTAAATTTGAATTTAAACACTTCAACACAATAAAATGCAATGACAAATTTTTGATGTAGGATGCTTATGCACATGTAATGGAATGCAATTTGGCTAATAACACTTGAGATGTTACAATGATCACTGCCCTCTGGTACACTTGGTCGGAGAGAAATCTGATTAGGGAGGAGAGAAAGAGACGATGCGCCCAGATTCTTGCTCGAAGTGTGGAATCTTATGTCAAGCAGATGAATCTGAATGACACTTCGCCAGCTACAAGGGTAAACCAAGGGCGAGCTGGCGCTCGATGGTTGAAGCCACCGGCTGATATACTAAAATTGAACTGTGATGCATCCCCTCTACCTGATACCGGAGTTGGCAGTTGGGGCGCGCTGATCAGGGACTGGGAGGGCGACATTGTGTTGACGGGGAGGGGAAAAGTTAATCATACTCTTAGTCCATTTCATGCCGAGTTGATAGCTTTCTTACAAGGGGTTCAGATGGCAGTAAACATGGGCATTGGCCGTATCATCATTGAAACAAATGCTCAGGAAGTGGTGAAGGCAATCAAGTCCAGTGATTATGATGACTCATCAGTAGGTTACCTTATCGATGAAATTAAGTCCGTGCTAGCTTTGAACTTTATTCAAGTTTCGTGTGAGTTTGTTTGTAGAGAGTGTAATAGGGCAGCACATAAGCTTGCCGCACTGGGTCATTTGTGTAATGAGGGTGAAGAGGTGATCACAGCCTCCGTACCCGAGACTATTTCTGTAATCGTTGCTAACGATTCGTTAGCAAATGAGTAATGAGATGACAACCAGATTAAAAAAAAGATTTCCTCAGGCCAATGTTCCTTAACCTAATGCATGAATTGAGAGGTTTTGTTATTTTTATAATTTATATTCTTTCAAAAGAGAGAATAACCAAGTAAAATCAGGCATTAAGAGTCCACGCCATCAAACTATAATCATATGAAAACAGGCCATTTTGTTTGTTTGTGATATATGTAGGGTACCACATACTTGGTAGGAGAAAAGATAATCTAAACAGGAAATAGGTAAGACACCAAACCTTTATAAAATTGAAATCTCCATTCAAAACATTCCAAAGTAAAGAAATGATCAGAGACGGAAATTAGATTTCCTATAGCTTACACAGAACTTAATTCGGTCGACGGTCAAGGCATTGCAATAAGGATGAAAGTGCCGCCAGAACCTGACTGCATTGTTTCGAAATTTTTCCTGCACCAACAGGGGCAGGTTGACAAAAGAAATTGAATAAAACAGAAAGCTTCTGAAAACATAACATTTTTAGCCAAAGTTAATAGCTTGAAAAGAAAACTGAGTGCCGCATTTGTAAATCCTAAATTCCAGAGCTGAGATTTCACTTGGGCATCATTTCCATAAACACCCCAGCTCAGAACGGGATCCCGACTCCATTCTCGCATATTGCCCCCAGTCTTTTTTTTTGGGTGCAAGCATTCTCACAAACACCTAGTCTGCAGCGGACATGAACTTTCACACCCTGCAGCCATCACCGCCCAAACCACCACCGGAATACAGTAATAGTAACAGCAACCCAGCCCATCAGCAGTTATGCGTGGGCGCTCACGCATTAGAGAGGTAGAAGGGACCGAGGAGGAGAGGGTACGGTATGGACCTCGAGGGAGTGGAGGAAGTAGTCACGGACGAGCGTGGCGAGGCCGCGTGCACAGAGGTCGGCAACGACTGGATCTAGGTGTGGGCCGACGGCTCGTTGAGAGAGAAAAACTAGGCCCACGAATGGGGAGCACCGTCGGCGTCCTCCCGTTCCATACTTCCATGGCCTGTCTGGCACCGCTAAGCGAGCGGAAAATGCACCCAGAGGCGGGCCGATAGGGCGAGGTAGTGCAGCCTTACCTCCCCTCCGTCGGTACCAAGTACCCCGGTCCCGGAAGTGCGAGTGCAGCCGCCCGCACTCATGGAACTTTATATTCACACTCTAACCATCATGCAACGTACTCTATCTTAATTCTTTCACTCATCAATTCTTTACAGCGTATTCTATTTACTATGAGGCCCACTTGTCACTTTATCTAAATATATCGATGTGTGATCTAGTTTTGAAGGATTTATTGAGACGAGCTCACTGGTGTAATCGAAATTTAAGTTGGTATTTTGGTTTGTGAGTTATAACTTTTTTGTTTGTTGAACAAGTAGGGCCCACCACTGCATGCTCTCTCCTCTCTCTTCTCTCTCACGCGCTGCATGCGCGGGCCCGCCACAGACTGCTTAGCGTGCGTACGCGACTGGCTAGTGCATGCGCTGAATATCCAGTGCGCCAGGCATTACCGCACGTGATAGCGCACGCCAGTGCAGCGCTTTTCGTGCGCTATACGCGGTAGCGCACGCCGGTGCAGGTGGTCTAAGAGGAAGCGAAGACGCGGAGGCGCGAAACATCGTAAGAGAACACAGGAATAGAAAAACGAAGAACCGGAGGAAAGTACGAAACAGAAGGCTGAAAACCACATCATTCCAAAAGACAGAAATAAGAACTTTAGCTTGTTTGGATAGCAGGAATCATAATATGGGAATGAAACGAAATGACAATTAAAAATATATATAGATTAGATTTTAATGACCAAATTAACGAACGTGATGAAAGATGAGTTTTTGTTTGCATTGCTACATTAACACTGTCTTACATGTGGGGCCATTGGTCCACGGACGCATACCATGGTTGAGCGATATTGCAACCAGTCAAAAGCAAAGCAAGGCCAGCAGCCTCGTCCGCTCGTTCGTATCCACCCTTTCCTTCCGCATGCTTACCTCTCCCTCTCCACCTCCCTTCGCTCTCCAGAGCAGTCAGATGTGGCTGGGGTCAGAGCCGACGCGGTCAGGCGGCAGTGGTGCAGCAAGGCACGGCCCAGCGAGGTCGCGAGCGGAGCTACGTACCAGGATCGTGCGCGCGAGCGGGGCGGCGCAGCGCGCACGGCGCGAGCGATGCCTAGAGCAGCGGCGCCGGGTGTCCGGGCGTGGGCGGCAGTGACCGGACTGGAACTGCGCATTGTCGCCGAGAACACCGCCATCCCAGCCCGCGCAAGTGCGCTCTCTCTCTCTCCATCTCTTGCACGCGTGCGAGCCTCGTGCTTCCGCGAAAACTTTGGCTCCGAATGGATGCTAAAAACTTGACTTAAAACATCTTTTAGATAATACTAATTATTTAGCATAAATATTTATATATATATATATATGAAGTCACCATGCTGCTGCTCTCTCTGTCTCTGACAGCCGCGCCATGCCATCTCCCACTTCCCAAATGCCAATCCGGAACTGTGGAGACGTGGTAACATTGCAATAGCCGATGAAGAGACCTCGCGCTCTCCGCCGCCCGGGTGACCCACCCACCCCCTGCCACCGCCACTGCTCCCCACCCCGCCGCCGCTGCACCATCACCAGCCCAACACCATCCCCGGGGCACCGCGCTCGTCAGCTGCCCCACCACAAACCTGCGGGACCTCCTTTGCTGTCATCGCTAGGAGCTCCACCAGCCGGAGCGCGACCAAGGCCGGCAACGATGGCTCGAGCTCCGCCCCTGCACCTCCATGCCAGGTACGCACCACACCTCCGGCTCCTAGTCCAGGCTCCCTCTTCCAAAACTCCCTCCTTTTCTATTTCTACACCACAGCGGCTCCGCCCCCCGAGCCCGATCGTCTTCCCTGGCGACGGTTTGGGTAACCCCCGACCCTCCGGCGGACCTTAACTGCTTCCAGGTCGGGAACCTGCTTTCCTACCTTCTGACGGCCCCCCGGTTAGACTCCAGGCTCGTTGGATCTCTCGCTTCCTGTTCGCCGTCGAGGTGGCGAACTCTTCCGTCGCCGCCTTCATAGCCGTTAGAGGTCAGTACGGGCTTGGGAAAGTCAAAATTCTAGTCCACGCCTCCAGAGAGAGCGTCGTTCGTGAGGCAAGCCGCCTGGCCCTTCGCTCCACGTGGCTTGACTGGTGGCCAAAAAGTCCCTGACAGCTTCGGCCAGGCCTCCTTGCCCCGATGCACTGCTGCCTCGGATCTTGCCGTGCAGGGGAGGAAATCTTCCAATGTTATGCATGTCAGCCCTAGCCATGCAACCTCGTGCAGCGCTACGGCTGATGTGAATTGAATCCTAGGGCTGACTGCTCTCTCCCCCTTCCCTGCCTTCCCCTTCTACCAGTGCACTCTTAGGAGTGGCCGGCACCGATTTGACTGCCTTTACTCCGCCCTCATCCTCTCCTAATCCTCCTCTCTCCCCTCTGTCGCCTCTGATCCCCCTCCTTCCTCGAGCCTCCCCCTCTGCCCCTTGCAGTCATGATGACCCTGAGCTCCCTCTCAATGATGGCGTCTTCGAGGCCCCTAGCTCAGCGCCCGCCGCACCCTACACGGCACCTTCCTCCCCCTCCCTCCCCTCCCCTCTTGCCACATCCTCCCTGGCACCAGTTGAACTGAGCGCCTCCGATGTGACCTTGCGCACTACCGGCGCCGGGGCGGGCCGGAACCATAACTTGGAGCCACGTGATCCTTTCCCGGCTCCTCCCTCCCCTTCCATCCCTCTCCCTCCTTGCACTATGTATATCTCGGTCCCCGCTGTCGATGGGACTGATCACCACATGGGGACGGACTACGCCATGGAGAGCCTCAGCCAGTGGCCCCGCCGTCTGTCCACGCCACCTATGCCAGCGTCTGCCCCGGGCGACGCCGGGCAGTCGCCTTGACCCCTGCTCCCAGCGGTTTCGAGCAGAGCGCCACCCCCTCTACGCGCGTCGGGGCGAGCGCCACCCCTTTCAAGATGGTCCTCCTCTCCCCGGCCTCCCCCGCCCTCCATAAAACCCCGGCTCCCCGGCCCTTCCAAGTCAAACCCAACTCGTGCCATCGTTGTTTCGCCTCCGATCATCTGATCAAAGATTACCGCGAGCCCGTCCGCTGCCGCCGCTATGGTAGCCTCTGCCATATGGCACACCATTGCCGCTCGTAGTCCTGGCCCCGCGCCCTCCCACCCCGCACCCCTCCACCTTCAAGTTCCCCACTCTTCCCTTCACTCCCCCATCCGCCACCCCCATTGTCTCTCCCTCACCTGCTTCCACCTCCGCCTTCTGTCCCTACGTGGTGCTGGCCAGGGAGGTCAGCCCGCCCACCCGCGCGACCTCCATCGCCGACCTTGGGGCCAAGGAGGGCCCATGCCATGCGTTGCCTCCAAGTGACTCTGATGCGCCCCTGTCCCCGGTGGATGAGTACTTGGAGTTCACACTGTAGAGTGACTCTGCTGGGGACCAGGGCGACGATGACAGCCAGGAGGAGGAGGTGGACACCGACGGGTCGCCTTTCCATGCTGACTTGGGCGGCTCGAAGGAGGAGGAGGACGCCAGCATCACGTGGATGCCACCTGGCAACATGGAGCGCACCTGGAGGACCACCTACGCCTTCATCAGCCCTGATGGCCCAGTTGACCTCCCGGGGCCTTTCATCCAGGGCGCGCACTTCAGGGTTGCCCCGGACCTCCACTTTTGCATGCTTCCGTCCTCCATCGGGCACATGCTTCTCCGCTTCGACTCCAAGGTGGATAGGGACTGGGTGGCGGACCTCAGTCCTATCCACCACAACGAGGGTAACCTGTCCATCGTCCGCGACGAGGACACGCCCAACCGCTTCGTCACTGACCTTTCCTGGCTTGTCGCCGTCTCTGTGGTGGCCTTCTCGGACGAGCATTGGGACCACCGAAGGATCCAAGCAGGCCTCCGTGCGCTGGGGGATATCATGGAGGTGGATGAGGAGTGTCTCCTCGACGAGAACTTCTCGGCCCTATGCGCGGTGGTGGCGAGGCCCAGGCCTGACCGCATCCGATGCAGGGTGTGGCTTGGCGGGCCTGGCCAGGGCCCGGCGGGGCGTTCCCTGGGCGACACCTACACCGTCACCGTCCTAAAGATCTTTCACCGGTCGAAGCTCCTGGATGCCTTCGGCAACTTGTGCCCCTTCTTCTCGTGCCCCCCTCATGGCGGGAATGGGCAGGGGGGTGCACACGGCCCGGAGGGGCAGGCAACAGGGTAGCCTCTCTTCGTCCCAGTGCTCCGGGGCGCTCAGCTGGGCCTGTCGGAGGCGGCCCCTTCTTCCACCCCGGTTTCGGCCCGGGCTTCTTCTACAGGTCTGTGCTCTCAGATACCTCCCCGCTCCCTCCTCTCCCTTCTTTCCCTATTCTCATTGATGTGCCATCTTCTGCCCCAGACTGGATCATGGCGATGCTGCCCCTCCCTTGGCCCTGTCATGGTATGGCGATGACGACGATGACACTCCCTCTCCACCGCCACCGTCGCCTGAAGACGGGCGCACCTCCTCACCGCTGCCCGTGCCGCCGGCGCGCGGGCGTCGCCCAAGGCCGTCGCCTTAGAGAAGCAGCACCCGCCTCGCGGCCATGACATCCCGGTGGACGCAAAGGCGGGCCACCTGAAGGCCTCCTGCGATAGGCTGGCCTCCTGTTCGGCTAGCCTCAAGAGGCAGGTGGTAGCGCACAAGCTCATCAAGCGCAAGAGGCCGCTGGGCGCGCTGGACCTGGATCGGCTGACGAAGGCGGTGGGCGTCGGGTGCTCTTGGAGCGCCGCGACGGCAATGGCAGAGAGGGAGCCAGTCTAGGCCCCATGATTGAGTCGACCTCCATGCCAGCTCCCCCCTCGCACACCCCGTGGGCGAGGGGCTCCAGTGCCGTGTTCGTTGCTGTTGGTAGTAGCTTGCCTGTCAGCGTGCAGGACTTTTTTAGTGCCCTCTCCGGCTGCGTCCGTGAAGGCAGCTACCTCGACGCCGGCCACCACCTTTTAGTTGCTTGCCACTTTGCTTTCATGAACACCTGTGTAATCGAGTATGTCCGCCAGCTTAGTAAAGATGGCTATGTACTTTCAACGATGCCATACCTTTAGTGCCATGAATCGAAGCCAGTTGATCTACTCTGTCCTTTCATGGAATGTGCGTGGGCTCGGGCAGCAACCAAAATGCGAACGCATTCGGGACACACTCTTCCTCTCTTCCCCTCATGTTGCCTGCCTCTAGGAAATGAAATTGAGTTCCTCGATCTGGCAAAATGCGCCTCCTTCCTCCCAGGGCACCTGTCTGTGTTTGCCTCTCGTCCCGCCACCAGATCCTGTGGGGGGATCGTGACAGCCTGGAACCCTGGAGTCTTTACCGATGGCACGCCTCTGGTGCGAGACTACTCCCTCACCATGACCTTGACCTCTATGACCTCCTCCTACTCCTTCACTCTAACAAACGTGTATGCTCCCTCGGATCACCGGGAGACAAACGCATTCCTAGCCGAGCTTGCTGACATCTCCCAGCCTGCCAGGAGCCCATGGCTCATCTTTGGCCACTTTAACCTCACTAGGGCCCCCAATGAAAAAAAATCAAAATTTTGATTGGGCCTTGGCTGATAAGTTCAACTCTTCCATTGCCAGCTTGGCCCTCATTGAGATCCCACTCTTGGACCGACTCCATACATGGTCAAACGGATGGGCCTCGCCAACTCTCGCTAGATTGGACCGGGCCTTGGTCAACAATGATTTCATGGGCCATTTTCCCCACGCCAACCTCACCTCCTGTCTAGGCTCAACCTCTGACCACACACCCCTCATTCTTTCCATCCCTACCTCTATTCCAAGAGCCCATCACTTCAGATTTGAAAACGCTTGGCTTAAACACCCCGCTTACCTTCCCGCCGTTCTCCCTGCCTGGATTGGCATGCTGGTGCCTATGGATGCGGCCGGCGAACTGGTTGCAAGACCAAAGCTCTCCAACTCTCGTCGAAGGCATGGTCCCGCAAGAACCGCTCCCCCCTGCTGAATATCACCATGCTTCTTTTGTGGTCCTATTACTTGATCTCTATGAGGAGCTCCGGCCCCTTTCTGCAGGTGAACGTCGCCTATGACGCCAGTGCCGAGACAAAATCGCCCTCATCATCGCGTAGCGTGCGGCCTTCTGGAAGCAGCACGGCAAATGCCGGGCAATGAAAGAGGGAGATGCTAATACGAAGTACTTCCATGCCCGTGCCTCGCCACAGGCACGTAGGAACAACATCCGGTGCCTGGAGGTAGAGGGCGTGCAGCTGAATGCACACTCGGACAAAGTTGCCGCTCTCACTGCTTACTACTCCAACATCTTGGGCACTGAGACGGCCATCTCCTGGCCGCTTGACATCGACGCCCTGTACGCTGGTGCTGCCCTCGCAGACCCAGCCCCGCTAATTGCGCCATTCAGCGAGGCTACGACCAAAGCAGCAGTCTAGGCGATGCCGGCAGACAGTGCCCCGGGCCCTGATGGGGTTGGCCCAGGGTTCTACAGGGGCAACGGCAAAGGAGAGTGTTATGCACTTTGCCAACAACTTTCACCAAGGCCATGTGGACCTAAAGCGGATCAACAGAGTGCTTATCGCGCTCATTCCTAAAAAAGAGGTGTCTGTAGCCCCAGGTGATTACAGGCCGGTGTCCTTAATAAATTGTCCAGTCAAGGTCCTCTCCAAGATCCTCACGACAAGACTTCAAGATCAGATTGCAACACTCATTGATCCGGATCAGACTGGCTTCATTACGGGGAGATCAATTTCAGAGAACTTCGTCCTAGCTACTGAATTGGTGCAGCTATGCCACAAAAGGAGGGCCAACACTTTGGTTATGAAACTTGACTTTGCCAAAGCATTCGACTCGGTGAGCTGGCACAGCCTACTCAGGATCCTTTGAGCACGTGGCTTCCCCGAGCAGTGGAATGGCTGGATGCAACAACTGCTAGAAACATCCCGATCGGCAGTGCTGGTCAATGGGAGCCTGGGACCCTGGATCACCTACCGTAAGGGGTTGCGCCAAGGAACGCTCTCTCCCCCTATCTTTTCTTGCTGGTCGCAGACGTGCTCCAGAAGGCGATGAAAGCAGAGCCAAGAATCAAGCACCCCATGACATTTGGAGGGGCACCTGTCCTTCAATATGCCGACGACACCATCATTCTTGTCAGGGCAGACAGAGAGAGCGTGCTACACCTCAAGGAGACACTAGATGACTTCGCCTTGTGCACTGGGCTCAAGATAAACTTCGGCAAGAGCACTGCCACCCCTATGCATGTTGCGGAGGATGACCTGCAAGATCTCTTGAACATACTGCAGTGCCAACATGGCTCCTTCCCCCAAACCTACCTTAGACTACCCCTGTCGAATGTCAAGCTCCAATTGTCAGCGTTTGCACCACTGATTGCTAGAGTGGACAAATACTTATCTACATGGAAAGCAATCCTCCTCAACACCGCAGGCAGGGTGGTCCTGATCAATGTTGTCCTTGATGGCCTCCCAACCTATGCAATGGGGGCCATGGAGCTGCCGTCGAGGGTGATCGCTAAACGTGTGGACGGGCACGGCGGAGGGCATTTCTGTGGACGGGCACCGGAGAGGCGAACGGCGCGCAATGCCTGGTAGCTTGGGAAAACGTGTGCACAGATAGAGAAGAAGGAGGCCTGCGCATCAAGCGGATTGACACCTACAATGCTTGCCTACTACTCAAGCTCTTGCACCGGCTACACCAGCACACCGGATCGGCATGGGCAACCTGGGCGCGGGAGCGTGTGGATGCCTCAACCCTATAGGGGCAGCTATGTGGCACCCACTGGGAAACGCTCCAGGGGTTGTTGCCGGCATACAGGCTGATAACCTCGGTGGAGGTGGGCGATGGGAGGAGCACTGCATTCTGGCAGGACCGCTGGGTCTCCGACGCCCCCCTCACTGAGATAATGCCGGCGCTCCGCAGTCACTACCTGAGAGAAGAAAGTTCGGTCCGCGAAGCAATGAGCTCTGATCTCCGCAGCCAATTCCAGCACCGCTTGACCAGTGAGGCAACCGAGGAGCTTGACAAACTCACCTCCATGCTGCAGAATGTGAGGCTACCTGAAGAACCAGATGTCGAAGCAACGTGTTTGAAGATGGGAGCCACAAGCTCATGGTGGGGCGCATATACAGAGCCTCTACCCACAGTGGCCATCGGAGTGCGGCGCACCACTTCGTCTGGCGCAACTTCGCACCGCCTCGAGTAAAATTCTTCAGTTGGCTCCTCACCAAAAGCAGGATCCATTGTCGCGCTGCGCTCGTGAGGAAGAACATCATCGAGGAAGACAAATGTCCCATCTTCGGCTTAGATGGGGAGACAGCTGATCACATCATCTCTGGATGCTCCTTTGTACAATCCTTCTGGAACAGCCTTGGATGGAACCCTGATGGAGTTTCCAAGGCGGAAGAACTTGGAACTCGCAACCCCCTCCTTTTGTGGCCAAGCAAGTCCTCAACCCCCTCCTACTCCTCTTATCATGGGGGATTTGGAAACACGGGAATGGAGTGGTGTTCAAGGGGGAGACCTGTGACCTGGGCCGCTTGAGAGCCATGTGTAAAGAAATGGTGAACGATTGGGGGTGCCGCATACCCCCGAAAGAAAGAAACTCTAGCTAGGATTTGGAGAGACTCCTTCCCTATGTAATCTACAACTCGTAATCCAGGTGTTTGATTGTAAACTCGCGCGAAATGCTTCGGCTATAGCTCACCCACCGGTTTCCCGGCATCTATGAGCTTAATGCAAGTATGTGGGATGATTTTATCCCCCGAATTTCCCTAAAAATTAAATATTTATATATTTTAATATGTAATTGTCGGCAGTTTGAAAATATTGGCTCTTCGAAAAACAAGAATTGCATATTAATCGGGACGGATGGAGTATATTTACATCGAACTCCAATGATATCATCTCCGCTAATTAATCGGCCTGTCCGTCTCCTAATTGCTCCGCTCGTGCCCACCCAAGCGATTCGTTCCGTCGCTGTGTCTCGGCACTCGACAGAACCGCCGCAAACGCCACACGACCCCACCCCGCCCATCCTGCTCCACACACACACTCTCTCAACTCCGCGGAACCAGTATAAAAAAACGCCGTCCGCCCGCGCCGCCCAGCCCTTGAGGACTGCCGCTCTCGCCCTTCGCTGAACCGCTGTCCGCCGCACCGCCCAGTTCTGCAGCTCGCTCTCGCCCTGGTCGTCCTTTGCCGCCTGCCTCTGCGAAGAGCCGCGCGGGACGAGGAGGACGCGGCAGCAGGAGGACCCCGACGCGCCCTAGCCGCCCCCGACTCCGACGTGTTCCAGTCTGCAACGGCAGCAGCAGGAGGAGCCCCGACGCGCACGCTTCGACGACGACTGCCCTGGCACGCGAGCAGCTTGCGACGTGGAGATCGCCTTGCTCCTTGCCTGCTCCGACATCGCCGTCGTCGTCACGACGCAGGACACCGAGCGGATCCAAGGTTAGCAGCCTCAACGTCGCCCTGTCTTGCTTCGTCGCCCTCGGCTTCTCTCTCTTTCGACCGCCATGATCCGATTATTAGTGAATTATATGTGTTGCGTGCGCCCGTTGGGTGTTGATCATGGGAGTTCGTCTGTGCTTGTCGCTGTCGCCATGTTTCTGCTGACCAGAGTGGATCTGATTTTGAGCCCTCGGGAAGACGAGCGAGCGCGTAGTTGGTGAGATAGATCAGGTGAGGTCTTTACTGCCAGAGAAACTTACACGCTTCATTTGTTAAACATGAACGAACTAGCAACTAGGTGCTCCCATTCAGTCAAGCGCTCAGTGGACCCACAATGAATTATTTCATCTTGGAAAGTAACAAAGTTCATGTGGTTTAAGAAATTTCTCTGTGGTTGAGGAGAATAACAAATGCATATAAGTTAAACCATGTCAACAGGGAAACAACTATGCTTATAAGTTCTGACAAAAGGGCTTATGTGTGTGAGATTGTTGATTGGTAGGTTGCATTTACCTCAAACAAGCTACCAAGTTTGCAGGCACTCAGTTTGTTCCCTATCTTTCCATTTTTCCAAACACTTCTTCTTCATGTTGCTCTCTACAACAAGATCGATCTGGCAATAGAGAAGATACCAGCAAACTAATTGAATATGTATGTTTATAGTGAAGTTGTTTAGTCTCAAATAGATAGCAGAGTAACCTTGCTCAATAAGTTGCCATCTCAACATATACAAATACAAATAACTCTGGGTAAAATTCTTATCTGAGTCTTAAAATCCAGTATGTATTGGTGGTGATTTCTGTTTTTCTTTCGAAATATGCTGGTGTTGTTTAGATCATTTTCCTGTATTATGCTTGGGTCCACACCATCGGCAATAGAGAAGATGATGGCAGTGACATGAGATGATGAGAATATCAACTGCTTGATGGCAGTGACATGACTTGTGAGAATACCAAGCTCTGTACTCTCTTTGCAGGAAATAGACATATTTCACCAATGCTATTTGGCGCACGCGCGCCACTATCGATAAAGGCGCACACGTCGTGCGCACCGGAGCAGAGGAAGAAGGAGGCGGGGACAGGGCCGGCGGTGGGAGGAGCGGGCGGTTAGTGGGCGGAACGGCCGGCGGCGAGGGCGCCACGGCCTGGGCGATGGACGAGGCGGCGGCGGCAATGGAGATCAAGATTCCGGCGAGCCCCCTGAGATTAGGGTTCCGGTGGTGAGGTGGACGAGGCGACGGCGGTTAGGGTTCCGGCGAGGCCTCCCCTATTCCTTCAACCTCCCCGGCCGTAGATTCCTGCCGGCCGGCCCGACGGCGGTCGTCGACATGGCGGCAGTGGCGGTGCGGCCAACGGTGAGCGAGGCGGCGGCGCCGGCGCCGAGCCGGGCGGGGCTAGATGGGCGGTGGGTATGGGCAGGCGGTGGGGGCGCACTCCGGCGAGCGGCGGCGGGAGTAGGACGGGGAAGGGGGAAAGAAGGGGGGCCGCTGCGAGCGAGCTAGGGCTCGCCGGTGCTTCGAGGGGAGGCGGGGGTGGATTGGGGAAGAAGCCAGGGAAGAAGATGAATAGCGTGCGTGGCTAACGCTGCTGGCGCGCGTGCGCCGCGTAGCGTGCCCGACATATTTGCAGTCGAATATATAGTGTGGAACGTGAATGACATCAATGTGATCACCATAATCTAAGGTAACCATCAAATTCAATCACTACCTCACTGTGAAACCAGAGCACAAGGAGGTCATTTTTCGTGCAAACAAGTGCTTGGTACATTTACTTCCCCTGCCCTAATTTTTCAATGAACATAATTAGTAAATTCTGGTTTAAGATAGCTGTTAAATTTAAGTTCTCGAGATACTGATATATGTTTGGCTCAAAAATATATTGATTAGTGAAACCATGTATGGCCTCAAAGTTTCCTGCATTTATTAATGACCAATTAGTCATCCTCAAGATTCTCTCAAATTGTTTACTATCATTTGTTTGACAATACATATGGTACTCCTAACATTTGGTCTACACAGTTTTCCCCGAATGTTTATCTAACAAATATTGAAGTAAGGCTACTATCTGTAAATGAAATGAGCTAGAGAAAACTGCAATGTTTAACTTAGATTTATTCTTTTACCACGCTCATTTGGTGCATTTGGAGTGTTAAAAAAATATT
>CM041644.1:40312460-40341158 GCA_023333625.1 Bothriochloa decipiens | reverse complement strand
TTCGATTTACTCTTTTACCACGCTCATTTGGTGCATTTGGAGTGTTAGAAAAAATTTGTTGAAAACTGGAGAAAAGATTGTAATGGTGAAGCATTTTCCCCGCATTGCAGGGATCGGACAAAACAGCTCGCAGGGATCATACAAAACAGCTGGCTGTTTGTCAGGCGGATGAAGTGGCAATCCTTGAATATGATTTCTCAACCTTGTGGACAGGCTCTAGGCACCGTTGCAAACTTGCAATTGTATGGTTGCACCACTAATCCGAGACATAATAATTAAGAAGGTAATCATCTTAGTTGTGAATTGGTCACAATCGGTAGAGAACGAAACAAAGGTTGTGCATCGGCTGCCCATTGTAGCTATAAGGGCTGAGATGGAATTGTACAACGTAAGACTAAACTTAAAATTGCCATGACGTTATTTTGTTCGTGTTATATTGTATGTCATATTGTCATTTGAGACGAGAGGAAATTTTCTCCTCACGTGGTTGTCATGACATGCTTTATACCATAGCAACACAGGGGCACTTAGCTAGTCCCTTAACTATTTGTAAAGTCTATTTTTTTCTTCTTCAATCGCAAAATTGGATATTCAACATCTCTTAACTATACAAACCATTTGGTTTACCTCCTCGACTGCTTTGTGAATGGTTTGAATGACGTGGCAACGTGGGCCCACAAGAGAGAGAGCATGAGTGGGCATTGGAGACCACCAGACGGCCGCCACGACGGTCTCTCGCTCACCGTGCTACCCGCCACGCCCATGCCCTATGTTACTCAGTTCCTGGAGGAGTCGTTGTCGATGCTCGCCCACGCCATGTGCTCGATGGAGCCCCCGCGCTCATCCGTCGGTCCTGCTGCACTCGCCTACTGCTGTCAATCGGGTCTTTCAAAGCCTTCGCCGCTCTCTCTCTCTCTGCTTTTCCATGTGACCCACTCAAACCACTTGCAAAAAAGGCGAGGGAGGTAAACCAAATAGTGTGCATAGTTGGGGGAGGCTGGATTAAACTTAATGGAGACAAGAAAATTGAAATTTTGCAATAGTTGAGAGATGAAAAGTAGACTTTTTCCGATCAAAAAATAGCAAATTATAGCCCAGGGGCCTGGCCAGGGCCTTGGGCCATAAATAAAACGATCCCTAAAAGCCTAAACGACCCAATACGCCACTAATTTGATACCCTAAATGAACTTAGTCATCTTCCTCTCGACGCTTCTTTCCCCAGCTACGTATAGTAGATACCAAGGGATGGTCCTCGATTTCGTCGATTTCTTCTCATCTCCGGTGGCCACTTTGACATTGGAGTTGGGGAGGAGTTGCGGAATCGATGGCCGATGTATATACCTTTCTTTTTTAGCTTATGTTTGTGTAGGTTAGCGTTAGGGTTAGAGACTTTCTTGATGGTGGGTGCGTTCCAGTGAAGGTGTGTGGGCAGGAGGAGCACAACGACGGTACCATCTGCAGGAGGTTTGACATCGATGATTTTTCTTCATTTCCATCTCATGTATTGGTACTTGAACCTTATGTGTGCTCCTTTGGGTTATATGTGTCCTTTTCGTGGACGACGATGCGGAATCTGTAACATGGTTGTTGTTCGAAGGAAACTCAGTGCTTTTATTGATGGTGTTTTCTCTCGGATTTTATCCCTCTAAGGACGTTTCGAGGTTATGGCTCCACTTGCTCCTATATGATTTATAGTTCTAGCTATGCCTTTCGAAGTAATGGTTTAACAGATTCATACAACTGTGTTTTTGAGTGCAAACAACTGTGTTTTTGAGTGCAGTGTTGTTTCACTTTTATAGAATTTCTATTGATCTGCTGCAGCTACCCTTCGACCGTTAATATATTTAATTACTAATGCATATCATTTGCAATGTTTCTATTGAGCAGGAAGACGAACCTCTTGAATCTTGAGAAGATTGATCAGACTCTTTGGAAGGATTAACTTAAACAAGAAATCTGCAATGACAAGAACATTTCATTATTTGTGTTAAGAGTCCTTAGTTTAATTGTTTAATTTTAATTTTCTTGAACTATCAAAGCTTCTTTTAATCACTCTTTTAGAAGACGAAAGTTGTGCCCGTCACTCTTGCTTGACATTTGGCCATCTTAGAGCTATCTCCAAGAGAATTGATAAAAATAAATGATTAAATCTATGACTTAGAAAACATCTAAAATAGAAAACTTTATAAAAAACAGAAAATTTCAACGGCCTTTTCATTATGAAGGCTACATAGCCAGCGACATATGTAAGTTATATTTAGCATGTGAAAGTTAAAAAATAGCCAACTTGCTATTTTATAAAATAAGATAGCAAAGCTGTTGGAGTTTAATTTTTAAAAAAAATTATAAAAATAACCTACTTGGGCGGACGTCTAAAAGAGGGCAATCGAACTGTCGTTTCTAGACCCGTCCTGTCTCCGGCAATGCAACTTCCGTAGGAAAATGCAACTGCCGTTTTAGAGCCTCCGTCCACCGTCCCGTCGGAGAGCGGGTGCAGCAGCGGTCGTGGGCCACAGCCCACGTTGCTAGCTGGGCCCATAGCAAGGCACTGCGTCACTAGTCATGATCGTACATCGGCGAAGCGGCCATGAGAAGGCCGTAGAGGTCGTCAGAGATGGCGACGTACACGTATTCTCTCTTCTCTTTCCACTTGTCCCTCACGGCCTCTCTAAAATCCTTTTGCTATGGCCAAAGATAGAAACACGAATCCAATACGTTGCCTCCAGCTCATCTCGACGAAGATATCTGGTACTACTGGTCCTATTCAACATCTAATGCCGGAACTGGAGAGTAGAGAACACCGCAGGATCTCCTCACCATCACTCATTATCATGGTTCTCTATGATAGGGTATGAAATATAGATGCTTTCAACTCTATCCCAGAGCAAAGCTTGGTTTCAGTCTGTATTTGCTGAGATTATTAATAAGGGAATTCAAAGATGGACCATATTGTGCCATGGTGCATCATTACTATGCTAAAAGTAAAAATGCAGGAGATAAAGGTCCTCGTTCCTTTACCAAGGGAATCCAAGATCATTTAAACCTTGAGGAAAGTGCTGGCCAAGTTACAGCATGAACTAATAGAAGCTTACAATTAGGCATGGTCATGCTACTTCCCCCGTTTCAAATTGTAAGTCATTTCAGGAATCTTGGAGAATCAAAACATCTCAAATTTGATCAAAATTATAGAGAGAGTTATAAAGATTTATGATATCAAATAGGTATACTATAAAAATATAGTTAACGAAAAATCTAAAGATACTTAGTTGACATCCTAAATGTTATTATCTTATCATATAATTAGGTCAAAGTTGAGATGCTTTAACTCTTCAAGATTCTTGAAATGACTAATAATTTAAGACAGAGGAAGTATGTATTAGAACAAGACACTACTAGAATCCTCTTGTTTCCTAGGGTTAATTTGGTTTCCTAGGGAAAAGATCGAGTCCCTAGGGTTTCTTATGGTACCCTAGTGAAACAAACGATTTCCCTAGGGTTTTCGTTTTTTCTCGGTGAGTTTGATTCCTCGTGTGCCATGGTGGTGCCACCGTGTCAAGTGTCGCTAGGAATGATAATGTTGTCCTAAGATTTTCTTGCGACACCCTAGGGCACTCCAGAGTTTCCCGTCGATATTTTTCCTAGGGAACATTCCTGACGAGTTATCTTAGGGAAACATGTTTCCCTAGGGTAGCTAAGCCTTTCCCCTAGGGTATGTGGCCCTAGATAAACCGGAGGATTCCAGTAGTGAGACTAATAAGCCCAGTCTCAGTGGGGATTTCATGGGGATGTCATGCACATTAATTAGGTGACACATCGGCAAAAAAGAGTATTTGTGCATGAAACTAGGAGGAGAGAGAAGGATATCGTTTCGTGGCCATGACACGACCGCGCGCAGTTACCAAGTCATCGGTAACGCTGCGAAACTCGCGTTGAGGGGGTGGAGCGTTTCATCACCGATCCCGTGCGGCCAAGCACGCACTCCGCCCCGGTCCTTGCCGCCTCCGCCCGCCAAATCCTTCCCGCACCACGTGGCTGAGACTCCCGCGCAGTTGGCGGAGGCGGCCTGGAGACTCCGGCGGACGCCAGCGCCGGTCGTGTGGCCCCGCCACTGAGACGGCCCGGCGTCTTCTTGCAGCGCCGCCAATGGATTCGGCGCTGGTTGGAAGCTTCGTCCTCGGCAGTGCCCGCGTGAGGAAGGAGAGCTGCCATAGGTGGTTATACAAAACATGTGGCACAGTTGATCACAACACCATGTGTACTTTAATTGTCATAGTTTATCTATGAAACCGTGCAATGAAACTCTTCCATTGAGAGAGTCAATTTCATTTGTTTATTTAAATATACAAAGCTGACGTATCAGCCTTGGAAGCAGTGAAATGAAACTTACACTGACACTGGCCTAATGGTGACAAGAGTTTTTCAGTCCTACTGCGCATGCATGTTTTTTTAAGTCAAATTCAGCTCTTCTCCCCAAAGTGAGTAGTTATATATGAAAATATGAAAGGTTAACTAATCGTATTTAATGAACTCCTCTTTGTTGTTTGTGATGGTAAGTTTGTTTATTAACAATTGCTGATGAACTAAGCAACAGATCCAATTTAAAAGGCATTGTTCACTACTTGTAACTTAAAGCTCTGACACTTCCCAATCTTTGAATAATAATACTTTTTCATTAGTGAGACTTGCCAATAGTTGTATCAGACATTTATTTATTATTTATTACTGGGCATCATATTATATTTTCTACCATATTCAAACAACGACAAGTAGTCACTGTGCAATTCTGATATGATACACTTCTACAGAGGCAAGAAGAAAAAAAAAGCCTTTTTGAATTATCAATCTCTGCTCAATACGATATCACTCATGGCACAAGATCTATAAATTGATCTTCATAAGATAATAATATCACTAAAATATAAAATAAAAATAGCTCATACACGAGCAGTCTCCAAACAGTGCGTCAAATATGCACCAATTTATCTAGTATTACAGTGAAAATCAGCCCATACTCCAAAGCGACAACTGCTCTTTGAGTGCTATGAGAACTAACACTGCAAGAGCTGTTTATTCAGGTCACGAATGAATCCGACCCATACTCCAAAGCGACAACTGCTCTTTGAGTGCTGTGTGAACCAACACTGCAAGAGGCCAAAGGCTATTTAAGACGAATGAATCCGACTTCTCGGTTGGACAAAAAAAAAAAAAGGTCGACCAAATTGCAGAGGAGCCATAATTAGACACACAGAACCGAACTCAATATCCCAACTGTCAGAGCCCAACAAGTAAACCCCATACTACCATGTTTGGAACATCTACACAGTGCTTCAAATGTCTGCAAAAAACAAGCGCCAGCAAATCCAACAAGCAACAATCCAACTGAGTCAAGGGAACGGATGTTAACGTACTAGTCAGTGACGAAGCCATGAAAATTTTTAGGGAGGGCTGAACAAAAACGCGGCTATAGCAATATAACTTTACTATGGCTCCTTACAATAAATAAATATTAAACAAGTTTTATATTGAAACATGAACGAAAATTAGAAGTAGATCATAAAACGCCAAATTAATAAGCTGTCTCAAAAAAGTCAACATCAACATGTACCTATTCCTACGTGTCCACCGCCTCCCTTACTGCATGCCGGACATTTTTTTTTTTTTTTGAGAAATCGCATGCCAGACTGGACTCTTTGCGAGGAAGCGTCGATGCTTCACAGGCCGGACCAGCTCCTTGCCGCGGCCACGGCATGCTGCTGGTGCTGGGCTTCGTTGAAACAGCTGGGCCCCTACTAGGCCGATCGAGCCTGCCGCCATGTCACCGTGTGCACATAGACTCGCGCGCGTATCCCTTACGACTTTGGCCGCCGGGTCCTGCTGTCCGAGTAACTCGACGACCGTTGCCCGTAGCCCGGGCTTTTGAGGGCTTCACATAATCGGCAACCGGGCTCGAGCCCCCCTTGCCCGGGCGCTGGCTTCGTCGCTAGTACTAGTAGCATACAGAATTCATAGAACAGACTGGCATTGGCTTGCAAAGCGATGATCCTACACCAACCAAACCACCCAACACACCAACAAACCACCCCCGCAGGCGTATATCGCCCTTAAAATCTTGAATTCCTTCTTCGATTGACCTTCTTTATCTTGCTTCCGCTTCCTCTTGTGAGCATTCTGCAAAGAGTCATGTGTCCATGATGCTCACTCTCATCCAGCCAGCTATTGAAATCAAAACGTAAAAGAAACCTCCGCCACCATGTCTGAAGTCCTTTTGATTCCCACACTTCTCTTCCTCTCATGCTTCTTCCGTAACTGTTGGAAGAGGATGCTTCATTACCGTTGAGTTGGAAAGGGAAAAAAAACAACCAACAATATCAACTCAACAAAGGCAGCAGGCGGAGTGATCCTTACTTGGCTGCCAGAACATCATCCATGGCTTCCAGTTCCTCAAGTTGGATAGTGACGTCCACCTTGTCTTTTTTTCAAGCAAGAACCGGGCAACCATAAATAAAAACAGCAACGAGTACAAACTTATAAGGTTCTAACCAGCGGTTAGAGGGGGGTACAAAGCAGGGAACTACTGATGGAAACTGAAAAAGGAGACTGTACAGCTAAACATCTAACGAAGCTAAAGAGAGAAAGAGACTGAAGAAATTACAAGGCATCACAAAGCATAATGGAGGAGTGGAGACTGCGCTTAATTCTTATTACATATTCAGAGACTTCAGCTTTGAAGGAGGTTTTCCACAATGCAGGGTTGGAGGTCTTGTTGAAAATAAACCCATTTATCTCATTCCACAAGCACCAGGCTGCTACCAAGAAGATCTCCATGAGGAAGGGCTTTTGGAACTCCTGACGAGCAATATAGAGTCGTTGATGGATGTTGACGTTCTCCTGCCATGTGATACCCAAGGCACACTACCTACTGATTGATGAGGAACATTCAAAGAAAAGATGATCAACACTTTCTTCAATCCCATCCTGGCATAACACACAATTGTATCCACCCTGCAAGAATTTCTTCCTTCTTTTTAGAATATTCCTAGTGTTGAGCCTATCATTCAACAAAAGCTAGCCGAAAACTTGATTTTTGGTACACCACTTGGTCTTCCACACCCACAACACTGAGACATGTGGCTGAATGGTTCTGTCGTCCACCTTGTCTGACTTTTGATTCTTAAGCAGATCCACCTGCCACCAAATTGAACATAAATTTTTAAAAAAGATCAGATCAATTATACCAAAAATATCAGGAAACAACCTAGTTCAAAAGAGCACACAAAGGGGGACGACTCCAAACACTCACCCTTTTTGGAGCTGACGATTTATCTTGTGTTCCCAACACATACCTCACATACCTGTAAGGCGAGCACACACCGCATAAGATACATCTCTTCTTATGCTTAATCTAAATACAAAATCAAGGCAGGCATGCCCAACAGGTATTAGGGTTAGGGAGACATAAGTGTGGCTTGACTCATATAATGTCCCAGGCGAGATCCTTTCTTCCTTTTGTTCAGGGACCTAAGAGCCAAGTTAGGAACATCACCAATTAATATTAACAAAGATACCACAAACCCCACCAATACCACAAACATCTACTTACCTGGTACAATACAATATGCCTGCTTCTCGGTCTCCTTCCTCTGCAGCTTCCGAAGATCTATAGCATCAGGTATTTCATACCAGTTGGATGTCTACTGCATCAGCATTACTAAAGAAAATGATAGCCAAGGGCCTACAAGACAAAAAAAGAAAAAGAGATAGACCAAATCACGTCGAGATGGTATTGACAGACTGAATTCCGTCTTGCATTTCCTCATCTTCCATTGGTTCTTCCTCTTCCTCTTCTTCCTCCAAATCTCCCCGGTGTTTGTTGCGATCAACAGGTTCATACTACAAGGTTGAAGGAAACAAATAAGGCCATGTTTGGATGTTAGGTTATTGTGAAACTATAGTATTTAGTGTTGGCATAGAATCCCTGCGCCCAGGTGAGCAGCACCTGCTCTCCTCTCCTCCCCTGCTTCAAGGTAGAAGAAGAGCTTTGAGCTCTTCAGCACACACACACCACACGGTTTCAGACTTGTCTGAAACCTGAAACTCTAAATGTTGTGGCAAAGAAGCTGCCTTTCCTCATTGCATACTGCTGGTTATATACACTACTACATGTACCTTTGATGGTACTCTGGATGGTGACTACACCAATCCATACTCCTAGAATACATGACTTACATCAGCCTCTACCTACTCTAGTACATGACTATACCAGCCCACTACCTACTGGTGTACTTTTACTAGTACACAAGATGGCCCATCGCCATTATACAAACAATGGCAAGGAATTAGACAACACAAGGCTGATCTCAACCTGCTCCTTGACCATCTGTAGCAAGAAGAAGAACAGGGGGCAGCAAATTATGTCTTACATTTAGAAACCACAATTTTAAATGCTACAGCCATCTAATACCGTAGTATCACGATACCAGAGTTTTTCTCATTTTTTAAAAAACCATGCCACTTGACTTGTTTGGCTGTCGTGGTATTCTAGCCGGCAATTTCAACCAATCCGGCAGCGTGGAAGCAATCAACGGCTCTTTATAAATCTATTGTTTAATCAAACTTGATCCTCATTGTGTGGATCTGGGTTGGCTGCAACTATATGCCACATATTTTCCTTTTGATTCGTTGAAAAGGTCTGATATCACATCTATATATGTAAGGTTATCCACGTTGATGATCAGTGAGTCCACACATCTGAAGCCGCCCTATAGTTCACAATGTGGGGAAGTTTCTTCAATCGAAAGCAAAGAGATGATGATGAATTTGCTATCATCTCAGGCTACAATCTCGTTACAAATTCTTCTTCTGATCGTACACGAATCCATGATTCTATTCTTATAGGAGAGCAATATGTATATGAAGTTTTAAGAGGTCATGAGTTAGTCTGTAAAAGAGAATTTCGGATGGAGAAAAAAAATCTTTCATAAATTGGTGGAGTTGCTTCGAGAGAGGAATCTTCTACGAGATGCAAGAGGAGTTGCTGTTGAAAAACAAGTAGCTATATTCATGTATGCTATATCAAAGAATGCAAGCAATAGAGATCTGCAATGGTGCTTCCAACATAGCTATGAAACAATTAGTAGACACTTTGGATCAGTACTAAGTGCAATCGTAGGGTTAACAAGGAGCCTTATACAATTGCCAACCCTCAATATTCCAATCAAAATTTCAAGTAATTCAAAGTTTATGCCATACTTTAAGGTACTGCTAGCGAAACTTTTTTTTTCTTATATCTATTTATGTTCTCATGTATGTAGGACTGTATTGGAGCAATAGATGGAACACACTACCGATTTCCATTGCGCCACATCTACAAGATCCGTACTGAAATCACAAGGGGACATTGTCTCAAAATGTCATGGTTGCATGTAATTTTGACAATCAGTTTGTAAATGTTAGTGCTGGGTGGGAAGGCTCAGCTTTAGATGCAAGAGTGTTGGAAGATGCACTACAGAATAATTTTTATGTGTCTGAAGGAAAGTTCTATTTAGTCGATGCAGGATATGCTAATACACCAAATTTTATTGCACCATATCGCAATGTAAGGTATCATCTACAGGAGCAAGCCAGAAGCAATCAAAGGCCACAAAATCCAAAAAATTATTCAACCTGAGGCATGCACAGCTCCGAAATCACATTGAACGTATTATAGGAGTTGTGAAGATGCGTTTTCAAATATTGAAGCGTGCTTCACATCACCCTATTGACTCACAGGCAGATATTGTTTTAGCATGTTGCACACTTCATAATTTTATAAGCAGCCATCAGGGAAGCGAACAATGGATTGAATAATCTGGTCTGTGTGTCAAAGAGACAGAAATAGTTGATGTTCCTGAGGGAGATACAGAATATACAAGTGACGTGCAATCTCTAAATCAAAGAAGAGCATTGGACAGTGCAAAGAGGGATAAAATATAGCTAACGACATGTGGTCATACTATAATGCATATCTACGGCGTAACAGAAGAAATGATGCATGATTTTGTACTCACTTCGCTGCAATAAAAGCTACAGAAATATAGCTTTTAATATTTGATTTTTTTATGGATTTTGTAAGGCAGGTAAGATATTAACAAAAGCAGTCAACAACTTTAAATAAATCATGATATCATTGTACTTACTAACACGAGCGAATTAGAAAAGATAAAGCTACTTGAAGCATACAAGCTAAGCAGTCTTTCTAATAACAAGCCTGACTACTATAAATAACAAATCTTACCTCAAATTCAACATAGGAAATAGCTTCCTTAAGGAACTCCACAATATTATGATTGCCATTCAGTGTCATGAATATCTCTCGGTTCATTTTGTCTTTCTTGAGATAGTTGATTGTCTTTTTCTTAACACAAGTATAATTTCTCTTTTGCCTTTAAATTGTTTTCTAATTTTTAAAATTGCAATCTGATAGTGTCACAAAAATAACTGGTGGCCAACTATCTAATGATTTTTTTCTAAGCTAACTTCCAGGTGAGGAAAGTTAACTGATTTGTTTTCTTGCCTCACTGGTGTTGTTGTGCCATTAGTAGACTTAAAGTGCAAGAATAAAAAAGTAATGGAAGAAGTGTTCCTTCTTAAATAATATAGCGTATTTCTATATATAAGCATCAAGCATGTGTGCTCTTCCCAAGTTTTTAGATACATTTTTGGGCCCTTCGGCAAGAAAATAGACTACCTTTGATGTTGCACCTCCATTAAGACACCAGTAGATAGCATGGTGGTTAAAATTTAGCTTATGAAGTTCCATTTGTTTTATTGATTCTCTTAGAATTTCGAAAAATGTTAGCTCGATCCTTGCATTTTGGGTGTAATTGGTTGCTATCTAATTGGTGCTTTCTTTTCTATTTTTTCCAATTCAATGATAGCTTCAGCAAATTAATCCTTCGTTTTCCAATGTGTACAAGATGACACTAATGCTTAAAAATAGAAAAAAGGTCGTCGACAGGCTTCCTGAGGACCAGTTCGGCATTATGAATTTTTCTTCAGGTATCCCTTCTATGCCTCTTCCATTGCCTCTAATTCCACTCTATGTAAGATCTTTGTTTCCTCTCTTATGTGGGATTGCTCATCTGGGACAACCAGGAGGAACTAAATGTTGATGCTCAGGCAACAAGATTTTTTTATTGATGTTGTAAGATAGGTGGCCCTTCAACCGTGCTTCTACTTTAGGCTTGCGTCAGTTGATGAGTGTAAGAGAGGTGTTCCTCTTCTCCTATACCTCTCATTGCATTATCCTATTCTTATTTGCTTCTTATTCATGAAGCCTGGCATGAATCAAACCATCCTGGACTTCGCTGTGATAATACCCTTTTTTCCTCACCCTATGCTTAAATACACTAAAGACCAGCTTTAGCTGCAGGCATATATACAGAATGAGTTCACATCTTCTTTTCCTACATTTAAATTCATGCTTATATCATGTGAATTTAGTTATCAATATTTTTTTAAAAGAGTTTCCTCTGCTTTTATAAAGCAACACAGCATGGTAAACGGATGCCAAAAGCACCGAACTAATCTCAAAAGCTAGCTGCTTCCGGGCAGCGGAGCCAAGACACTGTGAACCTCATGTTCCACATTGGCAGAGCCTTCCTTGAACGTGCTCTGCTCTGACTTGAGTCTTGGGAGCTTTGTTTCTTTGTTTTCCTTCTCCTTCGCAAGCTTCTGGATTTCCTTGCGAAGGCACTCAAGTTTTGTTTCATCATTTTCCTTCTCCTTTGCAAGCTTCAGGATTTCCTCGCGAAGGCACCAAATTTTTTGCTCAAGCTCAGCTAAAGCTCTATTTTTTTCATCGAGCAGTGCACCGGCTTGGGTTAATGAATTTGTCGCCCCCTCTATCTCTACATCCAGCTTGGCTATTTCTCCAAGATAAATAGTGTGTTGAAATTTGAGTCTGACCAATTTGGTCAGGGTGCTATGCAAAGACTGGACACTAAATCCATGTTCCCCCAGATGACGCAGTGTACTAACCTTGTCCTTGAACCATTCCATGCTTTTGTGTATGCTCGCTTTCTTTATAATACTCACTAAGTCAGAAAATACAGCCATCAGACCTAATGCCATTCCTTCATGCATTGTTGGGGAAATTTTCTTTAGTGGAAGGAAATGTGGTCGTTGAGGATACGCACAAAACACATCCGTTGCTTCAATTTGAGGCCACAGAGGTGACTTCTTGACAAACAGAGGCTGTTGATCAGATGTATTAGAAAGAGCCATTGGTGAAGGCAACGAGCTCTCCGAAGCTGAGCAGCTCGTCAGTGGAGAACTCTCTATGGTGGATTGTGGGCTCCCACAATTCCGAAGACATGATAAGACAAAGCTATCATCCACTTTCTCACCAGCCTGTTGATCCACTTCCCCAACACCAGCATTTTGTACCCCATAGTCAGGAGATGGGATGGCTGTTTTCATAACATGGCTGCTTTTAGCTATCTGAGTAGCAGAATGATCTGCGCACACATGACAATTTCTGTTTCCATTAGACAAAGGAGTGTCCATCCCCGATGGGCCATGTTCCAAACCTTCGACTAATATGCCATCTAGCTCCTTGGGATTTTTCCTCGGCCTTTTGGCGGCAGGAGATTCAGGATCATGGCTGTGTTCATCACCACTGGATGCCACATCGACAGTTGAGCTCGGAGTTCCTCCGGACACCGTCTCCGTTCTCAGCATAATCGTTTCCATTTCTCCGGACACCATCGGCTTCCTCTTCCTCCTTTGGTTGTCATTAGAGTCGTCGTTTGGGGGCTTGCGCATGAACTGGCAATGAACGTACTCTGTGTCCTTCTCCTTCCTCTCCCCACCGCCCTCCTTGAAGTAGGTGTACTCCACAACGTAGCTGAGGTCGTCGACGACCCTCACTACAGTTGCAGGGATCCAGGGGTGGTGGCCGTTCAAGAGAAGGTGACTCCTCACCTCGACCTTGTCCCCGGCCTCATAGATCTCGACCGGCCGCACGGACCGGACGACCATCACGGACGGCGACGGGACCCAGTCCCCGTGGACGTAGTCGCGTCGGGGGCGGACGAGGTGGGTCGGGAACTCGAGGAGCTTAGGGGTGACGGGGAAGCCGACGGTGACGGTGGCGGAAGCGGAGGCGCCGGGGGAGGCGGGTGTGGACATGACGATGCCCGGGCACCAGCCTTGGCAGTAGGACGCCTCAACGATGTCGTAGAGGTGGAACCGCGGCGGGGACGACTCCGAAGGGCGCGGCGGCCGGGGGCGGACGTGGCTGGGCGGGAAGGTCTGCTTGAGGGCGCCGCCGGCAAGGGTATGCGCGAACTCGACGGTGCACTGCGCGGGGCGGCCACGCGCGGCGGGCGCGAAGTCCACGACCGCGGCCTCGTACCAGGAGCAGGAGCCGTGGAAGTCTTCGTCGTCGACGCAGACCTCGACCTCGGCGCCGCGGGGCAGGACCGTGCTCGAGGCCTGCCCGGACCGGCGACGGGGGCTGCTGGTGGCGGGCATTGGGGATCTATGCTGGTAGCGGTGGTGTTGGACGGGATAGCTTGGATCTATGCGGCGGCGGCGGGCATTGGGGTCGCCAACTCCAAGCAACGGCAGTCTAGCACACTTGTGTCCGAGCACAAGCACAAACAAACCACACGTGCTGAGCTGAAAACACCATATGATGTGACCAAAAAGCACTCGAGGGGGAATGACGTGTACAGAAGTGCTTGTGCTCGGACCTTGCGGCAGAGAGGGGCATTTTGGACTTCCTGCTGTTGCCCGTTGACGAAGTACAGCGCGGAGGAGGTGGGAAGTCCCCGTCCCCCTGTATGGGCAGGCTGCGCCTCAACTTCGTGTCTTGCCTCTGCCTGCGCCGGCAGCACCGCCGGAGACGACGACGAAGCATCCGGGTCGGGAGCGAGCGGAGCGGCCCAACGGAGCCCTCAGTTCTTCCTGGCGTCTTCGCCGGCTTCTCCTTCGTCTTCCACCTCCCATCCTCTGCGCTCTGCTCGCCGGCGCCGAGGTAGGCACGCCTCCTTGTCTGCACTTTCGTTATTGCGCTTACTGAACCGTGGTAGACTGGTAGTAGAACTATGATTTTTCATTTATTTTCTTGTGCGCTGCTCTTAAGATCAATTCGCCGAACAACTGGTGGGCATCGGGCCAGCCAGCCATGGCAAACACTCTGGGTAGTGGAATTATGGCTGTCTGTCATGGATGGGTGTGGGTGATAGGGTTACAGGGCTCCATCCTCGTTCTTGCCTAGCTTTATACTCTATCCTGCTTCCTAATCGGATTAGCAACACTTCTCTTCCTGCATACCTCACTTCCTTCTGATTTTATCCAACGCTGCTTCATTTCCATTTTGCACACAAAAAAAAAAGCGCTTTGAATAAATTGCCACTTATGTTCCTATGTTCGCAGAACTGTGTGTGAGTACTGCTCACAAATATAAGTATGTGCCTGATTCTGGCAAAGGTGATAATTTGAGCCACCGGGAAAAAAAAAATGGCAGATGCCCTGTTTGTTGTTCTCAAAAAAGTTGCCCTTTCCCTGAGCGAAAGGGCCCTGGAGAGGATTGGCACGGAGCTGGTCGAAGTGGCACCAATTCTGACAGATTTTGAGCATAGCATGAAACAAATCCAGGGCGACCTTTCGATTTTGCATGCCTTTATTGGCCAGGACAGTAGTCACAGAGATGGTGACAAGGCATTTGGTGCCTGGTTGGACCAAGTTAGAGATGTGTCCCATGAGGTGGAAGACATTGTCGATGAGTATGCCTATCTTACTGCACAAGCTGTAGATACGAACAGCTTCTTCAAGCGAAAGTTCCATCAGATCAAGAACATTGGTGCATGGCAGAAGTTACCAACCAAGATCAGTCAAGTAGAAGCTCAAATTCAGAGGCTAGCAGACATGAGGGATCGGTATGGTATCACAGTAGGTCAACTAGAAAGGAGTGACAATTTAAAGCAACCAAGTCAGCTCTTTGTGTCAGATTCTGCTTACCTGACTGATACCTCTGAGGTAGTGGGGAATGTCGATGACATTGCAAGATTGACGCAGTGACTTGTTGAGGAGAAACAAGACCGAACTCTAGTTGCCATCCTTGGCATGGGAGGTTTTGGCAAAACTACTATTGCAAGCACTGTCTACAAGAATCAAATGATCAGAACAACTTTTGATTGCCATGCATGGGTTACTCTATCTCAGACTTACCATGCTGAAGAACTACTCAGAGAAGTCATAAAACAGCTAATAGACCAGAGATCAGTCAAGACAAATGGTTTTATGACTATGATCCGCTTGAGATTAGTTGAGGTAATACAAAGCTATCTGCGGGATAAAAAACATATGATTGTCTTGGACGATGTATGGGATAAGGATGCTTGGTTATTTTTGAACCATGCGCTTGTCAGAAACAACTGTGGAAGTAAAGTGCTGATAACAACCTGGCGAAAAGACGTATCTTCTTTGGCAGTTAACAGCTATGTCATTGAACTAAAAACACTGAAATATACTGAGTCTTGGGAACTGTTTTGTAAGAAGGCATTTCGTGCATCAAAAGATAATGTATGTCCAGAGAATCTTATATCTTGGGCAAAGGAAATTGTTGCCAGGTGTCAAGGACTGCCACTGGCCATTGTAACCATTGGAAGCATTTTATCACACCGTGAATTAGAGGAACAGGTGTGGAAATGCTTTTATAATCAACTTAGCTAGGAATTAGCTAAAATCCAGATCTCAATTGGATTTCTGGTGTCCTGAATTTGAGCTTGAGTGATCTTCCAAGTTATCTAAGGAGCTGCTTTCTATACTGTAGCCTCTATCATGAAGATTATAAGATTAAAATAAAACAGATTTCCAAGCTTTGGATCGCAGAAGGTCTTGTGGAAGAGAGAGGAGATGGAATAACAATGGAGGAAATTGCTGAGTGTCAACTTATGGAGCTCACTCAACGCTCTCTTCTTCAGGTCACAGAAAGGAATACATTTGGAAGGGCTAGAACATTTCTGATGCACGATCTTGTGCGAGAGGTAACTTCGGTCATTGCTAAAAGGGAGAAGTTTGGTGTTGCATATGGCGATGCTGCTACAAACCAAGTTGCACATGAAGCTCGCCTCTTAAGCATCCAAAGAGGTTCCAAGCTGTTAAGTTCTTTAGCAACTTCACGAGTTCGCTTCTTTATTTTGTTTGACACTGAAGTCGAACCTTCTTGGATATATGATAGTGTATCACGTTTGCTAAGGGTCTTATGCCTAAGATTTGCTAATATTGAACAAGTGCCAGGTGTGGTTACAGAATTGTAGAACTTGCGCTATCTAGACTTTTCACACACGAAAGTGAAGGAGATACCGGCATCTTTCAGAAAATTTGTTAACCTACAAGTTTTGGATCTCAAATTCAGCAATGTTGAGGAGCTTCCATTGGAAATAACGATGCTTACTAATTTGCGCCATTTGCATGTTTGTAAAATCCAAGATCCTCAAGAAAGATCATTGAATTGCTTCTGTTCTATAAAACTTCATGGTAATATTTGTCATCTCAAGAATCTGCGAGCTTTGTACATCATTTCAGTAAATATAAATTTGGTTTCAGAGCTGAGGAACTTGAAACAGATGAGAAGTTTGGGTATACTAGAAGTGAAACAAAGCTATATTGCAGAGTTATGGAATTCCTTGACAGATATGCCTAACCTTAGCCGACTACATATTTCCACGTGTGATATGAATGAGATTCTCAACATGGAAATGCTAAAGCCATTACGAAATCTGAATTGCTTCTGTCTGGCAGGAAAGTTGGAGGGAGGCATGCTCCCACAAATTTTTCCTGAGAAATTAATACAGTTAAAGTTGGATTGGTCTGGTCTGAAAAAAGATCCTATCAGCTCATTCCCTCATATGTTAAATCTTGCTGATCTGTGGCTCTTCGGTGCATATGCGGGGGAACAACTAACATTTCGTAGAGGATGGTTCCCCAAGCTCAAATCTCTGCAAATAGCTGACATGGAACATCTGAATTGTATTGAAATAGAAGATGGAACAATGAAGAATCTGCATGTTTTGGAACTTGCTGGTTTAAGGAACCTAAAGGTTGTACCTTCGGGCATCAAGTACATTAGGACACTCCACCAAATGTATCTGACAGATATGTCAAGTGGGTTCATAGAAAGACTGCAAGGAACTGACAATTTCATTGTTCAACACATAACAAACATCCATAATTTTGACTCTTCTGATTCTCAAGCAGGTAATATCATATTCTTATTATACAAATTACTTGATGAAATAGCTAACAAAGTTGTTATAAGCCAATCACATAGATATAGGTTCGAAAGGTCAATTAAAAAACATAGGACAAAAGGCGCGGTATAAATGGGAACTATTTGCACGCCTTTTTTCTTGAACATGCAGTAGAGCTGGGCATCTTTGCACAGCTTATCAGTAAGGCAGTTCTAAACATTTTATTTGACTTCCTTTCTTATACACAGTGTGGTAAATGCTGTTTTGCTGATATTGCAGTGAATAATGCCATTTATGTGCCATACCTTGCCAAGAAGTTTGGCCCTGGTGCAATTAAGTATGCCTCTACAAAATGTGACGCATCTGGCTCTTGATAGTTCAGTGGGAGCTGTCTCGAGTTTTGGGTCAGCGCCAGTCATTCGACAATATGTAGTTCATCTAGGTGTAGCTGAATGAGCTAATTGCTGTTGTGCATATTACAAGGATTTCGATGGAAGCTACTGAAATGTTAAGCTGCTGCCATAAAGATTTACAACGGCAGAAATCGCCATCTGCCTGTGTAGAGGATGAAGCATGTGTTTTTCTAGTTGAAGAGTGTATTTGTGAAAAATGTCCTCCATAAGAGTCATCAGACAAGTACAGCATTTCACTGATTAAATATTATAGCATGCACATGAGCAGGCTGTGCCTGAGTTTGGTGAAACATTAACTTTTGTTTGTCATCGCTAAACAGTCAATTTGTGCAAGTTCTGTAATGTGAATCGTTATACTTTACGTATAATCATGGCCTGAACTCAGGTCCAGAGACCAGAGTCCTCCCTTGTTGTTTGTGGCCTGAACTCAGGATTAGGAACTAGGACGGTTTGCTTTAGAAACTTTGAGAATTTAGCTTCGACTTAGTCGTAAATGGTTTTGATCCCTGAACCCTTGATCTGATCTTTGAAAATGCACAACTGTGGACATGGGGTTTGATGTAGGCACACATTGTGTGCAGTTGATTCTTTCGTATATTTCAAATGGAAGCAGCGTGGACTGAATATTAGTGAATTGAGAAACAAGAGGCGCCAAAATTTCGAGGAAGTTCGGGTGCGGCAAGGGAGTCCTCGGTCTGTACAGCCCCAGTCAAAGATCAAACCAACTTTCAACTTAAAAAATACTTGTTGTTTTGGACCTACAGTTGATATCACGGTTTAAAAACACTGAGGTCAAGGGTTAATGCAACTCTTATTTTGATCTTGCGACCTTTTTTCAACAACCTAGATGGATCTACCAAAGTTTAGTAAGCAGGATGGGTGTCCATGTGCTGAGCATCCCTTCAGCTCGTATTCGGGTTGATTGCATTTCTTGGACTGCTCCGTTGTCTTTGCTCCTCCTCACCTGCTCCCCGAGGACCGAGGTAGACTTTCGTGCTGCTGCTGCCGCCCCTCCTGTACCATTCTCTGGAGCCATCAACCGTGGAGATTAGACTCTTTGTTCCTCTTGCACTCCCGCTCTGTTCACCCGCAGAGCAGAGCCAAGATTTACTGCACGTTGCTGTTGGAGCAATCCGTCGGACACCTTAAGGGCACTGGACAAGGCCAGATCCTGGGCGCGCAGTCCATGAGTGTCCTTATGCATACCTGGTTATTGGAATCCAACCTCGTCCCCTTATGAATTCGGCAGTTGGTCTGAGTATGTGAACCTTTCCTGCTAATTAACTATTGCGCAGCCATTTCATGCTCCCTCTGTTTGAGGTTACAGGCTTATATCATTTGGTTAGGACGAGTCTATGACTACCTGTTACTCCTGTAGTACATGATCTTTCTGACACAAAGTTGATGTCTTCCGATTTATAAATACTTGCTTATGATTATATTTTGTGTCATAGAAATAAAATATTAATAGTCATAGAGTGATTGTTGGCCAGTCTTGTCCTAAATATGCTGTGTGAAAGGAAATGTAGGGAGTACCTGATATTACTTCCATGTGCAACAAATTCCATTTGTTGCCCTATTCATTTTTTAAAATAAATAATATGCTGTCTTTTGCATTTCAGGTGTTACAGAGCTGTGTAAATCTTCTTCAGTTGTTTTCAGAAAAGTTGAGCAGATATGGCAGATGCACTCTTCGTTGTTCTCAGAAAAGTTGCTCTCTCCATGGGAGAAGGAGCACTAGAAAAGATTGCCAAAGAGGTGGTAGAAGCGGCACCCCTAGTGACAGATTTTGAGCATAGCATGAAACAAATTGAGGGCGAATTTTTGGTTCTGCAGGCCTTTATTAACCAAGTTAGTGCACACAGAGTCAGTGACAAGGCATTTGATGCATGGTTGGACCAAGTTAGAGATGTTGCCTACGAGGTAGAAGACATCATTGATGAGTATGCTTACCTTACTGCGCAAGCTGTTGATACAAGCAGCTTCTTCAAGAGAAAGTTCCACCAGATCAAGAACATTGCAGCATGGCAGAAGTTCCCTAGCCAGATCAGTCAAGTAGAAGCAAGGATTCAGAGGCTATCAGAAATGAGGAGTCGATATGGTTTCTCAGTTAGTGAACTAGACAGGAATAACAATTTTCAGCTCTCCAGCCAGTTTTGTCTGTCAGATTCTGCTTACCTGATAGATAACTCTGAGATAGTAGGAAATGTTGATGAAATTGGAAAACTGACACAATGCCTACTTGAGGAGAAACAAGACCGGTCTCTAATTGCCATCCTTGGTATGGGAGGTTTAGGAAAAACTGCTATCGCAAGCACTGTCTACAAGAATCAAAAGATCATAACATCTTTTGATTGTCGTGCATGGGTTATTGTATCTCAGACTTATCAAGTGGAGGAACTACTAAGAGAAATTGTAAATCAGCTAATAATAAGTGAGAGAGCAAGCATGCCAAGTGGTTTCATGACCATGAGTCGCATGAGATTAGTTGAGGTAATACAAAGCTATTTGCGGGACAAAAAATACTTCATTGTCCTGGACGATGTATGGGACAAAGATGCTTGGTTATTTTTGAACTATGCATTTGTCAGAAACAAATGTGGAAGTAAAGTGCTGATAACAACCCGGAGAAAAGATGTGTCGTCTTTGGCAGTTGACAACTATGTCATTGAACTTAAAACCCTTAAAGATGCTGAATCTTGGGAACTGTTTTGTAAAAAGGCGTTTCATGCTTCAGAGGATAATATTTGTCCTGAAAATATAAGATATTGGGCAAATAAAATTGTTGCAAAGTGCCAGGGATTGCCACTAGCCATTATAACTATTGGCAGTATTCTGTCATACCGTGACTTACAGGAGCAGGAGTGGGCATTTTTCTTCAGCCAACTCAGCTGGCAATTAGCCAACAATCCAGAGCTCAACTGGATTTCCAGTGTCTTGAAGTTGAGCTTGAATGATCTACCAAGTTATCTTAGGAGCTGCTTCCTATACTGCAGTCTCTTTCCTGAAGATTACAAGATTAGAAGAAAACAAGTTTCCAAGCTATGGATAGCGGAAGGTCTTGTGGAAGAAAGAGGAGACGGAACAACAATGGAGGAAGTTGCTGAGTGTTACTTTATGGAGCTCACTCAACGCTCTCTTCTTCAGGTGACAGAAAGGAAAGAATGTGGAAGAGCTAGAACATTTCTGATGCATGATCTTGTGCGAGAGGTAACGTCAATCATTGCTAAAAAGGAGAAGTTCGGTATTGCACATGGTGGTGCTGGTACAACCCAAGTTGCCTATGGAGCACGCCGCTTATGCATCCAAAGGGGTGCCCAGACCTTGAATTCTTTCCCTAGCTCACGGCTCCGCTCATTCATTTTGTTTGACACTGAAGTACCAGGTTCTTGGGTACATGATATTTTATCACGTTTCAGACTACTGAGGGTTCTATGCCTAAGATTTGTTAATATTGAACAAGTGCCAGACATGGTCACAGAACTGTATAACTTGCGTTATATAGATTTCTCATACACAAAAGTGAAGATGATACCAGCATCATTTAGAAAACTTGTTAACCTACAAATTTTGGATCTCAGAAACACCTATGTGGAGGACTTGCCAATGGAAATAACTATGCTAACTAATTTACGGCATTTACATGTTTTTTTAGTCCATGATCTTCAGATGAGATCATTGAGTTGCATCAGTGCTACAAAAATTCCTGGTAATATTTGTCATCTAAAGAATCTACAAGCTTTGCAAGAAGTTTCAGCCAATAAAGATTTGGTTTCACAGCTGGGGAACTTAAAATTACTGAGAAGTTTGGCTATTGCAGAAATGCGACAAAGCTACATTGCAGAGTTATGGAACTCGCTGACAAAGATGCCTAACCTAAACAGACTAAAGATTTCCATGTGCAATGTGAATGAGACTCTCGACTTGAAAACCCTAAAGCCGTTGCCAAATCTGACGCTATTTGTCCTGTCCGGAAAGTTGGAGGGAGGTTTGCTGCCATCAATATTTTCTGTGAAATTAAAGATGTTAAAATTGGACTGGTCTAGTTTGAAGGAGGATCCTATTAGCTCTTTCTCTCAAATGTTAAATCTTGTTGATCTATTGCTCACTGGAGCATATGTTGGGGAACAGCTAACTTTTTGCACTAGATGGTTCCCCAATCTCAAATCTCTGCAATTAGCTGACATGGAACATCTGAATTGGATTGAGATAGAGGATGGAACAATGAAGAATCTACATGTTTTGTTACTTGCTGGTTTAAGGAATCTAAAGGCTGTACCTGAGGGCATCAAGTACATCAGGACACTCCATGAGATGTTTCTGACAGATATGTCAAATGAGTTCATAATAAGACTGCATGGAAGTGACAATCACATTGTACAACACATACCCAACATCAATAAGTTTGACTCTTCTGATTCTCAAGAAGGTAAGTTCCATATGAAATGACTAGTATAATTTTCATAAGGAGCTAAAATAGATGTAAACCAAGACATAATTTTCATAAGGAGCTAAAATAGATGTAAACCAAGACAGGTCAAATAGAAAAAGATGAGACAAAAAAAGAATTATATTTTTTTTCAAAAAAAGGAAAAAGATGAGACAAAAAATATCATATAAAAGGCAACTATTTGCAAATCTTATATTAGTAAAGTAGCTTTGTGTTTCGCTTTCTCCATAGTACTAGTATTATTTTATACAGCTTAACAAATGCTGATCTTCTTTGCAGTAAGTAACGCCATTTATGTGCCGTGGCTCGCCAAGAAATTTGGTCCAGGTGCAGTTAAGTATGCCTGTATAAACTGTGGCTCATCTGGCTCTTGATGGTTCAGTGGGAGTTGTCTGCAAAAATGCCAATGCCAATGATTTGATGTCAGAGCACAGAGGTTGGAGATGGGGCAAATACCTTATTCTGGACAGACATATGGTTGCATGGGCAAAGAAGTTCTGGTCTTGCTCCCCATCTGTTCGCTCAAGTTTCCAAGCGCAGAGCCAACACAAGAACAGTCCCGATGCTTTGAGTCATTACACATGGGTAATAGACTTGCAAGGAGCTTTGACAGTAGAAGTTATTGGAGAATACCTTGCGCTTTGGGACCTTATCTCTGATTTTGTGTCGTGAGTTGAGACCTTGTATTTGTACTCTGTTGTAATTCCCTTTAAATAAAATTCCAGCAGGGGCTTTGCCCCTCCTGTTTCCTCAAAAAAAAAAAAACTTATCTCTGACTTTGCACTGCATCCTGCCATCCTGGAGTAGATGATGCACATGTCTGGAAGCTCTCCACTTCAGTTCAGTGCACGTTTGGCCCATGGGAACGCATATGGAAGTCTTGGTCGCCAGGCAAATGCCGCTTCTTCATGCATAATAGATGTTGTACTGCTGATCAGTTGTCACGAAGAGGTCTTCCCAACCCAAGTAGCTGTTGGCGTTAGATCTTAGCACCACCGAGGCGAGCAGCACCTGCTCGACCCCTCGACCTAGCACCGTCGAGGCTGGTAGGAACTGATCGACCCCCTCTCGAGATCCTCTCTGAACCAAGGAAGAAGACGAGCCGAGCTCTCTTCCGCGCACACACACAGCACACACTCTGTGAACCGAAATCTAATGGCAAGAGCTACCTTTTCCATTGAATTGCATAGTATATATACAAGTCTACCTACTACGAGGTACAAAGGGGTATGGCTCTCCACAATCCTCAACTACTCCTAGTACTATACACACATCAGCCAGGAATGACCGATGTACCTCTACCTACTCCCTACCATGCTGCTACAGCACTGATGAGCCATGCCCTGCCGCACGCCCTGCCATCGAGCAGGTATCGACACCCTGCCCTGGCCATCCCGAGTAGGTAAAGTGGGTTGGCAACAGATTATGTCTAACAATCTTCCCCTAATCGTGTTGCTAGTTCATGACCTTCACCATGCCAATCGTCTTCCTCAGCTCCTGGAACCGAAGACACCCGAGTGACTTGGTGAGGATGTCAGCGAGCTGCCGACCAGTGTCAACGAACTCGATGACCAGCTGCCCTCCATCGACGCAATCACAAAAGAAGTGAAACTTCACATCGATGTGCTTGCTTCTGTCGTGGAGGACGGTGTTCTTTGCCAGCGCAATCGTTGGCTGGTTGTCCACCTTGAGCGCCGGCGGCCGAGCCTCGACACCAGTGAGCTCGCTCAGCAACCGTCGCAGCCAGACCACCTGGCACGCCGCCGTGGCCGCCGCCATGTACTCTGCCTCGCATGTAGACAGGGCCACCATCTTCTGTTTCAGCGACTGCCAGGTGATTGGCGCTCCGCCGAGGAAGACGAGCACACCCGAGGTGCTCCGTCGTCCATCCACATTGCCTGCCATGTCTGCGTCGCTGAACGCCGTTAGCCCCGAGGCACCCTCCTTGGTCTCCGGCGGTGCTTCGCTGAAAACGGACAGCTAAAGCCCTCCACGCTTGGGGAAGACGATTCCCTACTCCGCGGTGCCCTGGACATAGCACAACAAGCGCTTGACCGCCGTCCAGTGGTCCTCCCGCGGATCCTCCATGACCCTGCTCACATAGCCCATCGCGAACGCGATGTCCGGCCGTGTGTTTGTCAGCCAGCGCAGCCCCCCGACGATGCTCCGGTAGAGCGTAGCATCCACCTTCGCCGCGGTGCTCTGCCTCGAGAGCTTGATGCGCTCCTCCATCGGCGTGGCCACAGCCTTGCAGCCCGCCATGCCCGCCCACTCGAGCAGCTTCTGCGCGTAGGCGCGCTGCCCCAGCCTGATGGCGTCCTCCCCCTACCTCAACTTGATGCCGAGGTAGTAAGACAGGACACCCAAATTGCTCATCCAGAACCGTGTGGCCATCTCCTCTTTGAAATTGGTGATGTCCTAAGCCTGTGCGCCGGTGACGATGAGGTCATCCACGTACACCCCGACGATGAGATGCTCCTTCCCCCGTCGGCGGGTGTACAGTGCGTGCTCGGTGGCACACCTCCCAAACCTGAGCTTAGCCATGGTGGCGTTGAGCTTGGCGTTCCATGCTCGCGGGGCCTGGCGCAGGCCGTAGAGGGCCTTGCGCAGCCACAACACCTTCTTCTCCATGCCCTTGTCGACGAATCCTGGCACCTGCTTGACGTAGACCGTCTCGGTCAGGTCCCCATTGAGGAACGCTGACTTGACGTCGAGGTGGTGAACCTGCCACTCCTTGGCAGCAGCGAGGGCGAGTAGGAGTCACACTGACTCCATGCGTGCAACGAGGGAAAAGACCTCCTTGAAGTTGACCCCTTCGCGCTGCATGAACCCTTGAGCGATGAGGCGCGCCTTGTGCTTCACCACGGCCCCATACTCATCCCGCTTCACCTTGAAGACCCACTTGAGTCCGATCGGCCGGCAACCCACCGGCGGATCGACTAGTTCCCAGTTCTCGTTCTCCTCGATGGCCTTCATCTCCTCCAGCATCGCCTTCCGCCACGCTGCGTCGTGCTCCACAACGGCGAACATGGTCGGCTCCTCTACACTCAACAAGAGCAGAGTATGGTCATCGTCGAGGAGTCGCACCGCCGGACCAGACGCCTCCGCGTCGCCGACAATGTTGTCGATCCGGCGGAATTACACCTCCTCTCCTTCGTGGTAGGCATCCACAAAATTCGAGATGTTGGACGGTGGGGTCACGTATTCCACGCTTGCCACTGCCGCCGTTGTCCTTCGAGCCGGGGTCTTCCGCAACCGAGAGGTTCCATCAGTCGAGACCCCTAGACCAGTGGTCGAAGCCGGGGTCGTCCGCAGCGGAGAAGTTCCGTCAGCGGTCGAGGCCCCCCGTCCCGGGGTCGAGGCTAGGGTCGTCCGCAGTGGAGAAGTTGCGTCAGCGGTCGAGGCCCCCTATCCCGGGGTCAAGGCCGGGGTCGTCCACAGCGGAGAAGTTCCGCCAGCGGTCGAGGACCCCCGTCCCGCGGTCGAGGCCCCCTATGCCTGGGTCAAGGCCTCCCAGCCCGTGGTTGAGGCAGGGTCGTTCGCAGCCGAAGTCCATTCGTCAGCCGAGGCCCCCATCGAGGGGTTGACCGTCAACTCGAAGTGCGGCCAGGGAACTCTGCTCCGAGCGGACTGGGTGGCTCCTCCACCCCAGCCGTCGATGGTTCCTCTGCTTTGACTTCCTCGTCCCTCGGCGCCTTCACAGCCTCGCTGATGCCATGGATGACCATCTGCTCCATGACAAACGTGTCGCAGAGCTCACCGCCACCTTGCTCGAGGCCTCTCGCTTCTAGCCTGTCCCAGGTCCACAATGCAGCCTCGTCGAAAACCACATCCCGGGACACTACCACCTTGCCGCCGAGTGGGTCGTACAGCCGATAGGCCTTTGACCCCTCCTCGTAGTCGAGGAACACCAAGCGCGTGCTCCTGTCCTCCAGCTTGCCGAGGCCCGGCTTGGTGCTCTTCACATGGCCGATACAATCGAAGGTACACAAGTACAAGATATTGGGCTTGTGCCCGTGCCATGCCTCGTACGGTGTCATCCCCTTCAGGGCCTTGGTCGGCAAGCTGTTGAGGATGTGCATGGTGGTCATGACCGCCTCTTCCCAGAATGCTACGGGCATCCCCTTGCCCTTCATCATCAACCGCGCCATGCCGACGATGGTCTGATTCTGGCGCTCCACGACGCCATTTTGCTGCGGTGTGTAGGGTGTCGTGAGGTGTCGAGCCACACCCTCCTCGGCGCAGTGCTCAGCAAACTCCACCGCCATGAACTCGCTGCCACGGTCCGTCTGCAGCACCCGGAGCCGTTTCCCCGACTCCGCCTCTGCGCGTGCCTTGAAGCGCTTGATGGTGTCCGCTGCATCGCTTTTGCTCGTCAGGAGCTGCAGCCACATGTAGCAGCTGCAGTCATCCACGAGCAGGAGGAAGTACCTCTGTCCTCTGTGAGTTGCCACCGGACCATAAAGGTCCCCATGGACCATCTCGAGGGGATCCGCCGCACGGTACTTCGCCGCCTTCGGGAACGGCAGCCGCCTCTGCTTCCCCGCCAGGCAGCTATCGCAAAGCTCCCCGGCATGCTCAATCTATGGAAGCTCGGTCACCATCTTCCCAAGTCGACCTAGAGCGTCGAAGCTCAGATGGCCGAATCAGCCATGCCATAGCCATGGCTCCTCCGTGCACGCCACCGCGAGGCACACCAGCTGCTCCACCTTCAAGTCCAGAAGATAAAGCCGGTTACGTGATCGTGATACCTTTGCCAGGAGACGCCCATCCTGATCCTTGACGCACAGCACCCCGTCGCAAATCAGCACCTCCGCACCGTGTTCGTCCAGCTGTCCCAAGCTGATGATGCTCGACCGGAGCTCCGGGATGTAGTAGACCTCCGTGAGCGTGCGGTGCTCGTCGTTCCTGCACCAGAACAGCACCGTGCCACGCCCGCGGATCTGCACTCGGGAGCCGTCGCCGAACCTGACGCTGCCGGCATGCTTGTCGTCCAGCTCGGAGAAGACGGCGCGGCAGCCCGTCATGTGGTTGCTCACACCGGAGTCGAGGTACACCTTTGCTCTGACTTGTCTCTGGCGATGCCCAGATGGACCTGCGTGTGTGGCTCATCAAGGTGGTGGACGACCGGCGGTGTAGTCCTCTACTCCAACTCCACCTCCTTTGCCACGCCACTCTGCTCCGCGCAGTACACCCCCATCAGGAGCGCATGGTCGCCGTCGTCGCTATCATCTCAAGCCAGGTTCGCCTCCTCCTTCTCCTTCCTGCCCGAGCACTCGCGTGCCCAATGCCCCACCTTGCCGCACTTTCGGCAAGCGTTGGGAGCGACGGTCTTCTTCTTCCCTTTCTTCTTGTCCGCCGGAGCCGTCCCCTGTGGCTTGCCACCGTGGCCGCCACGGTACCACCACCACGGCTCGAGGCTTCCCTGGACCGGCGCTTCTCCTTCATCTGCGCCGTCCACTCCTCCTCCGACAGCAGCAGCTTGGGCTTCTCTTTCTCCGGCGGCGCCAGTCCGCGGCCCTCCACTGACCGCAGCCACCCCGTGTAACATCCCAAAAAATCCATAAATCAAAATCACTCGCATTAAAATTTATTTTAAAATATATTTCAAAAACTATAAATCATTTGAGCTCAATCATCTCATTCAAACTTTTATCCACCTCATATCTCTTCTGCTTCTCTCACTCCAATTATATTCCACGCACCGATGCCCCTGCATCACCCGCCCGTCCCCCACCTCTCTCTCTCTCTTTGCTCGCCCTCGCCCGATGCCCGACAACGGCGTGTGCGCTGACCCCACCGCCGCTGCGGCATGCCCGCGCCTGGACCCCTCTCGCCGATCGTAGCCTCACGCGACACCACATGTGGACCCTACCACCTCGCCTTGCCCGTAGTGCCATGGGACCCACCTCGCACTACCTCTCGCTCCTCCATGCATAGAAGCAACACGACAGGTGCCTGCTATATTTTTACCATGTGCAAATAGCAACCTCCAGCAGCATCGTGCACCATATACACGCAGACATAGCACATCCATATTTTTGCCCGCAGCTCCTCATCACTCTAACCATGTATGCAAGTTAGGCAACGTCTATTTGCATGTGCACCGTCCATTTGCATGTCAAGAATATGTGCATGCAAAGCACCTCATTACCTGTGGCATGCAAGGTTAGGCACCGTCCACGAGCTAGACACCGCTGACCGCCGCTCACACCATCTCATTAGCCTCTGCCTGAGCATCACAATGCATGCATGCATGCAACTCATGCAAGCAGCTGCTGCCTCTTCCTGCTAGACGCCACACCGCCCTGCCTAACTCACCTCGTCCCCCCTTGCCTTGTCCTAAAGAACAACAGCACGCCATTAGTGGCAAGTGGTTGAGCGCCGGTGGCCTAGCTCCTCCCTGTCTGTCTATAAAACCCAACGCACACTACACAGCTTACCCCTCCTCCACACGACCACGCTGAACCATTCGGCTCCACAGCCACCCGCTCGCCCGCCTTCTTCCTCCTCCCGACCAAGCTCTCTGCATCCTCAAGCACAAAGCGAAGCACGTCCCGTCGAGCTCCCTTCGCGAGCTGCAACCGGCTGAGGT
>CM041644.1:40153402-40302460 GCA_023333625.1 Bothriochloa decipiens | reverse complement strand
TATGATGTTGTTGCCTTAGTGTGCCCGTGGTGAGCGCCCTATTAGCTCGGAGGGTAATGACTTTGATGGATCTGTGCTTGCACTACGGTGTTAAGTTACGGTACCCTACTTGTGGTGAATGTGTATAACTTCTGCAGAGTGTAAAATTTATCCGGATAGACATATCCACGGTATATGGATGGGTTATGGTTTGGTTTCACCAACTGGTTGGGTTGGGATGAGTGAGAACATGTGAGTGACTGTGATTTTAGAAATTGGTTATCTGCCATGTGTTGTGGGAACTGAGGGTTCAGCAGCACTTAAAATTGAGAATAACCTCTTTTTCATAAATACTGTTGTATATGGAAAAATATGTCTTTTGCAAAGGTATTTATAAAATAAAACCCTGCATGTGTCAAAAGATAGCTTTATGCAAATAACACCAAGTTTTACCCTTGATATATATCCATATGTATATATTGTTATCCCATTCCGTAGGGTAAGGTTGGATTTGTTGAGTACTTTATACTCACCCTTGCTTTGTTGAACAGAGGAAGATCCGAAGTTTGATCCGGAAGCTGCGTACGAGTAAGGTCGTGTCTGCACCCAACTAAGTCTGTGGCATTGGGATCCGTCAGATGGATACGTGGGAGTTTAATTTCTGGGTCCTTTGGACCTGGGCTATGTTCTGGTGTATTATTATTATCATTTGTCTTCATTGCCCTCGTTTAGCAAGACTACTGGACTGAGACTTATCTGTTGTAATAAATGTGTTACTAACCTCCTGGGACTAGTAATTGTATCACATTTGAGTTCCTGTTCAACGGGGACGCTTCACCCCGCCACATCCTCGAGGGTCAGCGTGGACAAGTCCCGCATCATTTCGATGGACAGAGCAAGCTGGCGTACTTGGGAGGCACCACCCACAGGAGCTTACGGACGAGATCCTCGTCCTCCAGCAGCTTGCCGAAGGTGGCCAGCTAGCTCGCTAGCGACTAAAGACGCAGCGCGAAGTCCTCCACCAACTCGCCGGACTTGAACCGGATGTCGTTGAAGTCCCAGCGCAGTTGTTGGACCTTCCCCTGCTTGGCTCGATCCGAGCCGATGCGGAACGACTCCAGCATCTCCCACGCCTCCTTCATCGTCTTCTTGGCCCCGAGCGCCTCGTGGAACTCGCTCGGAGTGCACGCCATGAGCGCCTCCATGATGCCCACCTCGCATCCTCTCCGGCGTTGCCGACTCCACGGACGCCCACCATTTCCGGGCACACAGCTTCCACTTCATCTGCACGGCCCACTCGGCGTAGTTGGTGCGGGTGAGCATCAGCCAGGAACTGGTTCCGCCGAACTCCATCACCACGCGCACCTTCACCGGCTGCGGAACAAGCACCTGGCCCCCAGCGCTCGTCCCTGCGCCCGACATACCCGCACCAGAGTCCGACATCGCCGGCGGTGAAGTCTTACCATGTTGTACGGCTCCGATACCACGTGTTGGCGCTAGATCCTAGCACCACCGAGGCGAGCAGCTCCTGCTCGACCCCTCGACCTAGAACCGTCGAGGCTGGCAGGAACCGATCGACCCCCCCTCGAGATCCTCCCTGAACCAAGGAAGAAGACAAGTCGAGCTCTCTTCCGTGTACACTTACAGCACACACTCTGTGAACCGAAATCTGATGGTAAGAGCTACCTTTTTTATTGAATTACATAGTATATATACAAGTCTCTACCTACTACAAGGTACAAAGGGGTATGGCTCTCCATAACCCTCAACTAGTCCTAGTACTATGCACACATCAGCCAGGAATAACCGATGTACCTCTACCTACTCCCTATCATGCTGCTACAGCACTGATGAGCCATGCCCTGCCGCACGCCCTGCCCTCGAACAGGTATCGACACCCTGCCCTGGCCATTCCGAGTAGGTAAAGTGGGTTGACAGCAGATTTTGTCTAACAGTAGCTGCCCTTTTTGTGATTAGGAGGAAGAGATAATTCAGCACCTGCTGCTCTCATGTGTCTTTAATTGCCAGGCAATTTTGGTCCCCCTTCCGCCCCTCGGTGGGTCTGCAGGAGCTTGCGCCGCGAGGTGGATGGTTTAGCACGAAAAGGTCTTAAATGGGTAATTTGGATCAGTTTGTGTGAATAACGTCTGCAACAGCCAAATGAGAAAGGGAGTGTGGAGAAGAACATGCAGTTCCCGGCTTGTCAGGTTGTGGTTTGTGGAATGTGGTGATAGGGCACAGTACACCTGCCCGCTGTCAGGGTTCAGGATGTGTTAGCACTGAACTAAGCTAGTTTGGTCGGTCTAATTGATCTACACATGCTGGTTGCTACAAGTCTACAACTTCATGAAAGAACCATGTCACAGCTCCTGCTACACGGTACTAAAACTGCCATATATATGGACGACTGAAAGAAACATGCTTTTGACACAGTTTTTCCAGCAAAATTACAATCAGTTTGTACTCCGTAGTGTAGATGCCGCAGGTGAACAAAAACTGAAGAACAACACCAGTAGACGACGACTCAAAGTCAGGACTAGACCGTTCGACGATTGGACCAAAGTACTGAATCATTGTGGCTTCTTCTAGGAAAGCAGCGCATCAAGAAGCCTTACGAATTTGTTTCTCTATCTGTAGTCACTTGTCTGTTGTTACATAGCGTGAAGACGGGTCAATAAATCAAGATACTCAGCCACCCACGTGAGAAATTACATGGAAGGATTATGTAGTTGCAAAATCTGTGCAAGTATATATCTAATCTGATAGTCAGCACATGTGCTTCAGCTGGTTGGTCTCTGTTCAAACTTCAAACAAAGGCGTTCAAAACCTCATGCTCCAACAGTCCAACTGCACTAACTCTGACCGCGTTTACTAATCAGATGCGTCATCTTAGCAGTCGATTACCCCAGTGAGCCTCTGCCCACACCAGTCACCAGTCACCAACCCCGGGGCGGGGCGCACCAACCTCCGCCCGTGCGGCCGAGCCGAGCCGTCCTCCGCGACCCAGCGAAACGAAATCGCGACTCTTTCAACACCAACCCCAAACCCCAAAAGCGCGGGGGCAGCTATTTAAACGCGGGTTCCCCTCCGTCTCAATCCAAGAAGAGCAGCACCATCCAGTGCACCACCAGCTCTCTTCTCCATCCAGATCAAGAGGCCATCATCGCCTTGCTTCTGATCCCGAATCATTTACGGCACAAGTGCCTAGCTCTTGTTCAATCGCCAGCTAGCCCAACAGCAATGGAGTGCGAGAACGGCCGCGTTGCTGCTGCCAACGGCGACTCCCTGTGCATGGCGACGCCCCGCCCCGACCCGCTTAACTGGGGAAAGGCGGCGGAGGAGCTGATGGGCAGCCACCTCGACGAGGTTAAGCGTATGGTGGCCGAATACCGCCAGCCCTTGGTGAAGATCGAGGGCGCCAGCCTCCGCATCGCGCAAGTGGCCGCCGTGGCCGCCGGCGCTGGCGAGGCCCGCGTCGAGCTCGACGAGTCCGCCCGTGGCCGCGTCAAGTCCAGCAGCGACTGGGTCATGAACAGCATGATGAACGGCACCGACAGCTACGGCGTCACCACCGGGTTCGGCGCCACGTCCCACAGGAGGACCAAGGAGGGCGGCGCGCTCCAGAGGGAGCTCATCCGGTTCCTCAACGCCGGCGCATTCGGCACCGGCACCGATGGCCACGTCCTGCCGGCCGAGGCCACGAGAGCGGCCATGCTCGTTCGTATCAACACACTCCTCCAGGGTTACTCCGGCATCCGCTTTGAGATCCTCGAGGCGATCGTCAAGCTGCTCAACGCCAACGTCACGCCGTGCCTGCCACTCCGCGGCACGGTCACCGCGTCCGGCGACCTCGTGCCGCTCTCCTACATTGCCGGCCTCGTCACCGGGCGCGACAACTCTGTTGCCGTCGCCCCGGATGGCACCAAGGTGAACGCCGCAGAGGCGTTCAAGATTGCCGGCATCCAGAGCGGCTTCTTCGAGCTGCAGCCCAAGGAAGGTCTTGCCATGGTGAACGGCACGGCCGTGGGCTCTGGCCTTGCCTCCACGGTGCTCTTTGAGGCCAACATCCTTGCCATCCTAGCCGAGGTTCTGTCTGCCGTGTTCTGCGAGGTCATGAACGGCAAACCAGAGTTCACCGACCACCTGACCCACAAGCTGAAGCACCATCCGGGACAGATCGAGGCGGCTGCCATCATGGAGCACATCTTGGAGGGCAGCTCCTACATGAAGCTTGCGAAGAAGCTCGGCGAGCTGGACCCGCTGATGAAGCCGAAGCAGGACCGTTACGCCCTTCGCACGTCGCCGCAGTGGCTTGGTCCCCAGATTGAGGTCATCCGTGCCGCCACCAAGTCCATTGAGCGCGAGATCAACTCCGTCAATGACAACCCGCTGATCGATGTTGCCCGGAGCAAGGCCCTTCACGGCGGCAACTTCCAGGGCACGCCCATTGGGGTGTCCATGGACAACACCCGCCTCGCCATCGCAGCCATCGGCAAGCTCATGTTTGCGCAGTTCTCAGAGCTCGTCAACGACTATTACAGCAACGGCCTGCCCTCCAACCTGTCTGGCGGGCGCAACCCCAGCTTGGACTATGGCTTCAAGGGCGCCGAGATCGCCATGGCGTCCTACTGCTCTGAGCTGCAGTTCCTTGGAAACCCGGTCACCAACCACGTCCAGAGCGCGGAGCAGCACAACCAGGACGTGAACTCGCTCGGGCTCATCTCCTCCAGGAAGACTGCTGAGGCCATCGAGATCCTGAAGCTCATGTCCTCAACGTTCCTGATCGCCCTGTGCCAGGCCGTCGACCTGCGCCACATCGAGGAGAACGTCAAGAGCGCCGTCAAGAGTTGCGTGATGACGGTGGCCAAGAGGACTCTGAGCACCAACTCCACCGGTGGCCTCCATGTCGCCCGCTTCTGCGAGAAGGACCTGCTCCAGGAGATCGAGCGCGAGGCGGTGTTCGCGTACGCCGACGACCCCTGCAGCGCCAACTACCCGCTGATGAAGAAGCTTCGCAACGTGCTCGTGGAGCGGGCCCTCTCCAACGGCGCTGCCGAGTTCGACGCTGAGACATCCGTGTTTGCCAAGGTCGCCCAGTTTGAGGAGGAGCTGCGCGCGGCGCTGCCCAAGGCGGTGGAGGCTGCACGGGCGGCTGTCGAGGATGGCACGGCCGCGATACCAAACAGAATCGCCGAGTGCCGCTCCTACCCGCTCTACCGCTTCGTGCGCGAGGAGCTTGGAGCCGTGTACCTCACCGGCGAGAAGACGTGCTCTCCCGGCGAGGAGCTCAACAAGGTGCTCCTTGCCATCAACCAGGGCAAGCACATCGACCCGCTGCTTGAGTGCCTCAAGGAGTGGAACGGCGAACCACTGCCCATCTGCTGAAGAGAGAAGCCGATAGGGGAGAAAGAATGAGTGTTCATTGTTCAATACAGTAGTTCGAAATAAGTTTTTTTTCTTCTTCATTCAATTTTGCGTGGGTAACAGATGTATATCATTCTTATGATAAGATCATGAGAACTACGTTATATTTTCAAGAATCTATATTCCATTTTAATAGTTATTATTTTGGTTTGACGTCCGCCGCTTTTATAACAGGCAGCCGAGCACGCTAAGTATGGAGATTTGTTGGATCTAGTTATTTTCTAATATTCTGATGATCACAAAAAGAAGTATAGACTTGTTAAGGAGAGTATACTTTGCGAGCCAAGAAGTATGGAGATTTGGACATCTTAAAATTATAAGAAATCTGTAAAACTTTTGAATAAGGAGGGGTATTTAGAGGAAATGTTAGGATCCGAACGCTCAGACAGAAGCCGTCGTCCGAAGATTTCCGTGCGGCTGTCCCGCACTGCTGCACGGGCGCTTAACGCGCTCCTCCGCGCGCGGTGGATTGCGGTTGGGTCCCGCGTGGCTTTCCCGCGTTAATGCGTTGATGTGCGCGTGCCTGACGCGCGATGGGCTATGGGTCGATTTGTTTCATTTTTCTTTTCTGTTTTTCTTTGTCTTTTTCTTTTTTCTTTTTTATGCTTCATTTATCATTTTTATTTTTACTTATTCTTTTACATTTTTTATATTTCTATATATTTATTATTTTTCTTTATTATTTGATATTTACTATAAATTTAACCAAACTTGAATAAACTTGATTGGCATGGATCCTATAATTATGTCCTTTTATGGACAGAAGAAGTAATTTAATAGACTAAGAGGATTGCCAATAGCGTGCATAAACTGTGGACATGGGGTTTGATGTAGGCACACATTGTGTGCAGTTGATTCTTTCGTATATTTCAAATGGAAGAGCGTGGACTGAATATTAGTGAATTGAGAAACAAAGGGCCACCAAAATTTCGATGAAGTGTGGGTGCGGCAAGTGCGTCCTCCTTTGTACGGCCCTGGTCAAAGATCAAACCAACTCTCAACTTAAAAAACACTTGTTGATTTGTACCTACAGTTGATGTCACGGTTTAAAAACACTGATTTTTTTAACAACCTAGATGGCGCTAGCAAAGTTTAGTAAGCAGGATGAATGTCCTCACGTCCAGCTCACCCCGTATTCGGTTGCATTTCTTCGTCTGCATCTCCGTCTTCTTCTCATCAGTCCTCACCTGCTCCCCGAGGTAGGCCTTCCTTCTCCACCTCCTCCTCCTCCCTCCCTCCCGAGTCCCGACCATCCTTGCTCTGGTGCCTACCAACCGTGGAGATTAAACTCTTCGTTCCTCTCGCTCTGTTCACCCGTAGAGCAGAGCCAAGATTTACTGCACGTTGCTGTTGGAGCAATCCGTCGAACAGCTTAAGGGCACTGGACATGAGTATCCTCATGGATACCTGGCTATTGGAATCCAACCTTGTCCCCTTATGACTTCGGCAGTTGGTCTGAGTACGTGAACCTTTCTTGCTAGTTAATTGTTGCGCAACCATTCTGTGCTTCCTCTGATCGAAATTGCAAGGCTTATATCTTTTTTTAACGCAAATGACAGGAGCTCTGCATATTCATGAAGAGGGAGAGTTATATTACAGCAGGATGTAAACACGCCCAAACATATCGAGGGCACCCTTTTGCAGCTTTTGGCTGGTCATCAGAAACTACCCCTGGATCTATTTGCATTCAGAAGTATGATGATATTGGGAATCCTATTGGCTTGTCTGAACTGCTAAATGCTCAATGAGTTGTAATTATATTTCATTTTTCTGAGAGGTTCGAGCTTCTGCTTTCATTAAAGTTATGCAAAAGTGGACATGCATACCTATAAACTACTTTATGGTGCTTCAAAGTTTACTGAATATATCCAATTTTTTTTTGGGGAAGGCTTATATCATTCCGTTAGGACAATCCTTTGACTACCGATTACTCCAATAGCGCATGATCTTATGACACAAAGTTGATGTCATTATATTCCAATTTATAAACACTTGCTTATGGTTATATTTTGTGTCATACAAATAAAACATTAGTGGAGTAACTATTGGTCAAAGTGTCCTAAAAACAAAACATGCCGTGTGAAAGAAAAAAATAGGGAGTATCTGATTTATAAATTCCATTTCGAGCAAATCCCATTTGACATTTTGAGTAATGTCCTATTCATTTTTTAATGAATATATGATATGATGTTTTTGCATTTCAGGTGTTACAGAGCTGCGTATGTTTTTTTTTTTTTTGAAAGGAAACAGAGCTGCGTGTAAATCTTGTTCAGAAATATAACTATATATATATATATATATGACAAGGTGACATTTTTTTTAGAAAAAGGTTGAGAAGATATGGCAGATGCCCTTTTCGTTGTTCTCAGAAAAGTTGCTCTCTCACTGGGAGACAGAGCACTAGAAAAGATTGCCAATGAGGTGGTAGAAGCTGCACCCCTCATGACAGATTTTGAGCATAGCATGAAACAAATTGGGGGCGAACTTTCAGTTCTGCAGGCCTTTATTAACCAAGTTAGTGCACAGAGAGTCAGTAACAAGGCATTCGATGCATGGTTGGACCAGGTTAGAGATGTTGCCCATGAGGTAGAAGACATCATTGATGAGTATGCTTACCTTACTGCACAAGCCGTTGATACAAGCAGCTTCTTCAAGAGAAAGTTCCACCAGATCAAGAACATTACAGCATGGCAGAAGTTCCCTAGCCAGATCAGTCAAGTAGAAGCAAGGATTCAGAGGCTATCAGAAATGAGGAATCGATATGGTTTCTCAGTCAGTGAACTAGACAGGAATAATAATTTCCAGCTCTCCAGTCAGTTTTGTCTGTCAGATTCTGCTTACCTGATAGATAACTCTGAGATAGTGGGAAATGCTGATGAAATTGGAGAACTGACACGATGCCTACTTGAGGAGAAACAAGACCAGTCTCTAGTTGCCATCCTTGGTATGGGAGGTTTAGGAAAAACTGCTATCGCAAGCACCTTCTACAAGAATCAAAAGATCATAACATCTTTTGATTGTCGCGCATGGGTTATTGTGTCTCAGACTTATCAAGTGGAGGAACTACTAAGAGAAATTATAAATCAGCTAATAATAGGTGAGAGAGCAAGCATGCCAAGTGGTTTCATGACCATGAGTCGCATGAGATTAGTTGAGGTAATACAAAGCTATTTGCGGGACAAAAAATACTTCATTGTCCTGGACGATGTATGGGACAAAGATGCTTGGTTATTTTTGAACTATGCATTTGTCAGAAACAGATGTGGAAGTAAAGTGCTGATAACAACCCGGAGAAAAGATGTGTCGTCTTTGGCAGCTGACAACTATGTCATTGAACTTAAAACCCTTAAACATGCTGAATCCTGGGAACTGTTCTGTAAAAAGGCGTTTCATGCTTTAGAAGATAACATTTGTCCTGAAAACATAAGATATTGGGCAAATAAAATTGTTGCAAAGTGCCAAGGATTGCCACTGGCCATTATAACTATTGGCAGTATTCTGTCATACCGTGACTTAAAGGAACATGAGTGGGCATTTTTCTTCAACCAACTTAGCTGGCAATTAGCCAACAATCCAGAGCTCAACTAGATTTCCAGTGTCTTGAAGTTGAGCTTGAATGATCTACCAAGTTATCTTAGGAGCTGTTTCCTATACTGCAGCCTCTTTCCTGAAGATTACAGTAAAAAGGGGCGTACCCAGTGCCGTAGGCTCCCGCACTGCGGGGTCTGGGGAAGGGAAAATAGCCAGCAGCCTTTACCCGCACAAATGTGCAGAGACTGGGGCTTGAACCCTGGACCTCTTGGTCAGAGGCGGTAAAGCACTAAGGTAAATGGATGGACTCTCGGCGACAAAATTGGAGGACTCTCGGCGACAAAAATAGATTAGCGGAAGGTCTTGTGGAAGAGAGAGGGGATGGAACAACAATGGAGGAAGTTGTTGAGTGTTACCTTATGGAGCTGACTCAAAGCTCTCTTCTTCAGGTCACAGAAAGGAAAGCATGTGGAAGAGCTAGAACATTTCTGATGCATGATCTTGTGCGAGAGGTTACATCAATCATTGCTAAAAAGGAGAAGTTTGGTATTGCACATGGTGGTGCCTGTACAACCCAAATTGCCCATGAAGCTCGCCGCTTATGCATCCAAAGAGGTGCCCAGACCTTAAATTATTTAAGTGGCTCACGGCTCCGCTCATTCACTTTGTTTGACACCGAGGTACCATATTCTTGGATAAATGATATTTTTTCACGTTTCAGACTACTGAGGGTCCTATGCCTAAGATTTGCAAATATTGGACAAGTGCCTGGTATGGTCACAGAATTGTATAACTTGCGCTATATTGATTTTTCATACACAAAAGTGAAGATAATACCAACATCATTCAGAAAACTTGTTAACCTACAAGTTTTGGATCTCAGATTCACCTACGTAGAGGAGTTGCCACTGGAAATAACTATGCTAACTAATTTACGGCAGTTACAGGTGTGTGCAGTCTATGATATTCTACTAAGATCATTGAACTGCTTCAGCGCTACAAAAATTCCTGGTAACATTTGTCATCTGAAGAATCTCCAAGCTTTGCAGTTTGTTTCAGCCAATAAAGATTTGGTTTCACAGCTGGGGAACTTGAGGTTAATGAGAACTTTGGCTATTGTGGAAGTGCAACAGAGCTACATTGCAGAGTTATGGAACTCGCTGACAAAGATGCCTAGCCTGAACAGACTACTTATTTCCACATCCAATATGAATGAGATTCTTGACTTGAAAACGCTAAAGCCGTTGCCAAATCTGACATCATTCGTCCTGTCAGGAAAATTGGAGGGAGGCTTGCTCCCATCAATATTTTCTGTGAAATTAAAACAGTTAAAGTTGGACTGGTCTAGTCTGAAGAAGGATCCTGTTAGCTCTCTCTCTGAGATGTTAAATCTTGTTGATCTATTGCTCACTGGAGCATATGCTGGGGAACAGCAAACTTTTTGCACCGGATGGTTCCCCAATCTCAAATCTCTGCAATTAGCTGACATGGAAAATCTGAATTGGATTGAGGTAGAGGATGGAACAGTGATGAATCTACATGTTTTGTCACTTGCTGGTTTAAGCAATTTAAAGGCTGTACCTGAGGGCATCAAGTACATTAGGACACTCCATGAGATGTTTCTGACAGATATGTCAAATGAGTTCATAACAAGACTGCATGGAAGTGACAATCACATTGTTCAGCACATACCCAACATCAAAAAGTTTGACTCTGATGATTCTCAAGCAGGTAAGTTCCGTATGAAATAACTAATGTAATTGTCATAAGGCACTAAAATAGATGTAAACCAAGACAGGTTAATTAGAAAATGGTGAGACAAAAACTATTATATGAAAGGCAAATATTTGCAAATCTTATTAGTGAAGTAGCTCTAGAATTGTGTTTTGCCTCTTCTAAATAGTACCTGTATTATTTACACGGCTTAATAGATGCTGATCTTTGTTGCAGTAAACAACGTCGCTTATCTGCCGTGGCTTGCCAAGAAGTTTGGTCCTGGTGCAATTAAGTATGCCTCCTGTGGCTCATCTGGCTCTTGACGGTTCAGGAGTTGTCTGGCCAATGCCAGTAATTTGAAGTCTGAAGAGGGAACAATATGTAGATGTAGGTCATCTTAGTGTCTGTTTTGTACCTTGCACAAGGATTTTAGATGTGGAAGTAAATAAATATTTACAGATGATGAATTCATCTTCTGTCTACTTGTAGGATGTAGCATGTGTTTTCCATCCCCAGAGTCATCTGATAAGTAAGCATTTCAGTGGTTGCGTATTGTAGTGTGCGTAGCGTGCGTAGCTAACATGAGTCAAGCCGCGCTTGACAGTGTTGAAGCATATTTTCCATTTTATTACTACAAACAGATCAATTTGTAAAAAAAATGTACTGTGAATTGTTATACACCGATTACCATTCCTCAGATCCAAAGTCCTCCCTTGTTTCATGTGCTGTTGGAGGGGTACTGAAAAATGTTTTTTTTCTTCAAACGAAGGGTACTGAAAAATGTTATCAATATCATTTGGGTAGGAAGGATTGCTTTAGAATTTTTAAGAATTGAGCTTGAACTTAGTAGTAAAGGATTCTTAATGAAATACATGTGAAGCCATGTCCAAATAGCATGCATGCAACAGTGCAGAGTTGAATGAAGCTACTTAGAGTCTTCATAAAGCCAGCAGAAGAGTGACTCTACGGTTCCCCAAGAACACGGCTTCACATGTATTTCATTAAGAAAAATGAATAGACATCTTTGCAAGTGACATTTTGGCATTTTTTTTTCTTTAGAGAATATGCGGAGATCTATGTATCTTTGTATTGTTAATAAAAAAAATTAAAGAAACGAATTGAGTTCATTACAACACGAGGCAGTGACACTTTCACGATCCCAAGGCAACAAGCACATCGTTTATATTCATCGAAAGAGGTGCCCAATCCATTGAATTCTTTACTTGCCAACGGGTTTGCTCTCGTTTATTCTGTTTGACACTCAAAAGTGAACAAGATACCAACATCGTTCAGAAAACTTGTGAACCTTTAGGTTTTGGATCTCAGATTCGGCTGTGTGAAGTTTCCTTTAAAATAACTATGTCAAATTTACTGACATTTACATGCATTTGTAGTCCATTATTATCTTCCACAAAGATCATTGAAGTGCTTCTTTTCCATGAAATTTCTTGGTAACATTTGGCATCTATGGAAACTGCATGCTTTATATATCGTTTCATAGCAGGGGAACTCGACATTACTGAGAGGTTTGAGTATAATGAGAGTGAAGTGCGGCAAAGCCATTTCTAAATTATGGAACTCACTAACAAAGATGCCCAACCTGAGAAGACTGCTGCTTTTCATGTCTGATATGGATGAGATTCTGAACTTAAAGATGCCTAGGCCCTTCTGATTATCAAGCGGGCAATATCCATTTTTTTAGTATGTGGATTACATGATGAAACAACTAGTATAGTTCTCACAAGGCATTAAAATAACTATTGACATCAAAAGTTTTAATTTAAAAAAGATAAGACCTAGAAGAGAGCAGTTTTAGAAAGCATCTTATGCATCTGAAAATTTATGAGAACTCAAAATTAATAACCGGCAAACATGTTTTTGTGTAATTGAGGAGGTTTGGTCAGTTTCACATCACAAGATTACAATCAAGAACAGTGTTCATGCAGTGTCCTGAACAAAAGAGCGTCCGGTTCTGTACAAGTTCACAAGACGCACACATGAGAACAGCTACCCACTAAGGTTACCATGTATGAGGCAGTGGAAGTGGTGCATGGCCATCTCCACAGATGGAGCGTATCTTCCAACACTGTAAGCCGGCGATTCTAGGCCCAGCTGAACCCCCTCACAAAGTGCAATGTCTTCTATCTGCAGGTGAAACATATTATTGTGAACTCATTCAAAGATCACATTGTACAACTGGTGATGATTATTACAAGCACATTGATGTCAAACCCATTGTCCATTGACCTCTTGCTCTTGGTGTTGCAGGTAAATGTAAATGATTTATGGTTGTGTTTTGTTTGCCTCAATGATTGATGATGTATCCATGTGTGGAGGATGTTTCAATTTTTTTATTAAAAAAAAACATAGCACCATAGTGTCGGCAACATGCTCAAGATACTATTTCCTACTGCTACCTCAACAGAATGTCTTCCATAACCATAAGCAGACCAGGAAATACATCTGACAACCACTCAACCAAGGTATATATTGCTATGCTGTTAAACATGTTGATAGGACTATCTTTTCCCTCAAACACGCTGGAGAGTAGCGTACCATTTTATGAAGAAAATGTTTATTAGGACTATCAACTTGAGCATATAATGGACTATAAACTTGAGCATATTAGCTCACAAGTCACTAGCAAGCATTAGTGTTATGGTTGTTTACCTGTACTTGCTCACTGTCTTTTAGGCTTTTCTCGATAAAACTTTGGTCATCCTGCATGTTCAATATGGAAAAATTAACTGAAGAAATTTTCAGGTGGAATCTTTGATAGTCCATGTGGATAAACTGTCAAAAGTAAGGATGTTTATGTAGATAAATAATTGACCAAAACTTTAAGATTTTTTAACATTGACTTTACTAGTTCACAACTTCAAACTGGCCTATTACAGAGTCAAAGGATGTAGCTAGTTGCTACAAAAATGAATGAAGCCCTTAGAAAGCAGTTTCATCTTGTCAAGGACAAGCAAGATTTGTTTGTAGTAAAAAGATGCTCGTCTTGACAATTCAGTCTACTATCATATCATGACACGCGACCCAAGATTCATAAAATACAGAAAGTTTCATCAAAAATTAAATGCAGTGCACGTGATATGCATTGCAGGATCATAAATTGGTAAATAGGGTTAATAAAATGGACTTACCAGTAAAGATATGTCTAGAAAATAATCAAACACCACCATGCACCTGGTTGAATCTAATGGAACAGCTAGATTAGTGTCCATCCATGGACCATACCTGAAAATTCAGAAGTTATGCACACCTTGTAAGCAACTAAGAAATAACATAAAGTGGGCGAAGTAAATATAATAGATCTCTAAATATAATAGGTTTTCAATGTTGATTACCTGTTGATCATAAAGTTTGGATAAACAAAGGCATAGAGAGCTTTTGTCCCTAAGCGATCAAAGTCATCTGGTTCTGCTGGTGCGCTTTCACATCTTTGAACACTAACTCTTTCATATGTCTACGAGAAATTCGTAAATGGTACTTAATTATCCACCCTTAAAGAGAACAGCAACTGAAACTGTACGAGAAAAAATAACGTGGTACTTTACTGTACTATAGGATTAGTTTCAACTGTGATCATGGATAGAAGAATGAAGAAAAACTGAAAAACTGGTGCCTTTGATAAAGCACAATCCAACAATGTAGAGGAAAAAAATCCAAACAACTCATTCAAATATTAGCAGAGTCAAGATCCTCAATATGCAACAGGCCACTTCAAAATATTATCAATGAAATGCCTTCGGAAAAGGGATTAACGGACAATACAAGTGTTTCATAGGATTGAAGCTGCAGACCGGATGCAAGAGCCCCATGTGCATATGGAACATGATATCCACCATCTAGGTAATTGTCACAAAAGACCTGCATAAGAACTATAAATAGTTATAACATGTTTAAGAGAAACTCAATGCATTTGAGCGACACATGAACAAATCATTAGCCATGAACAGTTTATCAATAATGAACCTTCCAGTTACAGTTGATAATATATTCTCGCCTGCAAATATGAGGCAGTGAAGTGTCAATGCCATTTGTACCCAACAGATCTGAAGCACTACCCAGCCATTCATTTCCAACTGCATCATAAGCATTATCTTCAGTGGACTCATCATCAAATCTGACCAACACAAAAGGTCCCCAGGTAGCCACTTCGATTGGTATGAGACCAAAATCCTGTGCCAACACAAGCATTAGGTAGTGTTGTTGGGTTGATAACCATATAGGATGAGGAAAGAACTTGGGATATACATTCTTATTGAAGTTTTTGATTCCTGATATTCTTGTAGCCTTCAGGAGGGTGCCATCCAATCCATATGTCCATCCCTAAAAATTTGCATGGCTAGTATCTCACACATGATGATTGAAATATAAACAACTAGCTAGGGAAATATAATATGCCTATCATAGGATAACAAATAAAGGAATATTATGTAAGCACAGAACCAAAGTATGAACCGTCTCTAGAAGTTTTTCATCAAGGAACTCACATGATAAGGGCAGTGGAAGCAAGTCTTCTGACCACTTCCACATGCAAGGAGTGACGCATGATGTCGGCACACATTGTGGAAAGCATGAAGTTCCCCATTTGCATCCCGGCATATGACAAATTCCACATTTCCCAGTCTGTTGCTTCATCTTATTAGATGATTGAAGGTTAGCAGTCCCCAACAGAAATTATCATATTTACAAGCAATTTCAGGTAACAAGACTGTAAATTGTTCCAAATGTGTTATGTATGTTGGAAAGGGAAGTCCCATGAGCATTTATGCCCTAAAAAGAAGTATCAATTGTTACGCACCAGCCACCATATTGATATCCCAGACCATATATCAACAACCAAATATTGGGCTATGAAAAGTATTAGCAGAACTAATTCTGTCTAGAAGAAAAAGAATGAAGAACCTGTCCTACTGCCAGTCTACAATTCCTGGGTGGCAGATCCTGGCAGCAATTCATATGCATGAAAACTTTTCACGAGTTATTCAGATACAGATTCAGTTTACCTGTAACGAATACTGAATGACTACAATGATATCCTACCAAAAAGAAAAATAAAAACCTACTCTTTCACCACTATTTACTTTTAGTTTAAATTCTACATGACTATATATAAATCTCTATACCTTAAAAAAAAGGCATAGAAAAATTCCTACTGATAGAAACTACTGACGCATGAAAACAAGATGTAAGCACCTTCCTGTGAAGAAATCATTTGGGTTCTTCACTTGCCATATGTGACCTGGAAAAGAGCATTTTTAAAGGTAAAAAAAAGGGGGCATGGTATGAGCATTCAGAGAGTAACTACGGATGTTGACAGAAACTGAAACGTGTAAACATGTAGACGAAGCGAAAAATCTAATGAAAAAACAGTATGAAGCGATAAATTATGGGTCGATCGCAAAAATCAAATCCTACTCAGCCATTGCAGTACTGAACCTGGAATTCAGTAAATGGTGCCTAAAGCGATCGGAGCATAAGGATCGAGTTCAAAATCCGACCCTCCAAAGCTCTCACTCCCATCCACTGATGGGAAAGGTCCATTAGCACACCTAACCAGATTCCACAAATCATTGACAGATCACCTCGTGACAGACATCTTCGGTGGAAATGGATTGTGCAAACGCAGCTCAAATCGATACGGGGGGGAACCGAGCGTACCGACAGCCTGCCACCCGCGGTGGAAGACGCGGTCGATCTCGAGCTGGAGGAATCCCGGGTCGGTGTACCACCCGCTGGGCGGCGGGGCCGCGGGGTCGAACTCGGCCACGAGCCTTCACACGTGCTCGGCCGCGGCGGAGATGGCGACGGCGCGGGGCGGTCGTGCGCCGGCGCGGAGATTCACGGTGCGGGCGGCTCTGGTGGAGTATACCCCGGCGAGCGATCGGGCAGTCGCTCCTTGCTGGAGATGGTTGGCGGCCAATGGCGTTTTGTTTCGTGGAAGAAACGGTTGGACCCGTTCCACTTCCCCTGGTTGGGCCGGTAGGCCCAGAAAGGGCCCAGTTATAATGGGCCCTTACTTCAGTGTGGCTGCGCAGTTTCGTCCTAAGAAAAAAAAAATCATTTGATTTGCATGTTGCTAAATTTTGTATTTACATCTTCCGGTCAGAAATGTTCATAAGTCAAAGTCCTTACCTTTGACTATCAATACAAGTCTATATTAGTATATATGGATCTACGTGGCCGCACCGCTCCTTGCCCAATAGTATTATTAGGTGAATAAAAACACAAAACAAAAAATAAAGAAATATGATTATAGCGTAGACAGTCTCGATTCTGGCCAGGAAACAGACTAGGAAAAACAATTTGCAACTCTGGTAGCACCAAATGAAATATAGTTGCTGGAGTGTGAAGTTGGAAAAAAAGTGCATGTTAGTTATAGACAATATAATATTAAAAAATATAGTTAACCGGGATACAGAGGAGTCGATTTTTTTTTAAGACAATTGGAGTGGGCTGGCAAATAGAGCTGGGGAAAGGAACGTCCCATTTGGGGAGCAAGCCAGATCAAAATTTTGCAAAACCTGGATGATGAGACATGACCTGTGAAAGGAAGCCGAAAATACAGAAAAAAGAAGGAAGCCGAAAAAAAAATTCCAAAACCCACTTCTAATTTTGATTTTTTTTTTTTTGCTAGGGTTAAAAAACAACTACACTTCAACCTCTCTACTCCCTCCAGTTTCGTTGTTTTACACATTAACACACATCTTCCAAATACAACTTGGACTAGTATTTTTGTTATTAAATATCTTAAAATATAGTTAATGTAATACTTTTATGAAACTATATTTTGAGACGAATTTATCCATGCCAATTTCATATTTCCAAACTCAACACATAAAAAAAATATTTGCAATCAATTCCAAATTATTATGCCTATTTCACATTTACAAACTCAACACATAAAATATTTATTTGTTATCAATTTTCAAATTATTTGATTTAGGACAACTCTAAAAACGACTTTCTTTGGGAAACCCGATCGAGGAAGTATATCTCAACTCCCAATCTCGTAAATGGACCTAATAATCGCGTGGAAATATACACATATGGATCGATAAATCTAATCTAGAGGTGAGAGGTCACCTGTCGATCTGATCCAGACGTATACAAGTGTAGTATTAATTAGGTCTACTATTAGCGATGACAGTGAACATGTAATAATCAATCAGCGCGCTGATGACAAGCCCCGAAACCATTGATGAAGGAAACTAACAACACGGGGGCGACGGCTGGTGGGCCCCGCACGAATGAAGCGGATAAGGGCCTCGTTTAGATTCATCCAAAAGTTATAATTTTTTCACTCTCTCTCCATCATATTAATATTTAGCTGTTTACATGGAGTATTAAATGTGGTAAAAAAATAACTAATTACACAGTTTAGTTCAAAATCACGAGATGAATCTTTTAAGCCTAGTTGATTAATAATCAGACAATATTTATCAAATAAGACGAAAGTGGCACTATTTATCGGGTTAAAAAAAATACCACGATCTATGCAAGGCCAAGATCGTGCACCTCAGCGCGACACGCGACGTGCATGCAGACGCAGTGGACAGTGGTGGTCCATCGTCATCGTCATCCTGATCCTGGGGCAACGTCGCGACGACGTGACCCGGGCAGGCGGAGACGGCCGCTACCTCCTCCTCGCCCGGCCGGCCGGCTATCCGCAAGCTTATCCTACCACACCACACCATGACACCATCGCTTTGGACCGCCTTGTCACCCCCGTCCGTCGGTCCCTGTCTCTCTTTCTCTGTACTATATATACTACGCCACCTACACGTGACACGTCACCGCTACCAGTAGCTGACCAGGCACAGGCAGAATGGCAGATGAGCCTTATCTTGGTCGTCCTGGCACGCATCCATGAGTAGTAGTAGTACTACGATCATGTATTATTGCATCTGTTACTATTTATACTTATTTTGTTTATGTTACCAGCAACGGATTATGTGTATACAGTAAACACAGCAACATTAATTCAGGTCTAATTATCTACAGATTTAATTTATTCCTTATATGTATGATGATGCGGCGAATGAAACTGTTAGTACTTCGCGAAAAAAAAAAAACTGTTAGTACTAGCTAGCCTAGATCAAAGGAGGAATCTCTTGTTGTCGAAAAATGGGAGGAATCTCTTAAAAAGAAGTAAATTAAAAGGAGGACATTAAAGTACAAATTGCTGCATGCATGCACTTCATCGTTCATCGATAACCTGCTCTTTGGCAAAAGGCATCATGAACCCACTGCACTGCAGCACACAGCAAGGTGGTAATTAAGTGTGGTTTGTTGGCGAGAGTGAGCAGAGAGTACTTATAAAACTTTCCATAATTCATGCATGCCATCAGAGATTCAGAGCATATGTGTATAATATATCCAATGTGCTAGAATATATAAGTATGCTCTTATATCATAAGAGTATCAAAACAAATAAAATGAACAGATTGTGATGAAACTTTTGCTCAATAAATTAGTGCTTCGTTAATCTGCACGACTTGTGATCTTCAAAAAAAATATATATATATATAAAGGTTAGCTCTACATAATTTGTTGTTGGCCGAGCCCTGAGCCCCTGAGCTATAGCTTAGCAAAGCTCTCTTGCTTTATAATGACAGGAGCAGCTGCTGCTAGCTAGCCGGGATGCATGCATGGATCAGATCACAGTGCGTATGATGTGATCTGGTGCTCAGTGCATCCAAATGATGCACACCAAACTACGATGGATGGAGTGTTTGATTGCTAGCTAAAACAAGAAATTAACGCCTACCACTATAGTATGTATGTATGTATATCATGCTTGGTTGATGGCTTGATGACGATGAAGTTGAATGAAATGGATCCCGCAATGCAAACTATTACTACAGAGGAGAAGGATCCATGATGCGTTTCATTCCATCCGTCTTGTCTGCTGCGTACTTGTGTAGTCGTCCTCCTTGATCTCTACCGACGAGCGGCTGGCGGCCCGTTCTTCATCAGCCACTGTGGCCGTCGCCGGCGCCGTCGTCGTCGTCCCCGCCGGTGCCGGTGGGCGGCAGGAAGAAGGGCGGCAGCGCGGTGAGCGAGGTGGACGAGACCCTCCGGATGGAGCAGCACCGGAGCACCCGGCGCCGCTTGTTGAACAGGTTCTCCGGCTTGGCCAGGTCCCGGGCGCTGGTCACCGCCGACGCCGCGTCCTGTAGGTTCGCGAACGACCGCGACTTGCCGGAGAAGAAGTTGGACAGGCCCCTCCTGCACATCACATCTGTCGTCAGGACAGGACGATCGATCGATAGAGGAGGAGGAAGCAAGGCGCATGCGTGTGTGCGCGAACGTTCGGTGACGACGACGCGATGCGTGCGTGCTTACTTGATGGGGAGCGCGTCGTCGAGGGCGTCCATGTCCATGCACGCGAGCGCGCCGCCCTCCCTCCCCGCCGCCGCGGACGACGTCCCACCGCTGTCCACCTCCTCCCCGTCCTCCTCCTTGTCCTCGGACGCCGCGCCGATGGACGACCTCTCCGCCTCCGCGTCCGCCTCCTCCTCAACCGTCTCCAGCACGAACAGCCCGGCGCCACGCCCGGGCGCGGCAGAGCTACCCCGCAACGGCAACCCCGCCGGCGGCGGCGGGTCCGCCTCCTGGTCCTGGACCACGCTCACGCCCACGTCCTTCCTCTTCCTCGCCCCGGCCCCGCCACCGGCGCCTCCGCCGCCGCACAGCGGCTGCCCGTGCCCGTAAGCCGCCGCCGACGCCGCGGCGCCGGGCCCCACGGCCGCCACAACGGACATCGCCGCGTCCGGCCGCCGTCGCAACCAACGGTACTGCTGCCGCTCTCATCAATGGCTCAGACGGCCATGGCCACCGCGCGCACCGATCAACCAACGCAAGATCGTATATATTTGTTTATATGTAAATATAACGACTTGTCCCGAGATAAGAGACGCTGCCGTGTGCCGATGCCGGAGGGAGAGGAGGAGGAGAAAGGGGAGGAAAGGGAAGGAGAGGAGGCGCGAGGTTGCGGGGGTGTTTATAGATAGATAGATAGATAGTTAGGAAGGAAGGAGTAGGTCGCTTCGTAGGCTGGGAACCAAGAGGCGAGGCCGGCAAGAAGAAGAAGAGGCCGGGCCGGAGGCAGGCAGAGACAGACGTGGCGGGCGCCGCGAGGGCGACGGCCGCACCGGACACGGACACTAACCGCATGCATGCACACCACGCACCGGCCGGGACCATGGCACAGGCACGTTTCAATTCCTTGTTGCAAATTGCAGTTGCATTTGCCATTTTGATTTGTTTCTCGGATCGGAGGACCCCCTGCAGGCGGTCCTGCTGCGTCATCTCATCTGCAGGCTGCAGCCTCACCATCTTGTTTATCTGTATTGCAACGGCAATAGTAATCACGTACACGCAATAATGCTTATCTTATCTGACCTGACGCAAGATCAATTGCTGCTATAACTGTAACAGAGACTGCGTAGTACGTTGTTTGTTCATACAATTAATTGCAGGGACTAGTCTTAAACCAGTATTCTCCTCCCCTGTTTTTATTGGAACAATTATACACATAAAATAGAATAAGAAAAAAAAATGTTTTCCTAAAATCTGCATATATATATATAGTGAAACTTCAGCTCCCAACAGAGATCCTCTAATGTACACGCATCCCTACGGGAAATCCTGCTTTAATTTTCAATTGCACTAAATATCTTGATGATTGATTGAATAAAAAGGAGAAGGAATTTGCTCTGACATACATGGTACTAGAGATTATTATAGCCTGACGGCCTTCTTGGCCATGATCATACTGCAATCGTGGTCTGTTAGTCTACTCTCGTACCGCTAATTTCCACGCTTCTTCCTTTTTAGTGACAGGGAATTTCATGCGGATTTGGTAGCAAGTCACGCTTGATTCGGATCAGGGCCAGTATGATCGAGCCAGACGTGATACGTCTCTTGATTTGGTTCTCACTCTACCTTTTTCGAAAAGTCAGCAGCTGCTTTACCGAGCTATTACTTTATTTACTACTAGTAGAGAATTAAAGCAAGAATATTATTATATACACGACAAAACACAAGAACAACAGAGAATGAAAAGAAGAAGAAGAAGAAAAGGGACAGCTTTTACTGATGTCGATAGAAGAAACTCTTGTTCTCTTTTTCTTTTACAAAAGAAAATTTTGTTTCTCTTTGTTGGCCATTTGCGAGGTGATTAATAATCTGAGCACAATTCGTGCCTCCTGTAACGTGTAACGATGTATATCTGCAAGACTGCAACTGCAAGTGAGTGTCCTCTTCCAGCCAACTTGGTTCTCCGGCCGGATTTGACCGACACCTGACTCTTTGAGGAAACATAAACAACCTCACCTTGCCCTGATGGAAATTATTCATGTCGTTTTCGTGATCTTCCTGGATAGGTGACACGCCCATATTCAGGATTTTTCCCCCTGGCACGGCTAGCCGACGTCTTGCCACGTAGGACGTTACGGCTGTTTCGTTGTCAATAAAAAAAAAAGTAATGTGCATGTACAATCCTCTGAATAGAAAGATGAAGCCTGAATTCTGTGTGGTTCAGACCACGAGTGATTTGCAGAGTCATCAGTAGTAGCTTAATTAGTAGGCTGCAAAATATTGATAGCATAAACATCTCAAACCTTTCAGGTATATATGACCAGTTCACCTTGACAGTAATGTGTCCATCAGTCAGCAGGCTCCCAAAGCAACGGCATAGCATTCTGTATTTCAGAAAAATTATACTATAATATGAACCTACGTGGCGTCCTGAAACGTTATCTCTGGGTGTGCGTCCAAGAAGCATGAGTTGGACCAAGCTTGGAACTTTGCGAGTGAAGATTATCTCGTCCCTGCAAACACCTCTCGTCTTTTCTTTTTAATTTAAAGGTCCAAATTGAATACCGATATACTATGTTAATTAATAAGAAGATCAGAGTTTTGCGCAAGATGCATCTACGATCTAATCCTAGTCGGGTCTCTTTTCGTCCACCGCGTCCGCGTGCGTATCTTTCATGAGATCCATCCTGACGGCGAAGAGACTAGAGTTGATTTGAGCTTATTATAAGCTATAATACCTGCACTTTAGTCCTGTAAAAGAATGGCTGGGTGAGGACTTTCTCCTTGGTCAGTCAGTCAGTGACCAAGTCCAGTCATGTAGGCTTGCATGCCTTGCAAGGTATTACTGCTAGCCACGAGCTTATTAGTCGTAATAGTTAAAGTGGTCCTTAAACTATGCTGCTGGGTTTAATTTGGTCCCTAAACTATGAAAACGTCTAATTTAGTCTCTGAACTACGCTGCTGGGCTCAATTTAGTCCCTGAACTATGAAAACGTTCAATTTAATTCTTGAACTATGCTCCTCGGCTTAATTTGGTCCCTGAACTATAGAAACGTCCAATTTAGTCCTTAAACTATCCTTAGCAGCCCACGTTCGTCCCCGACGACACCAATGACAGTAAGGGATAGGACGGTTATCGTAGCAGTTCCATATTTTCCTCTATTTCTAAAATTACTTTTAAAATCACATAACATGAAAATCTCCAAAAATAAAAGTTACTCAACTTTTCAGGATCTCCAAATTTGCTTTTGAAACCATCTTTAAATTTCAAATATTTTTTAAAAATATGGTTTTAAAATTTAAATTTGAAATTAGGGTTTATAAAATAATTAATTCACAAATTTGGAATCCAAATTTATGAATTAATTATTTTTTAACCCTGATTTCAAATTTAAATTTCAAAAAAAATTGTGAATTAATTATTTCATAAACCCTAATTTCAAATTTAAATTTCAAAACCATATTTTTAAAAATATTTGGAATTTAAAGATGGTTCCAAAAGCAAATTTGGAGATCCCAAATTTGTGAATTAATTATTTTATAAACTCTAATTTCAAATTTAAATGTCAAAACCATATTTTTAAAATATTTAGAATTTAAAGATGGTTCCAAAAACAAATTTGGAGATCCTGAAAAGTTGAGTAACTTTTATTTTTGGAGATTTTCATGTTGTTATATGATTTTGAAAGTAATTTTAAAAATAGAGGAAAATGAGGCACTGCTCCAGTAACCGATCCTGTCCCTCGCTGTCATTGGCGCCATGTGGGCTGATTAGGATAGTTCAAGAACTGAATTGGACGTTTCTATAGTTCAGGGATCAAATTGAGCCGAGTAGCATAGTTTAGAGACTAAATTGGACGTTTTTGTAGTGCAGGGACCAAATTGAGCCCAGCTGCATAGTTCAGGGACTAAATTGGACGTTTTCAAAGTTTAGGGACCAAATTGAGCCCAGCAGCATAGTTCAAGGACCAATTTGACTATTACGCCTTAGTTTAGATCGGCCTTCTGCACCCGTCGAATCACCGTGCGTCGGTGTAGCACGCCGTAACATTTTGTTTGTATTTAGTAAAATTGTTTAAATTTTAACTAATTAAGTTTAAAACGTTCGTCTCATAAAGTACAATAAAACTGTGTAATTAGTTTTTTATTTCATCTATATTTAGTACTCCACACATATGTCGGCATTTTTAATGTGAAGGAGAACCTTCTTCTTACATAGTGCCAATTCTAGATTCTGAAGGGAACTAAACAGGTCTTGTACTAGGAAATCCAGAGTGCACGCAGAGCAGAGTTTCCATGTGGCCATTGCAGTTTTCAGAACTCTCATCGAACTGAAGTAGTATTTAACTGCGCGTTCAAACTGCAAACGCGCTTCGGTCTGACATCTCTCCTTGTTGTTTAACCAAACCCTGTCTGTCTGTCTCATCCGTTCTTGCACTGCATAACAGCCCATACTTAGTTGTATGTACTCCTACTGTGTGTATTATCCAAGAAAGCGACGCTGTAATCACAGATCATCTATCCCAAGATCCTAATATGACAAAGCATTACACAAGTCAAAAGATGGATATCAGGTCAGCCCATCATCTGTTCAGATAAGGCCATTCCAGCAGGTACAGTAGTATGCTGCAATTGCAGTCACCTCGTCACTATCTTCTCGCCCCACTTCCTGTCTTCTACAATCACGCCACCACCTTCTGATAACACAAGTGATAAACCCCAAGATCCACGGCAAAGCTCCGAATAGTTTCCTGATGCTGCTGCTGCTTTTATCCAAGTCACAAAGCAACCGAGTACTACAGTGAAAAAGGACGCGGAAATGGGAGAATTTGCGAGGAGGAGGGGTGCTGTCCTGTCGGGCCATGCGATGCCGACGCACGACGGCGCCGCAACCCTTTTTGGAACAGGAATCTGCGTACTGTTCTTGCAGTGCTTCATCGCGCGCGCACCGCTGTTTCGGCTGAAAGGATCCACGGGAACCACTGTACTCTATCTGGCACTCGTCGGTTCTCTGTATTCAGACGACAGAAACGATGGTCCGGCGGGGAAAGGTCGAGGACAGATGCAGATGCAGATGGAGATGGAGATGGAGATAGACCGATGATTGATCATGTTGTCCTCTTCTTATCCAGCCCGGCCGGTCTGAATTCTTCCTTCCTCCTCCTCTTGTCCTTGCTCTTTTTCATTTTATCTTGATGAAAAAGAACCTGCCGGTCTCAATTCTGAAAACCTTAGCCCTGCCACATATTATCGTCTCCTTTTTTTTATCCCTTTTCTTTAGACTAGGAGGTGCCACCACACGGAGCTTTCAGCCTGCATGTAGTTTAGCATTTAGCACCACAATTATAGATGGATGGATGGATGGACACTATACTTGGATAGATGCATGGCTAGATTAGATAGATGGGGACAGAGAGATAGATCAGGCAGGCACACTGTCCCCAGCTGCCCGCGCGCCGCTTGTCGTCAGCGTACGTCGTCGGCAGCGGCGCGGCGCCACTCGACGCCGCTTGGAGGTTGCATGCATGCATATTTTGCGCGGTCGGCGGACGGCGGCTATCTCTACAGCGGCGGCGGGTTCGATTCTCGGGTCCTGATGGATGCATGCGTGCAGGACGGACAACCGAGGTGCGTGGCTGCGTGACGAGAGAGAACAGAAATAGGGAACCCCACGCCGTATATGTAGCGGACACTAGCGCTCGTACCGCGCCGCTCTGTGCTGTATATATATACTACTACTAGTAGAGAGTACCAAGAGAATGTACCCCCACGCGTTATCCTAGGAAAATATGTTGCAACATTCTCAAGTCCAAAATTAGACACATAAAGAAAGAAAACCATGTCGGTAACATCTTAAATCAACAGTTGCAGCATAAGAAAAAAACAATACCGCAACAAAATAGGTTGAAGGGCTAAAACATTTTTGAATATATAATTGTGACGCCACAAACAAGCAGCTACAAAAACTGGGCTAGGGCATATGAAATATCGTAAACATTTTACTGCAACATACCATCGATGGCTTGCGAAAAAACTTGAAAAATGATAAATTAGAATAGGGGGTAGAGCCTGGCGCATGCAAGCACCATTGCCAACAGATCTTTGCAGGCGTCCGGACTCCTTGTGGAGGGAGGAAGCCGACCACGTCCCTCAGATCCAGAATCGGAGGAGGAGGAAGCCGTCCACGTCCCTTAAATCCAGATCCGGCGGAGGAGGGAGGCTCATAGCCATCGCACTCCTCTCCGGAGTAGAACGAGGGGAGGGATGCATAGAAGGGGGCCGGCGCGGCTCGCCAGAAGCCACCACCATCGATCGCCTATTATCCCACTGGCATGGATGTTGCGGAGACCATAGAGAGAGGAAGGGAGAAGGAAGAAGAGGAGCGCTTGCTCGCCAGAAGCCTGCCACCGTGCGCCATGGAGGGCGGGGGGGTGGTGGGGGGGAGGGAGGGACAACGGCGCGTGACTGCGAGTGATAGAGCGGAGGAGCCATAAGGAACGAAGAGTGTGCAGAGTGAGAAAATAACGAAGGCACGGAGGCAGGATGGGGTTGGATGCGTGGATGGGGATGGACGCGTGGTCGAGCAGCCTGGGCAGTCGAATTGTTTCGTGACACGTCCGAAGTCGTAGAACGTCAAAAGAGTATCATTACCGTTTGTCAATCCTACCCAATTTGATCGATTCGAAGTTGACACCTTTAGGTGCAAAGTTCAACATCCACTAGGCTTTCATTTACTTTACTTGATCCACTTAAGAATTTCTGATGTCGTTCATGTGAGTTCATATTTTTGTGCTTTGTGTGAATTTTATTTATTTTTATGAAATGTAATTTGTGCGATTTTGTGATGTTGTGTGGCCACATGCCGATTAGAGCTATGTTCTATGTCTATGGTGATGTTTACATCTCTATTTGAGACTGTTTCTATTTCTTGACTCATCTAGTTATTATTCCATCCCTTTTATGTGTCTTGCGACATAACGTTTTGTGTTATTTTTGGTTGTCTACTATGTTTGTTGAATGGAATGGACACAAGATTTTCCATATAAATTATTTTTGTTAGACTAGAATGGAGAGGGCCTTGTAAAACTTCAAGATCTCGCCATCTCTATAAGGTGTTTGAGACTTGATTTTCACCCTTAACATCCATATACCTATAAAATAAGCCAGCCTTTTCAAGGAGGAAACACATTGAGAGCACCCTCTCCATAGTACTAATGTGACCATCTCCCCATACACCTCTGCCCCTACTTAGTTCCTCATTGATTGTTGGACGAGTGGAGCCTGGCTCACGTGCTAGATACATGCTCCCGCTGTCCAGGCTGAGGGATGGTGTTTGCATCATGCCAGCCTGTACCAACCTCTACTGCAGGCCGCCAGTCCAATACGTTGCATCCGACACAAGCACACACAACCAACGCAACCAATCGTCCCCATAGCCAACCTCATCCCACCCTACCACTACTATCACCTATTCTTAAATTTAACTCCCTCTCGTCTTTCCCAATTCCTAGTTAGTCCCACCCGCCTCCACCTCGCTGGAATTAGCTTCGCCTCCCTCTCCTCACCAACCCTAACCCTTTATAAATCGACGCTCCCCCACCTTCATCGCTCTCCCTTAGTCTTTGGTAGCAACACTGCTAGATCCACCACCGCCACTAATAACTATGGATTTGTTCCCCACCCACCTTCGCTTCACTGGAATTAGCTTCCCCTCCCTCTCCTCCACCCTACACCTTTCTAGATCGGCGCTCGCCCACCTTCATCGTTGCTGCGTCTGCCTACTGTAGCAGCGTCGTCGCCGGATCCACCGCCACAAGTAATAACTACAGATCTGATCCCCACTCCCCCCTCCCTCGTTGGAATTAGCTTCCCCTTCCTCTCCTGCCCCATCTTATCAATTTTTAGATTGACGCTCCCTTACCTTCATCACCGCCCCTCCGTCAGAAGGTATCGACACCATTGGATCTACTGCCGCTACCATTCCACCTATAGATCCTCACTACCCTAGATCGTTTGACACCAAAATTATCCCCTTCAAATCCAATAGCTACATATTCCCTAATCTAGACCCCCTCCCCCTAACTTGAATCGGATATTGCTATGTTGGAGGAGGTTGCCGGAGAAACATGTGCTCTTTACGATTGATGTTCTTGGTGTTCTTTTGGTGGAGTTTTTATCTTCATTCTTTCTTTTTTTTCTTGATTCTGAAAGCAATGTGGTTACCAAATAAAAAGAGGCTCCCAGCTCATACTTAAATTAGGAGGTCTCTCTAGATATCTTATGGCTTGTTTTATCACACTCAGATGCCCTTGATACATATATGGAGGAATTCTTGAATTTTAGAGATTAATGGTCATGCTAAAATGAGGTTATTGGACATCTTGACAGGCTTCGGCTCCAGGGCTTGCAAAAAGAAACCGCAGGTAAAGTTCTTCCCTATACTAGGTAAATGATCAACCGCATAAACATCCAATTGGTGTTTTTTCCTTGGACATTTTTAGAGTATTGTGATAGTTATTCTGGTGCTCTATTTGTTTGGCTGGTGGTTTCTGTTGCTCATAAGCTGACTGATATTGTTTTGTTGTGAGAGAAAATATTACATCATGGCTGATAAGTCAGGACAATAGGTTCAAGCCACAAGTTGCTTCAACAAGTCATGAACAAAAAACACTTCTCTTAGCTAAACTCCAAAGTCAAACCACTTAACTTATCATCTTGGCTCATCAACCTTGGTAAAATATTTTTCTGTCACGACAAAACAGAAGCAGTCGACGATCAGCCAAAGGAACCATCAACCGAACACTAGTGCAAGCCGCTCATTTTCTCAAATCGATTAACGACGGTAGAATGATTGCTGTTCGTTTTTCTCGTGGGCTGCTCGGCTTATTATCGTCATTTTCCAGTGGACACCGTGTCAATCGAGCCCATCCCAAATAGAGAGAACACCCCAACCCCCCCACCCACCCCACACCACCGGGCGAGGCCCAGGTGGCCCAAGTAGCCGAAGCGGTTGGACTTTCACACCATCTTCTGGAACCTGAGCCGTGGTCAGGGTTCAGGCAGTTCATTATCCACTGGCTTCCTTATTAGTCACATGGCGGCGTGCGCCAAGCCTGCTATTTTGATGCAACCCTGCGAAATGCAAACAATTTCATTTCTACAAGGTGCAAATTGGCTACAGGAACTGGTGCACGTAAAGCATCCGTGGCAGCATTTCTAGGATCAGTGTAACATTGATACAGAATCAAGCAATGCATTCATACCTGCAACCTGTTACTTGTCCAAGAAAACAAGAATTATCACTCCAAATAATATGAGATGCTGATGATCGAAGAGGGAAATCCATGTGACACTCAGGAACAGTGATATTTGTTCTATGCAAGTAGTCATGTTTAAAGTTCCTTTTTTTTCTCTCTATTTAGTCTCTAATCTGATTACAACTGAACTTACTAACCAAGTAGGCACATATTGCATATCAACAGAACTACAGAGGTAAAAGCCCTTTTGCGACAATGTGTCACAAGGCGTCAAGGCCATAGAAATTAATACATGATTACCAATGACACCAAAGGTATGAATTTCGGTTATCCCATTTTCTTTTGTCGGTAGATAGTATCAGTTTAATGGCACAGTGTTATGCATATAGTCAGTAATCCATGAGCATAAAAGATAGTAAGCTTATACTCATACTCCTGTACAGCTTCATGTTTTCTGTAAACCATTCCATAAAAGAACGAAGATGTAACAGTGTGGCAATAGAAATTTGGGAAGGATAAAAAAAACAGTATGCCAGCCCATATAATTAACTGCTGTAATTCCCATTCGCCACCAGTTATAATGTACTCCATATAATTCACTGCATGTTCATAAGATCTAAAACATAGTATACCATAACCATATGAAACAACTTAACACCTATAATACAACCAATCTTCTAACATGTACCAGATAACTGATTACACATCCTCTGCTCCCACACAAGTACCTGTTGGTGTTTTTTTTTGTGGACATTTTAGAGTATTTTGATAGTTCTGATGCTCACTGTTTAGTATAGTAGTAGATTTTTCGACCACTTTTGGGCATTTCAGGATTCGGTCTGCTTTATGTCCTGTACTGTTTGCAGGCCAGAAGCTGCTTGAGGCCTATTCGAACCTAGGCATGGGCACAATCCCTCGGCTTCAGGTATGCAGGCATGCAAGTCAGGAACAGCCGCATTTCTCTTAGCCAAACCCCGAAGTCAGACCCAGTTCAACTTGAAGCTCAATGACCGGGTGTTTGGCACCGAGTGCAAGCCGCTCACTATTCTCAGCAAATCGATTGACATGGTAGAATGACTGTTGTTGGTTTTTCTCGTTGGCTAGCCTCTGGCTTATCATCGTCATGGTCTCGTGGACACCGTGTCAATCGAGCCCATCCCAATATATATATAGAGAGAGAGATCACCCTGCGAGGCCCATGTGGCCCAAGTAAAATGTCACCTCCGCGGCCATAGGAAAGAGTTGGACAGGACTAGGAGCATGGTTGATAAATGCCACCTCGCCTAGTCACCTGGTACTGCAGTATAATTTCCCCTAAAAAATCTAGTACTGCATAATTGCCTCATATAAGAATGCAATGCATTGTGCTGCTTAAACATGCAATCCTATTCAGTTGTATGCTATAGGATGAAAAGGAAACTGAAATTTCACCACCCTTCGCTAAATAGACAGTCAAAATGTGCATACCAGAGTTCAGACTTTCTATATCTTTCAGACCATCTTCTGGAACCTGAAGCCTCTCAGGCAGTTCAGTATGACAGTATCCATTGGCTTCCTTATCAGTCACATGGAGGCATGGAACAAGCCTGCTTGATTTTGATGCAGCCCTGCGAAGTGCAAACAATTTCCTTTGTACAAGGTGCAAATTGGCTACAGAAACTGGTGCGTGTAAAAGCATCTGGGGTAGCGACATTGATACAAAATCAATTACTTGTCCAAGAAAACAAGAATTACCATTCCAAATAATATGAAATGCTAACAATCGAACGGAAATCCATGTGATACTCAGGTATAGTGTTATTTGTTCTATTAAGTAATCATGTTTAAAGTTCCTTTTTTTCTCTCTATTTAGCCTCTAATCTGATTAGACCTTACTAACCAAGTAGGCACATAATGCATATCAACAGAGCTACAGAGATAAAAACCCCTTTTGTAACAATGTGTCACAAGACCATAAATTAATACATGATTACCAATGACACCAAAGGTATGAATTTCAGTAATCCCATTTTCTCTTGTCAGTAGATAGTATCAGTTTAATAGCACAGTGTAATGCATATAGTCAACCAGGCATTAAGCTTATTCCTATACAACTGCAGACTTCTGTACATCACAGCATTAAAGGTCAAACAACAGATAAAAAAAATAAACCATTCCATAAAAGAGGAAGAAAGAGTGTGGCAAAAGAAATTTGGAAAGGGAAAAACAGTATACTGTCACATATAATTAATTGCTGTAATTCCCATTCGCCACCAGTTATACCATATAATTCACTGCATGTTCATAAGATCTAAAACATAGTATACCATAACCATATGAAACAACTTGGCACCTCCTATAATACAACCAATCTACTAACATGTACCAGATGACTGATTACACATCCTCTGCTCCCACACAAGTTCCTAAAATGAATTGAGTATACTTGCTACAGATAAGAATGCAATAGAAGGTGAAAAGATGATTGACAGGAAGGAGACCATGTGAGGAAACACTCCTGTCATCTTCTCCCCCACAATGTCAGCTCTGGAAGAGTTTTATGTTCTTCTTATGCTCCAGCTGTTGTAATCATTGGACCATTATTGCATCCCCCACATCAGTGGGGATCTTGACTTACTGGCCCGAATCATCCTTGCCTACCAAGTTATTGGCTTATTGCACAAATTGTGCGTTCAGTCCTTCCCAACTCCCACTGAAGTTACTTCAAAGTCGAAGCACTCCGATACAATCCTGTCATTGCACTGGTAATCTTGTCATTCGAATTTTTGATTTGGAAACTTCCGGTTCTCATTGGCCTGCCTGGCTTGGCCAGGAAGAGTGTGTTGAGCTTCTTATCCAGATCGTCGGCGCTGTACTTCACATACCTGCTCGCACTAATGTCCTGCTCAACAAGCGGCCCATAGTTCTGCATGAAGCTCCTGTAAACAGGCACTATAGCCTGCACCACGAGGTGGCATGTCTTCTGCTGCAAATCCCTATCCGATATCACCCATTTAGACTGCTTTTGAAACATCTCATCAAAGGTAGCATTGAATGATTTGAGCCTCTGTTTAACTAAATCTCTTGCAGTAGCCCGGCCCTTGGAGAACATGATGAGGCCCTCCCTGCTCAGCAGGGGCGCAAGTGTTCCCCAGCTCTCCCTCAGAAACATTGCCGAGTAGTAATCCTTGTACTGTTCATGCTCCCGGAGCCATGGATCGCCTAACAGCTCACCCAGCTTAGTACCCTTGACGTGTTTGAAGAAGTGCCAGTGTATGTTCATCATGAGGAAAGATGACTGCGTTGAATCCCCATAAGCCTTTGACCATGTATCAAAGTTCATCTCTAGGGTCTTGACGATATCAAGCACTGCCTCAACCAGCATCTTGTCATTGAACACTTCTTTGCGCCAGCTGCGGTGGATGGTCATCACCTGCGTCAGCACAGATCGATACGGCTCCGCAAGAAGCTGATTGCAGTACTTTGCGACAAAGCTCACTATGCGAGGCACTCCGCCGTCAACTGGTGGCGGCAAATTGCGCTGCAGCTCCACCTGAACAAGCAATTCCTCAAAGATCCCAACAGCACCATCCACGACCGTCTTGACAAGCTCCCTAGTCCTGCTCTGGATCTCCACACAAGCCTTTCCACCGAACAACCGGTTGAAGTCGAGCCTCAGCTTGTTCAAACAATCAAACACATCGAGCAGCCGCAACAGCTTGATGGGGTCCTTTTTGGCAGCAGCCAGGGCACTGCCGAAATTCAGGAACTCAAGAATGCCAGCACGAGCCGCAATCTCAGCAAAGCACAAGGGCGCGGCCTCGGGGCGCCGTTCAAACACCGCGACGCAGAGCTTCCTCTCGGCTTCAAGGAGGTGGTGCACCGCGAACTCCAGATGCCGGCCCCAGCGCTCGACGCTGGGGCTGAGCGCCTGCGCGTCACCCGACGTCTCCTTGAGGTAATCCAGCCCGAGCGCGCGGAGGCTGGCGCTCACGGTCTCCCCTCGCGCGTCCGCATACGCCGACGAGCAGCGGTCAATCCGGCCATTAGCAGCGAGGCGGTCCAGGATGAGGCTGAGCTTGTACACAACCGAGGCAGGGATCCGAGACGGCACGACGGCCGGCGGCGGGTCGGAGCCGCCCCCACCAGCGGGGTCCTTCATCGCGAGCGGCGCGGAGTGGTCCTTGAGCATCCGCCTAAACTCTGCCTCAAGCAAGTCCAGCGCTGCGGCGAGGAGGCCGGCGTCTAGGTCCGCGGAGGCAGCGGCGTCCCTGAGCCGTTCCAGCGCGGCAGCAAGCCCCGCCACGAACCGCGCGTCGGCGAGCTTCCGCTCCCCGAGGTACGCCACGATATCCGCCAGCCACTGCGTGGCGAGTCCGCAGTTGTCCGCGAGCAGCCGCAGCGCGGCCTCCAGCTGCGCCAGCACGGCAAGGTACCCGGGCAGGTCGGAGGCGACCGCGGCGCGGTCCAGCAGCGGCGGCTCCAGCCCGTGCACGGCGTCGAACACCTTGAGCACCGCGGCGGCGGGGCCCACGGCGCGGTCGATGTGGGACCCCGCGGTGGCGAGCGACTCCCGCGGCGCGCGGATCGGACGTACCGAGGACTCCATGGCCGGGAGGCGAGACTGGATGGCCTGCAGCCGCGGCGCCAGCGCGTGGCTCAGCAAGCGTGATTTGTCGAGCCCGGCCCGGAGCGCGCGGCGCGCGGACAGTAGGCTCGCCATCCGGCGGGCCTCCTCGTCCTGCTGGTCCAACTCGGCGTCGTGGGACGACGCACCCATCCTGAGCGAGCAATGCGGAACGGACGGACGGACGGACGCGGCGGCGAGGCGGAACCACGGCAATCCCGCGCAGGAAGGAATCGAGTGGAGAGAGAGCCGCGGCGCGGGGCGAGAGAAGGTGTTGGTGAGACTGGGAGAGGCGGCGCTGCCACGGTACGGCGGCTAGTAGTTATCCGAGGCCTGGGCGAGGGGTGGGATGGGGACGGGCGGGACGGTAGGTGACTGGCGCTGGGAACAGGAGGCCATGCCGGCCGGCGTGGAGGAGAGGAGACGAGTCTAGGTGGTGTGGAAGGAAAGAGGGGGGTTTAGGTTGGAAAAGGGGGCCGAGAAAGGAGGGGAATTCCGGGAAAGAGACGGGAGTCTTTTGGCTGGACGGGGAGCAAGGAAGGAAGGAAACGAAAGGGAGGAAGAGGACGCGGACGAGGAGAGGGAGGCGGGGGCGCCGGCCGCGTGCGCCGGTTTGCTTCTTTTGTTGCTGTTGGGCCGCGGGCGGAAAGGCGGCCGCGCGGGCGCAGGTGGACGTGGGGCTCGGCAGACGGCAGGGCAGGGCCGCGAGACCGAGGCAGGCAGGCGGCGGCGGCGGCGGCGCCAGGCGGATCCCTGAGAAGCGGGCGTGGCTGGAACCTGGCTGGCCGCGGTCAGCGTGTCCCGGTAGTGATTTTGGGGGCGGAAACGGTGTGATTTCGTGGTTAATCTGGGGTGTGGTTCCGCGGCTCTTCGGGTTGACGTGGGGTTGGACGACGGGGCGAGGCCGCGAGGTGATGTGGGGTCGAGGAATCAGGAACGGCCGAACGGGTGCTACTTGTTGCGTGATGGCCGCGGCAGTGGCTGAACCGGCCGCGCGCCGGAACTGTCAGGTGATCTGGCATTCTGCCACATGTTGGGAATGCACGACACGACTGCACACGGCCGGCCGGCGCGGGACGGCGGCGAAAGCTGAGGCCAGGTCAAGTCAACGATTGATTCCCAGCATGGCGGGCCGTGTCGTCAGGGGATCCGAGGTCGTTCGTTCGAAGGAGTACAAGCGACCGAGCTCTCACTTCCTACGGAGTGTACAAGTACTCCCCTCCGTACCTATCTAATTGACGCTTTTACGTGCTACAAGTTTGTTTTAATTTATAAAAAGTATATGTAATATTTATATCTTTAACTAAATTTTTAAAAAAATTAAATTTAAAGATTTTTCTAACGATACTAATTATGTTGTATAAATATTAACTTTTTTATATATAATGGTCTTAAAAAACGCGAACGAACAATTAAAAAAAAGCCAGGGAGCGAGTAGTATTTTTTTACCACGGTACTTGTCGTGGCCTGCTGCATGCCCCGCCAGTGCCAGACATCTGTCGCGGGTACTGTCGCCTACTGTAACTGACTGACCGACGGGCGCCAGGCCCCGTGTCTAGGCTTTCTTGTCCACCTGCCAGTTGGATGGAATGCACTAGTACTCGTATTCCGTGCCGTATGCAGTGCACGGAAGCCAGTGCTTGTGGTATATCCTGTGTACGTACTCCAACGCCGGTCGCCGCGCAACGGCAGCGTGCGCCGTGCAGGGCTGATCGAGTGGAGCAAAAGGTGAACGGACGAACGAACGGGCCTCCGGCGGCAGGGAATGGCGTGCAAGCAAACCCAACGACCCAAGTACCGTACGTAACGTACCGGTACACCACTAGTAACACACTACCGCTAACAGTACCAGCGACCATCCTGTCTTGCGATCTGCTGCGGCGCTAGCGCTACTGTACTGCCCCCTCGCTGATGCAGTTGATGCACGATGCCACGATGCGTTGCCATTCAAGGGCGGCTGCTGTGGTTGTCGTGCTGCCGTGCATGGTCAAGTGCAGCAGCAATGGGGGACTGGTGTCTGGTGAGTAGTTAGTTGGGTGAATGCTGCTGAGTTTGTGTTTGGCAGCGGACAATTACTGGCCCCCCTGCTGTTATTGATGGCCTACCAGCACTGCCAGCAGTTCCTGTGAGTGAAAGGTTAGTACGGGGCAGTTTTTGACCAAGCCAGAGCCGGATCCCTTTTGGTTTGGTGGTACTGCTGTCATCGGGTCATTGCTTCCTTGGTTAGGATTAAGATCCAGCTAAGCTTTGCTCCCTTGGTGAAGAAGAGAGACATCAAGCTCTGCCTGTCTGGACTAGTAACATGTAGTAGGAGTACTCTTCTTTTTTCAGTTTATATAGTAGGCCGGCCTTTTTACCATGTATACGTTCTATAGGTTTCTAATTTTCCGAAATACACATCTAGACTTGCTAATCATACACATCGGAAATCCGAGAATCCAAGTAGCACACACCACGACACAAGTTGCAAGACATACGATACGAGTGAATTTTGCTCTTAAACTCTTTCCTTGGTATACTTGATTGAGGACACTATTTTTTTTTTAAAAAAAATGGAAAGGCTACCATATTTGTTTGCAAGGAAATGATGAGGTCCTCTACGAAGTCATCAATCAGTGGGAACGATTCCTTGCATGCGAAGCTTTTTACTATCCCACAAGTACAGAACAGCTACGTTTTGACCGTAGGTTGCACACCGCTTTCGAAGTACTACGTAGGACTACGTTCCGAATACTGCTGGTTGTTACGCTAAACAAACTTTAGTAGGTGACTCTCCTAGGTGGTTACTTGCAAGACCACTCAACGTGGCACGGAGATCGGTTGACCGCTCAGGTAAACAATGTGAGTGTGTTGAGAAAATTGCAGCATATTAAGGCCATGTTTGGTTGCAACCTAAGTGCACCTCCTAAAGTTTAGTCCACCCTATTTGGTTAGATCTATTAAATTAGACTAAACATGATATCATAATTTTTAGAAGACCAAAGTACCTCTAACCTGATGCTTTTAGTCACTTTTAGGAGGACTTTAGTCACTAAACGAAGAACAGAAGTGTCTAACTGCGTTTTTAGTCACTTTTATAATGATTTAAGCTACTAGTTATCAGATGCTCTTTTAGTCTAATTTAGAAAAGATGTTTTATTACAAAACTACTAAAATAGATTAATATGAACTTAGAATTAGAAGCTACCGGCTCGACCTAAAGAGGGCCTGACAGTTCAGCACAAGTAGTTCTACTTCTACCTCCGAGTTCACCGCACGAGTAAATCTTTTTGCCTTTTCTTTTGTTTGTGTCCGTCTGCCTGATCCAGATAAGGATCCTTTCTGCTGTCTTGTCTTGTCTTGTCGTCGTCCTTCTCGAAGGGCTTAGCTGTCACTCATCCGAATAGGCACGGACCTAGTTGCTGTGGGCCCGGGCGTACTTGTCATTCGGTAGGCATGATGAAGTCATCAAAGTTGTGCGTGCGTGCCCGCCCCAGTCACGATTGGTTCCACCGAATAGGCTGATCCTAGTGATAGTAGTACACTTGTTTTGTTACCATTATCTAAGAGATTCTCATCTCAATAAGAAATAGTTCTGCCCATCTCATTCACAATATTCAGGGAATCCACCGAAATACTCCTAGAAAACAAAGCTTTTCGCATAATTGTGTCCAATCATGATTATTGCCACATTAGATTTACCAGTAAAATATCATAGTATACTACCGGATATAATCCGCTAAAATTCCCATGTCTTCATATGTGATCAATTCTATAATAGCACGATCAATATATTTATATCTTGTATGCATCATAAATGGTAGTCTTTTTTTGTTACATATACTTAGTAGTTAAATTAAAAAATGACTCCTAGAAAGAAGGAGATATTTCGGTAGTTATTTTGGGACGTGGTTCTTCGAACAGATGGGGGCCTCTCCAAATAATCGTGATGGAACAACTTCTTTGAATTCTTCAATAGTTCAAATGCGACCGTCATTCACAAGACAATGAAGCAAAAAAAAAACCGGTAGTATGAACTAAATTCCTAAAAGACATTAGCGGAATGTTGTGTGATGCTCGTAGTCGCAAGAGCGATACCAAACAACACCACAGGCTTTCGGTGGACTCCCCGCCTCCATGGGATCGGGAGAGGGGGGGGGGAGGGAGGGGGTGCTTGTGCCCCCTAGTCCCCTCTCCTCCTCCGCTCCACCGCTCGACGACGCAGTCCTCTTACGCTCCTCCGGTGTCATAACGTCGCTGCTGTCGAGAAGAGGGCTGGGTTTTGCTGGTGTGCAAGAGCCCGGTGGAGGTGGAGAAGAGGGTTTCTTGGCCGGAGTTGAGAACCACTGAACAAAGAGAAAAAGAAAAGCCCATGGCACAAGCGCAAGCTATCCTACTAGGCCCAGGGTCAAAGCAACAGCAAGCGTGTGAGAGGCAAGCCTTGCCCAAAAATATATAATCTTGTGATAAGCCACAACAAATTCTGAGGACGGAGGTAGCAAAAGGGATATGAGCTCAGAGTAAATCACCAAGAATAGGAGCGGCTCGAGGCCACTGGTTTGGTACATATGCGCGCAAGGGCTCAGCGGTAGTAGTCACGAGTATTAAAAACCCGAGTAGTCATGAGTACTAACAAAAACCCGGTCATGGATGAAATAACCGTAGAATTGTCATGAGAGCCTGGACATGAAATAACTGTATAATTGGCATGAACATCACCAACCCTGTTACTTTTCTTAGAGCACTGCGCATGCACGTCCGTACATATAAAAGAGTTGATAGCTATAGATTGCTAGGTGATGTACCAAATTATTAACTGTACTAATACCGACTAGATGCCACCCACACCCACCACCTCCTACACAGAGGCGGATTTAACAAGGGGGGCTGGGGGCTTGAGCCCTTCTACCATGGCTGATCCCTTGGAGCCCCCCTAGCCCCCCCCCCAACCCCCCTAAAAGTCCAGCCATGGACATGCCTTTGAGCAAGAGAATTGAGGGGCTGGAGGCATAGCTAGAGGTAGAAGAAGACACCTAAGTATATCAACCTTCTATAGTTCAGCCCCCCTTTAATCTATTCCTAGATCAGCCACTACTCCTACGCTCCTTTGCCCTCCTCTTCTGCACCACCCGCATCCTCTTCCATAGCCTTTTCTTGAATTTGGCCAAGACAAGCGCAATTGTGGTTTTTAACCTTTTTCTACCAGTCTAGTTTGTGCAGTCAAATCATGCTATCAGAAGAGAAATTCTATTTTGTAAAAAAAAGACTAAAAAAGAAACATGAATATATATTGCCATTGTTTATGCATCACAAATTCAAAGTTACGAAATTGAGCATCCATCCATCGACACCTAAACAAACGCTGTCTCTTCTTTGTGTCTTTGCCTTGCATATAGTAGTTTAGTGTGCATGCTACCACTTCGGTTGACTACACACAGGTGTTTCTTATTAACAAATGGAGAAAATTTAAAAAAAATAAAAAGGGAAGAAAGCAAGAGACAAGAAAGAAAGCAGGGGTGTATGATTGAACTCGCGGACCACACATGGGCTACCTCAATATGGGAGGCAAAAGATTCGATGACCCATCTACATGTGCCCTGTCACCTGCACAGCACAAGCACGGTCAAAAACAATTCTGTGGGGGACACGTTGCAAACTAAAGCCATAGTACTGATGAGTGTACTTACTGATCACTAAGCACTAGTATTCCTCACTTGGCTTAAATGAATTAGATCACAGCCTAGTATTTTGAGGAAAGATTCTGTTACAAAAAATTAACTGGTTTTATAAAAAATATTGTGGAAATTTGTATATCGTAATATGTTTATTATAAAGTATATATCACAGTCAATCTAACACTACTATTTATTACACACTGCACACATTTGTATTTTTAATATATATTCACTCAACTTAAAAAGTTCGACTTCAGTATGTACAATTATTTTAGAACGAGGAAATACAGAAAAGAAAAACATTTTCATTGCTGCCACAGTGCCACTAGCCATTCCTCACCACCATATGCCTGCTGGAGACATGGGCGTTGGGGGTTTTATATTCCTCATGGGAAGAAACATTAGAAATGTTTTTTTTAACTTTAAACATTAGAAATGTTGAAAAGGCTGGTAAGCAGAACAAGGAAGGAAATCCCCCAAGTGAGCTGACAGACAGGTCAGTATTATAGTAAGAGCTGACCTGAGCCCTTGGATCGAGATTGTACCGTTGAACTGAATACAATATTGTTGCTCTTCTTCTCTCAAGAAAAAAAAAAAATACTCTGATTGCACACAGTGCACCAGGATGGGCCCCAGTGTTTTCTGTCTTTTCATGGCATAGACAATGCATGGGCCTTGGGCCCACGGAATGACACAGACGATAACGTACGGCGCCACCGTTGAGTCCAGTCCACAACCAGGCCTTAGTTTTGGTTGCCTCCAAATTTTAAGTTTTTACGCTCTCTCTCCATCATATCAATTTTTGGACTCATGCATAGAGTATTAAATGTAGCAAAAAAATAATTAATTACATAGTTTAGTTTGAAATCACGAGATGAATCTTTTAAGTCTAGTTGGTCCACGGTTAGATAATATTTATCAAATATGACAAAAAAGTTACTATTTATCAGGTTAAAATTTTTTATAATCTAAACAAGGCCCCACATGGATGGATTCATTTCCTAGATTCAGTAACAGTGAAGTGAATAGTCGGTTTCAAAAAAAAAGTGAATAGCCTGTTAGATATTTTTCTTAAAAAATACCGGAGGGGTTTACACCCCTATCGCTTTTGGTACGGCACCCAGGGTTTGAACCCTGCGCGGGAGTTGCCCAAGCAGTGGCCTTTGCCACCGCACCGTGAGAGAGTCCGTTGATATTGAAAGGTTTACTTCCTAAACGCTGTGCTGAATGCACATGTTTGTCTAGTTTTCAAAAACACTAAGGGGCATTTTATCTCAGTTTGGAATGAATTGTACTCCTACTTGGAAAGTGTGTTTGTGTATAATACCACATATTTATCCAGGATTCAATTGGGCAAGGTGAGGTAGACTGTAGCCGTCAAGGTCATGTGGATGCTAGTACAGTGATTGCCAACAGCGGGCGTGTCGGTTGATGTCTACGTGTACCAGCGACAAGCAAACTACTTGAACGGGGAACCCTGTCGCTTCAGTCGCCGCGATTTGGACGTCCTGAGTTTTGCCATCCAAACTACCGCCTTGGACTGATGTGCAGTCGTGACATAAACCCCCGTTCAAAGTTCAAGACAGTGAGATTGGTGAGCAGCAGCCTCACATGACCACATCACTCCCTCACTTCTCAGCGATCGCAGTCGACACAGACACAGACACGGACTTGATCGCAATGTGTCCACGGGGAAAGGGGCTCGCTGAAAGCTCTGAATTCAAACTTCAAGCGGAGAAAATTTTCCTGGGTTTTTACGTTAAAACGACATAATCCCTTTGAAATGGAAGGTCGGAAACTGCCCTTTGATTTCAGCAATGTGTAGTAGGCATGGGCATCAGACAGAAAAGAGAGATGCTACGACGATCAGACGGATGGAATATTGGAATGGAAGGTCGTGTATCGCTCGCTGTACGAGTAGTCCATCAGCAGCACGAGGCACAAAGCATACATAATATACGTCTTGGTAGTACGTCGCTGGTACTGGGATGGCTTCACAGAAAGGAACACAGCAACGCCCTTCACAGAAAGGAACGCAGCAAGTCAGATGAGACCAGGCAAAGTGCAGTGAAGGGCGTTGCTGTGTTCCAGAGCTGCAGCTCGATCTTCGCACACTACATGGGCTGGGCATACGGAGGCCGGAAAAATCGACGACGAAGCAAGACCTGCCGGGCGAAAAAGCAGCCGGTAATCTGCAGATCATGCCTTTTCTCTGACTCCTGCAGACCACGCGCACACGCCTGCTGATGCCTTGCCTGAATTCAATGGCAAGCACCGCAGTCCACACCACAACCGTTTTCCCAACCACTTGTGCGGCCTTGTTTGAAATCAAATCATGTGGCCAGGGCCAACACTTGGGGAAGAAGGAAAATGGCGGCCATCTCCGATCCATTGACAGACGAAACTCCTGGCTCGCTGAGAGGCTGGGACTGGGATGTCCCGACGTACGTGGCCGGTTGGTCAGCTACCTGAGCCCGAGCCTGAGTGCAGTGGACCAATGCACGAACGTTAGGGACAGTCAGAGCCCTTTTTCTAGTACTACTACAGCTGCACTTTGCCTGATCTGATCTGACTTGCTCGGTTTCGTGCATTTCTTGCTATTCGGAAAGGGGTCGGAGTACATGTTTGCTGTGTTGTCAACACACGGGCACAGGGTAGAGCTCTCTGGGCATGTGGAAATTAATCTGCCTGCAGACTGCTGGAATGTTGGAATATGGACCGATGGGTTGAAATGGGCCCTGCATTAAGCGTTACTTGCTTCTAGATGACCTATTAGTCCAGTCCCTTGTTGGGCTCGGGATTGGGCTTCATCTCTATCTGTAACCGTAAGATGCATTGGCTTTTTTTTTTTTCATTTTCTAAAATTTCTGACGATAGTGCAGGACTTAGCAAAATATCTTCATGATAATATTCCTGTCTTTTTCGATGCTGAACTTGAGATTTCATTTTCTTGACTTGAAAAACGTTCTGGTGACGAAAACTGCAAGTATTTGTTAGCTTCAGTACTCAACTACTCGTGGCTTACGCTTAGAACTTGGCGCTTTTACTTGCCAGACACTCGTAACAAGTGCACATCCTGGTTTATCTCGCACTCCTCAGCAACATTGCCTTTTTCTGTTTTCCCGAACAGCAACATGCTTTCCTTACAAACTAGAGCAACCTTGGTCGAGTCTCAGTCTCACCGAGCGCAGGTGCTCTCGTTGGATGCTGTTTCCAGTCGCACGGGCGTGAATGCTCCTCAGCTTGCGATGGATGCCGAGACGCGCACGCATTCGGGGTCTACAGCAGTACGACTAGTCCTCTGTCTTGCAGGACGGCGTGGAATAGGGTCCGGGAGATCTTGAATCCAAATCTTGTCGGTGCCGCTCCACACGTGTAGCCACTACCCTCCTCCCGCGGTCCCGCCTCGGCGACGGCGAGGACGCTCCACGCCTGTCATGCATGCCCCCGCGCGCAGTCCGCGCCCCGCCCACCGGCGAGCGACAGGACAGCCAGCGCTCGGCGGCCAGGACACGGACGCGCACGGCGTTGCGAGCAGCTCGCTCTCGGCCCGATCCGTGTTCCGTGCCAAGGACGACGACGTACGTACGTGGCCAATGACTTCGTTTTGGCCGGCCGGGGGCGCGCGATTCCTTTCTTCGTTTTTTCTTCGTGACTTTTCCGTGCCACGTTTTCGTTCCGTTTCGCGCGTGTTGACAACGCCGCTCCTGGTTTCTTCCTTCTTTTTTTTTTCTCGCCAAAAGGGGGTTTTCATTCATTCAAATTGCCGGGATTTCGATCAGAGATTAGGAGCGAAGACACGCAGGTCGGTGTTATCTGCCACCATCCGACCGGTGTCTCCCTCGAAACCTGTTTTGCTAGGGAATGAGCTACCACGTTACATTTTCTACGAATGAAGGAAAACTTAAAATCTTGAAACGAAGAGCTTAAGTCCCGGACTTCTTGCAGTATGGTCATCACGGTAGAGCGCCGATCATCTCCTGCATTCCACGGTTTCAGCAGTTCTTGACAATCAGACTCCAGCCATACTCGTTGACCTCCCACTTGCTGCGCCATCATCAAATCATCTCTGCATGCCCGGGCTTCCATTGATAGAGCATCAAGACAGTGGTCATACCACCTTGCTCCCCCCTAATAAAAGCACCTGCATCGTCTCGTCATGTACAACTGCTCCGGCGGCTCCCCACCATTGCTAGTCATAGAAAGCACCATCAGCGTTGCATTTCAGCCACCCCACTGGCGGTCGTTCCCACCTCTGATCTGCGGCCACAGACACCGGCACCGGCGGGCTGTCAGTAGCATGCCACAGTTCAAAGCAGGCGAGGTCCATAGCCCACCTAACGGCTTCTTTGACTGGCGGCATCACTTCCATTGCATCCACAGAGAGTACATTCCGATGAGGATCATCGACTGGTCCTCACCCTGATTGACTCTTCCACACACCAGATCATGTGCCCACAGCTCTGGGTACAACTCTCGAAGCTTGACACCAGCCATGGATCTTGCTTGATTCCAGAAAAGCTTTGGCTATTGTGCAATTGCACAATGTATGCCGAATAGATTCCTCGTCAGCCCCGCACGTTTCGCAGTTTGCCGTCTGCTCCAAGTGCCGTTTATGGAGAATGCTTCGGGCTGGTAGAAACTCATGGAGCACCCTCCACCAGAAAACACGTACTTTAGGCGGTATCTTCAGTTTCCATATTTTCTTCCACGCCTCATGCCCTGATGCACCCAGCGAGTCTAATGCTGCTGCATCTTTGATTCTACTTTCATCAATGAGCTTGTAGGCACTCTTCACCGAGTACACCCCGTACTTCTCCGGCTCCCATGCCAAAAAAATCTTGCTGTGCGCGGATTGGGATCCAAAAGATTGCTTGGGCATCCACCGGAAAAAAAAATCTGCCGGATTTTAGGCTCATCACATTGACCATATTCATTTATCAGTTCAGACACATGCTCAACGTCCTGGCCATCCCCCGGCGTCAACGGCCTAGCTATCATCAAAGTGACTGGGCAGCCAGCGATCACGCCAGATGTGTGTCGTAGTACCATCTCCAATCCTTTTGATCAGTCCCTGGCTTAGCACTCCCCGACCGGCAAGGATCGCTTTCCACGTATGGCTTCTTCCTCGTGATCGCGGCAAAGCAACAAAGCGGTTAGCAGTGACAGGTTCGCAGGAGTAAACTATTCGGCGTGTACCACTCCCGGATTTGACTTCCTTCCAGTCATCGTACCCCCCTGGGCCCTGGCACACGGCACGGCAAAGGCAAAGCATCGGCATGGGGTGGCCGGTCCGACTTCTCAAGATAGCCGCCTCTAGAATACGGACCCCTTTCTATGGCGGCGCAACAAAATCTCCCACATATTATATTAAAAAAAAAGAATTTCCCATTGTCGCTCCTTCTCTTGAGTATGTCTTGACAGAATATAGATGTTCCAGCAGTAGATAAAATGTCTGTAGGGGTTGTGTGCAATGTTACACATTCCAGTTGCATATGCGACATATATACACTTGCACATTTATTTGTCCCTGACTTAATTTGCTGCCACGTAGTCACGTACCCTAACAAAAGCTTTGACACCTAAAATGAACAAGAGACACCAACCATGAGTACTGTCTGGTTCCGCTAACACCCCACTACTCGGACAACTCAACACATTGTCATGGACTGTCATCACTAACTATAGTGCTAACACAGTAAGAGGATAGAGGTCGGCCACGTAGGAATTCACCATCAGGGACAAGACAAAAACATACAGCAGAGGCATGATGCCCCATATGCGCCATGTGCATGAAAATATATATTACACACATACTATATGGTATATGAATACAAAGGTTGCATAAAAAAAAATCCATACTTGTTCTCCTTTTAATTTATTCCAAACTCTAATATTTTTGGAATTTTTTGTTTAGGCTCCGGCCATCACACCAGATCACGTGACACTATTAGAGATGTATAAGTGGCCTAGCTAGCTCGCGGACACCATCCAACGTGTTACCAATAATCCATGCATATGTCCCTGTCCTAATAACCTTTAGTCCACGACCCTAATATCTAATTGTTTTCACTGTGACAGGGACAGAGAGTTTCATTCAGTGGAGGGTATGCAGCGTCACAGTCACGGAGCACCAAACCAACGGCTCAACTTGAAAACATCACCAACCATGTCATGTCATATTGGACAAGATGAGCATATTGAACAAGCTCATAAGCTACCATATTATAATCACCTTACTATATTACACTTGAGAAATCCAGGTTCAAAATGATGTAGATCATTATATATTGCACAAATCTGTTACAGAAAGGTAATGTTGAGAATCATCTGAAAACATGGAAAACAATGCTTTCAAAGCCACCTTTACTCTTAATTTATCTTTATCCATGTCAATTCTTATTTCGCGTAAACACTAATGGGAAAAATGTCCAAGACATCAATCCTGACTCTCTTTTTTTTTTCAAACCATAGTACAAATAGATACAGACACTCACAATCACACATGCAAATTCATCCTACCCACAATCATGCATTGACACTCGCTCCTCTGGACGCGCACACGTATGACATCATCCTACGGTATGAGTGATTTCGAAAGAGTGAGCCAAAATAATCTAAAGGTTGACATCGTTATCAACAAACATGCCATTTACCATCGAAAGTTTAGCACAATTAAATTATTGAAATAAATTCAGAAAATTACTAGCCTCCGTGTTAGGTCGAGAAATTCAATCCAGGCCAGCAGCTTACCCTACAAGAAAATCTAACCAGCTAAGACCCTTTCCATTTTTCATTTCTCCACATGCATGTCGAGAAATCCGGAGATGGAGTATGGATAAAGACAGTCGACAGAGGGTGACCTCGTTGTGACAAAAGACGGACAAATATAGCGTCTATTTTTTTATTTTAATAATAGCCTCCATTAGTAATACAAAAGAGGGTGCATGTTTTACAATGCAAGGCGCAAATATGGGCATGATGCCATGATGCCTTTTGAGCATAGAGAAAGGCTAAAAGTAACATGTCCCCTGTAAGTTACTTGGAGTATGTTTGGATCTATTAACACTAAAAACGAGTAGTTAAAATTAGTGTCAGTGGATCTAAGCACAGATGAATGCTAATAAACTTGTTAATTATCTGTTGGGGGGTCTAGTAATAGACGCTAATGGTTCATATACACCTCCAACTCCCTATCTAACCACCTATTAACAAATGAATCCAAATATTCTTCTGCTAAAGTTTAGTAAGGATTAGCTATTAACTAGCTAATTTTTATTGCAAACAGACCTTTAGTTGATATAAGGTGTTTTATTTTTTTAAATATTTTATTTACAAACTCGAGGTGTTTTCATGTCTTTTTCTTTTTAACCTTTTACTAGAAGTCAGTGTCTGATTGTCACATTGCTCAGCGTATGAGCTTGGCAACAAATTAGTGGAAGGTCGATGTGCTTGAAGGCAAAGTCACCGCGTGACATTATTATTAGAGCCAGTATTTCATTAATTATTATTTTTTTCTTCCAGAAGACCTTGGTCATTCCATCCCCATCCAGGCATCCCACCCCCCACTGTTTTATAGGGAGCTCCTCCGAAAGCGAAGTCCAGCTCCTGCATTCGCGCAAAGGACGCCAAGCCCACCCAAGAAAACCTCTCCCCAAACTACCCCTCGCCGGCGCGCGGCGGCGATGTGCCCGACGAAGCCCGATCGCCCCGGCCAGGCTGCCGCCTCCGGCGGCGAGAAGAGCTGGCGGGAGGAGGCCGTGGCGGCGGGCTCGCTTCGGCGCGTCGACCTGGACCGCGGCGCCAACGGCTGGGCGTCGCCGCCGGGGGACCTCTTCCACCTGCGCGCGCGGGGCTACTTCTCCAGCGGCCACGGCGGCGGCAAGCGCGGCAAGGCGCCGTCCGCCGCCGACTGGCTCCTCCGCCCCGCCGGCGTCGACTGGCTCCGCTCCCACGCCCGCCTCGACCACGTGCTCGCCCGCGACGACAACCGCGTCGCCGCCGCCTTCCGCCGCGCCCGCCTCAGGAAGGACCCCTCCGCGCACTTCCTCCTCGCCGTCAATCTCCAGGTGCACCCTCCGTCCCCCCACCGATCGCATCGCATCGCATCGCATCGCATCCCAGGGACAGGGAGGCCGCGCGTGATGCGATGCCCGTGAGGAGGAGCGAGAAAGGAAAAGGATTCGGTTTTTCTTTGTTTGGTGCGTGACGGTTTCCTCCCGTGCTTCTGTTCTGATTCCCGCCGCAGGTGCCGGGGCGGCCGGACGCGTACAGCGCCGTGTTCTACTTCGCGGCGGAGGCGCCCATCCCGCCGGACTCTCTCCTCGGCCGCTTCATCCACGGCGACGACGCGTACCGCAACGCGCGCTTCAAGATCGCCAACCGCATCGTCAAGGGGCCCTGGCTCGTGCGCGCCACCGTCGGCAACTACGCGGCGTGCCTGCTGGGGCGCGCGCTCACGTGCCGCTACCACAGGGGCGACGACTACCTCGAGATCGACGTCGACATCGGCAGCTCCGCGATCGCCAGCGCCATCCTGCACCTTGCGCTCGGCGCCGTCACGTCGGTCACCATCGACATGGGCTTCCTCGTCGAGTCACAGTCCGAGGAGGAGCTGCCCGAAAGGCTGTTCGGCGCCGTCCGCATCGCGCAGATGGAGATGGGCGCGGCCAAGTACGTGGAGCTGCCCCCTGATGAGGCCATGCCTGAGACGGCTGGCAGGGCCGGGGCTGGGTTCAGGGTGAGCTCGGCGAAGGTGGTCAATCATAGCCGCCAACAAGACCATGCCGGCGGCAAGGTCGGCAGGTCGATGAGTTGCCCGGACAGCGGAGGTGAGCACTGAATTCCCTTCCCGTGGCATTATCTCCATCTAGATTATTATTATTGTTAAAACGCAGCAATGCAATTAGCTATATCTCAACTATCCGATGACCATGGATGCTATGTCGAATTAAAATATAAAAGAGGCAATAATTCTGTTCAAGCATATGCCAGCCCATGATGACAAATTCTTGTTTATGTATAGCACATGGTCACATGCTCGTCTTTTAGTTAGGTATGTCACTAACCTGTGTCTCAGGGTGGACTGCATTGTTAAGTGGAGCATTTGAGTCGTACTACAAGGCATGAGAAATAATGGCAATGATTCATGGCCGTTTTCAGTCTTCCACAGTTCCACGCATCATTGGTACCTTGAGATTTGAGAGTTGTTTAGTGAACAGGCTTGGTATTCGAGCAATTTTTTTAATTGATTATTTCGTCTGCTACTGGGAATGACAAGGACCATTGCTGCTGTCATTGCTTATGTGAGTGGGCTCTAGGGATCTGATGCTGTGAGCTAATTAGCACGGCCACTGGCAAAAAGAAAGGCTAGTGCGTGTCTTGATGTGACTTTTTAGTGAGGTCCAATATTGGGAAATCGGATGACAATGCCAATACTGTCAAGATAATATCATGTTTCTTCTTGGTGGTAGGATAGGAACTATATCCACTTTGTTTCATTAGCTTCAGGATATGCAAAATTCTGCAAATTTGTGTTCTCTTCACCTGTATGCAACCACAGTACCCCTTTACAGGTTTCTCACTAGGTTAGCCTGCGGCATCTGCACATAATTAACACACACTGTAGTAGGAGAAATGTGGAATGTAGGCAGGAGTCTCTTCCCTGGGATAGATAGAGGAGATAGAAATGGTAAACAGTGAAGTTTAGGCAATATTTGCCGCATTGGGCACTGCTGCCAGGGTAGATGGGAGTAATTGGGAAAATGTGCGTTTGCCGGTTTGCTGTCCCTCCATTATGCTTCCAATAATGTCTGTTAAATTTTACCTGTTTATTCTGTACCACTGGTCATGGATCGATGCGGTATTGTGGTCCATGTTGGCCATGATTTGTGGCTTGGAAAAGCATGTTGCTTCACTTGTTGAGGATGGGTGGGTTGGTGATGTGTTTAAAGCTTTTCTTGAACACAAGATTTCCTTCATGGCTCCTTTGCTTGCATGTGTAGTTGTTTAGTTGCTTGAGGGAGACAACATGGACATGTGCCCTAGTAGTACATGACTAATAACAACACACATTTAGGACATGCATGTACTTTAGGTAGGTTGCTAATCAACCTTTGGCCCTGTCTGATAGTTTCATGCAGTTTACAAAAACGGGTTAGGTTTTCTTCCTTGGCTGAACTATCCTGACTGCTTTTTGGCGAACGGAGGGTTGATTGTTTGGACAAGAGAACATGATTGTTGGTAGTGCCCTGGTGGGCGAGGACATCTGAAAACACTGTCATATGCAAAGGAATTCAGTAGTAACTTTTGAGTACGCCATTTGGAAGTGTAAGAAATTCTAGCAGTTTGAAACTTACAACTGAACATTTCAAATCTGGATGAATTATTCTGCTTGCAAATCAGAAAGGATGTGGGATTCTTAATTATGTAGTGCCCTTATTTTGTTGATGTAAGAAAACTGAAGCAGCTCTTGCGAGGTGATAACTTGTGACTGCATCTTATCACTATAGTTTTGATTCTTCACTCTGTTTTCACGTTTGGGCTGAGACTTGAGCCTTCATTTTCTTTACCCATTGCCTAAAGAAGCATAGTACAAGGCTTAGTACATCAGTATGCCATGTCATCAAGGAAAAAATAATGGTAAACCAAAATTGGTCCTTTTTTTCAGGAAAATAGGCACAAAGTACGTGGGTGCACTGCAGAGAGAAACCATCCATCGGTGGGAGAGCGATGGCGAGAACCAGGAAGACGAAGGCTGGCTGGGCAACCCCAAGACATAAAACGCTGAAGCTGGTGCCATGACCACGACCTCGACCACGAATGGCCCCTTCATCATTCATAAAGTCCTGACTTCATTTGGGTTGTGATGATGAGAAACTTAAAACCTGATGGATGCGAAATCAATTAATAGCAGCATGTTAATCTATCTCTGGCTGAGTTCCTTGACATAATCATGATGATGCCCGGCTTGTCTTCAGCTGCAGCCAGCCACATGGAATTCCCAGCCACATATATGGTATCTCGGCCTCCCTCCCCTGTTGGAAAATATCTCTGGCCTAAAGAATGCCTGATCTTGTTGCTCAACTGTGATCTCCTGCTGGATCCAATAGGAAAAAAAAATGTGATCTACTACTGAACTGTGAATATTTCAGCACAGTAAACCTAAAACCGGTAATCCCTTTAGTAATAGCTTGTGATTGCGGTCTGCACTCGTAACTGACGATAGTGGAAAATTCTAGGACAGCTGATAGTGGTATACTTACTTGTAAACAATGCAGAGAAGGATCCCGTTGCTGATCTTGGTTGCCGACCATATGAGTCAGCAATGCGACCTTGTTTCCCATGCCCATGGCCGGCCGGAAAGTCTGCGCAGGAGCCTGTTGCGGCAAGGAAGGCATATTCTGACCGACTTTGGCAACGATCCCGGCCGCCGCTGGGTGCGATGTGACGCCTCCGAGCGCCTTTCGCAGGCACACCGTCTGGTCAGGATCTGTAAAAGCAGGTGGCAGGGGAAGAAAGCACGGAGCAGAGATGCTGCGTGCGCAGTGTCGTGTCATCGTGTGGGCGCCTGCATGCTCGTGTCAATTCATTCGCCCGTCCGCTAGCCCTTTTACGACGATGGGGCAGCACTTCAGACACGGAGAGGGCAGCGAGATGGAAATGGGATCATCGCTTTCCACCGTCGCTGATGGCATCTTGGCGTAGGGGCCCGCGATTGATGTCGTTGGATCCGTCCGTCGGCATGTTTCTGATTCCTGGCCCTAACTCTGGCATGGCACTATTACAATACAATTATAATGAATAAATAAAGATGGATCCAAACAGGGTCTGTCTTTTCTATCTATGGATCTACTAGTAGTACGTGTTAACAAGTGAGATGGTACATATGCTAAATACTAGTAGTTAGCAGCATGCTAAAATTATTAAGATCCCAACTGTCATCCTTATTAGTATATACTCCCTCCGTTCCAAACTGTAGTTCGTTTTGACTTCTTTGGTGCATGTATTTTGTTATGTACCTAGATAAATAATATGTCTAGATACACAACAAAATACATGCATCAAAAAAGTCAAAGTGAACTACAATTTAGAACGGAGGGAGTAGTAATGAAGTAGATGTTAACGATAGAAACAGTCTTCATAATCACACTGCTTTCCACTATCAATCAATGATAAAGTATGTGGATCAAGGTGGATATGAGTGTAGCCAGAAATGATGTGAGGAAATGAGAGAGATTCAGGTAGGTAAGGCAAGCTGCAGTGAAGGAAAGATGATAGGAGAGTGCATAAATCGGACCTCAGAATCTTAGCGCCTCTATGACTGAAGCAAATCAAACATCCAGGTCCCAGCCTCCCAGGGGGAGTGTGTCGCCTTCTGAGCATCACGAGGTCAAACCGGTTACTTTTAACAGTTCAATTCAAACTAGCTCGATTAGCATTATTCGCACGACATAAAGCACACAAATCTGTGACTCAAAAAAAAAAAAGCACACAAATCTGTTGACTTTTCTAAAATTAATAATAAGATACAAAAATATTAGATCGGTGCCCTTTTAGGTTACCATCGTCATGCTAGATCACCGTGCACAAATAATCAGTTTCTCACTCTCAGTAACAGAGGAATCCAGGATGGATACTTAGGTAGTCATGCCGCGATATGGTTACCTCGTTTTCTGTTTTCTAAAGTTGTTAGCTCAGCCTGAGGGCAATTTTGATTTTAATGAAGTTAAAATGCCACGAGTTCTTTTATCTCCATCACAATCTGTTCTTTTAATAATAGTACAAGGATTTTTTTTTTCCCTCCCCTGCTAGTAACGTGCAGGTATGACGTGCCAGTATGCCCGGTATCTATATCTTTATATCTTGAATTTTCCAAACCACTAAAGTCATATCTCTCTCATTGCAGTGTCTAATTCTGATAAGAAATCGATACAGTATATGTTTTACTTTTTTTTAAGTCCCTCGGCCTCACGCAGGGTGGCTTCTAGTATTATTAACAAAAATCACTCTGCTAGTGCATAATTCCCATAACACAGTTTTAAACCGCATTTACAAACAGACAACAAATGTAAGCCAGAGCGTGAAAACCGAATCAACAAAATGTACACTTCAAAATATATATTATAGGTAACGATTCTAATACCATAGGGCTGTTCATTGACAATGCAATAAGAGAGAATATCAACTCATTCTCTCTAATAACCCTCTTAAGAATAAGTACATGAAACACATCGTTACGTGACCGTAGAGGCAAGCCCGAAAGAGAAACAGAAAACAGTGAAGATCAAATGTTTTTCTGGTTCAAGTCCACACACAAGCAATGCATGAAACTGGAATCTCACCCTTTTTTGGATAAACGTGATCTCGCTATTGGCAATCTCCAGAAACATACAAACTGGATAACCAGTATATTTCAAAAACAAAAAAGAATACTACATTCTTACTGTCAGCTACAGCAATGAAACTAACTAAAGCTATATATTATACATTGCTCACTATTGCGGGGAAGCATCAATCCTCATTTGTGGGATCTTTTTTCTCCTAAAAAGAACTAATGGTTGACGAGGTCAGGCTATTCTACCAGATTAGGCAAGGCAAGCAGACTTTACAAAAGGCGCTTGAGGTAATACCGGCATCATATATGCCAGCGGGTACCAGCAATCACATGTAGCGTATTACGTGTTTGGTTGTACAAACTACAAAAGCTTATGCTACACCACCAACTGAACCACCATGGCCGCCTACCATATACCGGAAATTACTAAGCAGTTTTGGTGTGTGCGAAACAGGCGTCAACCTTCTGTTTCATATATAGATAGGTTTCACATCGTTAACACCAAAGCTTAGTCCACAAGATGGACACCTCTTCTGACGGCTACCAAGTGACTTCTGTATGCACTGATTGCAGAAGAGATGGTAGCATTTGGCAATCACAACCTATAATAGGAAAAAACATCATTTGATTAAATATTCATTTCTACTGTCAGTATGCTAGGAACATCTAAAGATCAGTACCTCTTTCTGCCTATCATGACAAATACCACACTTCAGTATTCCCCTGTACTCCTTGGCCTCATGGAGAAGTTTTTGAAGGACTGCTGAATTATCTGCCTTCTCTCTTAGAGAATTAGCTTTACTTGACATTAGATCCAAATCATCCTCTATTCTCTTTTTACTAAACCTGGAGAAAAACTGATCTTGTTAGACCAAACATTAAGAAACCAGTTGCAAAATAAAAGGAGATGCGTGTATAATCCACCTCTCCTTCTCTAGTTCTATCAGCAGCTCAGCAACTTCCAGCCGATTGCTCCCAACCTTCGCTTGTAGAACATCCATCGACTGCCTGAGCTTTGGAGCTTCTCCTTGCATACCAGCCAACTTTCTTTGAGAATTGCCCAATGAAATAGACTGCTGCATTCCATCTTCTGAAAGTCTCCTCAACCGCTCTGACCAACCTCTTAGCTAGAAATTCATAATTTTAAATATTCAGATCTCCAACCAGAATAGTATAGCTCTTCAGTATGAATGTGTCACCAACCTGGTCCTCTAGGCGGATAATTTTCTGGTTGCACAGATCCATCAAAGTACTTGCATGCTGCAAATTTCTTTGCAACGAGCACACTTCCAAACGCAAAGCATCATGTGACTGTTTTGCTTTAACACCCTCCATGAAAAGCTGCACCAGCAATTAGGTAACTAAGATACTACGTCAACCTCTACCAAAAAATGGCATGATTCTTACAGTTTCATACAAGACAAAACTAACTCAAACTATAATGCCCTAAGCATATCACTACTGCTAAGACATCTTAAAAACAATAATACATATTAATTTTCTCAGGGCCATTGGTAACACCAAGTGCAAGATGACTAGCACAAGTTACAAATTACAAAAAGGGAAAATAAGAGAAAGCAAAGAGAAGTAGAAGATGTTGGCTTTGCTCCTACTTCAATACAATGACACAGTTCTCCTGCGCATTCAAATAAAAAAAAGAACCAGCACGGGTACAACACACTCGTTTTGCTTTGCACAATGCTACAATCTATAAAATCAAAATGCAAAATGACATGCAGGTTTCAGGAAGTCAACCTTTTCCTTCATTAAAAATGTAGGTCGTTTTTATTTTAAGTCAAATTTCGTAATTTTGACCAAGGGCACAGAAAAAATGCGTCAACATCTCCAAAATCAAAATTAGTTTCATTATATATATTTTCCTATGAACTTGGTCAAAAATAAATAAGCCTAACATAGGACAAAACTAAAACAACCTACATCTCGGAACAGAGGGGGCATTCAACTTCAAATAAACACAGGTTGCCAATTTCCTTTGGCCAATAACCTATCTCCATAGCAAGTATTACAAATCCAGGAAACCATCATGGTTTCTAAGCCACCGATAATTATTCACTAGGGCTTAAAGACTCACCACTCATGTACTTAGTATTAAGCTTTGCTTCCTAGTTTGGTTTGGAATAACAGCCGTCAGAAGTATCTAGTTCAACAGTCAGGAAAAGTTGAAACACTGCCAACTTTGGATTCCATTATGCTTCATATATTTGTTTTAATATATAACCTTTTTTTATTTGATCGACAAGCTCAGAGCGCACTCTCACATTTTTTTAATGGTCTGGCAGTAATCCTTCCTATGGCTTCCATATCATACATTTCTCCTTTGGCTTATTTAAGGCGCCAAATATAATAAAATTCTTAACCACTGATCCTAAACAACATCACTTTTCAAAAAACACTGAAAAATATGCAGCAAAATCTAAATCCAAAAGGCTGTACAAGATTCACCACTAGAAATTCAAAACCATGGATGACATAATGAATGCATGGACTCTCTGGCAGGATGCCAAACCACCAAATTGACATTTCTGTACAAGGTACTGTATCAAACATGGCACGACGCAGTTGAGACACCAAAAATGCAGGGGTGGGGGGTCAACATGGCCTCACTTTGGACAAATACTGTGGACAACAGACAGAAATGGCTCAGCCAACTGGCTCGTGTGATCCCTACTTGAACATAGGAACCAGAGGTAACAAACAACCCAAGTCTCTTCGGTCACCCAGACACACCAGTCAACTCAGAAAACTGGCCCCTTTTTCTGCTGAACTCACTGATGACCTTCCATCCCCACCTGATGTCCCTAGCCATGGTGATTCCTTGTCCTCAATATCCCTCTACCTATTCTTCTTTTAGTTCATCTCATTCTGCCAAACCATCTTCTAAATTGTTGCATGCATTAGTCAGAGTAACAATGAAAAAATAATTCACACAAAACGATTTAATGTGGGTGGAAAACAAAACCTCTTCTTAAGGAGTAAAGAATTGAAGTAAAATAAAATTATACAGGAGTCATAAACAATAACACGGAGAGAACAAATCAACACAAATTAATTGCTTAAATTGGTTCCTTGAATCATCACCTTGGTATTATGATCATCTCTTTCGATAATCTGTTGTAGCAATTGTTGATTTTGTGACATTATGTCTTCATAGGCATGGCCAATGCTCTGTAATACAAAATAAAATTGAGGCCTGAAAATATAATATCGATAACCATGGTCGAAAGGTATACATGGAAGATTGTCCACACCTCGATCTCCACCACGTACGCTTCACATTCTTCATGTTTAGACTTCAGTATATCAGATTGTTTCACTAGATCTCTGAGCCATAGAAACCCAGCACTTGATATCACTTTACTTGAAAATTTTATAAAAGAAAATATGCCTCCTGTACTATTTCAACAGTGAACCCACCCAGTATAAAAAGTGGAAATAAATTGTCTTTTCTGATTGTGTTTCTAAATTCTAAATGATAGCAGGAAGAGTGAATAGATGCATGAATACCTCCTAGAAGTTTCTAGCTTCTGTCCTAATTCAGCAATCTCAGCTTCAGCAGTTGCCAGTCTCTGCTGAGAGATTGCTTCAGCTTCATTGGCTGCAATTACACGCTGCTCTAATTTACTTTCATTAAGAGAACATTTGAGAACATGGACTCGAGCCCATTCAGCGAGTTCCCTATCTCTCGATTCCATCAGCTGCCTGCCACAAGAGAGTAAGACATGTGAATATAGCAGAAACTCGTACCCATGAAATAAATGAACTGGACAGTAGACAAGTTGAAATGCTCAGCAAGTATTTCCATCACTAAAATAGGAGTAACTGAATTACAAAAAGAATGCAAAGCATCACTGGGAGTAAGGATGAGCTACAAGATATAACATGCCATAAGCATGCAATCCACCCCACCTCAGAAATGTAACTCTTAGGAGTTTTTTTTCTCGAACACGCAGGAGAGCTGCGTATCATTATATTAATAGAAGAAAAGAAATAGTCTTACAGGTACAAAGAACCCCAAACACACGCCCCCACTCGACCAATGAAGCTAAATCACCGGAAAAGAGTTACAAGGACGACCAAGAGAAACCTCCCTCACTCTCAGGAGTTATTCCACAATTTGATTTGATTACAACATACGATGAACCTACCTGGAATCAGTGGACTCATGCTTATACAACTCCACAAATAGCTTAAGCTCCTGTGTATTTTCCCTCAGCTCACGGACCTACGATATATAAATATGTTAATATAAAACAATGGCGTGGACAAATCATGCAGTAGGTTCATTGCACATTTGTGGCCAGTACAGAGAAAATATTAAAAGTTTTCAAGGTACAAAGAAAATCCAAAAAGAAAATGCTTACCAGAGATTGAAGTCGGCTTATATCAGCTCCAGCATGGGCAGATCTACATGATGTTTCTTCAATTTGTTGTTCCTATAAAAACAAATTATAGAAAATTGACACATCAGCAAATCAACTCACTTGCCCACTGATCGTGCAAACTAATAAAACGGAACTTACCTTTCTAGATCGGATACTAGAAAGTGAATGAACTTCTGCTCGCAAGGAATGCAACTGTAAGGAAGCATCCTTGTGTTTGGACAGTTCATTTTGCACGGCACCCATTTCCCTCGGTAGTGATGACACCAGAGCTTTAAATTCTGAGATAACCTGGTTCCGACCTGACAGATAAAAAAAAAAGAATATCATTTCCTGCATTGAACAGTGACCCGATAGAAAAGTATTTCAAACTTGCTTTGTTGTGATTACAGCACCAGGTTCTCTCGAAGCCTCTTCAAGTTTCAGCACAAGCATATTCTTTTCATTACATAGTTTCTGGACATCCTTTTCAAGATCAGCAATTCTAGATACATAGTATGCAGAAACTTTCTGGGGGATTTCAGCCAAATCAACTTTTTGATTAAATTGCCTCTCTCTCCAAACAAAGGTATCCATCTCAACCTGAAACATGGAAATAGAAGTTTAACCAAAGAGCAGATCTTGGCAACCAAATCTGCTATACAGACATGCAAATGTACTGACCAGTAACCACCTGTAATTTCTCTAACAATGTTTGGTGATCATCCAGTTCTGCTTGTGACTTCTGAAGTTGGTCATTGACAAGTTGAAAAGCTTTGGAAGAGCGAATGCTTTTGAAATCCATCAGTATATTCTGGGAGCAACAAAACAAGGTTAAAAGGACATAAGTTTGACGTTACAAACCTTCAACCACACAATAAAAATTAGGTATGGGAGTCCAAAACTATGAAGCAATTTGTTCTGGGCTTCATCGTGTATATTTGGTTCAACGAACCTGAAAAGTTGCTAACTTGTTCAAAATTTCAATTCTCTCTGTATGCAGTCTTCTAATTTCCTCCAAACGCTTTGAAATCAATTTCTGCTCAGATTAGTGTGAATCAGGCATAAAATTCCATAAACATCTAGCATTCTAGCCAATCGTTTGGAGATCTAAAAATAAGAACTTGGTATTACCATTAATTCCTTGTGGGTAGCTTCAAGATCTTGCAGTTCGGTTTGTTTATCTCTCGATTTTTCTGCATTCATATTTTTGTTTCCAAGTGTAGGAACAAGGATCGGTGTTGCTTGCTTATTGTCTCCCTGTGCTTTCAGTACTGCCAGTTTTTGTTTGCTTCCTTCCAACTTGGCAACAACACTAGTCAACTCCTCTTGAAAAGTACATAAATATTGGGTTAGTTTACCATTACACAGCAGGTAGGTACACACAATAGAATAAAAGATAGTATCAGTATGCCGTGTCGACAGTGCCACTAGTCAATTTGCAGTTTCACAACATAATGAACATATTTTGTCACAAGGCATTCACCATTTTACGTGAGATTAGTATTAACTTGTTTGATGGTGTAGGGTAGAGAACAAAACTTTAAATATTGCTAAAATACTTTCAATTAAGAACCCAAATACTATTAGAGATGGACCCCCCCCCCACCTCCAAAAAAAACCATCCACAAAAAAAAAACAAAATACCTTTTAGACGTTTTTGTTCAGCTCTGTTCCAGGCATTCGAATCTCTTTGTTTTTGATAGTTCCCTGCTAACTGCCTGTGTTTCAAGTGAAGATTATCTACTGCACACATCACCACATGAAGCTTGGATAACACATCGCTGGTAGCACTTTGCAATCGCCTGCTGTGTTCTAGAGAACATGAGAAAATTAAGGAAAATTTTAGCATAACTTAAATGACACATTAAAGGTATTCTACAACAGAAAATATGGAGCAGAACAAACCATTTTCTGGCAACTTCGTGAGAGCAGCAGAAACAAACTCGTTATTCACATGCCATGGACCACTTGATGGAAGGAATATCTTCTGCAGAATATCAATTGTTGTTGATTGTTCTGAAGAGATGCCATTTCCTAGTTGGCAATTCGAAGAACCTGAACTTTCTGTGGCACCAGCCTCCAAAAGTCCATTTAAAAAGTCTGTTTCTAGGCGAAAGCATATATCATCCAACAAATAAGATATGCATGTATATGAAGGATAGAATGAAAAATAAGACACATCTAAGGCAGACAACATAAATCAGCAAAGGCATAAAATAGCTAGCCTGCTATTCAAATAAAAAATTTATATGTTAACAATCATCAATTGGTAACAGTAGTTCTGGAGACATGCATGTAAATCTTCTTGTCATAAATTTACTTTCAAACGAGCAGAGAACTACAAACACCTCAAATAGAAAATGTTTCAAAATACTACTTCGCTCCATTAGTAGAAAGAAGTATAAGCCAACCGCAGCCAGCGACATCATAGAATCCTTCCATGTATGATTCTAGAACAATGCAATATCCAATATATTCCTAAGGCACAACGTATTCCATACCCTTTCGTATATTGTTGTTCCCTGTACTGCAGCTTGAATGTGAAGATTCACTTCTGAAAACAGGACCTATACCCAGATCTGCTACAAGCTGTTTGGATAAGGGAATTTCAACAGAGAGCCTATGATGTATATATATGTTGTAACACGAGCAAGGTTAGAACAACTTACTCGCTCCCAATAACTTTTGACTAGGACAAGTGTCTCATTATGTGTCTTCTGTTTCTCTTTTAAATCATTAAATGTACTCTCAAGAGCACGGAACTCAAATTTGTGGACTTCCAGTTGTTCCGCAAGCTTTTGATTTTTGTATTTAAGCACAGCAAAATCGAGCTGCCAGAAATGAAAACATAAGATGCTGGTGCAGCACAACTATGAAGTATAAACTAAAAACAAGCAGTATATAAAATATAATAGTAATTCTAGTGCAGGTAGAACATCATAGACCAAAACATGAGCACCTTCATTCTTTAACCTCAATAAATGCAAAGATCCTACAGATGCCTTCATTAATTAATACCATTTTTTGTCACACATGCAATATGTTTTCTTGATTTGAAAATACAAAAATATTAGACAAAATTACATCAGTTTTGAACATATGTGAAATGTGAACCGATGCTAATCACGTAATGAGAGTGAAATAACAGTATTATTTTAGTTGGAATAGTAAAATATCATGTAATGTGATTTCAACAGCTAAACATATAGGTAAATTTTGTTTGGTACATAGTTGCATCATAGATAGATGTGGAACAGATCTTCATAGCTCTTTTCATGTGCTAGGTTTTGTGCATTGTAATTTGCAGCTTGCAATGTATCAAAATAAAAGATCATTCACAAACTGTATGGTTGTACATAACAAAGGAGTTCTCTGATGACTTCTTTAATGCTTGTCGCATGAACTAACTTTTTGCAGATAGATTATATATTTCTTAGTATTATGATCATAAGCTAAATAACCCAATGAAAGTCACAAAATAATAACCCAATGGCTATATCATTGGTTTATGAATGACTCTTCTTACATCACAGGAGTGAGATAATTGTCACAAGTCACTTTTTTTCGCGAATATGTAGGAGATCTGAGTATCAATATATTAAGAAGAAATTGTCGGAGGTCACTCAGTAAAAATAAAATTTATCTCATGCTAATCATGCTGTAATCATCTCTCAGCCTATGAAAATGATTGCCTACCTGATTATTTTGTTTTACAAGACGGCGAAGTTGCGTAAAGGTTGATACACCTAGATTGCTAGTGCTAATCCATTGCTTATCAGGTACAGTACAACAAGGGAACTCATTGTGGTTCCCTCATTAGGATTTGAATGTGCTAGGCCATTTCGTTTAAGGTAAACTTTTGGGTACCTACATCACATAATATCTCTCAAGTACCAGGCTGCACAAAATTATACCTAATCTATTTTTTTACAAATTTATCATAAGGCCAATATTCTTTAGAAGTAAATGTAATAACATGGAGTGCATAGTTTCAATTTTCCTTGCAGCAAGGAGTCAAATAAGATGCAGCAACTAAACAAGCAGAAAGTATAGAAAGACAAGGTGCAGAAGACTGTACAGTATACAGCTGTTTCATTTTCAGTAAATTATTACTAGTAAAAACTCGCAAACCACAGAAAATAATTGCTCATTAGTACTTACCGGACGAGACATAGCAATGTTTCTAGGATCTTGCACGTGGAGGCAAGTTGACATTCAGCTAAGCTTGAACTGCCTAAGATTTGTTATGATTTGAGAAAGGAAAGTACATAAGTATGAACTCTAGGAGTGGAGCGCCAAGAAAATCTGTTTCCAACCAGTGCCTGTGTATTGTGATGTAGAGTGTTAAGAGCACTTATTCGGCTTAGACCTTAGAGAGGTACAGGAGCTTATAGTAAGTTCAAAGGACTGACAAGATGCAAACGTATTATGTAATTTACCTATCTTCAAGAGGCGTGCCACATGCCTCCGTTTGGGCAGTGGTGGTGATTGAGTAGGTCCTCTGCACCACAATTCGTCATCCACCTGGACAGCACAGTCTAAACCATGTGGTCATAGGATGCTGGGAGGCAGAGTGTAAAGATCTATATTTTGATCTGTCACATGTTTTGGATTAAAACACGGTATTAATTAGTTGGTCTCATTAGCAGATATGATTTGCAATAAATAAATATAGCTAAAGCATTTTTCCCTTTTCTGAGCATCCCAGTGCATTGTTCTGGAATTTTTAAGTCTTCATTAACGTGAAAGAAAACCATGTGCTGGGACAGAACATATACCAAGATAAACAGACATTTATTGATTGAGGCAGTTTCTACATTTCGCATAGCACATAAATTACATCTGAAACCAAATCAATTGCTATCAAGCATTCAAGACAAAATGAAACACTGCAATTTTAAACAAATTGTATCTTCTAGTAGACTCATGGCCTAGGTTATGTCAAAACTTCAATAATCTTTAGAAAAAATATAGCATTTGGTTCTATACACTTAAGAGATACCGGAATATTATTAAGCCTAAATCCTCCAAGGTTCATTATCATTTTATCAAAAGCTCTGCTTATTCTGCTCAATATTGCCCCTTGAAGCTGTATAATATTTGTTCCAGTATTTCATCCATTAGTTTGCTTGACATGTACAGTATAATGGGAACAAAATACCTAACATGTCTCATTTCAGTAGTTCCTAGGATTCTTGTGAAGTACATGTACATTTAGAAATTTTGTGTGACAAAATTACAAAAAGAAATCTTTATCTAAAAATGCATCCTACTTGTGATTGAAGGGCGGCCCTGGTGCAAGCGGTAGAGCTTTACCGCCTGTGACCAAGAGGTCCAGGGTTCAAGCCCCAGCCTCTGCACATTTGTGTAGGGATGGCTGCTGGCTATTTTCCCTTCCCCAGACCCCGCAGTGCGGGAGCCTATGGCACTGGGTACGCCCCCCCCTTTGCATCCTACTTGTGATTCAAGTTCTTTAGTTGCAGGCATAGGCCCAGTGGACAATGTTGCAAAGTTGCACACCCATGAGACCATCCAGATCAACCGTGGCAACACTTGGGATACCAGGATCAAGGTAAGGGCTCTGGCAACATTGCTAGCCACATGTGTTCCTCCTCTCCAATAGCCGCAGCAGGTTCACAAGTTGAAGCATTCCAGCTGGCAACCGAGTCAAATCTCTTATAGGTTGGGTCGCCTCAACTCATGGGGCATAGGACAGGCAATAGCACCAGGCACCATGGCTGCTTCCGACTCAGGCCGTAATTCTTCATGATAGGTTTGCATGCCCCTTCACATCCACCGTGCCTCCAAGCTCACACCCTCCAACTCACGAAACAGGGAACCCAAGGCGCCAGCCACGCAACCATGGCAGCACATTCAAAGGGACCGAAACAGACACCCTGAATTCCAGGGCCACGTCCACAAAAGGGCAAGATGCCACCCGCAGCATGGACCAATGGATCCTATGGCTGGAATGCTGGATTCCGGGGGTGTTATCAAGAAACTGAGATGCTTGTTTGGAATGTAACCATCTACGACGCAGACGCCCGCAAGGGTTTCATCTCATTGGTCATGTTGACGGTAAGGTGGATATGGAAACATATGAATGGGTGTGTTTGTCTTTTTAAGGGCTTTTCGCCTGACCTTGATGCCATCATGCGGGTTATTAGAGATGACGCCCAAGTTGTGGTCTACGGCAGGAGCCAAGGGGGCTCCATAGCATATGGCCATGACAGTCTCTCTTTCTTGGTTGCTGACTTGCACTATTTCCCGTTTGGCGAGTCCTTTCTGCACTTAACTTTTTGCTCCTATTAGGAGTTGTACAAGCCATCTAGAGTCCTTTTCTTCATAATAATATAATAATGCAGAGCTCTCCTGCATGTTCGGAGTAAAAACGGATATTCATCATCCGTTATTTCTGAATTACATTTCAGGTTCTGGTACATGCTTGCCTTTTCCCCTGGATTCACTTCCATTACCCAGTAAACCATCTCAGTACATAGCTTGTGCAAAAGCACATCTATTGAAGTGTCTGATTTTTTTTCTCTTTTGTACTCGAACCTTAGATACTGATGATGCATAAACTCGTCTAGATGTGGGTGTGGAAGTATTCATGGGCGCAACAACACCAACAGAGACACAATCAATTCTATCTTAATGTTGAGTTCAGAGAATTCTAGAATCTAGTCTTTACACAAATGAATCCAGCCCTGGGTCTGAGAAAATTCGTTACTGGTAACAGGCAGGGCCGGATCCAGTATAGGGACACGGGTGTACACATGTACACCCAATAATTTTTGCAAAAACTTCGAAAGTTTGGAGGCTTGTCAAATAGCTAATAGCTTTAGGTTAGGGCTTCCGTGCTCAGCTTGAAGGGAAGGGAAGGGAAGGGGTGGAACCGTGGAAGTACCTGGTGGGTACTCGTCGCCGGCGAATAGACCAACTAAAACCTCAGCACCTTGCTTAGGGCGGCGGCGGCGGCGGCCCACCCAGTCGTCGGAGAGCGAGAGGGGGCTGAGAGAGAACGCACGAGTAGTGGACGGAACGGAAGGGAAGCGCGTTTGGTACGATGTCCTTAAGAGTTGCCTTGCCTTGCCGGGCCAGGCCAGCCTCGCCAACACGAGCAAGCTGTTCTTGCTCTTCTTCTACCTGCAAAAGCCAGGGAAATTCTGTCTGAACATATTTAGAAATTTTCAAATAAATAAGTGTGAAGTGATGAGAAAGAATCATATATAAGACGTTTATGAGTAGTTCCATATATACAACTTAAATGATTTTTTGGCGAAACGCATGGTGGTGTGGCGAGAAAAAATAAAATTTAAATATAATTAAAACAATAATTATAATTATAATAGCATAATACACAATTGATATCTATACTATTTCTTAACTATAAAGAGTGAATAAATTTGAACATACGTGTCGCCCAAAATTTCATACCCAACTTATGTTTTTATCGGCAAATATAATTTTCTAACAAGTAGACCACCCCATAACCTGTATGATTTATTTGCGTTATTTTTGTACAAATCTATTGTTCAGTGTTGTATTTTCTTTGACCCGTGATTTATTTATCCGGCCACACATACCCAACTCAGGGTTCTGTATTCGGTGTCCAACCGAAGTGAGGTCTCCGTCGATCTATCTGACTCGATGGCGGATCACTTCTTCATTTAACCTCGTGTCTCCACCTGGCCCAGACTCTCCTCCATCCCCATCTTCCTCCACTCCGGCATACGCTGCACGTCACGTACAACATGCGCGGCCATGATGAACAGGAACAATTAATCTGCATGCATGCATACGCAGGCCTGATAATCTTTTTTCTATCGTACCTCATTCTGTTTTCTATTACGTCTCTTTCTCGCTTGTGCTCATCAAATTTTTATCTTTAAATTCCCACAACAACATATAGGAAATTCTTTAGAGAATTCTTCTAGTTTATAGTAAATATAAGTGACTGCTTGTATCATGTTTTACATGGCCATTCATTATTCTCATTCACTTTTTTATTCATTTTATTCCTTGCTAGCTATGAGCGTGAGCCAAATTTTGTGGTGTAAACAAATTTTGTGGTGTAAATAACCTTATAAATTTTGTGCTGCGAACCTATGATAGACCATTTTGTTGTCGCAATATTCAAACTTGGATTATATTATTGCACCTTTTCCATGTTTTAGATGCTTGATTTTTCTATTGTTCATTTACACAATTTTGTTATGCTTGGCTAAGAAAACTACAATTTGTCTCTTGAAAGTTGTCATTTTAATTATACACTGACTGTGCATGAAACTTCCTAAAAATCGAGGCACCTAAAAATGCAACTACCTTTTTTTTTTTTTTTGCAAAAGAAGCCATAACAATTCGATGAGTCCATCAGCGATTCAGCTGTAGGCGCGCGACGCCAGGAACGTACTCGCCGTCCTTCACCCTTCTGAGCTTTGGCGCCTGGGCTGCGACCACCGGTGAATCACCAGGCCGCTCCATGCCTAGAGACGCGCCGGCGCCGCGTTTTTTGTTTTTCCCGGCGGCGGCTCCAGGTGCCGAAACCATGTGGAGCAGCACCCGCGCCTGCTCGATCAGCGTGCTCAGCCCGGCGAACTCCCGCTTGGCGTGCTCCACGAGCGCCGCGTCGTCCTCCCGCTCCAGAGCGTCCAGCAGCTCGCGCAGCTGCCGGCGGCTCAGGCCCGCCAGGTACGACGTGACGGCGCCGCGGGGGCGTGCCCCCGGCGCGAGGAGCGACGCGGCGTGCGTGGCGCCCTCGACGCCCACGGGCTCGTCGTCAACGCCGCCGCCGGCGGCGGGCGGCGGAGGGCGCTGCGCGAGGCCGACGCGGAGGTCGCGGCCGCGGAGGTTCCGGCCGTGCAGGTTGCGGCAGGCGCTGAGGGCCGTCTCGTCGTCGAGGTACTCGACGAAGGCGAAGCCCCGGGGCCGGCGGCTGTTGGCGTCGGTGGCCACGCGGAGGGACACCACGGGGCCGATCTCCTCGCACGCGGCGCGGAGCTCGTCCTCGCTGGCGTGGTACGGGATGTCGCCCTCAGATCACTTCGGAGGTTGGAAAGAGACGTGGGAAAGGTTTGTTTATGAGTGGCGCCCGTACCGCGACGTATGGTCGGTTCGACTCCGAGGCGGTGATGTCGCGTCGGCGTGTCCGGCACGTGTTGGCGTCGGAAGCCGGTGACTCGTGGTTGTGATGCACGGGCGTCGCACGGCCGACGCGGCCCGGTCCGCTGTGGCCGAAATAAATTCCGTGGCCCTGATGAATTTGTTGGGCCCAAGGATTGACTGAAGCTGCAGTATCCAATTATGCATATCCGCAACGCAAACGGGTTTTGATGAAGATTTCAGACTAACTCTGAGTTCCTTTTAAAAAACTGCACATGAAAAAAAAGGAATTGGCAAGCCTAATACTACATATGTTTGATCAGGATCTCTCTTTTTTGCAATATATCCCTATATGTACATACAGGATGCTTACATTAGAGAGAACATATGTCATCAACAATTTACAAATTATTTCAACTCCTTAGGTAAAGCAATACAGAGAGAGAAAGAACGTTTGGACGAGCATCCCCGACCCCGATCCTCCCGACCTTGTCCCCTCCCCGTCGGCACCTACCCAGCCTAGATCCGCCCCAGCCGCTACCTCCCCACGCCATCCAACACCGGATCCTCACTCCCAAGCGCCTGATCTACACCCTGATGGGTCATTGCCGGCCACCCCACCTCCATCGACGCAAGAATCCGCCGCCGCCGCAGCCGCCGAGGTCCGTGGCCCCGCCCGCCGAGGTCCGTGCTCGCGACCCCGCCACCGCCGAGGAGTTCGCGGGCGCGGCTGGTGCCCCTCTGGACATGCTGGTGGCCGCGGCGGCGCGTGCACGGGGGCCCGGGTGCTCCCTGGTGGCCACTGCGGCGCTAGCGGCAGCAGCTACACCGGCGCGCGCGTCCCCTCCCCGTCGCTGGTGTCCAAGGACAAGGACGAGGTCGTCGTTGAGGACGTCTTCCAGGACGATGACGAAGACAATTTAGACGGGGAGGTTCCTACCCCGGCGTCCTCCGTCAACCTCTGCGTCGTGCACGCGGCGTGGGTGCCGTCGCTGTCGCCGTCGATATTGCAGCAGGATGGCCTTCCATCTCCGGGGACGTCAACCCTCTCCCCCCACGCTGCCCCCTTCCATCCTGGAGGTAGCTCGATGGGGCGCTCGGAGGCGAGGCGTTGGGCGGATGCGGACTCCAGTGCGGGTGGCTCCGACGACGAGCCTTCCCCCCGTGCCGCGCGTCCATCGTACCTCGACATCGCTCACAAGGCTCTCTGGGCCACGTCGCCACCTTCGGCTGGGGATGTGACTGGATGCGGAGTAGGCGCCGACGACGGTGGTGCAGGCACGCCGCGCCTACTTGCCTTGAGGATCTGTAAGGTCCAAATGGCTAGGGGGGTGAATAGCCTAATAAAATTTCTTGCAAATACACTAGACCACTTGTTAGACTAAGAGATAGCGCAATTGCAATGCTAGAGCTTCACTTACTTCTATGCAAGCCTTTCTAACAAGTCTAGCAAATTTAATCAAGATAACTCTAGGCATTTCACTAAGCTAGCAAGAGCAAAGGTATGAACAAGTAAAAGTTACACAATCCAGCAAGTTCTACTCAATATCTAGCAAGACAAGCTATGTATGAACAAAGATATAAAGCTAGATACAAGAGAAGGGGATTGGATTGTTATACCGACGCCAAGTGTAGACGGCCAATCACCCAATCAAGATAACCACACGAGAGAATCCTCGGTAATCACAATATTGACACAATGATTTTTACCGATGTTCACTTGCTTTCCGGCAAGCTAGTCCTCGTTGTGGCGATACACTTGCTTGGAGAGGTGCTCGCTCAATTAGCTCTCAATGCCAAATACCGCTGCTGGGAGCCGCACTCTTGACACAAGACAAGGATCCTCCAAGCCACGCGCAATCCACTAGAGTATCCTTTCGCGAACTCCCGCAGGGAAGGACCAAGAACCCCTCACAAGATCACCGGGTGCGGCCTCGAACAATCTCCACCTCGAGCTCAACACCCCGCTGCCTCCAAACCATCTAGGATGACAGGAATCACCCAAGAGTAACAAGAACTTCACAGCGAACTCGAAGAACAAGTGCCTCTATATGCAACTCTCAATGCTTAGCACTTGATTCTCACTCAATCTCACTCTAGATGAACAATCAAGTTAAGAGATGAGTGGGGGAGGTTCTCTCTAGCTCAAAGGATGCTCAAAGATGTTAGAATGGACAAGGGTTAGCTCCCTAAGCGGCCAAACCTCTATTTATAGCCTTCCCACAAAATCCAACGGTTACTCAGCTCGGGGGCGTTTTTTTCTAAGCGCCGGACGCGTCCGTCCGGAGGTGTCGGACGCGTCCAGCGCCGTTTTCACACTTCAGGTGCCGGCGTTACATGCGCCGGACGCGTCAGCCGGGACCGTCGGACGCGTCCGGCGCCTTATGCGCCAGTCGACCGTTGGAGCCTCGCGTTTGAACTACAGCCGCCACGTCAGCGTCCGGCGCCACCGAACCGCGTCCGGCGCTTCGCGTCCGGTGGCTTAGCCCGCTGCTGGTCTGCTTTGGGTGGGTTCCGGCGGGCGCCGGACGCGTCCGACGTCAGCGTCCGGCACAATTGCACCGCGAGACCTGGCACGTCTAGCAGCGCCAGAAGCTGAACAGTGCTAGCAACGCGTCCGGCGTGCTAGGCCACTGCAGCCCACCATCGAGCGCCGGACGCGTCCGGCCCTCTGGCCGAGTATCCGACGCGTTACAGAAGCAGCTGATTTCGTCGTTTTGTCGTCGTCGTCGTGCCGTCGCCGATCCAAGTCAAACCACTTGCCTTAGGGCGCCAACTCCCACATGTAAAACACTCTCGATCACATGAGTTAGCATTTTATCACATGAAATATGGCAAGTGTTAGCTCTCTAGTTAGTCTCTCATATGCATCATGCAAAGTCGAACCTAGAGGCACTTGGACCGCGAATTCAACTGTAAATTCCCCTCTTGATAGTTGGTTATCAATCCTAAACGTGATCACACTCTCTATAGTGTCTCGATCACCGAAAGGGAAAACACCTATTTCTTGATACCTTAGCCTTGAGCCTCGATGCTTGATCATCACCATGTCCAAGTCCATCACCGAGCCTGAGGCCTCACCATTATGTTACCATCATGTTGCTATGTGTCTAGTCACACTTAGAGTAAAACATTAGCAACATTGGGTGTCATCAATTATCAAAACCAAACACGAGATTTCAGGATCCACCACCGCAGCCTGCGCAGGTGCCTGTGCAGCGTTGCCTCGGTATGCAACTGCAGCGAGGCGCCCTGTGCACCGGCGCCTTGGCCCGTAGCACCAGGCGTTGGCGACCGGAGTGCCCCGGCCACCTCACCATAGGCCCATCATCGACGCTGATGGGTTCCAGAAGGTCGTGAGTCGTCGCCAACGACATTGGCTGGGCAAAGCGGCACCCAAGCGTTGCCATCCGATCCAGCCAGAGCTGGCGGGTCGCTGCTTCAACTGCTTTGCACATGACCACATTGCCGCTCAGTGTCGCTCCTTGTCGCGCTGCCTCCGTTGCTGGGGTGTCGGCCATCAGGTCGGGGCGTGCGCGAGTGGTCGTGAGCCGCCCCCAAGTGAGTGGCATCAGCAGCGCGTGGCCCCAGCCGGGATGCTGTTGTGCAGATGCCAAAGAGGTCCTCACCTCGTCATGTGCAGCGGTCGACCGTGTCGTCTTCGTCGCTACAGCAGCTGCCAGTCTCCCAACCTATGGGTGACGTTGACAATCGTCCCAGGATCGAGACCTTCGTCGTCCGGAGGAATGTCGACACGTTTGGTGAGGCCCCCGCCTTTGTCCTTATCGCACTTCTTGGTGCTGCCACGCTTCTGTGGGGCAGTAGGATGGCCCAGTTTGCACCACTCTGCAGGATTCCGTTCCGCGTAGGGAGTTTGATCCCATGTCGGTTGAGGTGTACGCTTGCCTGGCTGTGCCGGATGTGACACCGACGGTGTCGGAGGTGGAGGCGGACAACGCGGGTCTGGCAGAGGCGGTGGACCTGTGTCTCTCTGGCCCCGACATTGGTGGCTTTGGTCTGTGCTCACCGAGGCCCGTCGAGCCTCCCATGGTCCAGTTCGACCTCCCTGGTGGCCTCCCAGTCGTTGGCCGCCTGGGGGGTGATCCCTCTGTGCAAGCCGTCACCGCGGAGCCTGAGAGCGTGGGACCACCTGCTTCCTCTGCTTTGGTCCAGGAAGAGTTGGCACTTGGCGCACTGTCGACGGACGTACCGTGCGACGACTGCGTCACTCCTACTGCCGATCCTGCCTTGCCTGTGCAGCCCATGCTGGTGGATGAGTTCATCGCCAGATTCAAGGCGCCGCTGTCGCAGCCCATCCTCGCGACTCCACAGCTCAGATCCACATGGGCTGCGAGGGGTCGGGTACTTGAAGATGAAGAGTTAGTGCTCAAGAGAAGTGCGAGACTTGCCGCGAAGAGCAAGTTCAGAGATGCAAAGCCTGAGGCACAGGCAAGGAAGATTTTGATGAAGAAGCTGGGCATGGAGGTTGAAACGCAGGAGCCGGACACGGCTCGTTCGTTCGACGAGTTCCAAGCTGCCTTCACATTTCCGTTGCCGGAACAGACCAGGAAGGCCATGGAGACATACTATCTAGGAAAATACCAATTTACGGCCGAGGGGCCGGTGTTGGTATAGGACCAGCCGTGATAAATCATGGTCGCAAAATCTTTTATCCATGTAATACAAATATTAATGATCCAGTAGTTAAATTTGTTGTTTGTGGTTTAGGTTGTTGATGGCTTCTCGTCACCATCATCCTAAGCCTATGTTATAGGTCTTACGATCATTTCATTCCTTTTAATGGAATACCAGCCTGTTCGTTTGAACTTATCAGCCAAACCAGCCAGCCATTCAACGGTATTTTTCTCTCACAAAAAATCAGCAGCAGCCAAAACCAGCCAGCCAGAAACGACCGAGCGAACAGGGCATACGGACATACATGTCTGCTCGCGATAAAATCATCGACAATTTACAGTACACATATATTCGTTCATCCTCTCAGCACAACAAGCTGAAAACAGTGCGACACGAATGAGTGATTTGACTATATTTGAGTGGAAGAAGCAAGTAAAGGCAAATACAGACTTGTATGTTCTTTAGTGGGCTCAATCAACGAGTACATTGAGCATGGTGGAGCATCGATCGAACTTGGCCACTTACATCGAGCGTGCGTCGACTCGTGGACACAAGTCATCACAGAACAATAGCCGCTCCTCAACTCCAGCACGTCTCGTTTTAAGCTGACCCTGACCCTCGACGCGTACGGAATCCGCGCCGGCGCTATCATTCCGGGGAGGCTGCGGGGCTCAGGTGTCCTTCCCCCTCAGCCACGTGTCGGCTCACTCAACGCCGCCGTCTCCTCCTTCCCTAACCCCGCGACCGCCGACCACCAGGCACCAGCTGACGCGCGGCGTGCAGAGCCAAAGGCAGCAGCCAGGCAGCGCGCTGCGGTAGTACGCAAGGCGCGCCGCGGTCCACCACGAATCCAGAACCGACACGCGGGCGCGACGGCGAGACGACGCGCCAAGAAAAGGAAGGGGTCCGGGGTGCCGTGCCGGGCGGCGCGGGGCGGGGCGCGCGGCGGAAGCGGGAGGCGTCCACGAGTCCCTCTAGCTTGCCGCCACGTAGTCGCCCCCGCCCCGAACGCACGCCACCGCGCGTCGTGCCCGTCCGCTCCGCGCCTTTAGGCGCACGAGCCCCGCGTTGCAGCCCCGGCCAACCTGCCTCCCTCCTCCTTGGCTCTTCCATTTACCCGTACGTACTCGAGAGAAGCTCCAGCCGGGGCCATTGCTTATGTTCCTGGCCTCGTCGCGTCGTCGCCGTTAAGGTGCTCTGTCTGTTCCTGGTGCCTGGTGGTGCCGAGAGGATTCGTCGCCGTCGCCAGCGGCCGTGATGGGGTTCGCAGGAAAAGGATCGCCCGTCACTGGCGGAGGGTTCAGGTCCGATCATCGTTATTGCTTATCTCCTTCTCTTCTTGTGCGTAAATCTTTGGAAAACACAGATTTGCTTTGCTTAGGTTCTGCAAGCTGTCACTATCTCCGGTCCATTTTGTGGGATGACATCTGTGCCTGCATGTTAGTGTTATGTGGTCTTCATCTTCAAATTGTTTCTTGCTACCATGTTGATGTTCTATGCAGTCGGCAGAGCTACCTGTTAACAGAATGAAGGAATGGCCATATGAGGGTCAATCTTTTAGCATAGTATATATATGTACCAAATTTCTTCTGCGTGACACTGGCGAATTACTGCTGAATTTTGTGATTAGGCTGTATAATATTAACACGTCCATTCGATGGTGAACCATGGTGATCTCCAGTGCTTTTTATTTCACACGGATGCAGTGAAAATGGCAAGTTCAGCTATGGGTATGCAAACTCTCCTGGGAAAAGATCATCCATGGAGGACTTCCATGAAACAAGAGTTGACGGTGTTGATGGAGAGACAGTTGGACTGTTTGGCGTCTTTGACGGTAAGGCAATTGTTCTGTAAGCAAGTTAATTTCACATCTCAATAAGCGTTTCACATTGCGGTATAAACGATGTCTTACTTTACATTACATCAACCAAATGTCTGACCAGTTCACTGGTGCCTAAAATTTCAACTGCTAGATCCGAGATCCGGGATACTGTTTGATTGCTAACCAATTTTATCCCCCTTTGCAGGTCACGGTGGTGCTGGAGCAGCAGAGTTTGTGAAACAGAACCTTTTCACAAATTTGATCAAGCACCCAAAGTTCTTCAGTGATACAAAGTCCGCTATTGGTACTGTAAATCCTTGTTACCACTAGAGCTTTGGACAGAAATACTTCACCCCTGAACTCCGTAGCCTGAACCTCTGTGAATGGTATCGTCATGCAGCGGAAACTTACACTCATACGGACTCGGAGCTTCTGAAAGCTGATACCAGCCATCACCGTGATGCCGGGTCAACTGCTTCCACGGCCATCCTTGTGGGCGATCGCCTGGTGGTTGCAAACGTTGGGGACTCGAGGGCAGTCATCTGTAGAGGAGGGGATGGTAAGTAAAAAAAAAAAAATTAAGAGGACTCAGATTATAATTAGAATAAGGGCAGCCAGCCAAGTCAGCTGCAGAACTGAAAGTCTCTTCATGACACTCATTTGTTTATAACACCAAAACACCATGTTTATTGGGTACTCGGTTGTAATAAGCATAACTAGATGGCAGCATAGATTGCTTTTCAGATATTGCACTATTGACCTTTTGTGTTCTGATTTTCTAAGAAGCAGGAAGACCCTCATTAAAATTGTTGGTGATGGTGCAGCTATAGCCGTTTCAAGAGACCATAAACCTGACCAGACAGATGAGAGACAAAGGATAGAGGAAGCTGGAGGTTTTGTGATGTGGGCAGGTATGTTTCATGCCTTTGGTTTACTAAAACCAAAAAGAATAACGGAAGTTGGAAAATCCCTGTTATCGTTACTAAAAAAAACTTTCTGCAGGGACGTGGCGTGTAGGTGGAGTCCTTGCTGTTTCTCGAGCATTTGGGGACAAGCTCTTGAAGCAGTATGTGGTTGCAGATCCAGAGATCAAGGTTTGTGTTCTTCAATCTTTACATTAGTCGAGCTCTCTGAAAGCCAGAATGCAAATCCCGTGGGCTCAGTTTGACTTGGAAGATCGCTGCTTGGTGCAGGAGGAGGTGGTGGACAGCTCCCTCGAGTTCCTCATCCTTGCAAGCGATGGCCTCTGGGACGTGGTGACCAACGAGGTACTAAACAAGAACTGGAACCATTCACATCCACCATATGCAATTCTTGAAGCTAAGCATGCATCCTGAACTCTGTTGGTATGCTGGCAGGAAGCCGTTGCCATGGTGAAGCCGATCCTGGACTCGGAGCAGGCGGCCAAGACGCTGCTGGCGGAGGCCGCCCAGCGCGGCAGCGCCGACAACATCACCTGCGTCGTCGTGCGTTTCCTGGAGCAGAACAACGGGCTCGGCAGGGCCACCAACGATCAGGCATCGTGAGATCAGTCATTGTGGTGCTGGTGCTGTTAAAGGCCTAGCGTGGTCCATTGCAAAATTCCTAAGTTCGTTCAAAGATCACAGGTCCAGGTCCAAGCAGCAGCAGCATCTGCTGTTGCTGCTGGCGCAGTTGAATGTAATTGTAATGTGCATAATGTGCAGAGTTGATGCTTTAATTTCTTAATTTGGGGATTGTTTGTAACACTAGCTTACTGCACTGAAATGATATACAATGCTTGCGTCTGGGCTCCGCATTACATGATATTTAGAAAATTAAATCATTTGAGTTCTTGTTGCCAAAATTGTTGGCCATCCATATTATCTTACCGCCAAAATTGTTAATCATCCATAGCAAAGCAAAATCGCGAACGGGGAGTGTTGGGTTGCTCAGGTAACCGCTCAGGAGGAAACAATGCAAGATCGCTTCCAAAGCTCATCGAGCAGAGCTCTCAGCACATGAGATTCTCATCATCGCAGCACCGCCTCCACAAACCAAACCAAATCGCCACAGAAAGGGCCAAGAAACACAGACCAGAAAAATGCAAGAGAAGCAGATCAGATCTGGGTCCAGAGGAGGGAGACGAGTGGCTCGGACTACTTTTAAGCTCAGCAAGGCAGTGGGGATTGAACCCGCCGCCGTTAAGACGAGCGAACCATAGGTTTTCGTCATCGCCGTCATCCTCCCTCACCATCAATTAAAAAAAAAAAGAGGAAACAAGCGCAACCCCAAACGGAGCCAGGAAAAACGACCACGAAAACCGAACGGCGGCGCGAAGAACGAACGGATACGAGAAGAACAGAGAGCAAATCCCGCGTAGAACCCCCGTAACGGCCGGTGGACGGAGCGGACCATGGCGGCGCCGTGGAGCCGGCGGCGCGGCGGAACAGGCGACGGGAGGAACCCTATACTGGGGTGATGCACTGGTGGGTCGCTTTATAAGCCGAGCGCTGGGCGAATGCCCACGGTGCTTCGTTTATTCCCGTAAGTGCCACCGTCTAGTGGGCCGTGATCCTGGCCCGTCCTATAGAAAGCTTATTTCTCCTGGGCCGTGTGGGCAGGCAAGGTTTCTGCGGAAAGAAGTCCTTTCGAGGCTCGTGACACCGATAAAATAGAGTAAATTGCATGTGAGGAGCAAACTGTATGGGATTTATATGAACTATTGGATATTTTTTATGTAGGTATCTGAACTTTCATCGCGGCGTACTACCGGTACAAAGGAAGTCACGTCAGCCTACACTTCTGCAAAAACCCGCCTCGGAAAACCTGTGCCTCACTTCCCCATCCTCCCCACGCCAGCGACGGCCTAGCTCCGCCTCTTCCCCACCTGCGCGCGGACTCCACGGGACGGCGACGGCGACGCCCACCCTCCCCACGCCAACGACGGTCTAACGGTGATTTCTATCCTTGCAGACATGGCAGGTTAGTTAATAAGAAAAAAGAAGAAAAGTTGAAGAAATAGTTTCCTGGGAGAGAAACCATGTCTTCTCTCGCCCTAAGGCACGAAAAAACGACGGAATATGCTTTGGGAAGAAACTACCGGAGTCTATATGGCCGCCGCGCTCACTTGTCGGCTCTATCCTAGGTAAGCGTGACGAGCCACAAACGGTATGACTAGAAAAGTTAAGCTATACTCTTGCCATGTTTAGGAGATTTACTTCCCAAAAAAAAACATACTCACCCTTCTAGTATCAAACCATCAAATCATTTATGATGTGTATGTGTAATAATAAAAAATATCATTAGATTAATAATAATCAATAAAACATGATTTCATATATAATAAATTGATTTGGAGATTATCTTATGGAATAACTGTGAGGCGAACACCCCTCGCCCCCGGTCAATGAATCGTGACCGGTAGATCCATACACAACACACACATCAATGCTTACGTTACGTGCGCCGAGCTGAGTCGGAGAGAGAGGTACGGGTCAGTCCCAGTCAAAACCTGCACTGATTGCTATGTTAGTCGTGACAAAATTTTGGTTTAGGCACGTGGACGTAGATGGTTGCAGATGCAACGCAACAACACACGATAGACGGTATCGACTGTAGTGTCTCATCTCATCAGTTGCCCTCCCAGTACGGCAGTGCGGTAGGAACGGAATGGTCTCTCTGACGAACCTTCTCCGAAGGACTGCAGTTTTTACGAGCTACCTGTCCAGTTAATTACGTGCTACAAATCTGATCTGATGATTTCGTGCGATGCGAGGTCGTTGGCTTGTGATTTGTCTCGGGAAAAGAAACATATAACTTGTGGGCCGTGCTGATGCAGGTGTGGACCAAAAATGACTCATGATGCTACAAGTAATTAAGCAGCTAGCCGATGAAATGAGAGAACGTACGTTTCATACGTAGGGAGGTTCCTATAGGACCTGACAACATTAGGAGTTGAATTCTTCTGACTAGACAGACGACCATGCTTCAGAATGCTTCTTGCTGCTCGATTACTTGTCGTGAACACACGTGACAACCTCGACCTTTCTTATATTGCAGAGAAAAACCAGAAAAGAGACACGTCGCTGTTTCTTCCAAAGGATGGATCGATGGCGCGCGCTAGAATTGATGGGATTCAAAATTGATGGTTTTGTTTGTATTACCGGGATGAGATGTAGAAACCGCACGGACCTGTCAGCTTTCGTAGCCCTTGAATAATTCAGCTTCGCACGCCGTAATAGTATCCCATTACGGAGTATATAGATATATATAGGACGCCGAGAATGCAAATCCATCTAATTCTAACAAAATCATCCTCACTGCATTTTTCTTGAAGAACATATATAATAAATAATACTTTCTCAATTTTAAATTATAAGTCGTTTGACTTTTTTGACATAAAAGTTTAACCAATCATCTTATTCAAAAAAAATCTATAAAATATTATTTTTTTGTCGTGGCTTGCTTTATTAATAAAAGTTTTTTAAGAATGACTTAAATTTGATTATGTTTGTATAATTTTTTTAAAATAAGACGAGCGGCCAAACTTATGATAAAAAAGTCAAACGACTTACGATTTAAGATGGAGGAAGTACATTTGTATGCTGCTTTTGTCAGATTCTACCACATAAAACCCGTGATATCCTCTCTATAAAGAACAAAAGAAACAAACACAACTTTTTAGCATAAATTGATCACGATGCAAAAGTGACCTTCTCTCACAATGTCGAGTGTGGAGGACATATCCCAAATGTAGATATGTCGTCCACATGGGCCAAGAGAAGTATAATACAAGAGCATGCATATAGAAAAAGTGCACAAAAAGAAGCATCAAAATGGCAAGGTCCCAGTTCTAACACACATAGTTTACTTTTTTTTCTCGAATACGTAAAAGGTTTGTACATCTTTTATATTGAGATCGAGAAAGTGACAATTACAATGGCGTGCCATGAACATAGCACGGTATTGACTCCATAAGATACAAAAATAATGCATAACTATTGACTCCAAGTTTCAAAAATCTAAAATCTGTAGTTCCTATTGATCTTTGAGTCGCCACAATGGCGTCCGGTGCCGTAGCCAGTAAGTCCCCTTGAATGAAGTCGGTAGAGAAGACTTTGGTTTTTTGACTGATTAGAGAAGACTTTTGTTGGCATTTGTCAAAAATAAATGCCATTTCTTGGTAGCCATATGGGGCCAACACATTGTAGAAGCAAATGTTAAGAACTTTAGCATATTATCTCACCCAGGTAACACTCTTTAATGGTTAGTTAAATCATTCGCTTGGTCTAATTCCAAGAGTAAAGAAACAACTCGCGCCAAAGAAATTTTGTATGGAATTTAAAAAGGAGGTGTTGAATAGATTCTTCCTGACTAAAACATGTTTTAATACAAAATCAACTCGTTCTCACTAGGTTATCCCTTCGTGAGAACACCAACTTTTCAAGTACCACGTAAGATTTTATTCTTCTACACATTAGATCGGGCAGAGAGCTTCTCCCTATTTTCTGAAACAAAAAAAAAAGTAGTGACATATATATACACATCATGAGTTTAGCAAATACACTTTACTGTAATCCAATAGTTCACTTGAGTGTGCAAGTGAATTATGTGGATCATTGACCGGGCAGTTTGAAAACCTGATATAACTAGACTGTAGTGCCTTTTTTCCTAATCCAAGAAAGCACAAATTAAATGAAGCTGCAGTAGGTGGAAACCTAGGTTAAAAGAAGACCTCGTCGACAGATTTGGTGGCTACTGCTGGTGGCTACTCGATCTCTTCAATACTGATTGGTTCGGCGACTGGGACGCACGACTCACAGGTTTGATCGAATCAGGCGACCCATGTCTTTGAACGAACCAGTCTAACGAAATATATTCTCATGCGAATAAAACACACTGAAGAACATCGGACAGACCTGTCCAAATCATCATGTATTACCATGAGAAATTTAAAGTAGAGCACATACCGACGATCAGAGAAAGCTTCTCCATCAAGGCTAAAGCACGTACCCTTCCTTTTTGACTGCCGCATGGTTTTTGGACCAAATGATGGGAGAAGATCTCAACCACCTCCACTAAAGCTATATGCTGCAGTAAGGCGGTAAAAACAAACAAGATAGCGATCGCAGTAAGAAAAAAACATGGCCGGCGGCTTTGGTAGTACGTAAGCCCCGTGTGTAGTAAAAAAAATTACAAAAAAAACTTTCTTGATATATATGAGATCATTTCAGAGATTTTGTCCAAAGTGTTGTGTCGACCAGGATTGTTTTGCAGCGCATCACGGTGGATTATTGCAGCTGTTTTGGTTTGCGACTTTGCGTGATTGATTTCGATCGGGTGTACGCGTGTGCTAGCTGCTGTCTGCTGATCGTATTTTCAGCAAATGCGGCCGATCTGCCGCGCGCAGTCGGAAAATGACTTGTGTACATGCGTGTGTGTGTGGACGCTAAAGAAGTAAATGATGCAGGGCTCACACTTGTTGCAGAAACAAATATATAGTATACATCATAGCTACGGACAAGTACAGTACTGTAGTACGAATGCCGCCGGAGCGCCACCAGGAGGACTTCTGACTTGTGTTCTAGAAAGATCTGACTTTTGATCCGTTAACATTACTGTTTCTGGTTTCTTTAGGCCTGGTTTAGATTTCAGATTTCACCTCCAAATTTCACTATGTAAAAAGAAGATTCCTCGTCATATTAAAATGCCGGCATATATATGGAATACTAAATATAGATGAAATAAAAAACTAATTACACAGTTTTGTTATACTTTACGAGACGAACATTTTAAACCTAATTAATCAATGTTTGGACAATTATTACCAAATAAAAATAAAATTGCTACAGTGTTTAACAGAATTTACTATGCAACGTTGGTGCACCAACTTTGGTATCTAAACAAGGCCTTAGAAACGTTGATAATTCCGGATAATGATTGCATATTCCATTTGTACTTTGTATTTTGTATATGCTACGGTCTCGTTTGGTATGGCTCCACTTCACCAGAGAAGTTGTTTTTTCTGAGCTTCACCTACATAAACAGCTCTATGGGTGGAGCTGGAGCCGTTTTGGTACGATTTTAGAGGCTTCTTTGGGTGAAGCAGTTTTGTTTTACCTCGTTTGGCATAAAACAACCCCAAATGACTCCTAAAGCTGGTGAAGAAGCTCTACCAAACGAGGCCTACGTACTACACTCAAGTGAAGATTATCATGGATATGCATGCATGTGCTAAACTTGCCACCAAGGCTAGTTAAACCAAGAGACCGCATGTATGTCATGCAGTGCATTGCACTTGATCAAAAGCTCTCATTTTTTACCAAAGTTGGTAGGGGAAATCCCTCACCTATTTTTTTTATTTTTATACCTTTTTAGGTCGCTCTTACGGGGAGTCAAACTCAGATCTGCTAAATGCTACTTAGGTGCTCTAACCACTAGGCTAGAGACCCTTTGATCAAAAGCTCTCTCATCAGTCGGCTACATTTTTTCCAGTGCACGTACATGTTCAGACAAGACATCCTTAGTTTTTCACGGGTACTACTAGCTACTCGTAGATACTAGTACCACTGTCCAAAACAAAAGCACGTACCCCTCCTCGTCGTCTCCCAGGGCCGTCATCGTTGTTGCTGCTCTGGCAGTGGCAGCGGCCCACATCGTAGCCGAAAAAAGACCTACACCACACCGTCTTCCTCCCCTTCTCATCCTTTCTCTTTGTTCCTGCGAAAGGTTGTCGGGCGCTCGGTGGTCGGGCTGCAGTTGTGGTGGCGATGGATCTAGGGCTCCTCAGTCCGGATCCAGCCTCCCAAGTCCTGGATCTTGAGCCAGGGCTGTGCACGGCTTTACCAGGACTTCCACCATTAGAGGGCCTCCATGGTCGCCGATCTCTGTTGCCGTCGTCATGGTCCGTCAGCCCGGTCTTGCCGCCGGTGGAGGCCTATGCTCGGGGTCGCCGGCCACTGACAGCCTGTGCTGGGCACCTCGCTTCCTCCTCCACCTCTCTCATCATCTTCAACTCCGGCGGTGAGCGCCACTGGCAGGGCAGATTCGGCCTCCCCGGTGCCGGATCGGGTCGTCCCTGTGCTAGATTTGGCACCTCCAGCCTCCATCTCGCCCATGCCCCGACATTCATCGTCCATGGAGGCGGCTGTAGGGCGGCGGCTTCCGCTGGCGTTCTCCCACGACATCAACGGGATAGGGCAGTGAGTTGCGGTGTCTTGACATGGTCATGGCAAGCCATGCCAGTAGGATGGTGGTGTCGTGGGCTCCTTGCTCCAGTTTGACCTACAGAACCTGGGAGAAATCCCTGCCCGATCTTCCTGGGATGACAGGGATAGCGCAACCGCGTCATTTGCCTTGTTGGAGGCATCATCGTAGTTCCTATTCATCGAAGCAGGCCAAGGTCCAATGATCTAGAGCTTCCACCAGCGTCCTAGAGCTTCCACCAGCGTTATCGGCGTCTGCGGATGTCGATGTCCTTCCTGAAGGCAGCGTTGGAGCACCATGTCAGCTCGCCGCTCTCCCGTGTGGTCATTGTGTTCGCCATGCTGTGCCTAATTGTGCCTCATGCTGCTCATCATTTGGTATGTTCAGTTGGTCTTTGTCGTAGCCGTAGTTGTAGTTAGTCCCTCTCCCATGCAGAAGCTTTGTTGCTGAGAGTGTGTTGGCCTATCCGCGGATGCTTTGCCGCGTCGATGGTCTTGTGCTTGGGCAGATGCTTTGTCGCTGGTGTCGTGGAAGATGAGTTGACGTCGCCGTGTTCCTTGGTCTTTATGGAGTTCCTCCTCACCTTGCCCTCAATGACTCGGAGGAGTACTTTGATAGCAACTCCGAGCCTTTGCTGCTGCGCGTGTCGGCCGCACCCGCGGATGCTTTACCGTGTTGATGGTCTTGTTGCTTGGACAAATGTTTTATCGTCGGTGTCGTGGAGGATGAGTTGTCGTCGCCCTGTGTCATTGTCTTCGATCATAGAGGTCCTCCTCGCACATGGTCCTGAGGGCAACCCTCAGTGACTTGGAGGAGTACTCAGAGAGCGTCTCTGAGCCTTAGCTGCTGCATGCGTGTTGGCCCCATCCGCAAATGCTTTGCCACGTTGATAGTCTTTGTGCTTGGGCAGATGCTTTGCCGCTGCTGTTATATACGGCTCCTCTTCACTGCTGGCTAGCAATTAACAATGTGTTGAATTATCTTGTACTCCGTATTAGGTTCAGTTAGTCGGGGTTGTTATTAGGTGGAGGGTCTCTCACCCCTCATGTTTTTTGATTTTTGTTTGTGTTGTGGGCTTAGTTGGTAATCCATGGTCTCTACCAATGTTTTTTGCTTTTTCGTTTGTGTTGTGGGCTTAGTTGGTAATCCTTTTGTTCAATTATGTGTAGATTTTTGCTTAATTAAAAACGAGCTATATGCTTGACTAAAAAAAGTATCATTATCCACTAGGGCCCTGGGACTGGACTCTAGCTTACTCTCAGCACGGCCTATCGTACTAGCTGCGTTTCGTATTGGCGATATAATGGCTCGTTTAGTCGTTTTCCACGGAGATTATGGTGTACCTGACTTTCATTACAAGGCAACGGAAAAGTTACAGAGTGCATGCACAGTTTTTCCACGGAGATAAAGAGATGAGATACATGCATACGACCAGAGGGATCGGAGGCTAGCTTTTTACCGTCGTCTACAGTTGGAAATGGACTAGTCCGGAATTATGATTCATCAATTAAATTAGTGATATGATGATGCTCTTAAAATGTCGTCGGTTTCAGGAACCATCCCTGCTGCATCTGATTCGCGGGAGACCAGGAAACGGCCCTCTCCTAGTCTCAACCGGCTCCGGCTGCCCCCGCCTTTCCGATCCATACGTCGTCTCATCACTCGCCAGCAGTCCAATCGCAAAATTACCCTTCCTGCAAATCCATCTCTGCGTTCAAATATAAACGTCTCCTCTCGCTTTAATTACGACGATTAACCTCTCACTGATATCTGCTTTGCTCTGTCTTCTTCAATCCACACACGAAACTGACTTTGTCATCTCCTCCTCTGCCGTTTTCACTTCTTCGCGGGTAGGACGAGGAGCAGGCCAGAGAGGGCGTGGTCGTCGCCCGCCACCTGCGCCTATAGAACAACAAGGCTAAGGTTTCTACTAATATCCTAGTCTACTACTACTCCGGCCTAGACGCAGGCGTCGTCTTCTCCTCTCCGATTTCTTCATCGCGCGCGGTGGTGCTAGGGCTAGCGTAGCTAGCTTCGGTATAGCACTCGTGCCATGGAGGAAGAGGGGTTGGGGAAGTCATGGCTTGGGCTGGGGATAGGCGGCGGCGGCTGCGATCTGATGAAGCGGAGCCGGCCACCGGTGCAGTTCGACCTGCTGTTCCCGCAGAGTGTCAAGGAAGAGGCTGCCATGATCGCGAGCAAGGCAGAGAAAGGTGCACGGAAGAGGTTGAAGGTCACGGCGGCCGACGAAGATGGGCAGTCGTCCGGTGGTACGAGCCACAGTGACGACGAAGGTGCTGCCGGGGCGGCTGCGAGGAAGAAGCTCCGGCTCACCAAGGAGCAGTCCACGCTGCTCGAAGATACCTTCCATGCCCACAACATACTCTCCCACGTACGTATGCTTCCTTCAGTAAATGAATTTCAGAATTTCTCATATCCATGCATATCATGTAGTTTATAGGAGTGTATTATTATTAGCTAGTATACATGTATAACCTGAATTTTATATATTGTTCATGTCTGCACATATGGATTTTCTGCTTTCATATACTGTTCATGTGTGTAAAAGAAACTGACGAAAGGGTCGTTTCATGCATGCTGGACAGGCTCAGAAGCAGGAGCTCGCGCGGCAGGTGAATCTAAGTGCCAGGCAGGTGGAAGTGTGGTTCCAAAACAGGAGGGCAAGGTATGTACAGTTGACGCATGAAAAAAAATTAGTCAGCACTGGCTTCCGTTCCGCTTGTTCTGAACTTGTGCAAAAATATGATGTTTCGTCAGAACAAAGCTGAAACAAACGGAGGTGGACTGCGAGATCCTGAAGCGCTGCTGCGAGAGCCTGACCGGGGAGAACCAGCGGCTGAGGCTGGAGCTCGCGCAGCTGCAGCGATCGGCGGCGGCCGCTGGGCTCTACTTCCAGTCGTTCCCGCCGGCGGCCACGGCCATGGCGAGCGTCGTCTGCCCGTCCTGCGACAAGGTCACCGTCACGAGCGGCGGCGACGGTGAGACAAGTGGCAAGAGTTCCACCAGCTACTCCTCTTGATACGCTTGGTTCAATGGCAGTCGAGATTTGATCATTTGAGCAGAACGGTTTAGTTTCAGGCTTCATGCCTGTGGATTTATTTATTTATGGAGGTTTTATGTGGGCTATTCAAGCTGTTAAGTTGGGTTATGTGTGAAAAGTAGGTAATGGTAAAAAAGTTAGATTCTGGGAAGACGTGTGGCTAGGCACCTCTAGCTTAGCCATATAATTTTGGCCAATATATAGAATAGTTAATAAACAAAATAAGACCATTGCTGAGTTATGGGATGAAACCAATTTAAATTGTACTTTTAGAAGAACTTTTGATGAGGATATGTTTAGATCTTTGTTAGAGGTTCTTGAATTAGCTGCTACTTTACAGTTATCAGATGAGGAGGACAATATGATTTGGACCTTTACATCAAATGTTGTTTACTCTTCACATTCTTTGTACAAGGTTATTAGCTTTAGGGGTATCAAGCAAGTCCATGTGTCTCCTGTGTGGAGAATAAAGATTCCTCTCAGGGTACATATGTTTCTCTGGTTATTGATACATAATAGAACTTTGACCAGAGACAACCCGAGGAAAAGGAGAAAAGTAAACGATGAATCCTGTTTGTTTTGTGATGAAAAAGAATCATGTCAACATCTGTTTTTTGACTGTGTAGTAGCGAGTAGAATATGGGAAGTGATATCTGAAATTATGAACATTGATATGGGTAGGGATATGTTAAGCATAGGTAAACTGTGGTTGAGCAGTAAAAAGAATGCTTTAGTGAACATTGTTACCTCTGTTGTTCTATGGTGTGTTTGGAAACTCAGGAATGAGTTATGTTTTCAGAGGTCTGGATGGACAGGTATGGACACTCTCATATATATGGTTCATGGAACCCTGAACAACTGGATGATAATCTGCCCGAAGAAAAAGGAGATAATGAAGATTTACCTGACAAAGCTAAAGATGGCTGGAAGGATGGTTCACTGGCTCCCTCCAAAGCCTGGAAGAGAAGCCTCAAGCACATAAGAAGCCTGGAAGAAAAGATGCTAGATCACCAAGGCCATCCTGCTGGCGAGAAGGTGAAACCCATGGGCGCCTGGTGGAGTAAGGTAGATGAATTTCTGATGTGATTCTGTAATAGGAAAGTGCTTGGTGGGGTTGTCATCTGGTTTTCTATTATGTCGAGGTAGAAGTTTCCCAGGCTAGTTGAGTCGTTTTTTGCCTTGGCTTTGGTTAAAGTCAAGTGTTGGAGAATTGTGGAACCCAAGAGCTGTAAACCGTACTATGGTCTTTTGATTAATGTTGAAAGGCCGGGACTTATTGCCCTAGAACTCTAAAAAATTTTATTTATTTATGTACTTAGATTGTAGATATATGAGTGTGCATGGCATGCATGCCACTAATAACTTTGGTATGATGACAACCTTACTATAGGATCATACATGCATGGTCTGCGATTTCTGCATGCTGTTGCAACATGCAATGTTGCCCTGTTTTATATTAGCTAGAAATGCTCCCAGATTGAAGGTCACATATGGTTGTAATCAATTATGATCGATTTGAGTTTTAGGATAAACTCAAAGATCATCATCTAAATGTATGTAGCACCAATTATATAGTCACACCAATTACGTTTCTTCATTTGTTATTATTTTTATTATGTTCGTTATATATAGCTATACATGCTAATAATATATAGGTACGTAATAGCCATTCCGCCGTCTGTTCGAGTTCGATCTTCACTAGTTCTTGGAATATGGGATGGAAATGAACATATATAGCAATTTTGATTTGGTTGGATATTTTGTTCTCTGTTTGCGTTTCGTCGTCCTTGATCCGGCCTTTATTGCTTCTGCATAGCATAGCGCAGTAGTGCTCATTTTTGCCACTTGCCAGTGATCTTTCATATTGTGGTCTCCGCGAATGCTGAGAGATATAATTCGTGCGTGCTTCCTTCGTCTTAAAATAGATATTATTCTCGCTTTATGAGAAGTCAACGTTTTTAAACTGTTGATAATTATAAATTAAAATATATAAATATTTATATTAAATAATTAGTATCATCGAAAAGATCTTTAAATCTAGTTTTTTAATAAATTTATTTAAAGATATAAATATTACACGTATTTTGTATAAACCTAATCAAAGTTAAAAAAATTTAACTGATACGCTTTCTATAACATCATCTTTTTCGGACGGAGAGAGTAAACATACTGGTACTTTGAAAGTACGACGGCTCTTACGGCTATCCCTGCTGTGACCCTTTCGAGTCAACTGCCGTTACCTGTTATTACCTTGCTGTCCATGTTTAGACAGTCCTGTCTGGGTAAAACTTTCTTTTTAGTCTAGGAGAAAATGGGTTGCAAAATATTATTACCATAGGTTTGTCTGATTGGATGACTAACTCTTAACAAGGCTCCAAGAAATTTTGAACCAGTAGGCGGGCTCTAGAAGAGCGTCAAGGACGGTTGTTCAGCACATCGTACCTCACCACAACACCAGACTACACCGGCTGTGCACACCACTTGCCCCGCCGGTCAATCATCGGTACGATGTGAGAGCAAGCTCGGCTTCAAGTGGACGCGATTTTTTCACTCCTAAGAGCACATGGAGCACATGCTCCCGCACCGTGGACCACTAAATTTATATTAAGAAGTATGCACATACACATCTTAGAGCAGCTTTATATTGAGATTTATGTGGGTACACATCTCAATAGGAATCCAATGGTTCACAATATTGAAGCATGTGCTCTTAGGAGTAAATTTAACTTACTCGGCTTAAAGCTCAAAGTGGCGCACACGGCTACCCCCAACTTCGGCGCCCACCGCACCGGCGATGGCAAGTGTGGCGCATGAGACCCTTGGCAGGAAGAGCATCACCCTGGGCACGCGGGGTAGAGCCGTGGGCCTCGGTAGGGCGGTGCTTGTGGCCATGGCTACCGACTGTCCATGGTGTCGAGCGTCGTCTCCATGGTTGCCGGTGGCGGTGGTGATCGTGGCCGCTGCCACCGCCGTTATCCAACACGATGCACTGCCAAACACGAGTCCCCACAAAAATTTATAAGAAAAACATTTTTGGTTCATGAGTAAAAATGTTTTAAAACTGCAAAACGATTCTCATCCTTCCTTATAATATAAAAAATACAATTTGTTGTTTTTTTGCAATGTTCAAATAAATAACATCATTGTTTCTCTTATTTGAAACCAATATTGGCCACGGATGTTGTCCTATGAAGAGAACAAATAAATCTCTGCCAAATGATAAGATGTTATGCTTTTCTAGATACAACTAAAATGTCTTATAATTAGAAACAGAGGAGTACAAAATAAAAAGAATAAAAATTAAAAGGGAATCTAAAAATTTTAACTGCATAAGGGTATTCTTTGCCTTCTAAGAGAAATTTTAGATTATTTTTAATAATTAATTAATTGTAAATCTAGAAGTGCTATATGAAAATTTGAGATATGGCACCTGTCGGTGGCTCCCGGACCGACAGGCCTGCGTGCAAGGAGAGGGCCCATCCGAGTGCCGTTTCCCGCTAACCCGCAGGCCGCAGCTTGGAGAATTTTTTTTTATTTTTAATTTTTTTTAAAAAAAATTTATAAAAGTAATTTTTGGTTTCGAAATATGACAGAACTAGTCGTCTATAGTGGGCGTTTTTTAAAAAACGCCCACTGTCTGGGCGTTATATGTGACGTGGCACAGAGCCGGCCGCCGCTGCTGTCGGCTCTTGCGGGTGGCCCACTTGCGCCCAAAAACGCCCACTGCGTGGGCGTTTTATGGTGGCGAGGGGCCGCCTGCAAAAGTGCACGCTGTTTTGCGGACGGGCCTGGGAGCAGTAAAAAAACGCCCACTGTGTGGGCGTTTTTTTCGTTGCAGGGGGTCGCCTGCAAAACAGGCGAGGCCGGCCGCGCTCATTTGCAGGCGGCCTCCTCGCCCCAAAAAACGCCCACACAGTGAGCGTTTTTTGGGGTCTCCCTATATATACCCAGCCCCCTCTTCAGATTTTCATTATATTCACTAAATTTTCTAGAAAAAAGAAAGAGGAGAGGAGAGAGGAGAAGGAAGTAAACGGCGAAGCCCTGCCAGTTTGAGACCTCGGCTTTTAGGTAAGTTTCTCATACATTACAAGTCTGTTGCTATGCATTAGTAAAATATAATGTGCACTAGAGTTGTTTAGTTTTTAGCTGACTCTGGGTAGATCCGTGAGTAGTATGTATATTAGATCTATAAATAATGATGTTAGAGCATTGCAGTTCATGTTAGAAATAATGATGTTTCTTCTATGCTTTAAACAATGGATTGTATGATTTGAAATGTGACAAATATCGTATTTTCTCTGAATAGATATGTTTAGGGTTTAGGGTTTAGGGTTTAGGAATAATGATGTTTATGCTATGCTTTAAACAATGGATTGCATGATTTGAAATGTGACGAATATCGTATTTTCTCTGAATAGATATGCAAAACTTGTGGCGGACAGAGTTTTGGAAAAAACGAGGTCGCCCTAGAGAATTGTATCCCGACGTGTCTAGCAAGGATGCTCCTGTTCCTTCTGCAGTCCCTGTCCCAAATTGTGACTGTGGAGAACCGGCTGATATTGGTCAATCTCGCCATGAGGACACAGCTGCCCGTTGCTACTACACATGCGGTGGATTCAATGTAAGTAATTGCACCTCTGTCACTGCGCCTTTATTCATTGCTAGTAATTGCAGCTCTTGCATCTCGAACAATGTCGTTAGCAATCATGTTTTGTAGGCCCATGAGTGGTGCTTTTTCTTTCAGTGGATTGACGGTCCAGACAAATTCGACCTAAGGTATCTCCAGTTTGACGAATGGTGGAAAGAGAAGCATAATCCACCCGATCAATTCGAGCGGTGGGTGGCACCTCCCCCTGACCCCCCCAATGACAGACGAGGAGAAGAAAATAGCCCAATTGAGATGGCTTGAATCTCCGCCTCGTTGCAAATGCGGAGATTATTCTGTAATAAGTTCAGATAGGCCTAACGAGTTCGAATGTCCTAACCCCGCCGGAGTAAGTGCAAATTGTATGCGGTCATGGCTTTCTTAGTATTTGTGCATGTACTAACATTTTACATTGTAGGATGGGCATACCTTGTTGCGGAAGTGTAACTTCAGGGAGTGGCTGTGGGGTCCAAAGAACAAATGGCCGGAGCCGAAGGTGGACAAGAAGAGAAAAGTGGTTACCCCCAAGCCTCCTGTGTTGTGCAAATGTGGTGTCGAAGCACAGTATGGCCTACGCTATTGGTGCGGCCATATGGTTGATTACGATGAGGTCCTTTTGTTCCACTTGTTGCTCACTTGATATCCAAACTTTTTGTATTTGCTGACTTTAAATTGTTCCGTTCGATCACAGAGCCTTAGGAAATGCAAGTGGAAGGTTTTTGCCCATGTTGAAGACCGCAGGGAATACATGGATACACTGAAGCAAAAGCAACTAATGGACCTGAAGTTCAGGTCTGGTACTCAGCTTGTGGACAACTACATTAAGATGCGGAAGCGAGCGCAGGTTGACTATGCCCGACGATTATGTGTCCAAACCCCAAGTGCTGCTCGGTGGAAGAAAGACTGTGATGCATGAAAAAAGAAGAGAGAAGAGGAAGCATCCTTGCATGCGAGGGAGAAGATGAAGGAGGCCGAAAAGAGGAGTGCTGATGCGAAGATGAAGCAGAAGATGGCGGAGGCGGAGATCCCGACGAACGACGAGGACGAGGAGTATGATGAAGCGTTCACCCAAGCCCTCGATGACTTGGAGGCCGCTTACTACAAAAAAAGGAAGAAGAGGCCAACGCAGCTGAGCGTAGCCGTACCAATGCGTTTGTGGGAGAGGATAGTGGTTCTGAAGATGAAGACTTGCTTCCCGGTTATGTTTCAGATTATTAGGGCCGTTTTGTTAGATGAATTCGGATTAGTAGCTCATCGCCCTAGCGGACCTATAATTTTATTGTAATGAACTGTTTCTGTGACTTTTAACTGTGCTGTAATGGACTATTATAACGGATGTAATGCAAGCATGTAAGGGTTTAGGGTTTAGGGTATATGGTTTAGGGTATATGGTTTAGGGTATAGGGTTTAGGGTTTAGGGTTTAGCGTTTTTAGGGTTTAGGGATTAGGGATTAGGGTTTAGGGTTTAGGGTTTTTAGGGTTTAGGGTTTAGGGATTAGGGATTAGGGTTTAGGGTTTAAGGTTTTTAGGGTTTAGGGTTTTTAGGGTTTAGAGTTTAGGGTTTAGGGTAAATTTTGACAAAAGGATAGTGCGTATCGTACATCAAGACAGTAATTACATCGTACAGGGTACTACTGTCCCCGAGCCTGTCCCTGCCCCTGCCCCCTACCCCTCGTCGGCCTCCTCGGTCGCACGTGCCCCGACGAGTAGGTGTGGTGATCCGATGGAACACCTCGAGTCACGCGGATGTGCTGCACTGGAGTCATCTGTGATAACTCCTGCGTGTAGGGCGGAGGTCCTCCTGCAAGCTGTGAAGGGCCGATCTCGACCTCCTCGTCGCTGATCGATGCGTCAGTGGGGGGTCATTAGGTAGTCGGTAGGTCCGCGACGAGGTGCCGGCTCCCTGGCCCGACGTCAAAGCTGCTCCCTGCGCGGAGGTACCCACTCCATGGGGCGAAGGCAAGTCTCCCCAGGCTGCTCCCTGAGCGGAGGTACCCACTCCATGGGCGCGAAGGCCAGGCTCCCCAGGCTGCTCCCTGAGCGGAGGAACCCTCACTATGGGCCGACGCGCTGGGTGGAGCATGAGTGAAGTGCCTGGATGCCTCTGCTCCGTGCACCGAGGACCCCGCTCCGGAGGAACGAAGGTACGGCGTAGAGAACGTTGTGAAAAGTGTCATCGTAAGTCACACAGTCATCCAGATTGGAAAAACATAGGTAGACGAGGTGCGGTACACGGAGTTACCTCTGTTCTGGGGTGCAGGAGGACGTGCTGTGGGTGCCGGTGTAGGAATTTGAGGCGCTGCGTCGGAGGTCCAACAAGTCAGAGCCCTCAACACGGATCTAAGCATCGTACGCATCCGCGTGTACGAGGTGCGCTGCTCGTCCACTGTCAACGCCAAGCCACCCTCCAAGCGGCGACACACGGAGTCAACCTCCGTGTAAAGTAGTTGCGTGCCATTGACCTAATTTTAGTTTTAAGTAAGATAAAAGATATACGTAATGAACTACTGATATATATGAGAGATTGAAGTACTCACGGCGCGGAAGTATTCCTGATCACGTTGCGCAGAGTAAGCGTCACCCACAGCGGCGACGTGTGGCTGCTGCTCCGGAGGAACGAAGGTGACACGTGTATGGGTACGAGGCTGGTACCACCGGAGGTACATCATGTACGAGTCCTCGATATGGGGGCGGTACTCATCAACGACGTCCTCTGTGGCAAGCAACCAATCGTTCACGTATGGCTGCAGACGTGGAACCCATAAGTTGCCACCGACCTGTCCCCTCCGAGTCAGCCTGAACACAAATTTGAGTAAGACATGTCTACTGCGATTAATTTATCAAAGTCAGTTGTTAGTAGTACTTACCTATGAACATCTGCAGGGACGGTACGGATGATAGGGATGGGGGACGGCTGCATGAGACCGAACTGGCGCAAAACATGCCCTGGGCAGTGCGGTTCGATGAATATGTCGAACACCATCGGTCTGAGTGTCAGCCAGAAGGCCTGGTCACGTGTGCACAACGTGGACAGCCCAAGGGGAGCTCGTGCGTGGATAGCCTCCTGGCTGTAAGGCTCCCAGATCACATCGGTCGGCTGTATCCTGTCGAACTCCAGCATAAACTCGTTGTATGACCGCGTGACCTGCACATGTGTCCATCGTCGTTGAAATATAACAATAAATGGGTTAGAAGGTACGATACGAATTAACTATATACGTCAGCTAGGAACACAAACCTGACGATGGCACCAGACTGTACCCATGGTGGGGAAGTCCTCGGGCGGATGCTGCAAGTACAGGTCCTCCTCGTAGGCGGTGTGATCCACCACAGGTCGACCAATTGCGAACCGTTCAGCTGCCCATAGCTGTAGAAGGAGGGGGCAACCAGTGAGCAAAGAACCTGTTTCTATCTTGGTACACGCTTCCCAAAGCCCCCTGTACGTCGCCGCCAGTACTGCAGATCCCCAGCTCCACTGTAGCACTGCTCCCTCGTCAGCATCAACGATCGCGCGCGCGTAGGGGATCATGACCTTGTCGACAGCATGTCCCGCGCTGCTGGTGAACATGACCCAGCCAAAAAGGCACAACAAGTAGGCCTCCAAGCTCCGTTGCATAGAGTACACGTCAACCTCTGGGTGTAGCTGATCGGACTAAAAAAGATACAGTTAATAAAGTTGATTAGAAGTGTAAATTGATAAAATTCTTTTAAAATAGGCCTTACGGTAAACTGCATGAGCCACTGCTGCGACGGGCCCATGGTCGTGTACGGAGGGAGGCTGCTCATAGCTGGAAGTGCAGGGTGACGCTGTATGTGGCCAAAGCGGGCCATAATGTCATCTCGCCAATCATGAAGTCCGTCGACTGGCCCGACAGCATCGCCAGCGAGGGGAAGGCCAAGCAAGAACGCAACGTCCTGAAGCGTCGGTGCGACCTTCCCGCATGGCAGGTGGAACGTGTGTGTCTCCGGCCTCCATCGGTTGACCAGGGCTGCTAGAAGAGACCTATCAAAACTCCACCTCCTCGTCTCATCGGCCTCACCAGCTCAAGCCTCCATAAGACGACACAACGGGAGAAGGCCTGCCTCACGTAACCTGCACATAAAAATTTTATTTTATTAAGAAGCCATGTGTACTTAATTGGGAGACCTCGAAGAGTCAATGGATACCTGGAACAGAACCGAGGGTCCACTGAAAGTAGACGTCTGGACGGTCGCGGTCGAAGTACGGGTAGATTGGCGTTCTGCACCGCAATACGGTACGAGCGGTTGTGCAGATCGATCCCTCGATCTAGCAGCTCTGGTGTGTCGTCCGCCATCCCTGCATGACATTATCACAGTTAACACATATGACACATGCAAATAGAAAGTGAAAAAGTATACAATAATAAATTTAAGGTACAACAAGAAATGATCGAATTTGAAACATAAAGAATGCACATACAACATGTAACAGAAATATATTCAAATACAAGACTGAGATTACGAACATTACATCCGCAAGATAGGTTGAAACAACAAGTTTGTTCACTTCAGTTACAACAAAGCAAAAACCGTACATTACATAATCTTAACCAAGCTTAGTACACATCACTACACGACCGAACCACGAGGCACGCGTGCACGTCTTGGCCTGGTGGGCTTAGAAGTTGTCCCTTCTCCTATTGGCGGGGTACCGTCCAATCCGGATCCTGATGGTGGGGCTTCTGCTGTTGTGGGCATGTCTGAGTCCTTCGGGCACTTCTTGTAAGTGTGTCCCTCCTTGTCGCATTTGCTGCAACGTTTGTACCTTCCACCTACTTCGGACTCATACATGGCGTTTCGAATACATCTTGTCTTCCGACGCCCAGCCTTGTCTCTGATCTTACTTGGGTCTGGAATATAGCTAGGTTGCGGTACTGTACCTGTAAAATTCCCCGCTATGCCAAAACCATAAATTTCATGAGACCATGTATGCAATATGGCTTCCTTGGTGAAATAGGAAGATACAAAAGTACGATCAAATATTCCACACTCCGAGCTCGCTGCAATAACATGGGAACATGGTTTGTGGTAGAGTCTTGGCTTGTGGCACGTGCATGCGCAATACCCATCCTCTTTAAGTATGCATTCTTGCACAACTCTTGTTCTATATATTCCACGCTTGGCCCTATCAGCACACAAGATTTTAAATCGGTGCTCTCTAGTACCTTGAGTTATAACTCTATACTCCTTTGCCTTCTTACGTTTTTCCTCCAGATAATTTGTCAGCATATGTCTGAAGAAAACACCTCGCACTTGCATTGATAGGGCAGCGACTTGGTACCGGTCTCTGAAATATCAGCATGTTCCATGCAGGATGAACTCAACAATGGCAACCAAGGGAAGGCCTCTAACACCACGCATCACCCAGTTATAAACTTCGGCCAAATTAGTTGTCATAATACTAAACCGCGCTCCGCCGACATCATGCAGCAAAGACCACTTCTCCTTAGGCTCATTCTCTATCCAGTGCGAAAATTTTCTCACAGCAGATGCCGATCTCCTTCTGATGTTTGGACCATCTGTGGACAGCGGTCCTAAGGCCTCTGGACCATCCTCACCAACAGGTGCTGATCGGCTTGAGTGCTCTTCCCTTTGCTTTGTTGTGAGCTTGTCCAACCTCCTCCAAAGCTCGTTAAATTTTTTTCTCTTGATTCTGTCCGCATAGCCTCTTGAATAGATCCATCAAGCTCTTGCTCTTAAACTACTCGTAAAAATTAGCACCCATGTGACGCATACACCACCGACTTTGAACATCTGGCCAATCTTTACCATATCCCATCTCTGCATCACCGTTCTTCAGATATTCAATTGCCCGAAGAAGTCCAGCGTGACGGTCATGAATTAGGCATACACCAGGCCTCATACCAACAATGCTAACCTTCACCTGCTTAAGAAACCAGTACCAACTATCGGTATTCTCGCTCTCCACAAAAGCGAATGCCAGTGGTACAACTTGATTGTTCCCATCCGCGGCAATTGCTGTTAGTATCTGACCTCTGTATTTACCTGTCAGAAATGTCCCGTCAATACAGAGTACTGGACGACAATGCAGAAATGCCCTGATGCAAGCATCTAGTGCAAAGAAAGCACGTTGCAAGACCAATACTGCACGGTCATTCTTCATGGTTAGGTATGTTTTAAGATCTGTACATGTCCCTGGATTTCTGGTGGCTATGCATTGAAGAAGAGATGGTAAATTATCATATGAGGCTTTGAATGTGCCAAATCTCATCTCAAAAATCTTCTGTTTTGCCCTCCACGCCTTAGCATATGAAATAGTGTATTTGAATTTATCTTCGATATGTCTTATTATTGACCTTGGCTCGTATCCTAAATTATGCACAACATCTGAATACATCTCTGCAGCAATAAATGCAGATGTCATGTTTCTGTGGTACTTCTGTACACCTTCCAAGTGACAGTTGTGCTCAGTGACTATTGACACTTTCCAATAATCCTTCCACTTTCCCTTGAATGCATACACCCTCCACGGACAACCATCGCTGGATCTCATGCACTTAACTTCATATACACACTTTGTGGACTTTGCTACCCAGAACTCCCTCTGCAGTGATACAGCCCAATGCTTGACTGCCTCCATCAATTCTTCCTTCTCTGCGTACATCGCTCCCTCGATTATCTCATTCTCTTTATACTCCCATAGAACATGGTATCCCTCTGAAATAGCAAGTCCAAAGAAGTCTTCATTAGACCATTGCCACGGATTCACATTGCATCCTTACTCATCAGAAGATTCATCACCATCCACTTCCTCATTCGCCGCATCTTCGTTTTCCATTGCCTGAACAATGGAGTTGATCCTCTCGCCCTCATCTGCCAAGCCTCTCGGCTCATTGGCTTCTCCTTCTCTTTCTGGTTCCTGCACATCATGTCCCTATTCTTCTCCTTGCTGAGCACGGTCGTTTCCCTCTTCCATTTCAGCATCAGTCCTAACCATGCTTGTACCCTCCACATCTTGCAAGGTTGCATTGTCTTTATCGTGCACCTCCATGAAAATGCTGGGTTCCCAGCCCCGTTGCAATGCATTTTCTACGTACCATTTCCATGTTTCCGTGCAATCTACCGACATCAATTCCTAGAACCATTCTTCGTTGCCACGGTTGACTACTACATTTACTTTTATTGTGTTAACCTCTGGGTTGATATGAAATGCCCTCATTAACCAGTTGCACACTGACTCAAAATTTCTTTCCGCTGGCCTATCTATCCCCTTTAGTGTTAACCCAAATTCAGACAGATCTATACCATACGGGCCATATCTGACAGTGCCACTACCATGGAACAACCGAAACATCACTTTGCTTGACATATCTATTCAGAGAAATACGATATTCGTCACATTTCAAATCATGCAATCCATTGTTTAAAGCATAGCATAAACATCATTATTCCTAAACCCTAAACCCTAAACATATCTATTCAGAGAAAATACGATATTCGTCACATTTTAAATCATACAATCCATTGTTTAAAGCATAGAAGAAACATCATTATTTCTAACATGAACTGCAATGCTCTAATATCATTATTTATAGATCTAATATACATACTACTCACGGATCTACCCAGAGTCAACTAAAAACTAAATAACTCTAGTGCACATTATATTTTACTAATGCATAGCAACAGACTTATAATGTATGAGAAACTTACCTAAAAGCCGAGGTCTCAAACTGGCAGGGCTTCGCCGTTTATTTCCTTCTCCTCCTCTCCTCTTTCTTTTTTTCTAGAAAATTTAGTGAATATAATGAAAATCTGAAGAGGGGGCTGGGTATATATAAGGGGACCCTAAAAAACGCCCACTGTGTGGGCGTTTTTTGGGGGACGAGGGGGGCGCCTGCAAATGAGCGCGGCCGGCCTCGCCTGTTTTGCAGGCGGCCCCCTGCAACGAAAAAAACGCTCACACAGTGGGCGTTTTTTTACTGCTTCCAGGCCCGTCCGCAAAACAGCGTGCACTTTTGCAGGCGGCGCCCTCGCCACCAAAAAAACGCCCATGTTTTTTGGGCGCAAGTGGGCTACCCGCAAGAGCCGGCACCGGCGGCAGCCGGCTCTGTGCCACGTCACATATAACGCCCAGACAGTGGGCGTTTTTCAAAAAACGCCCACTGTAGGCGACTAGTTCTGTCATATTTCGAAATAAAAAATTACTTTTGTAAATTTTTTTTAAAAAAATTAAAAATAAAAAAAATTCGCAGCTTGGAAGGAGAGGGCCCATTAAAGGCCCAACTACAACCAAGCGGATATATATTGCGAGCCGCCACCAGCATCCGCCTCTCCTCCCAGAGTCCCAGTGCCAGCCGCCGCTCGCTCCTTTGCTGTGTCTTGCCGCCGCCGCCGCCGCTCTACGCCGGGTGCCGAGGCCTTCGCCGGTGAAGAGCGCCCACCAGGTGTCCCAACCCCTTCTCTTCTCTGCATGCTGTGCGAAACAGAGCTCCCAAACTCTAACCTCAAGCTATTTGGCTATTTGATTCAGCAAAAACTGGCTATTTACCCCTGCTACGTCCGCCCCTGAAGAAGGAGGAAGAGGAGGGAAGCGAAGATGCTACGGCGGAATATACGTCAGCGTCGGGAGTACCTGTACGCCAAGAGCCTCGAGGGCCCCCAGCGGGCGCTGTTCGAGAAGAAGCGCCGCATCCGGGCGGCGCTCGAGGAGGGCAAGCCCATCCCCACCGAGCTCCGGAACGAGGAGCACGACCTGCGGAGGCAGATCGACCTCGAGGACCAGGAGCGTCACGGTGCGCTGTTGCCGTATCCCCCTCCTTGCTCCACTTGTTGTAGGGAGTGATAGTTTTGGATCGTTTGTGTCTGGCTAATGATGTGATTGTTATTCTGTTGTTGTGTGGATTGGTGAATGGGTGTGGTACAGTTCCCAAGAGCATCGTTGACAACGAGTACGCCACTGCTAACATTCGGGAGCCAAAGATACTCTTGACCACGTCTCGCAATCCCAGCGCGCCCCTAACCCAGTTTGTTAAGGTATGTTTTTGCTTCTCTGGATGGAGATTTTTAGATGCTTTTCAATGGTTCAAATTATGCATTGCATTCAGGCATTCAGCTAAACCGATCACTCTGGTTCTTTCTGATATGCCTAGGAGCTCAAGGTTGTCTTCCCAAACTCACAAAGAATGAACCGTGGTGGCCAGGTATAGTGTGGCAGCCCTTTACAATGCTATGTTTCTTTTGTTTATGCCACAAGTAATGTAGTACTAGACTACTAGCATCTTTTGCAATAAATTTAAAACTTGTTGCCCATGATATTTAGGTAGTGAACATATTGCCGTTCGCAATTCATTTGCTTTAGTGTATCCTGAGTCTTTGGTTGTCTTGGTGCTTATTCTACACTCTCCCGTCTGTATTTCTGGCAGGTCATATCTGAAATTGTCGAGTCCTGCCGCTCACATGATATAACGGATCTTATCCTGGTCCATGAACACCGTGGTCAACCTGATGGTTTGATTGTCTCCCATCTACCGCATGGTCCAACTGCATACTTTGGTTTGCTCAATGTGGTAAGTGTGCTTATTGGTTCTTATATTCTGAGCTTGTGCCGAGCGCAAGTGTACAATGAGTGCCCACACTTGATTGTATCCTGAGATTTTGGTGTGTGTTCAGGTGACGCGTCATGATATCAAGGACAGGAAGGCAATGGGTAAAATGTCAGAAGCTTACCCCCATTTAATACTGGATAACTTCTCAACTCAGGTGGATGATACATGCATTGTTTGATGTGAACAGTTTTATTTTTGTTTGCCTGCCCTCGTGCCTTATCTTTGTTGTCGTAGTGTGTTGTTCTTGTTCACCATATTTTCTTGAAAGGTAAGCAACTTGAGTAGTTGGGGTGAAAATGCTGAAGAGTGTGCACACAATTTTGTTTTTTGCGTGTGCGTGCAGGGGTTGGGGGGCAGTTGTTTTTTGTTTACTTTATTCCTTATCTGTTGTTAGGAACTGGAGGCTCGTGTTATGAATCTTTCCTGTCTGATAAATTTTTCAAAAACTGCTCTTCCTCCTTGTACACATGCTCAGTGGTGAAGAATTGTTGGAAAATTTCTGCTTGTGCTGCTGTTTCCACACAAGTTCGCTGTTTTGTTTCATTTTCTTATGTTGCTCATTGTTTGAGTTAACAATAGTTTCAATCTGAAATATACTGCTGCTCACATTAAACAAAATTTTGAATGTAAACACACTTTATACTTTTCTTACTACCTTGTGTGGGTGCCATGATGGACTTCTCGTTAACCTGAGATATACTATGCGGATATAATATATCCATTCAAAGACTAACTGAGCAGCATTGATTCTAAAGATATAACAAATTGAGGGTGTTGCGATTTGTTTGTGGCAGTATTTTCATTGCTTCTTTTGCCTAGCATCCCACCGTGTGCATGCCCATTTTGCAATGTTGGGAGGCAATGTTGTGTTCTTGTTAATCTGGTACATGTTTGTTTGATGAAAGACACTTAAATCCACTCATAGCTCAAGGTAGAGTACCTGTACTCTCCACCTGAGTAGCCTTCTTGTTTTCCTTCTCTTATTATTTGGTTGTTTAGTGACTCTATTTGTTTCTGTTAATTTCTGTTCTAAATTAAAGAGCTGCAGTGAATCCTAATATTTCCATGGAACTCAGGTTGTGATGTTGTTTGTCTTGCTAACATGGGGATGTGCTATCTATCTATACCTGTTACAAAGGAGGATACAATGATGTCTTTCTCGTTAGCCTGAGCATTTATTGCATGGAAGACACCTAAATCCATTCATAATTCAAGACTGAGAACCTTCTCGTTTTCCGTGTTTTTCTTATTCTTTGGACGTGGTGATTCCATTTAGTTCTGTTAATTTCTTTCCCAAATTAGGTTGTGATGTTGTTTGTCTTGCTAACTTGGGGATGTGCTATGTATCTATCCCTGTTACAAAGGATGTTACAATGATGTCTTTCTCGTTAACCTGAGCATTTATTGCATGGAAGACGCCTAAATCCATTCATAACTCAAGACTCAGAGCCTCCACACGTTTTCTGTGTATTTCTTACTCTTTGGATGTTTGGTGATTCCATTTAGTTCTGTTAATTTCTTTTCCAAATTAAACACAGTTGAAATGATTTCTAGTATTTCCACAGCACTCTGAGGCTCTGATTTTGTTTGTCTTGTTGACTTGATGTGCTTGCTATTAATTTTTAATGTTGGAGGTTGCAATGATGTCTTTCTCGTTAACCTGAGATATTATTACATGAAAGACACCTAAATCCATTCATAACTTAGACTGAAAACCTCCACTTTCACTGGTTTGATATCTTTTGCTTTTCTTGATCTATTTTCTTGTTCTGCTCTTTTTGGCCATTTTTATCTTCTGTTCAGATTTTTTTGGGTTCAAAATGTGATGGATTGCATGTAAATCCTAATATACACCGAGAACTTGGAGTCTTATATTTGGCTTTTTAATAAAAAAACTGTTGTTAACCTGATATGTACTTGCTACTGTGAAGAAAAGTATCAGTCCACTATAGCTTCTGAAAATTAGATTTAGCATGAGACACTCTGTTTGGCTGATGAGAGTGGAAGCCATTCTGTGACCTGGTTAGTTTCTAGAGTGGATTGGATTGTATGGACTTAAACTCTCCCTTTGGAGTTTTATAAGGAATATTAGCTTGTTTTTCTACATGTAGATAGATTGTAGATTAGCCATCTTCCTGTATTCTCCGTTGTAGGGAGCATTGCACGCTGTGTCCTGCATGTCAACGGCAGTTTAATAACCTGAGATTTGTTGCAGATTGGCGAAAGGATTGCAACTATTCTCAAGCACCTCTTTCCTGTGCCAAAGCCAGATTCAAAGCGAATAATTACTTTTGCTAACAGAGATGACTACATCTCTTTCAGGTACACATTTCACTATTTATGCAATATAGTTACTTCTGTGACTAGATGTAGCCGATATGCCTTTTACACCTCATGCTTCATCGGAAGACTGACAGTTCCTTTTATTTTGTCATGCTAGACATCATGTCTACGAAAAAACAGGTGGCCCCAAATCGATAGACCTGAAGGAGGTTGGCCCCCGGTTTGAGTTGCGGCTGTACCAGGTGAGATAATTCTTCCATCCAGTCACTAACACAATATTAGAGGCTCTCGTTGCAAAGTAATATTTGGTCGGTATTAACATATTGCTCCTCCACCAGATCAAACTAGGAACTGTGGAACAAAATGAAGCGCAAAGCGAGTTTGTACTGCGGCCCTACATCAATACTGCCAAGAAGCAGAAGACGCTTGGAGCGTGAGCTCCACCGAAGTACAGCATTTTTTTTAATTTCTTTTTTGTTTTTGACCGTTTGTACTGTAGTAGTAGTAACGTTAATTCACAGGGTGATTAGCTCCATGTCTGTCTGATATGCATCCTATAATATCGTCGCAAGTGAGTTTTCTTGGGATGAAATCACTGATCATACTTAGGCTTTAAGTCACGTAAAGTATTTGTATCGGGTACGTTCAAAAGTATTTGTGTTGGGCGGCCAGCCCATGCTAATTACCCCAGCATCTATCGGTGCACTGTAAGATTAATAAACTAGAAAGTGGGCTATAATAGTTGGACAAGAATATGGCACTAATTCTCAGTCATGTGCCTTCTAATGGCCATAAAATTGTTTGGTTATATCATCGTCATTTTCATGTAAGAAGCTATCTTGCTCAACAAAAGTGGCTAGACAATCATACAAAACCTTTTCACCCATCTTGTTTCCCAATTAATTCTTGACAAAGATCACTGAAGATATCCTTTCAACATATTTTAGCCACTCGGAATCGGCAACTAGGGGCTATCAGCAACTCACAAAATACCAATTTGAGAAGGAAGGGAACACGATCATAAACTTTGGAATGTTTCAATTGTCACTACTCACTAGGAATCAACAACTCACAAAAGAGAGGGCAAGGAAATATAAATATCCCACCACTCTAAAACTAGCGTAAACTTGAAACCGTGGTTAGGTGTTACTAAATTTATCTTGTGGCTATTCTTGAGCATTAGAAGACTTGTCAAAACACCTGCATCCCCTTAATAGTATGGTATACCTTGTCAAAACACCTGCATCCCCTTAATAGTATGGTATACCTATATACTCATAGATAAAAGGAAACATAATTTAATGCACTTGAGCTTATATGTCTTCATATTATATGTCATTTCTTCTCAATGTTTTCTCATAAGGGTTGCAACCATTTTATGCTCAGTCGTTTTAGCATATCAATGTCGACCAAGTGACTTCTACCATTCCAACATGCATGTATGAATTCAGTTCATGCACTTATTGGTTCTACTCAGCAATGATTTGATACTTGGCATAGAATGACTCCCCATGACATCATTAGTTCCTTGGAATTCTAAAGCATTGCTTCTTCAGCATAGCCTTGATCCCTTCATCTACGTTTAGTCCCTGGAAACATCAACTTAGTATGTTCCTTCACCTTATCCTCCCAACCTGAGTCAGTCTTAGCTTTGGATCAACAATCAATCCACAGTTGAAGTTCATCAATCTTTATGTTGCAAAGCTTTTCAAAATCATCTTGTTACCTTTGAACTTATTGAAATCCATCAATTTTCTGATACAGATCGAAGAGGCCACGTGTAATAAGGTTTCGACGGCATGAATGGATACGGTCCTGCCAATCAGACGACGGTCCTCCCGCGTTAAACTGACGAAGCACTCGAGACGAGAAGAGCGCGACACATCACAGGTGGTACCTAGTACAGCTCAGACCGTCGTCTGCTAGCCCAACTGCCCAAGCGATGCGAGCAAGCCTCCAGCAGCATGCGAAACCTGCCGGAGAGACGCGGGCCAACTTCCCCAGTGTGACAGGGGCCACGCAACGTCGCGACGCGCCGGCCCAGGACGCCCGATGCATCGGCAGTCGACAGCACTACAGGGACGACGACGTCTCTGGCATATATAGGCCGCGTAAACGACGGGCTGTGCCCCGCCAGAACAACCAAGATGTGGCAACAGATCGTGGGCTAGCTAGCTGGTCACGTGTACTGGTAGAATTTGGATTTCGAAAGCTGATTCACATGCGTTTTAGAGGCTGTTTGGACCCGCACACAAGCACTAGCGAGCGCAAAAAGGTAGCTTGTGGCTTGTGAATCTGTAAAAGCTGCTGGATTACCTTGGGCAACCTAGTATGGAACAAATTTTCTTACCAGGGTGGGACCCAAATTAATAAGTTGTGCTGGTTTGGCAAATTTTACTCCAATCTTTAGAAGTTTAGCTAGCTTTTGGATGAGTGCCATCTGAAATAATATTAAATAGAAATGGACTTCTTCTCTCTCATTCAGGGTCCATTCGCTTCAATCCCAATCTAAGTGGATTAGAGGGATCAAAGAAGATTAAGGAGAATTTTAGCTCGTGGAGGGCCAAATCCCTCTCAAAAACCCTATCCACTTGGATTTGGGATGAAACAAACAACTCCCCCCCAAAATAGTAACGTATGGTCAAAGTTTGATACCCTTAGCGCTGGTTTCTATTCTAGCTTCAGAAGCACCTCCTCAAATTTCCGCTTTTATGTATTTATATATGGTAGAGGTGCAATCATCTTCTCTCTTATGGTTGCACCTCTCTTCGAACAATGTTGGAGCTGTCCCTAAGAGACGAATGTTAGACATCAACTAGAGGTTGGTAGAAAGTTAATGTCATTTGGAGGGCTTCAAGCCTCTTTGGAGAGCTTATACTATGGCTTCAACTTCCATATGTTTGTGGGACCATGGAGGCTTGGGTGTTTGTGGGACCAAAATTGTCATAACTTTAGAGCCATTCCCCTCCCTTCCTTGCCTTCACACGTCCATCATTTGAGAAATAATTGTTCATTTGTTCAACACAGAAGCAAGAACACTACTCAATGCTTGCAATTATTTTTTCCTTTAGCGTCGGTTCATGCAATGGCATGACTTAATGCTTTAACATTCTCTTTCTTCTTTCAGCATCGATAAGAATCATGACGTTGGCTAGTCTGATAAGTAACGACGTTGGCCGGGCTCTGGCTTGAGAGGCGTCGATTTTCTGCCGCGCGCTGGCTGGGAGAAACTTCAGAGAAGCTTCATATGGTGCCGTCCCTTTCGAGCCACGACGAAGTTAAAAGTGCTCGAGAATATATTAGGCAAAATCGATGAACGGCCAAGTGACGAGAACACGTCGACTTCGGCGATGAGTAGACGATGATATTGGATTCTCGGGGTCGTACAATTAACCCACCGAGCAAAGCTAGCTAGCCGCTTTCGACTGAGATGTACATGTACCGAGTGCGAAGCTATACGTTAGTACACGCAGCACATGTCCCCGTCCGGTTCTCTGTACACCGCAGTGCGATGGATCATGAATGGCGCCGTGCATGGTACCGGGCTATCGGCCGGCGCGCGGTGGAGTCTTGGAGCCACTCGATCAAGCCCACAACCACAGTGCATATGCACGCCGCTTCATGAACGATGCACTTTAACACCGCGGTACTCCCTCTGTCACTTTTTAATTATCGTTTTATGTTTTTAAAAAAATAATTATCGATAATTATATATCAAAAAATATTAATATTTATGCTACATATTTAGTATCATTAGAAAGATCTTTGAATCTAATTTTTTAATAAATTTATTTAAAAATATAAATATTATATATATTTTTTATAAATCGAGTCAAACTTATGACACGCATATAACAATGACAATTAAATAGAAACGGAGGAAGCATATAGGTTGAATGCGATGCACGTTTCCGTTCCAATTATTGGCGCCTTGCATTGGCTCGATTAGATCAGTAGAACTTAGAGCGCAGTATTATGGTACGCAAAAGTGGTCGACATCTAGTCTAGTCAGATTATTCCTCTGCGATTTGTCCCTTTGCGCGTTGTGTTGTAGTGGACTACAACGTGTTACCGAGCCTTTCTTCTTTCCTTCAGCTTTCTTCGCGCTTTCTCTCGTCGAGTCGGCTGGCTGCGATTTTTTTAGCATTCTTTCAAAACTATTTACTATTTTAACATAGAAAAAAAATTATTTTTAAATCTAACGTATTTGGCGGCGCGATATAACACGGCGCGGCCAAATAATACCGCCGCGCTATGCATGGCGGCATGTCGAAGCCGGCATGTCCAAGCTGCAGTCGTGGCGGCGCGGTGCTGACGTGACGAGGCTGCCGCGCCATCATGTCTCTTTCTCCCTCGCCGACACGTCTCGCACGCAGACGTCCAAACCACTCCACTCCACTCCACTCCGACGCCAGAGTCGGATCCGGCGCGGGCATAAAAGCACCCCCAGCTCACTTCCAACTGACGAAGCAGAGCACGCTCTGGCATCCAAGCGCGCACACACAGACACCGGCAGTTCCCTGCTCGTCCGTTCGCCGACGACCTTAGCTTAGTCGGCCATGGAGATGGTCCTGGACTGGCGCTCGCTGGGCTCCCTACTCGCGACGGTGGTGGTGTTCCGCACCGCGCTGCGCGACTTCCTGCCGCCGGAAGCCGAGATGCTGCTGCGGCGCCTCATCGCGTGGGTGGCCGCCGCGTTCCGCCCGCCGCGCGATACCATCATCATCGACGAGGCGGACGGGCCGACGGGCGGCTCCATCAATGACCTCTACGACTCGGCGCAGCTCTACCTGGGCGCGCGCTGCCTCGCCACGGCGCCCACCGTGCGGCTCCACAAGGCGCGCCAGTCGCGGCGCCCCGTCGCGTCGCTCCCGGACTCGCACACCACCCACAACACCTTCCGCGGGGTCCGCGTCAAGTGGACCTCCACCGCGCGCACCGTCGACCGCGGCGGCGGTTCCGTCGGGGGCGGGTACGGTAACGCGTACAGCATGTTCGGCCGCGGCGGCGGCGGAGGCCATGGCGGCGACCAGCGCGGGCTCGAGCTCCAGTTCCCGCGCCAGCACCGGGACCTCATCCACGGCCACTACATCCCGCACCTCATCGACGAGGCCACGAAAATGCGGCTCAAGTCGCGGGAGCGCCGGCTCTACACCAACCGCGCCACGGGGCCCGGCGACCTGGACCACCACCGCCTCTGGACGTCGCACGCCTTCTCGCACCCGTCCACGTTCGACACGCTGGCCATCGACCCGGCGCTCCGCGAGGAGATCCGCGCCGACCTGCTGCGCTTCGCCGCGCGACGGGACCACTACGCGCGCGTGGGGCGCGCCTGGAAGCGCGGGTACCTGCTCCACGGCCCGCCGGGCACGGGCAAGACCAGCCTCGTCGCCGCCATCGCCAACCTGCTCGAGTTCGACGTCTACGACCTGGAGCTCACCACGGTGCCCACCAACTCCCACCTCCGCCGCCTGCTCGTCTCTACCACGCCCAAGTCCGTCGTCGTCGTCGAGGACATCGACTGCTCCCTCGACCTCTCCGACCGCAACAAGAAGAAAAAGATGGGCGGTGTTGGCGGCGCCGCCGACAACGACGAGGACGCCGCTGCGCAGCTCGCCATGATGTCGGTGTCGCCGGCCGCCGCCGCGGCCATGGCGGTAATGGGGAGGGAGTCCATAAGCCTCTCCGGGGTGCTCAACTTCGTGGATGGCCTCTGGTCGTCCTGCGTCGGCGAGCGCCTGATGGTGTTCACGACCAACCACCCGGAGCGGCTGGACCGTGCGCTGCTCCGCCCGGGCCGCATGGACAAGAAGATCGAGCTCGGCTACTGCACGCCACCGGCGCTGCGCGTGCTCGCCAAGAACTACCTCGGCGTCGGTGAAGAGGGCTGCGAGGACGCCGACGACGACCCCGACACCGTGAACGCCCTCATGGCCGAGGCCGAGGGCCTGCTCGCCGGCGCCGAGGTACAAATCACGCCCGCCGACATCGCCGAGGTGTTCATGGGCTGTGACGGCGCTGGCGCCGCCGCCGGGCTGAGGAAGCTTGTGGGCGAGCTGCAGCGGAGGTGGGATGCTGCCGCCCCTGCGACGGCCGTAGCACTGGGCCAATCGACAGAGGAGACAACGGAGGGAAACCAGCCAGGATCCTAAGTGGCGCGCGACGATACGTCCATACCATGCATGGCTGCCTAGTCAGCTTCCATTACTTTGATGGTAGTTTGTTTATGAGTCATGACGGCGTAATGCGACGTAACGTGTTAGTGTCGTGTCTATGGTGTTTGCCTTTTTTTCGTTTTTGTGTTGTAAAGTATAAGTACGTATCGAACCCGGATTTGGGCAACAATAATGGACCCTACCCAGGCAGAACAATACATTTCACATGATGACAGAGCTCGCCCATTGCATGAACAGCACCAATGGTTTCATTTTCAGCACATAGGTGTAAAGTGCCGAAAGGGAACGCCGGCTTGATCGTGACTAGAGTGTGTTTAAGTACTTTTCTTATTATGTTGTGTCCAAGAAACTATCTCGTCACTGTCCAGAATCTATCAATCATCTCTCTTTAGAATGTGCTTTTATCAAATTCTTGTGGTGTGCGGTACATATACTTCTTTATTCCATCCCTTATAGATACAAATGATATGTTTATTAGATGGTCAAAGGTATCAAATAACAAAAAGTATAATGCATTATTATTCACAGCAGCTTCTGCTCTCTGTTGAGCAATTTGGATAACAAAAAATGAGATAGTTTTTGACAAATATAGACCAAAAACTTTTTTGTAGGTTCTGTTCAAGTGAATGTACTGGCTTCGGTATTGAGCAAGACTATAGCGGTATGATGATCTGCGAGACCAAATGATTCAAGCTGGTCAACATCTAGAAACGTCAACAATGCAATTTTTTAGTTTCAAATGGGTGGTTATCTGCAAGACATATTGGTCATATTTAGTCAAAACTTATTTTTTTTATTTCAATTATTCATCTTGTCGGCTGCAATATAGCAGTGGTGTCTTTACTTTGGTAATATACTTTTATAATAATTAGTCTGGTTCTATCTTTTGATAGAAGAAGTCGGATATAAATTATATATCCTTTATCTAAAAAATGTTGTGTGTCCAAGAATACCTGGTCAAATTTTGTTACTTTCATCAAAATTGGTCTCCACAATTTTTCTTTCACTTTCTAGCCTTTACATTTTACCATATATTAGATCATTTTAGTAACTAAAGTTAACCAAAACATTTTTTATCACTAATTTAATAACTGAAACTCGTACGTCTCAAAATAGGCTTGGCTAGTACACGCCACATTTATATTAAAAAAATCAAACGGACCAACCAAAAAGCAACTCTAGATCGACTAGTATCAAAAAAAAACAAGGGTGGATTTCGACGTCTCTTCACCGTCAATAGCATCGCTGAAGGAAGAGGAGGAGAGAGACTGACAATAGAGATAGAAAACCCAAGCACCCCTGTCGAATAGAGACTAGAGCTAGAGCTGCTGAAAGAGGAGACCAACCCATAAGGTTGTATCCAATAATATAAGCTAACACTAGCTCTAAATTGTCAATCATGGAAAGCGAGAGACAAATAACAATTATGTTGAGCGCGATAGGAGTATTGTGACGTGTGCGAGACTATCTCTAGACTCCGTACTAGTCTTTTGTCTTTTTCACTATTTAGCGAGTACAAAATTGATTCAACTAACTCTAAGAGTCTAAGCTAGACCATTTGGAGATGCCTTTAGCAGTTGAAAACATGGAACACAGCTATGTTTCTCGTTCCGTAATAATCCGTGAAATGTTCCATCTTAGATTATTTTTAGTAACTAAAGTTAACCAAAATCTTGATCACTAATTTAACAACTGAAACTTGTCCATCTCAAAAATAGGAATTGGCTAGTACATGCCACATTTGTATGAAAAGCAAACGAGCCAACTTTAGATCTAGTAATATGAAAAAAAAAAAGAAGAAGATTAGTGGATTCCGATGCATCCTCGCCGCCAATAGCGTCGATGAACAAAGAGGGTGAGAGGGACTGACAACAATGATTGAAAAACCCAAGCACCCTTGTCAAATAGGGAGTAGAGCTCGAGCTGCTGAACGAGGAGGCCAACTCATAATGTCGTCTCCAACAATATAAGCTAACACTAGCTCAAAATTTGGCGATTGTGGAAAGATAGAGACAATAATAGTCACATGTTGTAGGAGATGAGTATTGTGAAATGTGCCGGCCTATCTCTACACTCCATGCTAGTCTTTTGTCTTTTTCACTAATTATTAGTGAATACAAAATTGATTTAGCTAACTCAGCTAGATCATTTAGAGACGCCCTTAGCAGTAGAAAACATGGACATAGCTACGTCCCTTGTTCCTAAATATCGTTTACCACGTTATAAAAGTACCGCTTCAAATTCCTTTCCCATCCGAGAACATAGCTACTTGCTCCCCTGATTTCTATTTAATTGTCGTTGTTGACGTACGTGCTATAAGTTTGACTCGATTTGTAGAAAATATGTGTAATATTTGTATCTCTAAATAAATTTATTAAAAAACTAGATTCAAAGATCTTTCTAATAATAATAATTATATAATATAAATATTAATATTTTTAATATATAATTATCCATAATTATTTTTTGAGAAACGTAAAACGATAATTAAAAAGAGAGAAGGCCAGCCAGGAGTCTTAGACGAGTCAGCGTTATGTGTCATATCATGCCGGCGTGTGACTGTGACTTGATGTCGCTGAAACCATACCAGTGGTTTACCCCTACGTAATTTTCTGTTTGGTGTTCAGTCTAAGTTTAGATCACTCCACAGCCTGATATGGACGTCTCCCTTGCTATTTCTGATTCGTTCCTCCGATTATATATTTGTAAATGATGCAACTTTCCAATAATAGTTAATTTTTTTTCACCTGATTCACTCCCGTGTCATCTATCAAGCGCCAGCGCGGCATCAGTTTTAGATGGAAAACGCCATGAGTGGAAGCTTTCACATGATAGTTGATAGGTGACAATCTGACAGCGACAGGGAACGTGAACTACACGGCCTGGGCCTTCCGCCGGCGGATAGGGCCCTAACGTGTTAGTGTCGTGTGTATGGAGTTTGCCTTTTTTTTTTTTCGTTTTTGTGTTGTAGTATAAGTACGTATGTAACCCGGATTTAGGGAATAATAATGGACCCTGATTACCTACGCACAACAATCTTTTTACATGATGACAGAGCTCGCTCAATACATGCACGACACCAAAGGTTTCATTTTCAGCACATAGGTGTAAAGTGTCAAAAGGCGACGCCGGCTCGATCGTGAAAAAGGTTGTGTTTAATTACTTTTCTTATATGCGGTGTGGCCAAGAATAACTAGCCAAATTTTTTTTTTACTTTGATCAAAATTGGTCTACGCAATTTTTTTTGACTTTATAGCCCTTACACTTTACCATCATCTTAGATCATTTTAGTAACTAGTTAACATGTTCGTGTGGCATGCACGTGCCTAGAAAATATTTATCATTTTTATTTTCAGTTTTCATGTTACATTTTTGTGGAACCAACATTTTTTTATTATTCTAAACTATGCTGCCAGTGGATCATTACCAAATCCGTATGTGAGGCATGTTACCTCGCAAACTTACACCACTAATTGAAAATTTAGACAGGACAGGGACCATTTAAATTTGTAAGTTTTATTGGATATAAATTTATTTTGTGATTGATTTTTTTGTTTCTATATGTGGGACTTTTTTGTGAAGCATTAATATTTGTATCCATTTTTGTGATTTTTATTTTAACTTACATAAGTTTAAATCCCATGCACGTCCCAGGCACGTGAGCCAAAAACTATTGAATGAGACATAATAAAACCAAAGCCATTTTCTACGGTTTAGATAAAAACTAAGATTGAAAACTCTTAATTAAGAACTAATGAGAATATATAAGATTATTATGCTACGATAGTTCAATGAGAACAAACATATTTTTATATGTGACTCTGTTTCTAGTCATTACCATATTTGCATATAATAATATTTTGTGGCCACAAGTTTTACCTATGGAGCCATAACAACATAAAGATGAACTTGCTTTACTATAAAAAGAGATAGTTTTGAGGCATTTTTCTTTCGGTTGCAGGACGAACTTAAAGATCGGTAACTCAAATCTACATCCAACTTTGATTATGAGAGTGTATAGTATCTCAAAGGCTTAGGCTCTATAAGGACCAACAAGCAACAACCACCAAGTTGAAATACAATCTATACCAAGAGTGATATGAAATCAAGCAAGATTAGTGCTTAATGCATGCTTATTACAATTGCAAGCCTTAGAATAATCTGACTCTGCCAACTACTACGGTCTTCTCCCCTTGCCATCTTGGACACCTCCGTTCGTTTTCCTCTCCCCACCGAACTGGCTCAGAGGTCGAGGCCAAGGCTGCCAGCCCTCCAGTTGTTAGCGACGCCACCACCTCTAGACCCCGCCTTCCCTCAAGACGTCCCTCGCCTTCCCTCAAGACGCCGCTAGTGCCGGCCTCTAGGATGCTAGCATGAGAGGAATAAGACCCTCTTTGGAACGGCTCCTGCTAGCTCCAACTCCTCCTCGTTGGTCACTGAAGCTGCAGTGTAGTGTGAAGCCATTTTTCTCTCTCCTCTTTCGCTCTCTCACTAACAGCAGAGGAGCCAAAGAAGCTCGTTTTTTTTGCTCCCCCGGCTCCGGCTCTTGCGTGCTACCGTAACGCTACAATAGAGGGAACGAAGCCGGCAAAAGTCCTGCCAAACGCGTCCTAAATACGAAAGGAGAACCGGTTTGTCGATCGGTATGGCAGGCACGTATGCTGACAGACACACGTGAAGAAAAAACCATGGCGAGGGGTGGGGACGTAAGAATTTACAATGACAGGAACATGTAAGATTTCACATGTAAGATCGTATATGGCCCTCCATCGAACTATACGCCATTAGATTTAAAGAAAATTATTCATTCAACGGTTGTAACAGGATGTGGGTATGAATATTTAGATGATAAGTATTTTCCGGTTCCTTCGTTGTCTCACATGTTTGCTTTCTGATTCAGACGACCCACCCATCAACAAAAGGCTTGAAGCTAAGTAAACATATACATATATACCTGCAAGCAACCGATAAAACAATAACAATAGTGTGCATGGTAGTTACGCATTCCCAGCTGCTGGTTGCACTGTACAGTTGGCCGGAGTCGTAGAGTTCTCACCCCCATCTACCTCATCTGCATCTGCATCTCACCAGATCAGACACCACCCAGCGTGTGGCCTCCTGCAGTCCTGCGCACACTCCAGTCCACTCAGCACGATAGCCCCACAACAAACACACAATCTCCATCACTGCAGCCGAATTCAAGTCCCACTGCGTGAAGGCGAGGACCGAGGAGGAACGCATAGACTGCAGCAGATGGATGGTGCCACCTCTTGCTTTAATGATGCTTTGGGGTGACGGAGGGGGTCCTCGTACGTGCATGCGGTGGACACGAAACCAAGCCCTGATCGATGGAGACCCGACGCTGGAGGAGACGTGCCACGGGCCGTTTCAGAATGTCAAAGGCTACGGCCCGGTGAAAAAACACCGTTTTTGCACGCGGGCGGGTACATGGGGTGGGTAGAAAACTATAGGTGAGAAAAAACACGACAAAAGAACTAACGTGTAAGATTTTACGCGTAAGATCTTATAGCGGGTCCACCATCAGATTAATAGGGACCATCAGCTTTAAAGAGACTAAGCGATCAACGGTTTAGATATTAGGTGGGTAAAGAATTTTTAGGTATATTTATTAATTTCTTTACTCTTTTATAGTATAGACAGACAGACAGATAGACTAATAAAGTTAACCAAAACCTGGATCCCTAATTTATCAACAGAAACTTGTCCATCTCAAAAATAGGCTTGGCTAGTACATGGCACATTTGTATAAAGACCAACGGGCCAACCACAAAATGACTCTAAACCTAGTAGAAATATAGAAAAAAAGAAGTGTGGATCTTGACACCTCCTCGCCATTAATATCGTCTTAAAGGAAGAGGATGTGTCACCGATAGCATCGCTAAAGGAAGAGGAAAGTGACTGCCGCTAAAAGAAGAGGAGAGGGATTGGCAAGCACAATGGAAAACCCAAGCACCCTAGTTAAATAGGGAGTACAAGTTGTTGCACGAGGAAGCCAACTCATAAGTTCGTCTCTAACAATATATAAGCGAACACTAGCTCTAAATTGGCAATCATTGAAACAGAGAGACAATAATAGTTACATGTTGGAGATAATAGTATTGTGAAACATGCAAGATATCTCTAGACTCCATACTACTATTTTTGTCTTTTTCACTATTCAGTGATCAAGTTGATACAACTAACTCCAAGCTAGAAAGTAGAAACCAAACCATTTGGGGATGCCATTAGCGACTGAATATATGGACCAGAGCTACATTCCTAGTTCCGTAAACATTGTTATGGTAACATTTGCGTGCCCATGTTATAAAAGGACTTGATTGGTTGGTTATCAATTTGTGCCCAACCAAAACCATGTCATATCAAAATTTAAAGTCATCAATTGGTCTATTGCAAAGAATTGGAACACCATTTTTTAAAGCCAAAATTTTGGAAAGTCTTTAGAAAGATCTTATAAATTACATAAAAAAATTGGCAAACCATGATATTGTTAGTCAACTAAATACACATCTAAGTTTTTTACCCTAACTTTAGCAGTCCTGATTTTGAGAAGCCACGTAATTTTGTTGGGCAAAAATTGATACCCAACCAATTAGGCCAAAAATACTGCTTCAAATTTCTAAGTGTGGCCATTTAGTTGAGGCCACTAGCTGCGCTGAGCTCTCGTTGCAATGGTGGACAGAGGCAAGTGGAAGTGCAAAACCGTGGTGCGCATCCTCACATGTGTGTGTGTGTGTGTGTGTGGCGCACAGTGCTCCACCGCTGTGGCTGATCAAAAGCAGCAGTTGCAATGCTCCAGCCACGCCGGATCCTCGATGCCTAGTCCTAGACATGTGGGGGCCAGGACAAGATCCGGTGAGCGGGCGGCGTGCCAGAGTGTGTAGGCATCTGGGTGATCGCGAAGAGCTGATGGAGCAGGCGAAAGTAAAGAAAGCGAGGAATAATGACGCGGACCTTGTTGGAGGCGTCGTGGCTCATTTGCGTTGAGAAGAAGCATCGTGCACGGCATGCTAAAATGCAGAAGGCAGCGTACAAGAGAGCAGAACACGACACACAAGCCTAAAAAAAATAAACTTTAGATAGGGACGCGGGAGGCACACCCACTCCAACCCCACCCCCCCCCCCCCCCAAAATTTCCATTATTATAGACTTGCACATAAACTCAGAAACTGGCGCATATTTTCTTTATTTTAAATTATAAGTCATTTGACTTTTTCTACATAAATTTAACCACTCATATTTTTCAAAAAAATTTACGTAAAGATAGTCAAATTTAAATCATTCTTGAAGAACTTATATTAATAAAGCAAGCCATGATAAAATAATTAATATTTTGCATAAAATTTTGAATAAGATGAGTGATCAAACTATAGGTCTAAAGGCTAAATAATTTATAATTTAGGATGGAGGAAGTACATCTTTACTGCAGTATTTTAAAAACTTATTGACAACTTTGGTGTGCCATTTTTTGAAGCTAATGCTTATTTTGAACAAATATTTAAAACTGCTATATTCGTACTTGTTGACTTGAGAAAAATCTAAAGATGTTCCCAACAACTAGCTATTTAGTTAGTTAGATCTAAAGTGACAAGAAAAAGTAAGAGAGAGTATTCATCAGAGAAGCAAATATGCGATCCATTTCACGTAGCACAAGAACATATAAGGGGAGTATGTGTGTCCAGTAGTGGAAAAGAGTCTTTATTTTCCTATCTCTCGTCTCTACATCAGCTGACTACATAGCTAGTATTAGCTATTACCGTTGTGGATGTCCAAAGTATTTGCTTTATGAAAATTATGCACAACCGTTTATCTCTTGTTGGGAAATGTCTTGATACTGGACATGAGCTGGAATTATTTCGTCAAAGGTCTTTCCTGAGTGGCTGACTATGACTTAATATGTCTGAAACCAAACCAGTGGTTTACCCTACCTAATTTTGTTTGGTGTTTCAGTCAAGTTAGGTCACTCCACAGCCTCACAGGAGACGTCTCACTTGCCATTTCGTAGATATATGTTCCTCGGATTAAATTTGTTAACGATGCAACTTTCAAATAATAGTTAATTTTTTTTCACTAGATTCATTCCCTTGTCACCTAGATGTCCCATGGAGTTTGACGTTTTTAATTTTTGGTGACCATCCGTCTTATTTAAAATATTTATATAAATAATAAATAAATTAATTAATATTTAAGTATCTTTATTGACATAAGAAACCATAATAAAATAAATTTTATTTATAAAAAAGATTTGAATAAGACGAATGATCAAATACGAAAATGAGGGTGACAAACTTCGTGAAACGGACGGAGGGAGTATATTTTAGATGGAAAACGCTATGAGCGGAAGCTTTCACATGATTGGGGACAACCTGACAGCGACTGGGGACGTGAACTACACACGGACACATGGCGTCACACGGCGCTCGCAGCGCATTCCTGAACAACTCTCTTGCTGCTGAGATCGTCGACGAGCTTCTGCAGCGCGGCGATGGCACCGTCGCCGTCGCAGCCCATGAACACCTCCGCGACGTCGGCCGGCGTCAAGTGCACCTCCTCCAGCAACCTCTCCGCCTCTCCTATCAGCTCCTCGTACCTGTGGTCACCATTAGCTGGCTCGTGATGACCGCCATCCCCGGCAGTGCCGCAGTCTCCGAGGTAGTTCCTGGCGAGCACGCGCAGCGCGGGGCCCTTGCAGTAGCCGAGCTCGATCTTCCGGTCCATCCGGCCGGGTCGCAGCAGCGCCGGGTCGAGGCGGTCAACGTGATTGGTGGTGAACACGATGAGGCGCTCCCCGACGCATGACGACCAGAGCCCGTCCACAAAGTTGAGCACGCCGGACAGGCTGATCTTCTCCCCGCCGTACATCCCTGGGCCTCCTCCCATCATCGGTGGGAATCGCGACATGGTGAGATGAAGCGGCGGCAGCGGCGGCGCATTGTCCGGCTCGGCATCTTCAGTCGTCCTCGTCCGGTCGAGGAGGCCGAGGGAGCAGTCGATGTCCTCGACGACAATCAGCGACTTGGGGCGCGTGCACGCAAGCAGCCTCCGGAGGTCGGTGTTGGACTGCACCGTGGTGAGCTCCAGGTCGTAGATGTCGAACTCGAGCAGGTTGGCGATGGCCGCGATGAGGCTGGTCTTGCCCGTGCCCGGCGGGCCGTGGAGCAGGTACCCGCGCTTCCATGCGCGGCCGGCGCGCGCGTAGTGCTCCCGCCGCCGCACGAATCGGAGCAGGTCCGCGCGGATGCTGTCCCGGAGCGCCGGGTCGATGGCCAGCGTGTCGAACGTGGACGGGTGCGCGAACGGGTGCGACGACCACATCCCCCCGTGGGGGTCGGGTCCACAGCCGCCCCAGCCGCCGCCGCCGCCGCCGCTGTTGGTGTAGAGCTTCCGCTCCCGCATCTTGAGCCGCAGCCTCGCGGCCACGTCCAGGACGTGGGGAATGTACGCGTCGCGCACGACGTCGCGGTGGCGGCGCGGGAACTGGAGGACCAGACACCGCTGCCGCTGCAGCCCGCCGTCGCCGACGCCGACCGGGTAGCTGAACCCGCCGCCGCCGCCGCCGCCGCCGCCGAAGAACCCGGACGGGGAGTATCCGCCATTCGACTCGGCACGCCGCGACGCCCACTGGACGCGGACGCCTCTGAACGTGTCCCACGCGGTGTGGTCGTCCGGCAGCGACGCCACGACGTCGCTCGCGCCGTGCGACTTGTGAAGGTGCAGCGCGGGGGCCGACGCGAGGCAGCGTGCGCCGAGGTAGAGCTGCACCGCGTCGTAGAGCTCGTTGGGAACGCTGTTGGCGTCCGTCTCGTGCACAACGATGGTGTCGGGCGGCTGGGCGAAGGCGGCCGCGGCGCGGGCCACGAGCGCCCGCAGCGCGCCGTGCGCCTCCGGCGGGAGCACGTCGCGCACCGCCGTGCGCACCACCACGGCCGTCGCCACGAGCGAGCCCAGAGAGCTCCAGCTCAGAGCTACGGTCTTCATGTCTCGCAGCTTGCAAAGCTCAGGTCTTCCTTCCTCTGGCAGTGACTTGACTATCAATGGCGGACTCTGGTGTTCGGTGTGTGTTTTGTGAACGCGACTAGATCTTGCAGTCGGTTTGAAGCATCCGTGCCATTTCGCGCGAATATATAGCCTGTCTGGAACCGACTTTGCGCTCGTCAGTCGTCAGTCTGCCGTTCAAAACCGATCGATGCGGCGAGTGAGTTGACTTGAGGAACAACGCGTCATTTGCCGGCTGTTCGGATCCAAACATGATTCTTTTATTCTGATACCGGAACATGATTAGGGGCAGTACTAGTTGTTAGTGCATGGATTAGATTAGTCATTTTTCTTGGTACGGTCCTAATCCCGAAAGGGAATCAAACACACGCCAGAACCACGAGCAGCTTGATGGCCAAGGAACTGATGCGCCGACTCTTGATTATACTAGCAAAGTATAAGCAAGTGGTCAAGGCCCAAGGAACATGAAGCATAGTACTTGACTTCTTCATTTTTGTTTGTTTGTGGAATAGAATATAATGAGTTAATGCATCACCATCTTATTCCTTTCTATGCTTAATTATATAGTTAGTAAGTATATTAGTATGAGGAATGAAACAATTCCACTAAAAATTTATAAGAAATGAACTCATGAATAGGCATGACGCATCACTTTCTTTATCTATAATAATAGATTGATTCTTTGAACCAAACACTCCATAAAAGTCATGTTGCAAGGATTTTAGCTTCCTCTGAACAAAGCTCCAATTTCTTTTAAGTAGCTTTTCTAATGGAATTGAAGTATTTTTTATTCTTTTTGGAAAAAAAAAGACTCGAATGACATTCTTGTAATCATCTGTGTCACGTTTATGAGGACCCTTGTACATAAATTGTTTTCTTCTGATACAAAAAATATGCACACTCAGTGCGTATTCGGGGAAAAAAACGTTTATGAAGACCACATTTTCAGACTTCAGCTTCTGTTGGTTTCTCTATACAAAAGTCCTTCATATGAGCATATATGATAGTTTGAGTCGTTATCGTGACTGCTACTTATCGCTTGCTACATACTGCTCTTAGTAAAACCAGTCATGAATCTTATTCATAGGGAGTGGTGGGAATGAAAAACTGATTGGCACAAAGTGATGGACTAAAATTTGGAAGAAGAGAGTTTTGCTTTCTAATATTATTACGCCAGAAAAATTGTCCGTGGGTAGCAATAGGTGATGACGATGCCAAGACACGCCCTCACTGTCAGTTTCACTGTTTCAGACGAGACGACATTGCAAAATGCTTAGACTGACTCCATCGGCACACTCATAAGGCAACTCATACAAAAAAAAATGAGCGATGTGCAGTGTTTTGCAGGCAAAAATAAGGCTCCAACGGAGTAGGCATACACAACACCCAATTTACGTTGCCTTGCACGCAGCACGCATATATCGGTCTTCTTAACTCTCTTTGCGTCTCCTGGACTGGAGCCCACCACGACCAGCCGCTACCAGGACCAGAGCCAGCATCAAGGGGGTCTCCTCGCCGCCACAGACCCACGCCGCGCCCACACCGGCGCCCCAGATCACCGCTGCCGTCGCCTGAGCAGGTGCGTCGAATGGGGAGTGGGCCACCGCTGCTGTTGCTGGCCGTCATCGTCGCCGGCCGCCCCAGCTTCGGCCTCGCGACGGGGACGACGGCGCCCGACGAGGTAGCGGCGAAGGGCCCCTTGCAGGATTCATCTGGTGCCGCTCCTTGCCCGCCGCTTGCCATTATCGCCCCTTGCAGCTGCTCCTTGCCCGCCGCCTGCTCTGCTCGAGACGCCGCCACCCACTGCTCGCCTCTACACGCCCATAGCAGCCCCCCTGCTCGCAGCTTGCCCGCTGCTCACCCCATGGCCAGCCGCAGCACCCTGGGGAGGGGAGCCGCCGCCGCCGGCCAGAAGCCAACGACGAGTTCGTGGAAATGGAAAGAAGAAAAGTGAGTCTGTGGAGAGAGAAAGGTATACCAGTATGGGTTCGCTGTTGGAGAATAAAACTATTGAGTGCCAAAGTCTTTTACTGTAGATCACCTAAACCGGGAGATGGCTCTCGTATTTGAGTCTCCATTGTCGGAGATAGCCTTAGGACTCCGTTGGACAGCACTGAAGCCGGCATTGAGCAGAATTGTTCTTAGCGGGCTGGCCTGTTGGACTTGGTTGGGCCTGATCGAGTTCAGCAAGGGACGATCCAAGAGACGCGTCCGGTTCCGTCAAAAAGAGAGAGAGACGCGTCCAGTGGCTGATTATAAAGGAACCTTCTTTCTCCGGCTCGCCTTCCAAGTTGCGGCGAGCGCCACCACCACCCTTCGCCGGCGACGAGCACCCGCGAGGTATGCTCGCGGCCCGCCCCCCTTCTCCTCCCTTCGTCCTGTGCGAAGTCGAGCACCCCAAACCCTAATGCCGTATACCGGTTCCGCCTCTGGTTTTACGGGACAGAAATTCCTTGTTCCTTGTAGATTCGTGTGCGGCGGCGTAGTGCCGACCCACCAATGACCAATGAAGTACGCGCGATTCGTTTAGGTCATTCGGCGAGCACGGTAGATGGATCACCTCGCCGTAGAAATTGCCCAACTAAACCCTGATGATCCCCTCTGGTTCTTCTGCGGAAAACCCCCTCTTAAACCCCACAGACTGTGCCATCGAATTCGACCTCATATCTTAATTCTTATCAGGCTCTCTCCGATCCCCGTCGGTTTGCTCGTTTTCGCCCCAGGGGAATTTGGGGCTTTCTGACATGGCGTGCTAAGCGATTGCTATCCATCGTGTGCAGGAAAAATGACTGAGCACCTATTCAAAGATACATTCAAGGTGACCAGGCTCGACCCTGATGGCAAGAAGTTCGACAAAGGTAATTTGTCTCTGGCTTTTCCATTACAACATTGAGTCCACCACCAGACCTCGACATGATTTCCTCTTCTGAAACTGTGAAGCTACCCTGTAAATTGTTGCTAGCAATTGGATACTTTGCTCTGCATCATGCAGTTCTTTGACTGCTCAAAACACGATTATTCAGATTTCTGCTTTATCTTGCTGCAAATATCGGATAATCTAATGTTTCTATTTTTTTTAATAATGTCCATCGACAGTCACAAGAATTGAAGCTCATAGTGAGAACGATATGCACATGCAGCTGGATGTTGCTACTGAGGTCTGTCGAATGTGTGCTGGTGACAAATTCACCATGGTTTTAGCTCTCACTCTGAACCTGGATGGATCAACAGACACTGGCTACTACAACTACACAGAGGTGACACACCCAATGAGCCTCATACTTCATTTGTTTTTTTTACATATTGCATTGGTTTTGTCCCAAGTCAAATATTTCTATCTTTGACCATCAAGATTCAGTATTATGAGAAATACTTTAACAGTATATAGTTCACATGTTGTGAAACTACATGGATTTTGGAATTGATGATCAAAGTTAGGAATGTTTGACTTAGAAGAAAACCTAATATGACATGAGTATCTTGATCATGAAACTTTTGTGATGGGAATACAGATTCACATGTGTTTAAGGTGTCATGATATTTTTCATTTTTCTCTTGGACTTGTTTACCACGAGGCATAGTTTTATTGGGTAAACAACATGATGCCATTCCTTTCATGCAGACTGGAAGAAAAACACTTGCTGACGATTATGACTACGTCATGCATGGAAAGCTTTACAAGATCACAGAAGACAGTACCAAAGACAGTGATGACAACTCATCTACTAAAGTGTATGCCTTCTCTGAACTTGACCAATATTACTTGTATATGATACTACACTGTTTATTGTGACATTGGTCTATTTCCCTGCCCCTTCTCATTTTTCTGGGTCTTACATTATTTATATATGAACGTATAAAGGCAATGGTGAGCTATGCAGGGGCTATTTTGTGAAGACGCCGTTGCAGTTACTTACATCCTGTTCAAGTGTAATAACCAATTAAAAGTTACAGAAATGATCCACAACATAAGATGGAACTGGGATGATTGATCCCACATGATATTCTCTTTTAGAATTACTCGCTGGTGTATGTAAGTCCGAGGATACAAATAATTTACTTTATGTGAATTTGTGATGCATGTCTTGTCATTTCTTGACAAGCACTAGTACTTGGTCTGTTGCATCCTGTTAAATTCGAATTTACTAAGGTACTCTTAACGATTAAGTTTGTGTTTGTGTTTTAAGATGAAATTAATTTACACATCTACATGGTGATGAAATACCGCCACAGATTCTGGCCATGTGAGCATCTATTAGTAATTATTTAAGAAATAATGTTCATTTGATCAATGAAGCTTCATGGGTTAGGTTTTACATATTAGATGTTTCTTGTGTACCTGTCCAAAACAATGGAGATCACTGCAAAGCTAGTCTATTTGTCAAAAGAAAGAAGCAAAATTGTTTAAAGCAACTGGCTTAATTAGACAAACTTGATGCATGGTTCATAGAGCAGGGGTAAATATGTCATACATGGTTATTAGATGGCCGGTAAAGAAACTTGTAGTTTATTTTAAGAAACAGTTCAAATGCATGGCATCTCTATCTGCTGTTTTAGTTGCGTGATTTATTCAGCTTTGTTCATCTTATTAAGCACTTGCTATTTCAGAGAGCAAATTTGCAATATAGGCTGAATTGCACGGTACAAACATACCTGACATCCTTGTTCAATGTTTGTTCCTCAATTATGTGTTTCTGACCAGTTTGTTATATGCTAAATTTTCTAATTTTATACCCCCTTTATAAAAGTATGTGTTTCTACCCAGTTTGGTATATGCTACATTTTCTAATACAATACCTCCGGTATCTTCGTTCCAGGAGATTTATGCATCTTTTGGTGGCCTCTTGATGATGCTTAGGGGTGATCCTTCCATTGCAGCTAGCTTTCAGCTGGATCAGAGGCTGTTTCTTCTTATAAAGAAGTAAAATTATTGGCTTCTCAGAAAGGCAAGTTAGCTACCTTGTTATTAGTAGTGCTACTCTCACCATTCATGTACTCTCTGCATGTTGAATCGGTTAGAGATGACTTTTAGTACCATGTTGAACATGTTTGGATAATATTGTCGTCGTTTACCTGTTGGTCTATTGCATTGGTTAGGTCGTTTTGGCATGGAACTACGATTTTTGATCTGTGCGTGACAATTATACCATCAGTTATCCGCCTTTGCTGCATATAATTGGGTAGCGGTATCAATGAGCTGAGGTCGATCAGAACATTGGACCACTCAATCTCCAGCATCTGATCGATGAATCCCCCGATGGCAGCTGTTGCGAGTACATGCTTGCTTTTGTATGGTTACAAAGTTCACATGCCATTTCCCTCCCAGCCTTCGTGAGGACAAGAACCAGCTGAGGCCCAGGAGAACAAGCCTTTACTCCTACCACATATAGACGAGGATATGAAGCGGGGACAGCCTTTGTATGCATAAATAAAATAAAAACTTTACTCCTAAGCCTGCAGCACCTCCCCTGCCAGCCAGAGCCACAGAAAGGCTCCAAGAACCAATTGCCAAAAACCAAAACAGACTGAAGATTCAAGATTGCTGGACCAGGACCACTGCCTGGCTCTCCAACGGAGCTTGAAGAGCTGGCAATGGGGGCTCTGGTCCAAGAACAATCCATGGAGCGCGCCTCCTGGCTCCCCTGCTCTCATTTGCATTTGCACCTAGGAGCAGTATTGGCTATGGCCACCCCTTTTTCCTGGGGATCATATCTCTCCAGAGGACCAGAGATACAAATACTGCTGCCGCTTCACATTGGCTATGGCCACCCCTTGCCCAGCAATTGTACTGGCGCCTGTACTAAATCCGAGAAGACATGTTGTGCAGAGTGGCCTTCAATTCAAGGATGAGACGCATGCTAGCTACACTGATCAAGACCAAGGACAGGCAAAAGGGTACAAGAGCGTTAACACATGCCCATTCCTAGTGAGCAGTTCAGGTGATGGGCGGCAACAGCGTTGTCTGAGTAACTAGCACTTCAAAACAATCCATGCCACTACGTTTTTCAGAGACCCACAACTAAAAAAAAAAGAGCATTTTTATAACATTTTTTTTATACCGTCAGTTAAGAAGGTGAATGAATGAATCGCTTTCTGCCACGATCACACAGCACAGGGCCTACAGGAGATACGATGCTCGTTGGATCGCCGGAGATCATTCGTTCAGAAGGCCGTGTGGATAGCTTGTGAAGCTTTTGGTTGGAATGGTCAGAGAGAAGCAAGCGATTCAGATATGACGAACAGCCGAATCTTCCGTTTCCAGGATGGGAACAAGCGCCCAACGGAGGAAAGCTGGGATAGAGCTGAGCCGAAACAATTCTTGCTTCTGACAGAGAGCAAGAGAGGCACAGCTAGCTAGTAGGCAGAACAGAATATACACCCGGTGCTGGCAGACCAAAAGCTCGAAAAAGAAGTGGAAATGGACAGCACCCAAAAGAATTTTTGACTACTGAAGCTGAACTACTACTACTGATCACTGTCTTCTCTATCTTCTGGTCCATGGCCATGATGAACAGAGCAGAGGGGAGTAGGAGATGATGATGAGCTCGTAAAATACCAAGAAAGCCAGTGCATGGCGGTTGTTGCTCCTACCCCCCTGAACTCCGGTGGCTTGGCTTGCATTGCGCCTCTCCACTTGTGTTAGATGACATGGATCTTGTTGGGTTGCGCACGATCGTCTATCTGTTGTGCAGAGGGTTAGGACCCGTCGGAATGCGCCGCTTGTCATCGCCTTCCTCGGCGCCGGCGCACGCACCACCACCACCAGCGCCGCTCGCTGCTTTCCGCTCGCCGCTCTTACACCGGACGGCGGCGGCGCCTGCAGCTGCAGTGGCAGCGTCGAAGCGCACTGACGCGACGACGCCGGAGGCCGCGGCGACAGCATGGTGCACGGTCGTCGTTGCCCTTGCACCTGGCGACGGCGGCAGCAGCCCGCTCCCGCTGTGAGCGCGAGGGCGCGCGTGGCCGTCACCGTGCGCGCGCCTCGGTGGCGGCAGCAACGACGGCGCCGACCTGCCCTCGGCGACGGCGGCGAGCTGCAGCACGACGGCGATGGCGAGGCACGACAGCGCTGTGGCGGCGCGTGCCCACCGCCGCCGCCTCATGGGTCTCGCTCGCTCGCCGCGGCGCCGAACGTGGAGCTCGCTCGCTCTCGCCGCGCGCACGCGTCACGGCGTCACGGGCGAGCGCGCTCTCTTGGTCTGGCTGGCGGCCGCCGCACGGGGCCCTCCGGGTTGGTATGGTGCGTGCGCGAGGAGACGGCAACGAGGGAGACAGTGCTCGGGCACTGGACACAGGCAGGTGCGCGCGCGCTCAGGTGAGGTGGTGAAACAAATGGGAGTGTTCGTCAGCTCGTGGACGGAAGAGGCGCCGAGCCTGCTCTGAGTTTTAACACCCGCGCGCGCGGTTCGTTCGGTTCAGCCTTCAGTCTTGAGTGGTGACCACCGAGCCCCGGCTAATCGCGCGTCTAGTGTACTAGTGACTCGCTAATTCCTCGCTGTAGTGGCTGAAGAGCGCACGAGAGGAGAACTGGCATCAACAGAACTCGCAGCCTACTGGCTACTATGTTGTTTTCAGTCTGACCATAGATGATTTTAAGGAAAAGCACTATTTGGCATTGGTCATAATGTCACATATTCGTATGGAACCAATATCACCATTTGGGACACGTCGGTAATTGCTTTAGAGGCGGAACCGGTGGAATGGAAATTAAGTTAAGCAACTCACAGAAATTTACCACATAGCTGCAGAGTAAGTACAGTAAAAGCCAAAGGGCGCACAGCACAGGATAGAGCCTTGAATCCCCCATACCGTAGCACAGGTAAACACACGACGCCATGCCGCACCCACCGAACCCCATTGATGAGCCTTGAATCCCCAGTCGGCAGTCGCCCGCCCTCACTCGGCGAGAGAAAGGAATCGAAGCAAGACCCCGGCCGGCGCCCCCGGAGGCCGGAGGACGCCAGGACGGACGGAGAGGTGTGTGCGTTGCCGTGATAAATGAGGCGCAAACTCCAGAGTTAAAAGTCCCCGCCAGTTTGCATGCAGCACGCGGCGGGCAACGCGAGGGGTTCGAGGCCGGTCGCCCCGCTGCAGCAGGCTGCAGCCTGCAGCCTGCAACCCTCACTCTGGTGCAACGCCATTTGCCAATGCCTGCAACATACTGTACTGGTGGGCAAGGGCGCCGGGCCATGTGGCGGTGTGGGACGTGGGATTGGGATCGGCCAGATCCGTCATCGACCTGGACGAGATGGCAGAAAGGCTAGCTGCCTGACTGCCCGGCCGGCCGGCCGCGGCGGCGCGTTTGACCGCTGCCGTTTGCATGCTCACCGGTGCATCGGACGGACGCCTGCCTGCCTTGCTGCCTTGGCATCGATCTAGCACTACAGATCGAGCTCAGCTCGCGCAATCCATGGGGATGTGCCCATGCCGCATCTGCAGTATGCGTTCTTCTCGGCACGCAATGCAGTGCAGCGGGCTCCATGATCGATCGATCTCTACCTAGGTGTAGGGTTAGGGTACGTAGCTTAGCCCACCTAAGTAGGTACGCGAGCATGCAAGGACGACGACTAGTCGACCGATTTCGTATACCGGCCATACTGTGGCTCAGCAGTCAGCGGCGGAGCACGCAGTACGGTTCCTGTGGGATGTCCCCGAGGAACTGGACGGACCGCTGCCTGCGTAGCACTGAAATCATAGAAGCGGCAGTTCTTCATCCTTCGCTTCATCCTCGTCTAGCCCTCTGCGACGTACTCCCTGCTCCGTCCCTATTTAATTATCGTCGTTAATATACGTAAGTTTGACTTGATTTGTATAAAATACGTGTTATATTTGTATCTCAGGTAAATTTATTAAAAAACTAGATTTAAATATCTTTCTAATGATACTAATTATGTAATATAAATACTAATATTTTTTAATATATAATTACCGGTAATTGTTTGTTGAGAAACACGAGCGACAATTAAAAACGAATTGAGGGAATAGAATGCAAACATGTTGTTAATTGCTACCACCGGTTTAGGGGAACCTCCCTTGGTCAGGAACAGGACCTCCGCCAAGGACCATTGTCACGAGACAATATTTCCTCTATCCCAGGCTAAATGTCATTCTAAAATGAATCGGTAGATTAAGTGTCATTGTTGGAATCGGCACACCAAAAACAAAGAGAGAATACCAAAATACTCCTATAAGCAATGCGTTCTCTCTCCTTTGCTCCTCCATTCTCCATCCATCTGATATGTTCCTCCAACTCCTTCACGGGTGCACCTGTCGCCGCCTCGTCAACCACGACCTCCTCGATTGTCTGGAAGCTAAAACCGTTTTGAAAGAAGAATCGGATCAGGACGGCCAAACATGCCCTGTATATTTAGAATTCACGACTAAAATCATCCTCAGTTTCGTTAAACTTATTACTCTCTTCGTCCCACAGTAAGTGACGTTTTAAGATTTAAATCTTGTCCCGAAAGCAACCTCGTTTTAGCCTCTCTATGCCCCCCTTATCCACTCGTCCCCACTCCGCTCGTCCTTCCAGGTGAAGGATGGAGCGGCCTCAAGTCGGATTCTACCGTTTGCGACCCAGAAATGCACGCTCGTGAGTATAAGGTGTTTAGGAGGTGTTTACGCACTGATAATGAAAGAGCGTTTGTTTAGGTGTTCGAGCGTATATTATAGTGGTGATTTGTTTTCTCCCTCTTCTTATTCCTTTATTTAGTAAATCAAAAGCCGGCTCCAATTCCTGTAGTAGTATAGCAAGGAGCTGAATGTGGAGTACGCAATGGCTGTTTTATGATTAATTTTCCATTTGGTACTTAATTAGTTCTAAACTTGCTACACAAAGAAAATTTCATGTTTTCTATAGATGATGGTAAGGCCGGACACTCTGTAGATCAAGTGCTCTCGAATGGAAAAACTATCGAGGCCATGTTTAGTTTCTCAAATTTAGGTTCAGATTTACTATGCAAAAAGAAGATTCTCCGTGACATCAAAATATCGGCACATGTATGGAGTACTAAATGTAGATGAAATCAAAAACTAATTATACAGTTTGATTGTACTTTGCGAGACGAACATTTTAAGTCTAATTAATCTTTGAACAACTTTTATCAAATACAAATAAAATGCTACAAGACGCTACAACATTGTAACAGTGATTCGGCCCTCGTGCCTGAGTGTCTAAACGGTAGTACAATGTGAGTCTGCACTCTTGCAGCTATGTTCTATACTGTAGTACCCCGGATCATGATCACTTCTCACGTGCTTCAAATTCAATTCCCATGCCATGCTATGTTTCCAAAGCTTTCGTGGCTTGTCCCTAGCGTTCTCGCTCTAGCGTTTGTCTGATACTCCGATGGATGACAGTTACGACTACAAATGTAGTAGTACTCGATCGCGCGCGAAAGTATATCCGTGTAGCTCGTCGATCGCAAAGCCTGCGGCCTCTGCCTGCCTGATGCGTGCAGCATGCCCGGCCCCCAAATAAAGTGAGAGGATTATTTATGTTCCTCGTTGCCTTTCTGCAGTTGCTATCCTCTGATCGATCTTTTTTCACCTAGTTGTTGTTTCCATGGTATTATGAGAGACCGACTCAGCGAGACAAGCATCAGCAAACAAGTTATAGAGTCTCCAAAGGAACTGACAAGATTGCACGCCGTCGTCGTTGGCTCGTGTCTATTTGTTAATAAATATGCAGATGCAGACGTATGCACGAGCGTTGCACAATTATGTTAATATAGAAAATAATTAAAATGTGAACTTCGAAAGAGATCGAAACGAACGAAATAAACTTGCACAAACTTCTTCGGTGTTCATTTTTGAGCTCTGAATCCGATCCGCCAGATATATATCCGTTTTCGTTTCGTTTGGTCGGTGATATATACATCGGACAGCAAAATGGGACCGTCGTCCTCCACCACCTCCGATCGATCCTTCGCTTGCTTGGCTGGACTGCAAGGACGACCGTCGACCGGCCGGACAACCGGAGTGCTGGAGAGGAGGGAGAGCGTCGTGCGCCGGCGCCGGCGTCGGCGACCGCAAAGTGGGGCCGACGTCCGGGCGTGCGTGCTTTTCAGACGTTGAATCATTCGCCTGCTGCCTGCACAGACGGGCACAGGGGCACAGGGCAGCGGAGCGTTACACGGCGTTGCCATAAATGGCACGCAGCATGGATCGGTGGCTCCCGGACGCCCCGACCCGTAGATTCAGATCCGCCCCACGTCGATTTGATGGGGGTGTTTATGTCTCGGGCGGCACTGCACCAGTACCACCACACACAGTAGCTGATGTGTGGCACGTAACATCGGAATGGTAGTAGTAGTGGTGACCTCGACAGCAGTGCAAGCATTATTGCTCCATGCTCCATGCGTCATAGCAATATGACATACTCACTCCGTATCATTCTCGCTTCTCCGGAAAAAAAAAATACCGATAATTATATATTAAAATACATAAATATTTATATTAAATAATTAGTATCATCAAAAATATTTTTTTAATTTTTTAATAAATTTATTTAAAAATATAAAATATTATATGTATCTTTTATAAATCGAGTAAATCTAAAACGACACTTATTTTGGGATAGAGGGAGTATACTCCCTCCATCCTAAAACTTTCTCAAGAAACAACTACCGATAATTATATATTAAAATATATAAATATTTATGCTAAGTAGTAATGTCTCGTTCTCATCCATTCATTGTGGGTATGTGTTCGTTGCGGTGTAAGTGTAACAAAATGTAATCAGCTTGTATATGGGCATGTATGGACTAGGACCAACAACTAGTTCTATGTTACAATAAGTATTGTTCATATTAGATTCTTAATGGCTAAAATTTAGTCAACTGGCCGTAAATTGTATATTTTGATCTCCTTTGGTAGGGACTTTTTGCGGCTCCTTGCAAGGAGCCCTGCCAGAAAACGGCTCCTTGCAAATAGTCGTAGTCATAGTTGCTTTTTACATAGATAATAAGCCGAAAAAAAATCGCTTCTTCTTACTCCGAACAAAACATATTAAAAATTATTATAAAATTGTCGATGGAGCTGTTTTTGCTAAACATTTTAAAAATTTGTTGTAACTCAACCTGAGCTGCTTTACATGAGAAGCCATAGCTGGAGCCCACTTAGAGGAGCCGTAGCCCTATCAAACGAGCCTTTCTTGGCACAATAGTAATACAGACTCCTTAAGCACGTGGTGGTGTTAAATTTCCCCTTATTTTTACACACAAAAAAATTCACGTAGATAACACTTCTAAGGTGGTTTTGTTTTTACTTTTCCGGGAGTAAACTTGTAATACGAACTGGTGCGAAGTGGCCGGTGGTAGATTAGCGATTACCACCATACTAGGCACATTTCATAGGTACAAGCTTTTGCTCGCCCATCTCTTGAGTCAAGCTGAGTTGCATCGTGGTCCTTCAAACCACCACTGGCAGATGAAACACTATAGAGATATAGGCCAACATAAGAATCGATCCTCAAATAAATTATTACTTCCTTACAATGCACGTAGTATGTACAGTACGTGTCGATCGAAAAGCCTGCATAGATATGCATAAGGCGATATGAATGATGTTTGTACAGGAGCTGAGGTGGAAAATGCCGTTGTTACTATTCATAAGTTTCTGTCGGATTGGAGTTTACAGTGGCCATGGTGGTGTCCAACGCTGTGGGAACTTTGCAGATAAGTGCTCGACTTACCTTTCTTTAATTTCCTCCGTGAAAGCATGAGACCTTGGAGTTGGAAAGGAAAACAATAAAAAAAAAAGAAAAACACACGATGAAAAACGAGAAAAAAAAAAGAACTGGAGCGACGTCTGCCAGATAAAAGAAGAAGAGAAACAGAGAGAAAAGGCTGACGCAGAATTGGGCGAACGAGCTTAATATGGGCTGGAAACATGGAACGGGGCGCAGGAGGTTGGGACAACAGAAATGGGCCTATGGTGCGACAGCAGCAGTTTAAGACGTTAAGGCTCACGTGGCTCGCAACTCGGTAACGATGGAGGTGGGTGGGCTGGACGTTTGTCACGTTTAGGAACCTAAGTGGGCTGTCATCCGTATCTATGCATGGCCTTCTATTCTTGCGAGGCCCTTGGTGGACACACCTAGTGCGGCTTCACGGGCCTGGCGATGGGCCAACGAAGAGGCCGAGGGATACGATACGAAGATGAGAGCGGTCCGCCGTATAGGATAATTGGGTGTTTGCCTCTTAGATGGATTCCTACCAGAAATTTTGGTGGACCTCTTGTGAGTAAGCTAATAAAATAAAAAAAAGAAAATTCTCAAAAAAGAGTAACCAAAAAGAATAGAAAAGTGCTTGGTGAATTATTGGCACATGTGGTAATTGTTGTCTCTATCTGCATTGGTGGGTGACTATGGACGACGCATCAACCATACAAGATGCATTTGCAATTTGCAGACAACCGATCATGTTTGGTGAATTTATCTGCTTCCACCGGTACACAAGTTCCATACAGTCCGTACGTACACAACCAGCCGCCTTTCTCTGATTGTATAAATCCACTAGGACGGAGAGGATCTAGGCAACCAAAAACGCACACTTTGCAGTAACGACAAGAGTAGATGGAGCTGTAAAGCCTGATCAAACATTTGTAGCCCCCGGATCATCCTCGTCGTGCTACTGATAGCAGTGTGACGCGGGGTTAAGCAGCTACTGCCACGTCTGGTGGGGCCATGAGCCCATGATGACGTACACGGACACACGGGAGCGGGGGACGCAGACGCCAGTGCACAGCCGCGCGCATACATAGCTCAGCGCTGTACGTGCTGACCTTCCCACCGTGTCTCGCCTGCCTTCCGCCACGTCGGCCGGCCCGGCCGTACGCAGCCATAGCCTGCCGCGCGGGCTCGGATGGCAGGCAGGCAGAGGCAGCGCACCGGAGTGGCCGGCAAGTTTCATGTCGTTTCAGGGCTGGTATCGGTGGATCTACAGTATGGGTGCAGCTGAAGCAGTGTCAGCTAGCGTGCACGGCCGGGCGAGACGATGATGGATGGCGCTATGGGTCTATCTATGGCAGGATGAGGAGGATCGCTCAGCGTGGGCGCGGGAGGGAGGTGTGGTGGGGTGAGCGGCGACGGGCGAGAACGACGACTGACTGCCTTCCGGGCCCGGGCGTGCATGAATGTTGGCAACCACCCTCCAAAGGGAGCGAGTAAATGAGCGCCGGCGTCGCAACAATGATTCGAATCAGCTTCACGTAGCACGTATATTCCGGCCAGCTAGCTGGATTGATGGCGTGTCGCGAGATGACGGAACGATGCATGGAAGATTTGAATGAAGGGTTGGATTGGATGGACGTCGCACGCCCTGGATCCATCGAATCTGTATCCCTCGGCTTCCGGAGCGCCAACCCCAGCGATCATCGGCGATTCGGCCGCCTTCGTCATGGTGCGGCGAACCTCGCGTCGGCTCCGGCTGCTGTCGCCGCGTGGCCCGTGGTCCGTGAGTGCCGAAAAGGCGATTGGATTGGATAAGATAAGCAAGCGCCCCGCCGAGGACGGGGCCTCTGCGCGTGCGCGGATACAGGCGATGTCGCGCACGTGACAGCCTCCGGCCGTGCGCGTTCGTGCATGCGCGGCACGCGGCTGATGAGCCTGGCCGGGGCCGTACGAGCAGGAGCTGTGCAGAGCGGCTGGAAAGCAGCGGGTGGCGTCACGGGCGACGGGACCGACGAGGCCTCGAGACCCCACGGCCCCGTCCGTCCGTCCGCAGCTCGCTCGCCCGCTCCGTCGGTCGGCCGCCCCTGGTCTCTCGATCAGGTAGTAACTGTGCAATTAACACGGCCAGCGGCAGCGGCAGCGGCAGCGGCCACGACGCGAGCCCACGATAAAATCGGCAATCTGTCAATGGCCCAATTAATCAGTGCTGGTGGCTGCTGTACCGCATGCAAATTGAGAAATTAGTGCCGTGCCTGCCGGCGACCGAGAGGGTCCGCCCCGTGCGCCCGGCAGCGGTCGCGACGACTCCACGTCGCACAGTGCGCAGCTGGGGAACAAGAAGCCGAAGCCATTGAGCCATGCGTGTGGGTGGGTGAACGGGCTTTCAAGTTTCAGCTCTCCCGATTCATGTATCCATCCGTCGGTATACTGGCTGCCTGCCATACGGCCCATCCTGTGCATCCGGTTGTTTTAGCTCTCGGACCGACTGTAGCTGTGTCCCTCGGATGCATATAGATCGACCACTGTAGCTCCTCAACTACCCTTGCCACGCTGGATATGACTGTCCAAAAACGCAGGATATTTCTTCCGTCATTGGGTTCACTGGTCCGACGTGCGCAGGAGCTACTCACACTGTTGAAAGACATGTCAGGAAACTACTACGTCATCTAATCATGCATGCATCACCAGAGTTATTTCCCCAACCAAAGGTACGAAAACACAGGAACCGTCTTACGCCATTCCACCAAAATTGAATTTAAAAACATACTGGTAGGGTGATAAAATAAGCTCAGGAATATAATATCCTGACATGGGGTTTAGGGATATGGCCGTGTACAGTGGGTACAACAGTCATCTCAGTATCATTTTTATATCACGCAATGGTGGTGCATGTACTACTTGGCATCCTGGCCTCGTTGTTTATACTTACCAAAAAAAAAAAAAAAAGCATTCCCGTCGGTACGAAACCGTAGAGGCGGTTGGAAGTTACACCAGTATACTCCTACTAGAACCCAGCTACCACGTCGGCGTCTTGGTGTGTGCGTAGAACGGCATCACCTGGCTGGCCGGGTAAAACAGAACTTCTCCCATGCGAATGCGAATGCGAATGGTGTGATCCATCACGCAGAAAACCCTGAGCTAGTTAGCTAGCCACCATTTTGGTCATGGACTTCACACACGATCGAAAAAGCATGGTTCTTCTGTCTGTGCCCTGTTTTGAGCAGACTAGTTTCTAGTTTGCTCACCAGTCACCACACCAGCTCTGCTCGCTGTAGAGGTAGGTTTCTCCGTCCCGGAGCCAGACTGCCACGGACTGACGGACATCATCCAAAAACAATCCAGGTCGCGAGAAGAAACGGACCGATGCACCAAGAAGGAATTCGCTGCACGTCCCGGTCCCGGTCCCGGTCCACCCTGAAAATATCTCGCTCGGCTCGCCGCTGTGCGCGTGCCGTCGCTGACTCGCCGTGGCCTCCTCCTCGCCTGCGGCCGTGCCAGCTCCAGCTGCCCCTGCCCCTCATTCAAGCCCCGCTCTGCCCCGCCGCAGCGTACTGCACGCCCCTGCCCTGTCTCCTCCCATCTCCGATCCTGACTCCTCCTCTGGCTGGCGCCAACTCACACGCATTACCATTACCCACGCACAGATCACACGCCGGGGCCGTACGTCCTCTGCTTCCCGGCACCATCCGCGCGGCACGCCATTCGATCCCATGCTTATCGCCGCCGCCGGCCCAAACCTCTCCCCCTATAAAACCCCCCTCGCCTCCTCCACTCACAAACCACAACAAGCTCGATCATCTCGATCCACTTGATCCGATCGAGCACCTTGCAACCCACTTCATCCTAGTTCCATCTACTTACTGATCAGTGTAGTGTCCTGTCTCTTGCTTTCTTAGCTGATTAGGCTATAGCTGAGTGAGGAGGTCTCCAGTGATCGATCAGTCGGTCGGTCATGGCGTCTCGTCATGTGCCCATGCTGCTAGGCGTACTCCTAGCCTACTCCACCACATTCGCCGCCGTCGCCGTGTCGGCGGCCAACTTCAACCAGGAGTTCGACATAACCTGGGGCGACGGGCGCGGCAAGATCCAGGACAACGGCCAGCTCCTGACGCTCACCCTGGACCGGACCTCCGGTTCCGGCTTCCAGTCGAAGCACGAGTACCTCTTCGGCAAGATCGACATGCAGCTGAAGCTGGTGCCGGGGAACTCGGCCGGCACCGTCACCGCCTACTACCTCTCGTCGCGGGGGAACACCCACGACGAGATCGACTTCGAGTTCCTCGGCAACGTCTCCGGCGAGCCCTACACGCTGCACACCAACGTGTTCACCCAGGGACAGGGGCAGAGGGAGCAGCAGTTCCGCCTCTGGTTCGACCCCACCAAGGACTTCCACACCTACTCCATCCTCTGGAACCCCAAGCACATCATGTAAGTCAATTCTCCTGTCTGCATTTTGATCTGATCAATCGAGTGTCTCAACTGACTGTCGATTGACACTGACTGACGTGTTCTTTGTTCATCGATAATGCTTGCTGGCAGTTTCATGGTGGACGAGATGCCGATCAGGGACTTCCGGAACCTGGAGAGCAAGGGGGTGGCGTTCCCCAAGAACCAGCCGATGCGTCTCTACTCCAGCCTGTGGAACGCCGACGACTGGGCCACGCAGGGCGGCCGCGTCAAGACGGACTGGTCCCACGCCCCGTTCTCCGCCTCATACCGGGGATTCAAGGCCGACGCCTGCGTCGCCGTCGCCGGCGGCAAGACGCGCTGCGGCGCCGGCTCCGCCGTCGGCACCGAGGGCGCTGGCGGCAACGGCGCGGCCGCCGGGGACTGGTACAACCAGGAGCTGGACCTCACGCTGCAGCAGCGGATGCGGTGGGTGCAGCGCAAGTACATGATCTACAACTACTGCACCGACCCCAAGCGCTACGCACAGGGACTCCCCGCCGAGTGCTCCATGTAGTGGAAGCCCGTGTCCGCGACTCCGTCGTCGTCGTACGTCCAACAACAGCCTCCTCCAACAATGGCGATCGAGATCGTCACCGGAACAAGCAAGACGAAGGGGCATGGAAACATGGGGATGGTTTGGTCGAGGCCGTCTGTGTGGTAAAAAAAAAAAATAAGGATCTGGCGAATTGTAACGCAGTAGCCGCTGGTGGTAAAATTCTTCTGCCTGTTTTGTAACCTCCTCGGCCTTCACCACCCTGTTCGTACGTGTATGTAGCCTATTGTTCGTGTTAATGTCTCATGTCTGTATTATAACTTATAAGCTGCATGAAGAAGTCAATACGTGTTTTTCGTTTTGTTCCATGTACTTTTGTGCACTGTGGTGTGATGTTTGGCTCGATGTGAATATGTGATTGTGATTAGTCCTGCAAATTATCCTGCGCAGATCGACAGTTAAGCGACTTAATCTGGTCTGTCCATCATCGGTCGTTTTCACGCATTGATACACGGTCAGTATCACTGTACACCACTCTACTGAAGCGAATTGAAATAGGTTGCCCACACTGATGGGATCACCTGTCGGATATGAATATGATAGATCGACATGCAGGCAAGTAAATGTTGCAGTCGCCAGATGCGGTGCACTACTGGCGCATCAATAGCAGCCTCTCCCTCTACATTAAGCACGCGACAAGTCCATCCGTTTCTCAATCTGTCACGATAGGGATCCCTGTACATTGCTGCTGGTAGTTCCACGATCGGAGAAGGCAAGGTTCTCAGTGTTTGTATACAGCGACCGACATTTCTAGACGTATGCAGAATTGGAATACGCGTGTTTTTAGCAGAGATCGATAAAACCACTCTCGGCATGGCAAGAAGTGCCAAACGCTCAAAGAAGCTACACGTTGCTCCAGTCCCTGCTTGCTCTCGTTCCGCTCCGCTAGTCGGCTTCTGGCTTGGCTTGAGGCTACGCGCCATACCCATACGGCCACACGGCGAATGCATGGCGCAAGGTGACACGCGAAGCGGTCAGTCACAGGCTCACAGTTTCCGTTCCAGGCAACGGGAATGGGGCACTTTCCTCGTGTCAAAAAAAAGGTCACAGGATCACAGGCCAACCCGCAACGCGACGACGACGACAAGGACCGGAAGGACATGCCATGGCATGGCTCGTCATGATCCGTCAGCTCCCAGCGGTGCGCGGCCTCTGGTGTCTCGCACGGTCGCAGGGCAGCGGGCAGCAGGCCGAGGTGCCCGGACGCTGACGCGGACAGGTGGCCGCACCGACAGAGAGCTTCCTTCCTCGCTGTATGAGGCGGAGAACGGGGTACTCCTACTCATCGGATCAGCACGAACGTGCACGAGCTGGCCGCCGCTGCGCCGACTGCACCTGGCAGCCTGTTGGGTTGGAGCACGGGCCATTTCTCTGGTGTCTGTATAAAAAGGCGTGCGGCGATGGGACTCGTGGCGCCATGACGGCGCTTCGAGCTCCGAGTAATCAGAGTAGGTCATGGGCAACCGCCAACGTACTAGCCTGTGCCATGAAGTAGCCGGAATATTCGACGACAGTTGCGAAGAATGCAGATTTACAAGGCTACTCGAAAGGTACGATCAAGAGAACGAGCTTTAGGTCGGTTGGTAGCGGTGGCCAGCGGGCACGCTGCCCGCCAGCGTTCGAACCCAGGTTCAACGCCGGTGTTTGTGCCCGCTGCCCGCCAGCGTTCGAACCCAGGTTCGACGCCGGTGTTTCTCACCGGCAATAGTGGTTTCAGTGTCTCGCACGGATACGTCACAGCTGTCACTATCGAAAACACAAATTTTGTCGCTATGCCGAGCGGTAAAACATGGACGCTCGGGAAAGACCATCTTTGTCGAGTGCTGAAACGAGGCACTCGGCAAAGGCCCTCTTTACCGAGTGTCAAAAGTGGTGCTCGGTAAAAAAATTGCTTTTTTTGAATTTTGATTTTAAACTTTTTCGGTAACCCTAATATATTATTTACAAACACATGTTTGAACTTGAAGTTTTTTATAATATTTTACTATATTTTTTAAATTAATTTTATTTACTTAATTTTTTCTTGAAAAAGTAAATTTGAACTATAAGCGTATGAAATAATAAAATATAGTCATTCAAAAAATGATATTCATGTTGCGGAGTGTATTTCGAGGCCGTATTCAGAAACTCACCTAAAATTTTGAACCCCTTGTTCACGAAACATGACCATCCAATTACGAGAGAAGTGTTTTTTAATTATAAAGAGTGCAAACAAAGTCAGAAATCATAAAACTTATCGAGGTGTCATTTCATCGCATGTGGAGGCTGTGGTAAAAAATTGAGAATCTTTCGAACAAGTTGTGACGTCGAATACCTAAAATCCACACATCTCCACATGTGATCACTTGCGATGTCATGTGGAGATATCTAGGTTTAGACATTGAACGTCACAACTTGCTTGAAATCTTCTTAATTTTTTATCATAGCCTTCACATGCGATAACACGACACCTCAACAAGTTTCGTGATTTTCGGACTTCGTTTGGATTTTATATAATTTAAAATCACTTTTTCCGTAGGTCCCTCGTCATGTTACGTGAATAAGATGTTCGACATTTCATGTGGTTTCCTGGATACGGCTATAACATATACCAAATACCATGAATATTTTTTTAAACCACTAAATTTTAATTTTTCATGCACCTACAATTTAAATTTAGATTATCTAAAAATATTCAACTAAATAAAATAAATAAACTAAATATAGTAAAAAAATAAAAAATATACCAAATTTTAAAATGAACCGTGTGCTCAGGGACGCCGGTGGCAAGAGGACGAGCAGGCGGCAAGAGGACGAGCGGAGGCAGCGGCGCGCGGCGTCCTCAAATCGAGCGGATGGCACCAGCAGCGGCAGTATCCCAGTGTGGGTCGCTGCGGCGGCGGGATCCAGATGCGCTGGTGGCTGCTGCGGCGGGATCCAAATGCGTTGGTGGCTGCGGCGGCGGGATCCAGGCGCACAGTGGCTTCGACACGCATCCACCCCAGCCGAGGTGAGTTTCGTTTCTGGGCTGCCTTCACCTGTCAGACGTGCAGTGACGGCTGAGGACGAGGTCGCGGCACTTTCAACCACTAAAAGGATTGTTTTTTTTTATCAAGTTTTAAATAGCCCGTTATAAACTTTCGAAAGACTGAAGGCTAAGCTATGTTATTTTTAGCCTTTAACGCTATTTATCGCTATTTGCTCTATTTAGCCTGCTAAATCCGCTAAATAGCACTCATTTAGCCCACTAAGCATTGGGAGAAGATGAATATGGCTATCAAACTAGTTATGTAAAGATAATCCACTTTAAACTTATATATTTATTATGCAAAGATAATCAACACTCATATGTTTATGATAGTACTTATAAGACTATCATTTTTTAATTAGTTTTTTTAATACATGGTTCATCTTTTATGTTTATATAAAGGTAGAATCCACTGATATTTGATATATATTTTGCTCAACCGCTAAATGACTTAGCCCGCTATAGCCTTTCTTAGCCTTTAAAAGAGACAGCCGCTGAGAGTCTTAGCTTGCTATTTAAAACAGGGCTTCTTAGACCATATTGTATTGTTGCATTGACTTGGGCATTGTAGCGAGTTTAGCATGAACAGGTGGTTTATCCATGTTTTATATATATTCTTGCAGAAGTGACACGATCCTTTGCACCAAGCATTTAACAAGCCTGATGTTCTAGTCATAGTTTATTTATTAGCTTAAATGCTTTGTATGTAGAGGCGCTACAGATGGGTCCTTCAATCATCAGATGTCTTGCTGCATTTTTTGGATAAGAGAGCAACTAGCTACCAGCAGATTGCCTTCTCAAGGGAACAACCAGCATGCTGTTTGAAGGACGTGTTGTTCAACAGGGTATGTTGATTGTGAGATTGCAATGATGATTTTTTTCCTGAATTTCTAAAAAATATGCTAAGGTAGTGTCATACGCAATAATGTGGTACTTTTTATGCTGAGGCGGAGACGATGATGATGAAATGTCCCCATACTTGTGAGCTGCTAAATTAGAACGGCTTGTATACCATATACAAGCAACCAGTTTAGACGTGATGTGATGAAAATGGGGCAAATCTGAGCCAAATATGTCTATGATTCTACAAATTATGCTTTGGTTTATTCCCTCCTGTGTCCACCTTTTTCTTCTCTGTTTATCTGTACAGCAGTGATAATGACAGTCATTAGTATATCATCAGTTCATGTCTTCCCTAGTTATCAGATAGTAGCAGCTGGAGAGGGTAAGGTCACTGATGTTCCTATATTCAGTTTTATAGCAGCAGTAAGCAATTAACGTAGTATGGAGTTTTTTTGCTATATGTTCTTACAGCTGCCATGAGTGAAAGGTGGCAGCAGCTGCTGCTATATATGTTTTATTTACACGTGGATTCTTGCCTTGTTTATTGCTAGTGAACTTAGTTAATTGCAGCAGCTAAGAATAGTCATTTATTTATTATGGTTGAAGTCATTTATTTACAGTTGTTTCTCATTTGATCCTTGCTACTTCAGTACTACGATTTTGACTTCACATGTCTTTTATCAAATTATTATATATGCTATATTAATGAGTTTCAGATTGGGTTCAATTTATTCATATTATAGTCAATCTGAGTTGATGGTAGCAGAGATAATTAAATTGCCTTCATTATTAACAAATGCCTGTATGATAGAGTTTTTTTAAAAAATAAAAATTCTTTGACAGTGCCTGTCATGTCAGCACTCGGTAAAGAAGATTTTTTTTTAAAAAAATAAAAAATTCTTCGCCGAGTGCCTGCCACGTCAGCACTCGGCAAAGAAGACAACGGTGGACGTTAACTTTGCCGAGTGTTATCCTGGCACTCGGCAAAGAAGTTTTTACCGTCAAAGCCGACACCTCTTTGCCGAGTGCGGCACTCGGCAAAGGCTTTGCCGAGTGCGTATAAGCATTTGCCGAGTGCCTCGGACACTCGGCAAAGAAGAGTCCGGTAGTGTGTCATATCCTTCGGTCATGTTATCCTAGACCTAGATATAGGTTGTAGATTTAGCTTGCGCACTTGGGTAGTGTGTGTGCGCGCGTGCGTATAGTGTGTATGGGGTATGAGTTCAGATACTACGGCTTGTAATCAAGATTGAGGCAATAAAAAAAAGGTATGATCAGTGTTTTTTTTTCTTTTTCTCTATCTCCCTGATGAGGTATGATCAGTGACGGGATTCAGCAATCGTAGTAGCCCTGACGAATGTGCAGGTGTATACTAGTTTTAGTAGGTTTCTTTGTGTAAATATCCTGTACAGTTTTGCTTTTTGTTTATTTCGTCTAATATAAAACAGCGGCAAAGCTTTCGTCGCTTCTTTAAAGAAAACGTACTCTCGAAAGCAGAGGATTTTACCGAAGATTTATTAGAAGAATAAAAGAATTAGCCTAGTTTAGAAGAAGAGAATTAGCCAGTGTACTGTAGCCGTGTAACCTAATTGGTTTCTTTTTGTGGCTAAGGGACCTTTTATTGCCTGCACAGGGTGTAGCTGAACTGAAAATGAAGTGTATGGAGACAGCATCGATCAGTCTATTATATGTCGCCTCATCATGTCGCTTGGGCCGTCCTGTGGTTGGATCCCTCTCGTCCCTCTGGCTGCTCGCATAATCACAATCATAATCATACAGCACGGGAGATGTGCTTGCTTACGTTGTGACTGGGATCGATCATTGCCTGGCTGGCTATCTTCAGGGGACGACGCTGTTCCGCCCTTATCAGTCATGACTGATGAACTGCAGTTTCGATCAGGGTCAGGGCAACAGGGGAGGACTGCAGCATGTCCTTCAGCATATTTTTATTCAACGCTTGTCTACTAGGGTGTGACACTCTGAAGAGACATTGGTTTCAGATAAATTACTTTGCCCATGTATGATTGAGCTTGAGCGCTAGCTGTACCCCTCTTGTGCGATGATAGACTTCACAACAGGAGAGCCCGATTCCACTGTCAGATTTATATATTTGGCAACGTGCCAATATTAGGGTGCCCCTGATGTTTATCCTGGTGGGACATGCACCGCGCCACTAGCATGCTTTTGCCAGGTTCCTGCGTGCGCTTAGTTCTATCGATGGCTGCTTGCTAGGAGTAGTAGACTAGTATAGTTAGCAGCACTGCCGTTGAAACAGCTTGTCTTCCATGTGTTTTTGCACGCCTGAATAAAACAAGTACAGGCAGGGGATGATATCCATCTGGGTCTTGTTTAGATCGTGGGAAAAAATGAACCCGATAAATAGTATCACTTTCGTCTTATTTGACAAATATTATTTGATCGTGGACCAATTAGACTCAAAAGATTCATCTCGTAATTTTCAACTAAACTGTGTAATTAGTTATTTTTTTACCTATATTTAATGCTCCATACAAGCAGCTAAATATTGATGTGATGGAGAAAAAGTGAAAAAATTATAACTTTTGGAGGGATCTAAACGTGCCTCTGGTAGTGGAAATCACCGATCTCCTCTCTGTCATTATATTCTGCTGGTGGTAAATCAGAAAAAGCATCTTGATTTCAGTTCTGTATCTTCCGGATGTATGTATTTATTTCGGTGGAGTTCATCATGGTACTAAACACTCTTGAGTACTAACGAGGCTAGCAGTACAGAGACAGGCAGACGTAGCACAGCCTGCATGGCATGGAAACGAGATGGTAGTTGCCTCGTTGGCCCAGGACGTGACTGGAGGAGGGCCGGGGAGATTGCTAGCCGCTGGTCCTCCATTTTCGTGCAACACAAGTTCCTTGTGGGCAGATTCACCACATGGAGAGAGCATCATCATGGCCTTGGACAAGTGAGGGAAAAACTCCCGTAGCTGTATCTGTATGCCACACTTTGCTCATCCCTCTGATGATTGCCATATGGTCCTAAAACGGCCATTATATAGAACAGGAACAGTACACGCACGGTGTCCTCCGATCCTACTCTCCCGCATACTCCACGAGTCTCCGAGCTGGATATATGAGTACGTTCTCAGACACATCACAGCTTGGTAGCCAGATCATCCAGGATTAACAAAAGTTTTTACTACTGCTTCAAGCTCGCAAGCACGTCGGCAATATGAATTCACCAAAGAGATCTCGAAAGCATCATCAATGGGATTTGGCAGGTGATACATGCAAGACCACTCATGCATGGGCTTATGGCTGTGTACTACCACCACACTTGCTTTGACGAATTCGAATGGCCCGAAAACAAGACTAGGATAGCCGGACAGGGGTGTTCTACCGCTCTCCCACGTACTCCAACTAGGCAATATATATAGAATAATATAGAATAATATACACACGTGCCAGAGTTTTGATTAATGTTTTCAACATTAATCATTCGGGCATGGAAGACCATACCATACCCCCTGAATTTTTTAAGACAAAAACAGCCAGCGTAACAGCCAGCGCAAAAGGAATATACAGTGAATAGAATAAAATATTCTGAATGTCCCAAATCCATCAGAGAAAGCATCAATTATCGAAGACGAAGTCGTTGTCATGCAACAGTTCAAGAAGATAATTGAAGACGCAGGCGTTCGTTATCTTCAGAAGACAATGCGACGTTGGAAGGTCACCATCCGGCAACAGTAGAAGCCGATAATTGAAGACGGTGCGCCATCCAGCTGTGAAGATGATAAACTCGAAGGACAGCCAGATAAGCGCGAAGGACGCTCCAGAAGGCCCTCTGAGCTCTTTAAAAGGAGACGCCAAGCGCTTACACTCAGCAGAAGAGCATCGAACCATCCACTCCCACACACGCTCAACTACACGCTCAACTACCCGCTCATCACCTCACTCACTCCACGAAGACTCCACTCCACTCCACACCATGAAGCCATGATCTCAGAAGCACTCTAAAAAATCATACACCATAATAATAACACCCCACTACCACTGTACAATACCACCTCTGTAAATTAGAGAATAAGGAAGATCACCGACTTTCCGTGCTTGTAAGGTAATCAAGGTTTGTGCTAAGCGCTTGGGGTTTCCCGAAAGGGAAAGCCGTATGTAAGCTTGCCTTGTGAAAATGGATTAAGCTTTTCTGTTTTAATCCCAGTTGTCCTTTAAGCTTGTTCATATGGGACGATGTCTCTATGCTAGGGACCCTAGAGGAGAAACCTCTGCGTTGAGTTGTTCTCATGTTAGCCCATATAGCGGCGTTGTAGAGAACCTTGTGTCCGCAGAGAAGTGTTCCCTTCGGGTGGAATTGCCTGGGGAGACGATAGTGCCTGAGTCCTGTGTGTCCATGGCTGGGGATAGCGAGGGAGAAGACAGGTTAGCCTGGTTCTGTAGCGAGCTAGGTGATGCATACGGTGAGTACCGAGTAGGACAGACACAAGAATAGTCACACGACCGGCTGAAAGTTTGGTCTCGCCAGCCCTGCAAAGATCCTGAGAATATATAATTCTGCATACATAATCTGCATTACGCATAATTAATTGCTCACTTAATAATCACTCGTGCTAATTAATCATGCACGTCGCTATCGCTCACGCATATAATATTCGTACGCACAGTCTCGTTGAATATTTATATCGTTTGCATAAGTAGTGAATACTATTTCCTTTGAATATTTAAATATCCTACATAGTATCCAAATAGTGTGCTTTGAATATTTTATATAAAGCGTGCAACACGAGTGAAGTGCTCGTGCGCTATTCATATTTCAAATTTGAATAGTACAACGAATTTGAATAGTATAATGAATTTGAATAGTGTCAAATTTTAAAATTTAAATTTGAGTTATGAATATTTACGAGTTTTTTGTATCTGTAGTATCGGAGCCTGGTTAATAAAATTTGAATTTAAGGGATTTACTAAAAGTGTAATAATGGAAGATATAGATAGCCAAATTAAATCTTATGAACAAAAGATTAGAAAAATTTCTGATGAATATTTTAGAACTGGTATAAGTGAATGGAATGCTATAAGAGAGAAAGAAATCTATTTTAGGAGAAAGATTTATAGTCTTAATAAACTCAAGGAGGAAAGAGCTCTAGAAAATAAATATCTTAAAACATCTACTGTGAAAGTAGTTGTGTTGAATAAAGACACAGAATATTATAATGTTGAAGAAGCTGTGCATAGCAATAATATTGAATATAATATAGACAAAGATGAGCAGTTGAATATTAATCAGCAGCTTTTATTAGAAAGCTATGATGAAGAAGAAGAAGATAATGCTCAAAGTTATAAAGATTTTATAGACACATTATGTGATGAAGAATTGTGCAATTTAGATAATGCTATGGAAGGATTAGATATTATATCTAATAATACTAAAAATTCAATAGAAGCAAATATTAAATTTATGGATCAAGATGGTTGTGAACATGATTGGATAAAAGGAAGAGGTGACTATAATATAAAATGTATATTTTGCATATACTACCCTAGTCAAGAAAATAGAGCCACATGTAGTAAATATTTAAAACAAGCATGTGTTTCTTGTTTAAAGACAAATAATCAGAAATAGAGACAAGAGATAGAATTAGAACAAGAAGATAAAATATTGACAAGTAGAGTCAAAAATTTAGAAAACAGAGTAAATACTTTGGAAGCAGAATTAGAAGAATTAAGAGCTAGAATTGAACTTAATGAAGAATATAAGAATGATAGAAATATTATCACTAATACTGAGTTAAAAGAACAGACTATAATAAATAAAAAAGATAAAGCTACACAATTAAAAGATGCCATAATAAATTTTGGTAGCAAATATATAGTTAGGTTATCATTCAAAGATATAGTAGGTATAAGAATACCTGTAAAATTAAACTTAACTCCAAATATCTCTTATAAAACATTAGTGTTGATAGATACTGGTTGCACAAAGAATATTATACATGATAAATATTTTGTAAGATGCCCAGAAATAGTTCATACAATAGATCAAAATAAAGCAGAAATATCTACTGATATGTCTGGAACACAAAGACCTCATAATCAATTAGCTTATAATATAGAAATACAAATAAACAATACCAAATATATAATAGATGAAATTACAATAAGAGATTTATCTATGATAAGTGTTGATATGTTACTAGGTTTAAGGTTTTTATAATTTTTAGTACAAACAACAATTATACATAAGCAAGGAATTACTTTTATCCCTCATCAAGATAATATTCCATACATAACAGAAATACAAAGAAATATAAATTCTAATTTAGAGGACGAATCTAAAAATTGAAGGGTCTGATAATGAAGAGTTGGACGAAAATATAGAAGAATTTTATGTAGAAAATTCAAGTATAGAAGGCATTAGTTTACAATCACTAGCGCCAAATTGGTATAGGGACATAAAGTCTAAAAAAGATATAGACAAAATAGTCCAAAGACTAGAAGATATTTAAATAATTGGAGAAATACCAATGAAACATTGGGATAAGAATGGTATAGTATGTAAAATTAATATAATAAATCCAGAATATATAATTAAGACAAGTCCTATAGAAGCAACACCTAAAGATATAGAGGAATTTAAAATGCATATAGAAGAATTGTTAAAACTTGGAGCTATAAGAGAAAGTCAAAGTCCTCACAGATCAGCAGCATTTATAGTTAGAAATCATGCTGAAATAGCCAGAGAAAAATCAAAAATGGTTATTAATTATAAAAGATTAAATGATAATACTATAGATGATGCATATAATATCCCAAATAAGCAAGAATGGATAAATAGGATACAAGGTTGTAAATATTTTTCAAAATTTGATCTAAAAGCTGATTTTTGGCAAATAAAAATGGCAGAAGAATCAATAGAATGGACTGCTTTCACATGTCCTCAAGGTCATTACGGATGGATAGTAATGCCTTTAGGTTTGAAAAATGCCCCTTCCTTATTTTAAAGAAAAATACAGAATATCTTTAATGAAAATCAAGAATTCATAGTAGTTTATATTGATGATCTTCTAATCTTTTTAAAATCTTACAAAGAGCACATAGCTCATTTAGAAACATTTTTTAGAAAGGTAGAGCAATATGGGTTAATACTTTCAAAAAGAAAAATGGAAATATGCAAAGAAAAGATAAATTTCTTTGGCCATGAAATAGGAGAGGGAAAAATTTATTTGCAAGATCATATTGCAAAGAAAATATTACAATTTCCAGATGTCATGAATGATAAGAAGACATTACAACAGTTCCTAGGTGCTAGAAATTATATAGAAAATTTAGCAAAACTAGCTGGTCCATTATATGCGAAGTTAAGAAAGAATGGACAAAAGTATTTTAATTCTGAAGATATAAAATTAGTTAGAATTATAAAAGAAAAGGTTAAAGATTTAAAACTCTTAGAATTACCTTTAGATGATAACTATTTTATTATAGAAACAGATGCATCAGAATTAGGATGGGGTGCAATACTTAAGCAAAAGCCTCATAAATATTCACCAATGTTAGAAGAAAAAATATGTAGATATGCTTCAGGTAAATATAAGTTAAAAACGATAAACAATACCGATAGAGAAATTCTAGCCGTTATCAATGCAATAAATGCTTTTAGATTATATCTAGGGTTTAAAGAGTTTACGGTAAGAACAGACTGCGAAGCTATATGTAGATATTATAATAAAATTAACAGTAAGAAAAGTTTAACTAGAAGATGGGTCTTATTTGAAGATATTATCACTGGAAATAGTTATAAAGTTATATTTGAACATATAAAAGGAAAAGATAATATCTTACCTGATATATTTTTACGATCATCTGTTTTGCAGGAATGAAGAAAGGAACAAGCCCCAATGGGGATAAAAATTACTATTTTAGAGCTGAGAATAAGTTAAGAATATTTCCTCCAAATACATATAAATTGAAGCCCAAAGACCATATAGTTCTAGACAGTGTTCAAGAATGCATTCTAGACAACTTTTGGTTTCAATATAACAATAAGAGGGAAGAAAGAGGATATATGTTAGCAATATTAAATATCCTAGCCGAATATTTTAATATGATAAATGAAAAAATACAGCAGAAAGAACCGTCTGAATATATAGAAAAGAAACCCATATATGTTATATATAGAGGAATCGTGCCAGGAGTTTATTTAACATATGAATCAATTATATCTCAGCAGATAGAAATGGAAAGAGAAGGAAGGGGTAAGCCTTCATTCAAAAAATATCTAGATATTGACCAAGCTCTATCATATGCACGAAGTCTTTTGGGAATAAATTATTTTATACAACCAGAAGCAAAAGATTATATTCAAAAATATAAAAGGGCAAGAGATATGAAAATCAATGAGCCAGGAATGAATATGCAAGAAGCAAGCTCGTCAAAAATGCCCACATATAAAGATGTTACAGAAATATCAAATGATGGTGATATTGATAAAAGAATAAAAGAAAGGCTTAACTTAATTATTCCTCAATTAAAGAAAAATATAAAAGATGAAGTCTTGCAAGAAGTTAAGAATGAAATAAATATGAATTTCCAAAATATAAACCAAGACTATGAGCAAAGCATAAGGAAAGATTACGAGGAATATATAAAAAAGACTATGATTCAAAGATAAATGCACATATATCTGATGAAGATATCAATGATATGCTAGATGACAATATGTTGGATATCCGTGGTCATGGGCAACCATCAGAATGATAGATTCTAATATTATAAATATTGAAATAAATAAGTCTCCAGATCAATATCGAGAAATATATTGAACAACAAGGGATTGGAATATTGATTGAGCCCAATTATGGTGAAGAATGTGATCTAAGAAAAGAATACAGAGATTTATTATCTCTTCATGAAATATGCCAGCCTGATGATTCAAACATTGAAGAAGATATTGATTAAATAAGAAAAGTCTAGGCAGGATGTGATCAATATCAATGAATATATATTCCCTATGTTGATAAGGTTTATCAATAATTTAGCTCAGGGAAGAATAATATAGAATAATATACACACGTGCCAGAGTTTTGATTAATGTTTTCAACATTAATCATTCGGGCGTGGAAGACCATACCATACCCCCTGAATTTTTCAAGATAAAAACAGCCAGCGCAACAGCCAGCGCAAAAGGAATATACAGTGAATAGAATAAAATATTGTCCAGGTAATTTTCTCTTCATATATTCTCATGAAGTAATTTTGTATGTCTTAAAAGGTTTTATAGTGCCTTTCAGCATATTTTGTCCATATTAAATCTATAATTTCTTATGGAAAGTATGACAACATATGAGTAGTTTTGAGACTTAGTCTGGAAACTAAAAACTCTTGTGGAATATTAGTTATATGTTGGCAATCTACTTTCCCTGACTTTAGTTCTTCTGCTATCTTATTTTTCTCATATTTTGTATTCACTACCATTTTATTTTCCTTTTCTTTTTAATCTAAATATAACACACATGCTTGTCTTTGGCATAGACTACATATTGCTCTTTCTCTTGAATCTTGATAATATATGCAGAATACACACCTTATATTCATTCCTGTAACAATAGATAAATATAAACATATATCAGGTAAAGTATTATCTTTTCCTTTTATATGTTTAAATATTATTTGATCCATTATTTCTATCTTTAATTCAGATAACTCATCAATTAAATCTAATTCTTCATCACTTGATTCTTTTTCTTCATCATATTCAATCTCATCTGTTTCTATAATTGAATATATTGATTCATCATCCATTATATCATCATCACATACTAAAATATTTTCATTTACACTATCTATTATTAGAACCTTTTCTTGCTCTTCTTGCTTATTAGAATACCTTTTCTTATCTTTATTAAGATAGGTTTTACTTAAGTGATCTGGTGAATTACAAATAAAGCACCTGCAAGTACTATCATAATTCTTTCTTGAATTGTACCTTCTTACATTTCTCTTATGCAAGAAAGGAGCTCTATTGTCTGATCTTCGTAGAAAATAGCGCTTCTTTGTTCTTAAGTTACCTTTTTTATAATTCTTATAATATTTCTTATGCCTAGATTTCTCTTCTCCATATGTTAATGGTATTTGAACTATTTTATTACAAAAATTATAATCAGATTGCTTCATTGACCTTTGAGCTTGAATATTCGTGCATATCTTTCTTAGTTGTTTGAATACAAATGTTATAGCCTGAGAGATATTATATTCTTTACCATCGGTTTCTTTTTTATATTCTTCATATATCATAGATCCCAAAGGATCTGGCAACTTATGGAAATATTTTTCAACAATGCCTTTATTATAGCCTTACTTAGCAGTAGATGCATTATATAAATAATGCTGAGAAAATTCTTTAATTTTTTTTTCAATTTGTTAGTGATAGTTTTTCTAATTCTCTTAACCTTTTATTTTGTAAGACAGTATATCCAAGTTCAGGGTCTTCTCCTATTATAATACTTGATATAATATTTGCAAAATTATATGGATTACTTCCAGCTCTTTTTAATTGTTGATAGTAAATGGGAAAAGCTTCTACCCATTGTTCCCATAAAATCTTAGCTGATTCACCTAAAAATGTTTCTAAATATGTAATCATATCCTCTACTCTATTCCCAATATTACGTTGGTTTTGTATATATTTTTGCACTATTAACCCTTTCCATATGCTGATTATATTCGGCCAATCTATAGGGTCATGTGCTGCTAAGTTTAATATAGCACCATCACTTTTAGAATTTTGAAATTGGACCTTCTTTTCAAAGTCTCTTCTTTTTTAACCCATATGTG